>OX381707.1:48624046-49228286 GCA_947462335.1 Harmothoe impar | reverse complement strand
CGTGAAATCGCAAGTTGGCAAGGAGTCAGCCACAAATAGTGGTAGTGTGCCTCGCAGTAGTAGGACAGATATTTATATGCTTCTTGCCCAATACATCAGTGACTGCATCTGGATGATCATATCTATGAAATGAATGACCGCATATATGAGGTGAGGGAGAAAACCGCTACCTCGACACATCCCCTACTCTTTTCGAAGGATAGCAAGTGTTCTTTTATTTGCCTGGTCCTACATACCTGGGCTAGTACCATAGTAGGTAGGGCCAGACAAACCATGGCTTTTGATATCTCAGACATGGTTCACTGAGGAGGGATCCCATACCAGACCGCCAGCTTGAAGGTGCTGTCCTGCGCATATGGGCAGCGGCTGCCAAAACAGCTTACATGACTGTCACAGCAGTAAGGCAAGAAACCCCTCAAGTTTTGTCGCCTTTTACGACATGAGGGCTAGTGACAAGTAGGTATGGCAAGCGATATGTTCACCCCCGATGTTATCTGAGTTTTAAACTGATATTAATCCCCTATCGAAATTTGAAACTCCTGATATTAAAATGTGAAACTCTGATATTGAAGTTTTAATTAAAGCTGATATCAGAGTTTCTTAATCAGATATCAGAGTTTAAAACTTTGATATCGAGGGTGAACAAATGGCTTGCCACAGACAAGACATGAGGGTTAGTGACAAGGGACAAGACCCTTTTCTAAAAATCAGCAGGGAACATTAGCATTTTTTTGAAACGACAAGTGACACAGCACCCTCTCATCTGGGACCCTTGTATTTCTTTACGATCGAGGGTGGGGGGGGGAGCTGCTTGTGTGACGTCACGCCTGGAGGGGGGGTCAGGCAAAACATGACAAAGCGTGACATGGGGGGGGTCAAAAAAGGGCCAAAAAAGCGTGACATCATTTATGGATGGCCCCTTTTCTCATTTTCAGAAAAAAATTAAAATATCTTAATTTTTCAAAATTCTATATCTAAAAAAGTAGTTCGGGACCCCTATTTTTCTTTGCATTTTCCGATTCTATATAATTTAAACTGCCTGTAAAAAGAAATTGCGAGATTAGGGACTTTGACCCAAGGCAAGGGTAGCGACCCACTTTAAAGCTTTAGACTAAGTCTAAGTTTAGTCTCTCTCTACATGTTAACTCTGTCTCAGAGGTGCGGAGCCCCCCCCCCCCCCCCCCCTCAGTTCGGAATGTCGCCGAAATGAAGAGCACAAAGTCGATTCTTAGACCATTTTTCCTATAGCCAAAAGTATCCAAAATTCCCCAGGTCGCTTACATTATTGTATTAGGTCGCCTGCAAAACAGCCCAGGTCGCCAGGTCGCTTTTGACCCATCTGGAGCCACCTCATTACCACTAAATGCCAGTTAATTCTAGAATATGTCGACACTGTAATCCACTGTATTAGTACTATCACTACTATTACTACCCGGTACCGGTATTCCCATCGGACTCCCATACCAACACTGCTCCGGTTCCCTATGTTATGTGGTAGGATAGAGTCATAGACACTGCCCAAGGCTGACAACGTCGGGACACGTCAATTAGGCCTTCTCTGAACTAAAAGGGAATCGAATAGGCTATTTCTCAGAGTCAGAGGTGGCCCCAATTATGACTAATGGCAAGTATAGTACTTTTTGGTCAGCACAGTAACTTACTAATGTGTACTCCCTAACTTAGTCTGTGGTAAGCGCTCACGACTTCTGTGTCACAAGACTGTGACAAATATGTGTGTACTAGTGCACTGTCTCCTATTGTAGAAGAAATGGTCTGCAACCATGAGGGTTGTTTTAGCGGTGATGGGCTCTTAAAGTATTGTCCATGGTGTCATGTTGTGTGCATGTGTTAAACACAGGGGTAACGGATTAATCCACACTGTGTTTGTGCATGGCTATGTCACCCACTGTTGTCCCTCGGGTGTGGCTACTGGCTGTGTTGTGTGAATATGGGTGTATTCATTTGTATTGTATTAAGTCAGAACTGCATTACGGTACCAGGTTTTCTCGGTAGCAGACCTTGCTGCTAGGCAGTTTTTATCCTGAAGAAGACTAATTAATGTAGTCGAATCACCGAAGAATATAGTGCATCTTACTTCCAGAGCATATTTTGGATATCTGGATAGCCTTTTGTTGTAGGTAAAGAAGATCTCTTGAGTAGATTTCTAGAAAAACACATTATACATGGTCAACGGAGTATCTTTCATGCAACCTAAAGTTGTATGTGGAAGAACACCATTTTTAGGGCGCTTTCACAGTTAATGTTTCAATTTCAATTAACCTCTATATGTAAGATTCTTTGTCCAGTACATTGCCCATTTAGTTAGACCTGTTGGGGATGTCTTATTTCAGTGGAGATGATCAAGGATGATATTAAAGGGCCACGCTGTACTGTGTGGCATAGGTTTTGCTCCCAAGAATACTTTAGATCAAGTAAAAACAAACATATTCAAAAATGCATCAACTCAGACAACTGATACATCTTTGAACCAGGGCACCCATGTCCCCGCAGGTTCTTATACGACGGGTGTTTTTGGCGATTTTGTCCAAAATGTTAGTTGCAATCTGACTGCTTTTTCTGTATAAAAAATTGGGAAATAAAATGTATCAATGCAGCATGTTGCACGTTTTGATCAATGCCAATCAATAGAATCGATGCCCAAAAAAATCGGGGCAACATTTGATGGTCAAAATAAAGATTGAAAAAAGGTCACAAAAACTGCACAAAACCAACTTTCTCTGCCAATGCTAAAGGATAGGGATCTAAGTAAACTAGAGACCTTCACTAACTGGCAGTTTGCACAGAATCCTCTTTGTTCTTATATAAAACTGAGGTGAGACACTTTTTAAGACACTGTGTTGCATGTTTCTGACATATACCTTCATGCACCTTCACAGAGATTAAATGACCCTCCAGGGTTTGGGAGTGGTTGGGGGGGGGGGGCTTGGTTGATGTGGGGTTAGGGGCTTGGTTGATGTGGGGTCGGGGGTAGATGTGGGGTCGGTGGTAGATGTGGGGTCGGGGTGGATGTGGGGTTGGGGCAGATGTGGGGTCGAGGTAGATGTGGGGTCGGGGGTAGATGTGGGGTTTGATTTGATTAAGAAAAAGTGCCCTGGTTCTACAATGATGCCTATTACTACTACCATTCATTATGTTTCTTTTCGGGGTTATATATACCGGTATGTAAATGTTATACATGTATTATGTCATAGCTGAACATACAGAGCTGAAATAATTGGTTGTCTTTTTCTTAGGAGAGGAAGAAGGCGCCCGGCCGGCCGGGGTCAGGTCAGCAGCCTGTGAAGGCGGTGCACGGTCTGCTGGGGTCCTCCAGGCGGCACGGCCTCTCCCACACCAACCTGTCTCCTGCAGCACACGTCAAACAACCCCGCAACCTACGCCGCCTCTCCCTGCCCCTCCGGCCTCTCAACATTCTCCCCCGCCCAGCTTCATCCTTGACGACAACAAAGCCCATCTCCAAGCGCCGCCCGGGCACCTTGGAGGAAGTCAAAGAGCAGGAAGAGTCTTCGGCCTCTCTGCGACCCCGGCCTCTGAGGTCTTGTATAGAAGCGCTGTCACCCTCTCGGCTCCACACGCCCCCTCCGGCTGCATCCTGCCTGCCCACTGCCATCCTGCGGCCAGCCAGCCTCACCAAGATGCGCCGCACACTCTCCGGGTCTGTGCAGAAACCCTGGAGGACGCTGAGAGGTAGTCTGCGTGCTAAGGTGGCTGACCAGGTGCGTGCGAGCGTCATGAGGGGTAAGCAGGACTACGCTCTACCCAATGAGACCGGTCAGCTAGAGTACCTGCGGTTCTTGACAGCCCAGCAGACCTGCAGCGGCACAGGCACTGATAGCAAGGTCAGTACTGGTTTACTTTTACATACTAAATGCAAATATGAGGTGTTTCATCACGCATACTAGACAGAGAAACGCAATGAATTTCCTGTCACTACCCTTTGATACCTTGAAATAGAATAAGTGTCTGCAGCAGAATGCAAATTCAGATGAAAATTATCGTTTTCCTCCTGATCCAGAGACAAACCCTCATTGCTTTTTCGGGTGCAGCGGTTCTGGTTTTGTTTTCTTATTAGCTTTGAGCTACTGGAATCTTTTTGTTTATCTGATACTTAACTTTTTGGTTCAATACTTGTGTGGAGGTCGTTAACCTGATAAGTAAACCAGAATTCGTAGCAAAGGTATTTTCTTAATGCGAGCAGGGCACCTTCCACGAAGGGCAGTAGTGGGCCATGTCGGGCACTTCAGGGTGCATGTCGGCGATGAGAGAACGAGTTGGCACCTATTAGTTGTTCCCTGAACCTCGAGCAGTAAGAGGAATCAACTGAAGGCAGCAACTAAGAACCACCATACAACCAGCATGTCTAGGGTAGATTCACCATGAGTCGGACACATACCCTGAGACGGACACCGATATTTGAGGTTATTTATGTACAATACCACTTCTAATGTTTGTTTTTTGAAAAACATAACTATTAAACTTTACCCTTGTTCACAAATAAATAGACAAAAGTTGACCTTGGGCCGTATTTCACGAGGCCGTAGGCCGAGTGAATTGCGGCCCAAGGGTCAACAAGTGAAATAACCCAGTCAACAGACTGAAATAAGTGTACCTTTGTGTTTATTTTTTATGATTTTCGATTGAATCTACCAAAATTATGATAGGGGGAGCCTGAAATAGCTTATTTCCATCCCATTACTACCTCGTTCAAATGTCAACAAACAGCCGTTTTTGATGACGTCACAGGCTGTTAAATACGGCTGTGGGTTATTTCATGGGGGGTGTTAAATACGGCACTCCTTGGTTAAATCAATGGGGCTGCCGTATTTGATCAGAAAATAAAGAGCTTAAAATGCTTGAATAACCATAAAATCAAGTGTCCGTCTCAAGGTATGTGTCCGAATCTACCCTATATAATACAGTAATATACAGGTGAAACCAGACCCCTACCAGGTTATGATTGTGTATTTGTCTGTCACATTCAAGAAACAACTTTTCTGAAAAGTCATCTTTTCTTGCTGCGTTGGTCTATAGATGTCACTTCCCACATCTATAGGCTATAATTGGATACAATGTAACGTTTTAACTGTATTGTGTTTGATTCTATTAATATTGAATTTATTGGGTACAGAAAAATATGCTCACAGCAAAGAAGCATATTACTGTGAGGCAGCTAGCAGGCACCTTGTTGGTGGCGCCATCTTGTTCTGACGTTTATGTGTAAATCGTGAGTTCATGTACATGTTAGTAGGGACCTTTAGCAAACCCGAAGTAGCTCATTAAACGCAGACGTATCCTATACCCTCAGTACTGCTACGTCTGCGTTTTATGAGCTTTTACGTGGTTGCTAAAGGTCCCTATTAGCAACCACGTTAAAGCTGATAAAACGTAGACGTAACGTAGCCCTTAACCATTGCCACCAATGCTTGTATATTAGCCTACCTCTGCATTTATTGAGCTACGTTGGGTTTGCTTAAAGGTCCCTATTATTTCCTTATTGCTTTAATACTAAGGCCATACTAATAAATTTTGGTTATCATGCACCATATTTTTGGAAGCAAATGATTTTATAAAATGTTTTCTCTTGCCTCGTTTGCTGACAGTGTCCTCTAAATATTGTTAACCCTTTAAGGACAGGTGTCACTAAAAGATGACATTTGTCGTCATGATGCACCAATAGAGCACTGGCGAGTAACTCGCCGGCGCTGCATTGGTGCATCATGCCGACCCTTGTGTCTCAACCCCATAGGATCGGCATGATACTTGAATGCAGCACTGGCAAGTTACTCGCCAGGGTTGCAATGCAGCACTGGCCAGTTACTCGCCAGGGCTGCATTCATGCATCATGACGACCAAAGGCATCATGCATGAAGGCATCATGCCGTCCTTAATGGGTTAAGCAGAAACAAAATTACGGTCAGCTTTAATCAAAACAACCTTTGATGTTTATTCCAGCATGGTCACAGAACTACATGTATCACACCCCCTATCACATTGATTTATAATTCATAATAACATTATATTTAATGTACTATTCCTTATAGGAGCCGTGAGTCATCCTTTCACAGTCTAGTTAAACTCCAGAGGGTTATTGATTGCAGGACAGACCCGGGGAGGTTCCCCAGTCAGTTAGCATGATGGTGACGCATTCTGAGGGATTGAACTTTGCAGGGATTGTCACTATGTGTCTATTTTATTTAGCATAAGTTCATTTATTATTTGTAATTTCTAACACATTTTCCAATATGGGAATTTTTAAACACACTCTACTTTGGTCAAAGTTTCATTCTTCAACATAGAGCATCCATGGACTTGGGAGTTTAGAGAGTATTTTCTTTATTTTGGAATTTTCCAATATAGCGTATGTGTCTATGCGGCACATGTGCTATTTCTCTTTCCCCGTAACTAGTGCTTGTTGGTGCTCACATTAATAGAAATAGAATTTAAGAGAGAAGTGGAAAAAGTTGCAGTTTTAAGCTTTGCCTCCTCTACGTCAAATGATCAGTGTCATTGCCCGGTTGAACTTTCTATACTGGTGCAGAAAAATCTCTAAAATAGACTTTGGCATAAAAAGGACGGCAATTGTAAGGGTGTGTGAGGACTAATACGTGGCCACTACCCCCACTCAGCCCTCAGTCCCCCACGCGGCCGGTCCCGTGCTGCGGCGGGGGGGGGGGGGGGGGGTAGATCGATGGGCGGCGGTCGATTGGTCGTAAACTTGATCTGCTTAAGGTGGATCGGGAAGGTAGTAATTCTGGGATCTCCCAGAGCGTCACGTTGGTCTGCTCACTGAGTCAATCATAGGTAAGACTCAGGTATTCACCTGGGTGTATATCACCTGTGGTCAACCAGTCTTAGAAGTATCTTCATCTTCAGGAGTTTCTCTCCAGTGGCGTAGTATAGATATTGAGTCATTTACTCCCAGGTGGATAGCGTGCCCAAAATACTGGATCAATATTATTTAGTTGCCCATTCTTTAATGGGTTGAGTAGCAATTCAGCATACTAGCCCCATAAACGGAGGTGTTCCTAGTGGGTGGGGAACTAGATGAGGGTGTGGGATCCTTAAGGGCTGGTCCCACCTGTAAGCAGGCCGTGGTAGGTGAGCAGCTCCCTGACCCCACAGCAGCAGTACACAGGCTCCATGAGCGGCTCATCCAGCATTAACCCGGACTGCTGCTGTACACCTACTGTCATAGCCGGATGCCGCAGCTCATTGACTCTGAGCCAACACCAAGAGCAGCTCACCCTGTGTTCATGTCTACGGTAGGAGAGCAATACCCAGAGCAACACAAACATAAACTCTCGGAGACACATTGACACTCAGGGCAGTGTCTTGGGTATGAGATAGACCCTGAAAGTTTCACTTGGTTCTATGTACTTTACCAGTATCAGCATTGTTTGGGTGTCAGAAGGACACGATGAAGTCATTATACAGTATGGAGTTTGAAGCTTTTACTGCGGGAGTTTCTCTGACTAAGGTAAGCTTAAATTTTCCATAGTCACATCAGTGCGTATTGGAAGAGTTCTGAAGTAATTTTCTTTTCATAAAGACTTAAATTAGTAAGTCCATATGACCTGTGCATATAGACAAAGTATATGCCTTCTGCACATAGGGATTTCCATGTTATAGTCTAGTTTGGTTATAGTCTAGTTTGGTGTTCACATTAATAAAAAGTAAACACACGTACATCATATATTATGCACATTGCATGAAAGATGTCGTTGACTACCAGGTCATAAATACTCCAATGCATCGCAATAAGAACTAATGCGCAGAACTAATAGTCCATGATCATTACCATGGTGTGTGTCCAACTGTCCCATCCTACCATGTATTCCACCCAAGCACTTAACTACTGCTAACAATAGTCTGTACTCTGTGTATACCGACCCGTTATTAGCCATGCCCAATCACCCATTTACCAGTCATGATACATGTGGCCCCGGAGGTTGATGACGGTATGATGGGCACATGCCCCCAGATAGCAGGGGTCAGGGGCAGGTAGGGGAGCGGGACAGGGCCTGTTTGTAGTGGGTCTATTGTAGGGGAACCAGGGTTCGCGCTAACCACTCGCCAAATCGCCAATGGCGAATCAAAGTTGAATTTGGCTAATGCTACTGCCTGGAAATTCGCCAAATTGGCTAATTGTGATTGAGGGAATGATTTTACCTAATCACTATAGCCATGTTATATATCATTGGAAAGGGGAAATTACGGAGAAGCCAGCCAGTTTGATTATATTCTGATGTCACTTCATTATGAACATTCTCAAAAGAAAAACTTTATTCCAGGCCCAGAAATTTAGATCTTTGAAACTATAGGCAAGAGTAACCTATCAGTGCCTTCTCTAGGTGATAGTGTCAGAGGGGGAATTTAGGGTGGAGAAGTGAGAAAGCAGGGAGGGGTTAGTGAGATCAGGACTGGGAGAAGATGGCGCTAGATAAGCTTGGATCATTATATGGCCTTTTAAAAAAAGAAAAGAATCCTTGGAAATTTTAATCAACTGCAAACGGTACAGTTTCCTAAACACTGATTTTTCAAGCCATAACCACTCCCCTTTTAAAAGGAATGAAAACAATGGCACTCCTATCCCTCTTTCCAAGATACCTTCCCGTTTTCAAATTTTCACAAAATTTATTTACATATTGCTGTTTTATGAACTGCGCCCAAATTGTGATAAGAATTCACAGTTTACATCTCAAGTAATTAGACAATTCCTATGGGTAAGCCAGAAAGTAAGTCTTGGAAGACCATGTTGAATGGTATGAGAATTAAATCTCAAATGATTTAAAAAAGACAAGAAAGTTTGGCTAATCAATGTCGAATTTGGCTAATCAAAATAGGCATAAATTCGCCAAACTGGCTAATAGAATGCATGTACTAGCGCTAACCCAGGGAACTTCATCACATGCTCTACTGACTTCACCTTCTATGTAGCACGGGTAATGGATGGGTGCGGTATGTGTACATAGTCTACTTGCTGCTCAATGAAAGGGGGAGGGTCCTTGCTATCAATAACATGCAGGTTTGATAGGAAAGTCTGATGGTGTTGATATAGCTATGGTTAATTTGTTTGAGAATCAGAATATCACCCCTGCGTGACGGTCAACTATTTCAATATGTTGTTTGTAACTAGGAGGACTTTATTAACGGCTATGTCAGGAAACGTTTGGTATGACCACCAAAGTAGCTCATTAGAACTAACAGGGTACAGAGAGCCACTACAGAATACGCTGGTTCCCTAGAATTCTACTTTATGTAGCATGCAGAAGTTAACCCTGAGTAATGAAGTATTATCTCTGTTGGTGTACATGTACTAGATGTACACATTAAACCTGCTGTAACATAGATCAGAGTAGGTCTACCACGTCAATAATTGAGCATTAATTAGACGTTTATAATTATTAGCACACAGTATGTGTATAGGGTATGTCCTAATGAAGGCACCTAATGAGGCAGTCCGTAATATCCCTGCCTCCAGCTAAGTGGTGTGTAGCATGTCACGAGCAGTGTGAACCATGCTACTCTACATACTGGAGGCAATAAACCCTGGCAATAAACACGGATAGTAATAATCCTACAGGTGGTGAATAGGTTGAACCAACAATTCCCTACTCCTGTGGGAATATTTCCCTCTTAAGATGGTTACGGTGTGCTCCTTAAGAGTTGGACTAAGAGCAGCTCACCTGGGGTTATTGATTTGTGCGTACAGTGTTAAAATTAAGGGAGTTCTGTCCCTATTCAAACTTAATCATCAGGAATGCTAGGGCCTTGAAATTGCACCATGAATAATTCAAATGTAACCTTATTGTTTGAGGTTAAAACAGTGCGGTTATATGGCGACTGCCTTGCATCGACATTTATTCGTCGTAATTAGCTGCCATAGAAATAATGCATATCATTAATATTCAAAAAGCTCAACATTAATTACTGATAATACCATCTTAAGATAGCTTTAATTAATACTAGCGCATTGACGACAGTTCTACATGCTATATCCATTCATAGTGGCAGTGTTTTCAGTACCTACATGTAATAGGGCAGCGTCCAGGCCCACGTGAGTGTTATTTTAGACAGATAGGTATACGCCCCATCCTGCTTCCTGCGTGGTGTACTGCGATGTGGGCAGGGTGGGATGTGCCTTGTAAGTTTCAGTACTTAGACCCTGCCACCCTAACAATAATGTGGCTTTCCAGCAACATGCTCAACAACGATTAGGTCGATAACAAACCTTAAAATGCAACATTTGTCGTCATGATCCACCAATGCATCACCAGTGAGTAACTCGCCGGCACTATATTGGTGCATCATGCTAAACCCGGGGGAGTTGCTCACTGATGGTTACGGTAGGGTCGGGTGACAACAAACACGGCGCTTGTCTATTGGCCTTTATATGTAAGTGTAATGTATATATCTGGGCGTGAACCATACTTAGTGTATATGACGCCATAGACTCCACCCAGACAAGCAACATATTGCGGATATGAATGAATTATGTAGATATGTTGTGGATATTCCTTGATCAAATTGCATACGTATTATATCATTGTTTTCCCTAGTCCTTCTGCACTTTTGCTCATCATGCATGTACGAAATAGACTCTTAAAGCTATGCAAGAGGGACAACATATTTTTAGTACAATGTTTTTTTTCTCTGTTATATTACCCCAAGATAGTACATACACTGTATATGTACCTTTGTACTAGATTTAGTCTACTTACTTTTTCATGTTAGGTGTAATATTTTGATACAGCTGATGCCTGGCCGATGTAGAAGGTCAAGAGAACAAATATCACCTCGGTGTCGGGGCATGTGACTATTTAGCGCATGTAAACTAGAACTGATCAGACAAGTATATTCAAAAGATAGTTTACTCTGTTTCTACCCGCGGTACCGATGTATCAGCCGATTTCATAAAAAAAAAAGATAGAAGTAATCAAACCTATTTCCACACGTGCCCATACATACAGGCAGCGAGGAGTGGTGTTGGAATACTGCTGTATATGTTACTATGGTAACAATAGAAACCATTTTGGCGGACGCGCCTGACATATGATGGGGGTGGGGTTCCGCTCCACGGCCTGCCGGGAGGAGTGTACATGTAGTGTAGCACAGACACCCAGGAGGGAGGAGTCCTGTAGCCTGCAGGAGCAACACCAGGGGTCCCCGCCCAGTAACAGGCGCAGGCAGCTCTCCGGGAGACCATACTCTGCAGCCAGCTTCTACAATGTGCAATATTAGTTGCCAAATTGAAGACCTTGTAATCTGGACATTATATTCACATCGTTTCTAGCTTCATATCATAAACATACAGGGTCCAAATATACTCTATGTATGCGGAATACTAGAAATATTCGTAAAGGCTGATTGGATTTAATGATCTGACATAACTTTTGGATATTGTTGTTGAAGGACACATCCAGGATGCTCTGGGCAGACTCAACACTTGGAGAGAAGGTTGATGCCATGAGTTGTCTCATTTTGAGAACTAGTCAGCCTATAAAGAAAACCTAAGTGAATGCAACACCAAGGAATATAACAGACGATACAGTCTGCACCACACAGGAGCCTACACGAGAGGCTGGACGATGGGCTAAAGGATCCATACCGGGGAACCATAGAGGTGGATTTCATTAATTACATAATTGTGTGTCAATGGTTGACATACTGACATGCAGTAGGATTAAACATTGCATATTACTGATTAATATCCTATAGGAGAAAACAATGAAATAGGAGCTATGCTAGAATGAAAAAGACAAGATAAAACCAGATACACGTCTAAGTAAATAGATGTTGCCAGGACCCGCTAGTGTGTGCTGGGGTGGTAGTAGACGCTGTAGTGGGTGACAATGTGTGGTTAGTGTGTGGTGTGTACTACAGGTAGGTGTACTGTGTGCCCCTATCTCACACACCTGGCAGGCTGCAGCCCCTAACGGTATTACCTGTGATCGGCCATCCCTAGATACACGGGTAGTGTACTTGTACATGGCTACTCGGTCACACACATCTACCGGATGGTCTTTATGAATAAGGGGACAACTTGTCTTAGTGATTTTAATACATCCCCATTCACAGGATTCTTACAAAGGGAGTTATCTCAATTTGTTTCGATTATTTCGAATAGGGGAGGGGGTCGGCTGGACTACCTGCCCTGGGCACTCCACTAGCGTCCCCACTGTACGCGGGATCAGGCATGCCAGTCTAGGGAAGGGGTGGTGTATTTGGCCTCCTCAGGAGGGCGGGGGTGGGGGGGGGGGGGGGGGGTGATCGCCTTCTCGGCTAAAAAATAGTTCAAAGACATGTATGAACTATCAATACTTTAGTACAATTTACATGTAGGTGGGCTAGCTTAGTTAGGTACAGTTAGGGCTTTCCTACATTGCAGAATATTTCTCAGAAACTTTTCAGAAACCAGTGTGTGGTATATATCTACGTTATACAGATCCCAGAGATGGTCTGAACACAAGACGTAACAGTCTTCTCTTGGTGGTCACTGGAATTATCAGGAAATAGGCGCGGCAATATTCTTTCGGCGAGTGACACGAGAAGCATTGGCTTCACAACACCCCGGTGCGCTCCCTGGAGGGTGGGTACTGGAGGGGGAGATGCCCCTTGTCCCTCTCTGATTGTTGGGGTGGTAGTCTCACCTGCCCGAACCGTCAGCCTCAGGGAAGGACATCCTTACACCTCAAACAGACAACAATACATGCAGTCATAGACGGCTGTCCATGTGACAATAAGGGGAGGTGTCAGGTGTTACTGTAAACGGTAAAGTAATCCACATAGGGTGTATCCTTGTAGTAGGAGACATGGAGAGGGACATTAGGGTATGTGGACTGTGGTCCGATCCTACAGGGCTGGGTTGTGATTACAGATGATGACTTGATCGGTGTGACTTTGGTCCCCAGCTTTGCTCCAATAGGCCTCCCTGTATGTCGGAAGATATACACTTCGTCTTCGGTTGTAAAACGCACATACACTATACATGGAGTTCATAATATAGTCTGTATCCATGACATTTGGCCTTTTTTTTTGGGGGGGGGAGGGGGGCAGGGGGGCATAGTCCTTAAAATACGAAATAAATATATATAGATAAGATGGTACATTTAGAAGAGGTGTATGAGTGAGTGTTCTGCTGAACCCGTGTTGTACCTGTACTGGTGCCCGGGGTGCCGCTAACACAGCATCACCTGCCGTACCCGTATGTGTACCATCCAAGTCCACTTTGTAATGTGAAGGGCGTGGGGGGGGGGGGGGGGTACAGACTTGCTCTGATTTGGACCCATTTATAAACATATTTAGTGAATTACTGCCCATGAGATGTGGATCTATCTACCTGTAGTAAGAGATACAGTTGTTATTTATATATGCCCACCCCCACCAGTGCCACCACCACCACCATCCCATACTTTATATACTTTTAGTCTTTTACCCTATTTTTCCTGCTGGATCCCAGACTCCCGAGAGCCCATGCGGGTTATATTTTTGTTTTCTGGTGAGAGAAAACAAGGTAACTGTATGGCCACATAATTATGCTAAATGTAAATACACTTTATAGAAGTATGTTACATGTAATTGTAATTTAAGAAAAATGAAATCGTTGACTAATATACAAGATAACAGGCCAGCCTCCTAGATAATTGCCTTTGCTATAGCCACGAATTCAGTCCTGATCTTTGAAGTACTACCGGTATCTATCTGCCCCCTTGTCGCCACTATGGCAGGGCGTCTAGCAGAGGATGGCGAGGGAGGCAGGTGGGGGGGGGGGGGGGTAACTTAGGGCGTGACGACTACACAATGAGGCCTGTGATCCCCGCCTCGATCCTACCGTGAGGGGGGAGGACACCAGGGGTCACCAGGGTCACCAACCGTCACCCTGCGTCTTACATCTCCCAGCAGATACTTAACTTTCCATAATTACACTACATGGTCAGGGAAATGACGGGAGAGTGTGACTAGGCTGTTTGCATTGCCCCTTTGTAGTACTAGTAGATATATGAACTTGTAAAATATTGCAAAAGAAAGTAATGCAGGAAAAATGTGCGCTGGTGTGCAATAGATAAGGATAAAAAGGGCTGAGGGTACAGTGAGACGGTGACCTAGAAAATGTGTGCCTTCTACAAATTCCCTATTAAGGGAGTGTTCATTTATTAATTACAGGGGGGGGGGGGGTGAGATTTCGCGCGGAGGGCCGAAAATTTTTCGCCCCCCCCCCCTTTGAACTATAATAGCGCGCAGGCTTTTTGGCTAAAAAGGGGCTTAAATTTTTACGCCCCCCCCCCCCTCAAGAGGGGTCAGAATTTTTCACCCCCCCCCCCCTCAGAAGGGGTCGGAAAGTTTTACGCCCCCCCCCAAACCCACCACCCCCCCCCCCCTGTAAATAATAAATGAACACTCCCTAAGGACTAATAAGTCCCAGTCCCAGACTCCCACGGGTGTCCACAAGATTCTCATGCAGCAAAGCTCTACTGTAGTTACACGTCATAACACTAGGGGGCATTGTGGTGCTGTTTCGACTTCTCTACTTTGAAAAAGGTATAGTCTGGGGTTTCTACCTATTTGATGATAATAGAATATGCCAAGGCAACAATACTGCCAGATCTGCTGTTTCTTAAAGGGCGAGTTTAGTGGTGATGCATATTAGTACATGTAATAAAATTAGGGACCTTTAGCAACAACGGAGCAAAGCTATAAACATAAGTTAGGCCAAAAAAAGGTTTGTTTCAGCATGGGATATAGTACACCGAAAATGGCCGAAAATATATTTTTTAATCCAACCTACTGACCCGACATTTTCTTCCCATGTTACCTGAAACATACTTTACCGTCCGATTTGATAAAGATTTGATAAAGATCCCTAATGATCATATGAAAATTAAAAGGAAAATGTACCCCGGTAGGTCTAGTCACCGGGACCCTCAATATTAGTCTACCGGGTAATTAGACATCAGGCACCTGAAAGTCTGGTTTGGTCATCAGTTCATGTTTTTAGTGAAATTCGAAATTAACTGTGTTTCCATTTCGGAAATGACGGAAATGGGTTCTGACATTACAACCTTAACCCTGGCTCGGCAGAGCTCTTAGTTATTTTGTGTCGGAAGCCTCCATAGAATAACGTGTTTGCGCAGCCCGAGCTTGGAGCTGACACCACGACGCTGTGTTTACTCTCTCCGGCACGCACCAGTGTTGGATGAGGGCTAATGACACCTGTGGTCAAGGTGTGTGTGGGCATCAAGATTAACCCACACAGCCCATGTGTATTAGGGGGGGGGGGGGGGGCAGGTACATGTGTATTGCCATGAGCCGAATGTGGCACTATAACTTATACTACTGTTAGTAGTATGTGTGGACCTCTACCAGCACGTCATGTGAGTTTGGAAACCCATTATCTTGTGCATTTGTTTCCCATCAGCTGGTATCTGAATAGTTAAAGCATTAGCTGCACCAGTGTGACTGGATGAAACTGCCTGGTCACGGTGAGGCCAAGTATAGGGAAGGGAGTCTCAAAGACCTGTTTAATAAGATTGTTGCTAATTACAGCCCATAGGCCCAACAACAGTATAGAGATCACTCACTAATCTGTTCGAGTATTGCCAATATTTGAGTACTAAGGGTAGACGTCTTGTGGTATGGGTTTATATGTCTTATTAAAGTATCAATCATTGTGATTCATGGAAAATCCTATATCAACGTGCAATGATAGAAACTGGGGTGCAGGCCTAGATTTTGACTCGTATTTCCCCTTTCAGCCAAGTGCATGTATAGAGTTCTTTCCTTTCAGACAAATTACAAGTTAGGCAGTTGGACCCCATCCTGCTCAAAGGACGCAGGATTGACTTCAGGGTATCATGCCAATGCATATAGACAGAAGTGTTATTACAAGGCCATGTAGACTACCGTCATATTGGATGACAAGCACACAGCAGGGTGCACGCCCTTTAATAGACGTGTCTGATTGCCAACCAACCCTTCCTTCATGGTCATGTGAAGGAACAACGTGGAGCTAGGTGAACGACTCTAGACAGTGTCCGTGGACTACGTGCACACGTCTGCATGGCTGGGGACGGGAAGCTCATGCAGTAAGAAGGCTGTGAAGATACGAGTAATGGGGGAGAGGAGCAGCTCATGTCTGTACATGGAGGGACACACCCAGGGGTGAGCTGCTCTAAGTCAGGCTGCTAGTGGTAGATGCATTATTCCCTTCTACACTATAGGACCACAATATGCAGACCAAGTACCACAAAGGGATCACGCCATGACATGGAGACTCACAATGACAGAAACACTTTGACTTGAGAGTCCAGCCTCACGTTGGTTGCCATGGTGACGGCGTCCTGCGGTGTCTACGTTACCATGGCGACCAACAGGAAACGGGTGCCGTCACTACCGGGACTGCGTTCCCGCGGGATGAGCCGTTCTACGTCATCTGAGTCGTCTGACGTAGAGTCCCCGCCACTCGTCATGGAGGACATGAGTTTGTTCTACTTCCGGCAGATGGCCAACAGTCTCCAGGTAAGGGCGGTTAGGGGAAGGGGTGTTGTGCTACAAGACGGCCCACTCAGAAAGTCTCTCTGCTCACTCCATATCTCTAGCAGAGATGTTTATTCTCCTAACATACCAGTTCAACTTTAAACCAGTTGCCTAACTTATATATCATGTCTTCCAGGTTATTTTTGCAAAAAAAAAAAAAAGTTAATATATCCCAGTGATGGTTGAGATTGAATTCTTTAGACACATGAGCCCGTGGTGTACTCAGATCTGAAATGACTACCCACTGAGATGATCGAGACCCACTAACAAATTTTCGAAAATATGGACCATATTCAGGGATAAAAGTCTTCAAGTATTTCCCTGTCAGATTTCAAGTTTTGTTTTAATGTTGCATAGACCTGTACCGGTATGTTCAGAAGAGAAAAAAATATTATTCCATCAACCATACGACGATATTTGTTTTTATAGTGTGACCAAGTGCAGTCCTGGTGAGTCGACCGCCCAGGGTTGCATGTCCTTTCAGGAGTGTATCAACCCTGTTAGCCCAGCATGATGCATTCTGAGAGGAGTACTCCGCAGTATTCTCAATGTAAAATGTTATTCTAAAACATAGATTCTACTGTGATTTCCAGCAGAAATTGTTACGATTTCTGGGTCAAAGAATCTCGTCAATTAGGAAATTAAGAGTGGGTCATCTTTAGGCGTAGCTTGGCATCACTGCATTGTGTGTGTCCATGGTCGAATCATGGCATGCTTTAATAGCCGTTCTGTTGGGAGAGCTGCCACTGAGGATTCCCTCTCTGTACAGTTACGGCCATGTTTAGCATGTTCATAACTAGGTTTGAGTCTACACTAAAGTATGGTCTCGGAGAGTGACGCCTCTGCTTGATGTTTGAACCCAGCGTAGAGAGGCTCTCTGTTGCTGTGCTAACTTGTGTCGCCCCCTGGTGTCTTCCCGGCATACTGCTGCAGAGGTAGTAGGGACCTTTAGCAACCACGTAAAAGCTCATTAAGGTGGCCGGCGGGGATGGAAAACACGTGTTTTGCGCAGCTTTCTGCGCAGTTTAGGTGTTACATTGACCCATATTTAGGTAGAAAGAGAGTGGCAGTTTGACAAAGTCTTGCTGGCGTAAGTGTTCTATGCATGTCTCATGATCAGAGGATAGGGTGTTCAAATCTGTATATATATATATATATAATATATATATATATATATATATATATATATATATATATATATACATATATATATATATATATATATATATATATATATATATATATATATATATATATATATATATATGTATACAATTTTGCAATTAACTTTATTCATATCTAGATATACAAGACAATAAAAACGTATTTGCACTTGATGGGAGTCGAACCAATAATAGAAAATATACCCAAATGAGGTGTTGGGGAATCGAACTCACAACCTTCTGATCTCTTACCCTATGCCTTAGACAGACAGGCCACAGAGCCACATGTTAACCAGCCCACATTGAGGACCATCTATTGCCTTCCTGTGAACAGATCACATTTCTTCAAACCACAAAAAACATAGAAATATGCCCGGGACTGTATGATGAAAACACATTTTCTGGATAGATATTATCGTGAATTATATTGTAATAGAGTATCAAAAAAACATAGTTACTTTGTGCAGTCACTTTGTGAGGTTATGAGAGAAAATACCATATGATCCTATCGTAGATCACTTATACTTTGTAGTCAAATATCTCAGAATGTAGCTCGGGACCCCCTGTTTTTTTTGCATTTTTGGAAGCTATATACCCTTAGGGTTATATGGTAGAAATCTTGTAAAAATGTAGTTACTTTTAGGTTATCCCCGCCGGCCATCTTAAACGCAGACGTAGGCTATCCCTTTAGCACTACTTCGTCTGCGTTTAATGAGCTACGTCGGGTTTGCTAAAGGTCCCTAATAACGGAGCAACTGCCTGTGAACTCTAGTCTCCCACGGCTGGCCGGGTTGATAACGGAGATGTATTGCCTTTCACGGCAGCTGGTGGGGCCCTGCCAGTTCTTCACTGACATCTGAGTGTATACGGGCCTAGGGATACCCTCGTTCTGCCACCACCCACAAGATGGCGCTAGTGGTATATGCCGGTTTGAGCCGTGAGGTGGCAGCACAAGTCGTGTGACATGAAAGTTTTGGCTGTAGTTGTTCCCCACTCTGTTGTACCATGTACGGATTGGGATCCCCCCCCCCCCCCCATCTTGCCCCGCCCCCTTTGCCTGATTCGGAACGGGGGGAGGGGGGGGGTGGTACTGGGGGATAAAAAGTCCATTTGAGAATCGTGTATACACAGGAATGGATCATTCTACTCAAGTATGTAGTGACCAAAAAAAACCACACATAAATATACCAATGTCTATGATAAGATATACATGTATGATAATGATTTGGGAAAGTGGGAGGAGAGTTGCTTGAAACATCAGTAGGGGGGTGTCAAGAAATTTTCCATTGTGAGAAAATCAACTAGCCCCCCCCCCCCCAAGCTTAAAAAAATCTAATGTTCACCATAATCCAGATAGTTGTAGAAATGTACAGCCTAATTCACAGCATTACACTTGTTGGGGTTTAGGGTATGTTGTCCCAAGGGGGAGGCCGGCTGAGGTGTGTAGGTGCGGACCTGTGAGGGGGAGGGAACAGGGGGAGGGGATTAGTGAGGGCCTCCCCTGTGATGTGGCCGGCTGAGGTGTGTAGGCGCGGACCTGTGAGGGGGAGGGGGTGGCTTTGTGAGGGCCTCCCCTGTGATATGGCCTGCAGTGGTGTGTAGGTACGGACCTGTGAGGGGGAGGGGGGGCTTTGTGAGGGCCTCCCCTGTGATATGGCCTGCAGTGGTGTGTAGGTACGGACCTGTGAGGGGGAGGGGGGGGCTTTGTGAGGGCCTCCCCTGTGATATGGCTTGCAGTGGTGTGTAGGTACGGACCTGTGAGGGGGAGGGGGTGGCTTTGTGAGGGCCTCCCCTGTGATATGGCCGGCTGAGGTGTGTCGGTATGGGCCTATGAGGAGGGGGGCATGGGGGAGGCAGGGGGCTTTGTGAGGACCTCCCCCACCTACCCTCTTTGATAACATGATATGGCCGGCTCAGGTGGGAAGGTATGTGGGTCCAGATGGGTCAAAAGCGACCTGGCGACCTGGGCTGTATAGCATCCAACTTCCGACCTAAGGCAATAATTTAAGCGACCTGGCGACTTTTGGATATAATTTACTATACATTAAAGGGTAAAAAAGCGACTTTTCGACCTGGATCCCTTAATTTCGGCGACTTTCCGACCTCAGGGGGGGACCCATCTGCACTCCCAGGTATGGGGGAGGGGATAGAGGTGCCTCTACATGGGTCCCCATAATTTTGATCGTGTCGCCGTGTCGATTTTTAGTAAAACGGCCGTGTCAATGTGTCGATTTTTACATATATAGGAATTCATAGAAAAATCCCTGTATGTCGATTTTTAGCCTTAATGTTCTGTGTCCGTCGATTCTTAAAACAGCCTAAAAGAGCCGTGTCGATTTTAAGCCATGCAGAGGCACATAGGGGGAGGCGGGCCTACATCAGTACATGAGATCATCATTCATTTTGAGTTTATTCATATATGCATGTACACATATTTATAATCTTACATGGTGGGGCTAATTAACTGTATCTTTTTTTTGTAGGCCTATCTTTTTTTGTCAGGACCTTGATCCGTACTAACTTTAGAAGCTAGTGCTTATTGTATCCATGCTCATTGTAGCCATGCTTTACTGCCCTGAAATAACCCCCCCCCTCCCCCTGTTAGTGTCACCTACATAACACCCCCCTCCCCTCCCCCTGTCACCTCCCACTTCACAGGGGGCGCCACAAGAGCGAACATGCCGCCACCTAGTGACTCCTTATGTTTCGGGTGACATATTCAAGATGGCCGCGGCCACCCTGGGTAGCCTCTCACCCGTATAGAATGTATTTGCTCAGCCTCTCTTACTACTAGCTGTATTGCACATACATATCATCGCAGGATAGGGATGTTGAGTGTTGTGACACTTATCTGGGGGTGCAGAGGGGTCCCCACCCTGATGTCGGAAGGTCGCCGAAATTAAGGGGTCCAGGTCACAAAGTCGCTTTTTTGGACCCCTTAACCTATTGTTGAATTTTTCCAAAAGTCGCTTATATCATTGCTTTAGGTCGAAAGTCGCCTCCAAAACAGCCCAGGTCGCCAGGTCGTTTTTGACCCATCTGCAGTCACCTATCTGCACTAACCAAACCACCAGACCAATGTAATCCCTCAATAGGTTCTCCATTTTAAACTCCAGTATTATGATATAGCCCTTTTCCTCTGTATAAAGTCACTCTACAACAGAATGTGGATGGTGTTGTGGAGGGTCTGTTACAAAGAAATTTCGACCATGGTAACATTCCATCAACCCCAGTAGCAATACCCTCTGTTTGGAGCTGCCCCGCCCCCTTTTTGGAAAAGAAAATTCACATTTTTCTAATGGTATTTTGATTTGCACGACTCACGGCGCGCTTTTCGCTACTTTGGTATTTTTTTTCAAATTCGTGGGGCACAGAATGTATGTCCCTGTTAGGAGCCTACTGACAACACATGACAATACACGTGACCATGCCTGACCAATAGTCCTCCAACTCTACTTGTCCGGTCTCTGGCCTTTTACTATTGTTCTATTTACCTGTCAGAGTCATTCAGTATACTAGATATGATTTATGACTGTTCCCTGTCATAGCGGATAGGGATCGATGACAGCTGACACGTGCTGCCGTCAGTGTATCTGTAAATATTGTGTTAGGTTAGGTTACAGTCCTCAGACTATACAACACATACTTTATCATGTTAATGTACATGTAATTCTAGCATTATGTGTAAACTATGGCCTGTGTATTGTAAAAAGTAGGGTCTATGGTAAAATATCATTGATACAAAATATTATCACATTTACAAATATACATAATATAACTAGCAACCACAGGCTGTGGTGAACAACAACATTGACTGAATGTTACCCTTAGCTACCGCCCCTGTGTTATTTCAGGAGCCATTTCATCCATTTCAAACCTGAGTACCCCCCCCCCCCCCCTCCGCGGGCCCCTATTCTACTAGTATTACAAACGGTAGTGATCCTCTTTGGCCAGATACTTTACCACGTATTGTGACCCATATTACTTGAATATCATAGCCTGATTGCAGTTATTTCGTCGATGACATGTCATTACTTCCAGTGTGTGTGTCGCGGGCGGGGGGGGGGGGGGCGCACAGAAATGACCCCTATCGATGGGGGTACATTCACACCGTAGTTAGTATGATAGGATTGTAAGAGTGCAATTTGGATTTTGGCGTTATTATCAATATCCCACCCTGGACCTACATTGTGCACTCCCCTGCATGCATGCACGTGTGCGTCAATCTGCTATCACTGACTGGCACGGCTGGCAATTACATGTATGTGTATGTGAGATAACATGCCGACTACGGAGGGTCGTAGTGATGTGTGCTCCTTCATCACGGCGCCCAGCCATAACCCTAAATGTCACACATGTGACAGGCATACCTATAGTGGTACTGTGTAACAGGGGGAACATACACGTAGTACTGTTCTTAATTACACGACCTAACGTTATATGTACGATCCTGTGTAATAACAAACAAGGAAAACGTACCAACCGGGGGTGTGGTATGTTTTTCCATACCACCCCTACGTGTGGTACGCTTTTTAGGGCTCTAGACCAATCAGAAGCCAACACAGTGGTCACGTGATCATAATGCAATGGTGGCAATGTAAACAAACCTCTCGCCGATATAACATCAAGATTTCAGTGATATAACATCAAAAGTCGGTGATATAACATCAAAATATAGTAGGGGGTAGATAAATGTCTTCTGGTCGTGTAATACAGCTTGTTGGAGTGGGCTATGTTCGCTATGATGCTCGAATGTAGGTCAAGCCCACTCTTATATAGTCACCCTAATTTTTCGTGCAGACCTGTTTTCTCTCACCTAGTTCACCTTTATGCATTATCATGTGATCTTTCAGAGCTACAGCATTCTCTTGCAAAACACCTCAGGAATCTGTATCTCACAAAAGAAATGGCAAAAAAAGAAGTTTTATGCCATAAAATAAGAGATTTCTATGAAAAACGGGGAAAAAACTGAGATTCTCCCCAAAAAAAAGTGAATGTCTGGAGAAGCTAATTTTGGATATGATTTCATTTCTGTAACAATTTGATTCTTCTTCAGTTGTATTCTATACTAAAAATGGTGATAGCTCATGTCCTTACTTTGATGAAAATACTTTGCATGAAAACAATATTTTGATGTGAAGTTTGCTTTTGCTTCGCGTAGTTTTCATAATCTGCGGCACTTCGCGATCTTCGATAGACATTGAAGACGCGGAGCACTGCATATGGCAAGCCATATCTTCACTCATAAGAAGCTAGTTTATTTAAATTTATTTTGCTATTACTGTATTTCCTCATTTATAAGCCCGGGCTTATATATTGATTTCAAGTGGTATATTGACCCAGCTTATAGATGGGGATGGCTTATAAACGGGAAGTATCATGACAAATTCAAACGTTTCCTTTCTGTAAAATATACTAAGCTTAAGGGGCAGTGTGTTATCATCATGTACATGAAAGAAATATGAAAATACTCCAATTACCGGGTAGTAGTGAAATTATGCCCCTCTGAAGAAATTGTATTGGAGTTTCCTTTATGACTAGACTTATACTGACTTCAAATGAGAGTATTGACCCGGCTTATAAACAGGGCAGGCTTATATTCCAGGCCCAGCTTATAAACAAGGAAATACGGTAATGCCGTTTTATATATAGGCCTATGGGAATAACACTAAAATTGATATGGGGTGAACATTTAGCTTGCCATAGCCGCAAACCCCGGGCGCCTGTCTGGTTCTATTTATAGCTTTAGCTGCTTAGGTCAGATTCGATCGGACCGTGGGACGTTGGGAAGCAACTGTACCCCCCCCCCCCACCACCACCACCGACACACACACACAGGCCAGACAGACCGCGGGAACGGTGACAGGACAGGGCGGCGTTTAGCTGACCTAGATATACCTCACCTTGGTTACGGGTGGGCCCTGCGGTACACAATAGCAACGTCACTCTCCATGCATATTCTCTCGGATGGCCCGTATCAGAAGTTTAAAGGCGCACTGAGCTCAGGACCTAGCCCTGCCGAGTTTTGTACGCAAATGACGTCGTGGGTTCAGTGCGCCTCTAAGCTGATCTATCTCAATGAGTGTTCTTACTTTAAACACTATATTAACAGGACGATATTATATGAGTATTTACTGTGGAATTTCATCGTATTTACCCCCGATTGTTGTATACTTATGCTATTTTGGTGTCATATTGAAGGGAAGATCAATGGCGGACTTTCTTTTGTCTGTCTGCCCTTGTTGTTGGGCACTCTGTGCGAGAGTAGGTAGGCCTATTATCTATCGATTTTCTTTAAAATACAGTCGGATTAAGAGAATTAGCTAAATGAGGAAAAGGATCATTTAGTGTAGAACCCAATGAATAACAATTGAAGTAAATTTGGGAAGTGTAGAACCCAATGAATAACAATTGAAGTAAATTTGGGAAGAAAATCGAGTTAGCTTTGAAAAAAATACATACTTCTATATAGCCTCTTTTGCTTTATCTGTTGCTGTCAAGCACTCAAGCCTAATCCAATGGGGTGGTTCGCTGGTCCCGTTTTATATATAGGGGAATAACGTTTCTCTAAGGCTCCTTACTATTGCATAACATTAAATGAAATTTGATAAAGTTATTTCGATGTAAAATAGCGTTATTTTGTTAGCTGGGTAGGCCTATACTAGCACTGGGAAGAGGGGTGCAGCTGTCAGCTAGTCTTAGTGCGAGGAGCTATATAGGCCTACTAGCAGTGGGAAGAGGGGTGCAGCTGTCAGCTAGTCAAGTGTGAGGGTCTAGGCCTATTAGCACTGCATGGGAGACAAAGGTAGATCACTAAATCAACAGGGTAATATAGGGCCTATATTTTGGAACAAAATAACAATTTCGGAAAATTCCAAGATGGCCACCAAAACCTCAAGATTGTCTGATTTCCTTTGTAATGCATGGATTTTAGGGTTATCTAGGGTGTAGAAGATTGTCTGATTTCCGTGTGTAATACGGAGAATTCCAAGATGGCCGCCAAAAACTCAAGATTGTCTGATTTGCTTGTGTAATAGATGGATTTAAGGGTTTCCTAGGGTGTAGAATCCATTTTTTGGCACAAAATTACAATTTGGAAAATTCCAAGATGGCTGCCAAGATGGCCGCCAAAAACTCAAGATTGTCTGATTTGCTTGTGTAATACATGGATTTTAGGGTTTCTTAGGGTGTAGAATCCATTTTTTGGCACAAAATTACAAATTCGGAAAATACCAAGATGGCTGCCAAGATGGCCGCCAAAAAACTCAAGATTGTCTGATTTGCTTGTGTAATACATGGATTTTAGGGTTTCCTAGGGTGCAGAATCCATATTTTTGGTCAAAATTACAATTTGGAAAATTCCAAGATGGCTGCCAAGATGGCCGCCAAAAATTCAAGATTGTCTGATTTGCTTATGTAATACATGGATTTTAGGGTTTCCTAGGGTGTAGAATCCAAATTTTTGGTCAAAATCACAATTTGGGAAATTCCAAGATGGCTGCCAAGATGGCCACCAGAAACTCAAGATTGTCTGATTTGCTTGTGTAATACATGGATTTTAGGGTTTCCTAGGGTGTAAAATCCATATTTTGGGTCAAAATCACAATTTGGGAAATTCCAAGATGGCCGCCAAGATGGCTGTCAAATACTCAAGATTGTCTGATTTCCTTGTGTAATACATGGATTTTAGGGTTTCCTAGGGTGTAGATTTCATATTTTGGGTCAAAATTACAATTTGGAAAATTCCAAGATGGCTGCCAAGATGGCCACCAAAAATTCAAGATTGTCTGATCTGCTTGTGTAATAGATGGATTTAAGGGTTTCCTAGGGTGTAGAATCCAAATTTTTGGTCAAAATCACAATTTGGGAAATTCCAAGATGGCTGCCAAGATTGCCACCAGAAACTCAAGATTGTCTGATTTGCTCAGACGACGCGTCGAGCGCCCGCGCGCCGCTGTGTGGCAGCGTCTCGTAGTGCGTCAACAAACATCGATGCACGAGGACTTTACCGTGCGCAACTCGCAATAGTTTCTCCCTCAGATTGATCAATAGAAAGAGATAATCCTTTATACCTGATTACAGTTAGGTTATATAGCCTTCCCTCCTGTTGTCTAATCGGTGTTTTAAAGCTGTCATTGTAGGGATGATTAGAAATCCAACACAATGTCATCTGACAATGGCTCTCTTAAAAATACATAATTAGCACAGTAAAATTGGGCCTTTTACCTTTATCAATGCTGTTTCATCAAAGTTACAATAACATGTCAAATAATAAGCATATTATCCTTCCCGATCCACAAGAGAGACTCAAAGAGCTCCAACATTTCAAGGTGTATTCAGTGTGGGAACAAGGCTCTGCTTGCATTGACATAGCATTGGCGTTCACGAGCGTATGGGCGATAATACAATTTTTGGCGCCGTTTTTGCGAGGTTCGCGAAAACGCCGCCAGGGCAGCGCCTAAGCGCTCGACACTCCTCCTGTGATTTGCTTGTGTAATACATGGATTTTAGGGTTTCCTAGGGTGTAAAATCCATATTTTGGGTCAAAATTACAATTTGGGAAATTCCAAGATGGCCACCAGAAATTCAAGATTGTCTGATTTGCTTGTGTAATACATGGATTTTAGGGTTTCCTAGGGTGTAGAATCCATATTTTGGGTCAAAATTACAATTTGGAAAATTTGAACACCAGATGTAATGGAAATACAATAATCAAATAACACGTTATACAGACATAGCCCACTCCCTTAGTTAACATTGGTGTTACTCTTAAATAGATATAGTTTTAAACCGCTATATATTATTGTATGCTAGGGTCACGTATGGGGCGTACCAGCCCGAGGTGCATCTGCCTTCATAAGGCAGATGCACTTGCAATACTGGCTATATAATTATGTACCGTTTGTATACAGTTATCACCATAACAGGCAGTGGGTATGTGATGAAAATCCATAATACTGTTGATAATATCTGCAGTCCATGGTGCCATATGTGCTAGTGCTCTTCAATGTATATTCAGATAACTCTACAACCATACCAAGTTTAAGCGTACTGTTGGACCCAGTCTCAGGTAGATATTGGCAGTGGCGGATCCAGGATTGCCTAGAGGAGTGGGGCCCAAACCTGGTCAACCTGGAGTGACTGTTTGCTTCCTGCGAGCGAAGCGCAGCAGCCATACGAGGGGGGATTGGGGGCATGCCCCCCAAGAAGATTTTGATGGTCCAGACTTGAATTCTCACACATTTTAGGACACAATATTTTAGGATTCAGCCCCCTCCCCCTCCTCCCATCCAGGTCGGGGGCCCTCAGTAAGGCCCTGTGATTCATACTCCACTGAAATAGAGTGATATCTCCCCTTTTCTATCTCTCTTTTTTTCCCCTTTTCTTCCTGGCATGCACTTTGAGATTAAAAGGCCTGGAACTACAGTCAGTTTTCACTTAAAATAAAGTTTACTGAGCATGTATCACACAAATGCCACAAGTATACAGCAACTTAGCCTATTACAACCCAATTACGCCGACTTTCTTTATGCTCCAAAACTTGGTCAGTAGCGAGTAACAAATGAGGTAGTACTGATTAGCTAGTCATATTTTGACTACGCAGACCATGTTAGTCAGGTTGCTGACTAACCAACCTTAGTCCTTTCATTTCTAGGAGTGATAGGGTTGGCCCTTTTAACTATACAGTCAACTCTCACCTAATGGTCACCTCTCTATAGTGGTCACCTCGCCAATGTGGTCATTTTTGGAAAGAACCGTCAAGTTTTCTCTATATTTTAATATAGAAAACTCTCTCCAATATGGTCACCTCTCTAATGTGGCCACCTCACATTGTGGTCACTGATTCCCCAGTCCCAAGGTCCATATTACGCTCTCTAATGTGGTCAACACATCATGTTTTGCCAACAAAAACAATTATATAAGTGTGTTCATTGTCTGCAGAGTGTGTTTTTTAGTAGATGTTATGTCTTTAGAAATGTCTGAAGCCAAATAGATAAAGGTATAAATGTAGTTTGATTAATGACCTTCATTTTCACTCAATATGTACACCTTTTATTTTCCATACAAATGATAATTGAAAACCTCTGAGACATGCATGCATTTCTATGCTCTCTTCACTGTAGTCACCTCGCCAATGTGGTCACTTTAGCAAAGTACCAAGGGTGACCATAATAGAGAGAGTTGACTGTATTTTGTTTTCCGCTCGTCATTTTGTTTAATGTCTAAACCACCCCCTAATACCCCTATAACTAATCTGGGTTAGCCACTACTGACTAACGTATTAAACCTACTAATTACTACGCAGAGCCTCAACATCTCGATAGTAACAAGCTATACCCCATAGACACACACTATTTGCTGTCCAGATTATACTCCCACGACCTAGATTATATACATGTAGTCATACAGCATTATCTGTGGACAACCAGGAGGGGCTGGAGGGACCAGGAACAGTAATCCTCACAACAAGTGGGTCCTTGTCCCTGTCGGCACCTGTCCCGTCATCTGATATAGCAAGGGTCAAGGGTACAGCAAGTGCACAGAGACCAGTCACCAACAAGTGCTGTCGGCAATACTAAATAAACGCATGTAGCCCATCGTGTAATGTCTGCAGGCGTTGGTTCAATGCCATGCCCTAACCTCCTTTCTATTGAGTTACTCATTCCGTTTTGCTTGGATATTGAGCTCACGTGGACACAAGAGGTTTGAAGTGTCAATCAACCATCTACCGTTCTGGAGGTTGTATGAAGTTGAACAGCTGCAGAACTTCCAGTTCCGGATAGTGCCAGGCCGGGGTGCTATGTCCATGTCATGTCAGGCATTCAGGAGGTTACCTCTCGGCTACCTCTGTAGACCGACTCTGAGATCCACACATTAATGATCAATGCTTAACCCGATCTTCAAAGAACTCTACTACATTACCTACCGCTGCAATGCTGAGATGATGTACACATGGACGTTGTCCTACTTAGCTACAACAATGATGAATCAGTAGACATGTGCAGAACGGGTGTAGAGAATATGATTTTGATGTAGCCTTGAGGCGGGCCCGGGGTTGACCCCTAAATTCGACACGGCGACATGGCCTTTTCTTAAAATCGACATGTGACATGAGGCCTAGTGACATGCGACATGGGACTTAAAAAGTTAGTGACAGGGGACATGGACATTTCTTAAAATCGACATGGGACATGAGCACTATTAAGCGACATCGACATGCGACATGGTCATTTCTTAAAATCGACATGCGACATGGGGACCCCCCTCCCCATCTATACCCCCATGTAGCAACGGTCTAAACTAGCATGTGGTTTATGGTCTGTGCCCGGAGACACATGTAGCCATCACCGTAAAGCCTCCATGGTGCAACATACATGTATTAAAATATAATGTAGACTTGTTTTCTATAGCTCAACAAAATCATTAGACTGCGATATGTCCATATAAGGTCATTTAACATATTTAACATTTTACTTTGATATTCATGTAAAAATGTACCAGTCTATGAGAATTCTGAAGTTTCGTCTAGAACTACATTGTACCGTTTTATGGTAACAAGTTAAGGAAGGTGGTCTGGAAGAAGACGACGGGGGCGTGACACAGATGTCAAACGACCTGTGGGACCTCCAGTGGGTCTATTCAGTAGGGTCTTTGTTCTCTATGTAGGTCAGCACCAAACGTCCCATACCCCCTGCACTCACGTATTACAGGGCTCATACTCAGATGTGCTCCTGTGAGCTGAAGGAGCGGTTCGGTGTGTGAGGTAGGCGCCTGTGAGCTGCTCTGGGGTTCCTACCCCCTGCCCCTCAGGGACTTGTTCCCCGGTATGACACTACTATCTATAATTATTGACCCAGGGCACCTTTGTGCCCTCAGGGTCTTATACAACGGGTTTCCACAAAATTAAAGAGTTTTTTTTTCGGTCCACTTTAAATACAATTTCTCTTTTTGATGGATCCCTTTTCAGTCCAGTGAGACATAGATACCACTTCTCTGCATCAATGTCTGTAAACAGACAAATATGTCTGTTTCAAATTCGCAAAATAAAAAGTGTCACTTTTGCAGTTTTATCCATATTTTCTTTAACATTGAGCTCTATAGGAAACCTCCCCAGAACAGCCCTCCAAAAGAGCGTTGTGTACTCAAATGCCTATACATTTACATAGTAGCAGCTAGGTGAGACACTTTTTGAGGAGGTATATGAGACGCTTTTCAGGCGAAATTCAGATGGTAAGTTCCAAAGGGAGGTTTATAAACAATGTACAGTCAGGTCTCGATATCCCGGGCGGGTCCGTTTGTGTTCAAAGTCGACCGATGTGTGAATCGACCGGGTGGGTGAAATGACGGTGGTAGAGGAGGGGTGGGTGGGTGGGGGTAGGGGGGTGGGGGGGGGGGTACACGTTACATGGGCCAGGTTGTAAATGCTTTGGATAAACTAACACGTTGGTGACAATGTATAAGGAAATATATATGTATAATGATGCAGATAAAAAGTGATAGTGTTCACATCGACTTTTTTACAATCCAAAAACTTAGGGCCAATCATTGTATGTGATGATCTCCCCCTGTTCAGGTTTAGTTTGGGTACATTGTATTAATAAATTACTGACTTGTCTAGGTTTATGTTACTAAGTCTTTGAAGTATGAATGAAAGGGGTTGACACTGGAATTACCTTGATGTTTGGTGGGGATATGAATCAGTAAATTGTGTGTGTGCCTAATTAATATGAGCCTAACTTTCTGACACATGCACCTTGACAGGCCCATTTAACGACTAAAACAACAACATATTCCTTCATATGTCACAATAGGGTGTGTGGGTGGGGTGTCTGGCCGACTTATCAAAGAGTAATCTAATGCTAAATACACACTGTGTTGCCTATATGACCGACCGATACCTGAAGCATGAATAACCGACTTATCATATACAAATAAAGAGCAATTAAAGTGGTGGTTACACAATCAGTGGCCGATATGTGAAACGCCCGACTTATCAGAGACCGGGATATGGAGGCCTGACTGTACTGAGATGCCAAAGAACAACAAGTGACAATGTACATTGATTGACAAAGGAAACCACTGGGGCACAATGTATCAATCGTTTTGGGGGTCACAATTATCCACACCGCCCGCCGCCCCCAAGGTGACCAACACTGTGAAACAGAAACAGAGATACTGTTGCTGTTTACGATCCGATTGACTCGCTTTTTGGCGAAAACAGAAAGCGGCGGTCACGGGCTGCCGGGCGATGATGCCCAAAGTCACCTGTTTGCCCACAGCCACCTGCTCCGCTACAGCAACTGCCTGGAATTCAAGTATATATAAAGTATGTCAGAATTGATAAATAATTTCTTGTACTCAAATGAGAAAATGCAAGGCAAGTCATTCGACTTTCTAATGATACCAGCGAAGTGTGTGATGTTGGTGGTGGCCTGGTAGATAGAAAGTTGTATAGGAAATAGCAGGTGAGCTTCATCATAATCATACTCGGATGGAAGGCGGCAGACACATGCATCCAGGCTCTGTCCCCCACACCCACTTACTTTCCCACACCCAACTGCTCACCCTCACCCACCTGCATGCCCACACCCACCTGCTGACCTGGAAGGAACTTGTTTCTGATGCCAGAATTGACCAAGAAATGATTATGACAGAGTACCCTATCTACCTATATAAATTATGATAAGCCACAGACCCAGCCTTCAATCTTTCGGCCAATCAATTAAATCACTAGCACAGTATGTCTCATCACAGTCAATCCATTGACCAAAATGGGGAAATGAAACCTGACACCCATAGCGTCTGTGGTGACCAGTACACTGAGAAAAGGAGAGGTACAGGGGCCCAGTGTAGCTTACATAACAGGTTGATGTAAGAGATGGGCAAGATAGGCCACTGTCCCGAGCTAGACTGAGAATTAATTAATGGAGTCCGGGCAGTGCATGAGCCGGTTCAACACTGTTAGAAGTAAGTACTGTTCCTGTACAACAAATATTGTAGCCAACTTTGGTTCCACTAGATTCTGCTGTAGACATACAGCGAGTTAGCTTGTGTATGTTTACAGCACTATGTACATGTATACTGTACAGTGGCAGCAAAATATTCTGTCATTGCACAGCAGATTTAACTGTAAATCAAAATCCGAGGTTCTGAGGTTCACTTCTTAGTGCTGGTTATTCGGTTTGCTAATAGGGACCTTTAGCAAACCCGTCCTAGCCCATTAAACACAGACGTAGCAGTGTTGAAAGCATAGGCTACGTTTAGGTTAAATGAGCTAAGTCGAGTTTGCTAAAGGTCCCTATTAGCAAACCGAATAACTCATGGGTGTAGGCCCCTAAATGTGCATTGGTGACAAGAGTAAAAACCAAACATCTACAATTTATGAGATACGTTGGGTAGCTGTAGGTAAAACAAAGAGAGGTGGCTGGAACAAGGATCGAACTTACAACCTGCATTGTTAGGAGCGGGCCATGATCCATTACGCCACAGAGCCGGTGTTATTGACTCAGGGTAACTGAGTAATACTAAACGACCCAACCAAGGTTTAAGACGTTTTTGTTACATAGGAGAATGTCTATCATTCAGCCTGTGTTATAGATAGACATCAGAGGACCAAAGGGATAGATGGGCAAGGTCGGGGGACAGACGTTTCCTTCGTAAAGAAATTTGAAATGTCTTTCCTTCTTGCTGTAATTCGCCTGCGATCTTTAGGTAGTGATTTCTCTCTTTTCCTTAAACTCTTAAGTACTCTTAAATTGCTACCCTCTAAATGAAAGGTACATAGGCTCCAGTGTTAAAGCAAAGATAGAAATGACAACTTTTGCCAATCTGTCCCATATTTCTCTCTTCACACGCAGAAATGCCATCTTCTACACTCGAAATACCCTCAAACACACAATAAAACGTTTAAATTAAATTAAAATGAAAGAATGACACTGCAACTTTTCGTGCACTCCGAGAACTGCGCGAGACAACACGAGAGTTGCCAGATAAAAGGAGCGTCCAGAGCAGTTCAAAACTGTACCACCCATATCGTCGCCGTTTGTCGTTCGATTGACTGGCTTTTTGATAGGGACAGAAGGCGGTACATGCCCGCAGCCTGCAACTGTCGTCCACACCCACCTGCACACCCACACCCACCTGCTCTCCCACACCCACCTGCTCACCCACACCCACCTGCTGGCCTGAAATCGAATAACATACATGTATGACACATGAATTTAGGGTACTTTTTAACAAGGAATTCATTTCTGATGCCAGAATGGACCAATGAATGATTATAAGGGAGTACTATATCTAAGTACATGATAAGCTTCAGATTCAGCTTACCCTGAGTCATCTGTGAGGCCACTCACACGCTCAATCTTTGATGGCCATATTGGGATATACCTCTAATCTACTTCTCAACTGATTTGGCTGAGATCTGGCTAAAGACCTTAGTAGGTAGTACAATAGGGACTTTTAGCAAACCCAACGTTTATTAAACACAGACGTAGCAATGCTAAAGGTGTATATGCTAAGAGTACGAGCTACATCGTTGTTGCTAAAGGTCACTAATGAGAGGTAGCTAGACAGAGGATGGGATTCCACAACCCCCATGTACATAGTATAGCTAGTATAGGGAAACGTGCTGTACGGGTAGGTCTACAACTCACTACTGTAACCTGAATCTACAGCAACAGATATGTACATGTACAGCAAATTTTGCTGTATTATCTTTTACAGCAAAAGTACTGTACACTTACAGCACATTTTGCCATTCAGTGTAATATGTGTAATATTTCGACGTGGTATATGGCTATGTGATCCTATATGATCATTTATACATTTGTTAAAAAGAGGCTGATTTGAAGTAGTATTATATGATTATAATATATTCCCGCACATATAACCCTACACATTCAAGGGCCTTGAAACATGTCATTTTGGACTTAACCACCGGCCCTATGCCATGGGAATATGCAACTTTGCAAGTATGTGCTCCCTGGGATAGTGGCTAAGAAGTGAAATAATTTGTATTGGAGACAGAATTTACACCTTTTTGACAAGGGGACGTAGTATTAATGTAAAATATTTTTGGATTGATTCAAAAATTCTTATTCTTTGTTTGTGAGCAGGAGCTGTGGTTTATTGGTATTGATGCCCTCGGGTAACAACTTTGCTGCCCTGTGGCAGTAGCGGTTTTTCAAGGGTATTTTAGATGCTGCCCAGTGGCAGCAGCGGCCCTTAAAGGGCTAGTAACAAAATGTCGTTAGGTTATAGATAGTGGGTGTATCAGTAGATGGTATTTGTGGTGCACACTTTACTCCAGTGTATATAGGCCGCCCACGTCTCACCCTCCTGCTTCATAATTTGCTGCCAAAGACAGAAAAGGTGGAAGGATCTCAGTATTATTATCATTTATAGATGTCAAGTAAATGTTCGGATTAATGAAGTAAATGCACTTACCGATACATTTTAAATTTTCCTCACATATCTATTACTTGGTAAATTTATATATATCCCATTTTATCTGATAAATGTAATATAAGATAAACTCCGAAGTATTTTCTTATTTCAAATTGTTTCGGATTTGGTCTTACTGGTTTTTCAAGTGATATGTAGCTGCGATGGATTTATTTCACGGTCCATTGTGTTGTAGCCATTATGTAATAACGCAAACAGATGGGAGGGGTGGTCGGGGGTGGCCGGAGGAGATGGGTGGCTGACTGGTGGGTTGGAACCAGGCTGGTGTTAGCACCTGGGGATCAGTAAATCACTACTAGCCCGGGGTATTAGCAGGCACAGCTGACAGGGTATAAGGGAGTGATCATTTTTTAACAACAGGGGGGGGGGGGTGGTTTTCCGCGCGGAGCGCGCGAAATTTTTTTCACCCCCCCCGGTCAACGGGTCAAAATTTTTTACCCCCCCCCCCTACGGGTCGGAAATCGGCGCGCGCGCAGGCCCTTTGAAGCATAGTAACGCGCGGGCTTTTTGGCCCAAAACAGGTTAAATTTTTTTGACCCCCCCCCAAGAGGGGTCCAAATTTTTTACACCCCCCCCGGTCAAGGGGTCCAAATTTTTTTGCCCCCCCCCCCAAACCAACCCCCCCCCCCCTGTTGATAAAAAATGATCACTCCCTAAGCTCCTTTATGAGAGAGGAGTCTATTATGACCCCATTTTGTCGTTCCGGTGTGTGAACCAGGCCAGACTCGGCAGCAGGAGAGGTGGGAGATGTGACCTGGGGTTTGACAGCAGGAAGAGACCTCCCACCCGTTACCTCTGCAGTACACAGCGAGGTGTCCCTCACCACATGTGGGCCGTAGCAGGCCCCCGCTCATTCGGAAAGTCAGACAGTGTAAACTGGTTCACCCTTTTCCTCCGAGCAGAATTACATGGAAATGGAATTGACCTTAGCCAATGGGTTGATGTCATCTTGTTATCCTTACGACGATAAGGCCATTTACGGGCAGTATGTGATTAACTTATAGTTAGTATAACTAGTACCTTTTACACATACATGTAGTAGCTCACAGCCACAGTGTGTCTTAATCATAACATGCTAGAACGCATTATAACGGGTGCGGTGCTGAACAGGTAAGGACCCTTGGTGGTCCAAGCCGGGGTCCAAGCAGCCTCGAGCTCTCCAGGCTAGGGACTCAAGAATCCGCTAGGTGAGCCCCTGTGCACAGTGCACACAGTAGGGGAGTATTTTGGTGCAGCTGTGCCTCACAGACACTGTTATAAAACTACCCTCATAGATGGGGACATTTTATCTGTTATTCTTAGGTTATCACCCAGAAATGCAGTCAAGAGAAAGGCCAATCCAGCCATTCCTATAATAAGTGACTGCAGCTAAGACAAGTTACCAAATTTTATGGAGATAAAATAAATTATATCAAAACCCTATGAATTTATGAATGCTTTTGGTTGCTTTTCGGTTTGTGATCTCATCCAATATGTTGTTATATCATGTAAAGAAATGGAAGCAATCAGAAGATCCTCTCACCTCTTCCTAGACCATAACATGATAATACTTATGATTGGGTCATTAAGAAAATTGGTTTACTCTATACTAGAATATTGGGTGATCATGTTAAGAGGGTCTGTCAATCATGTCCCAGCCTGGCCAGTACTTCAAATGCCCTCCATACCCCTTACTGTTACATAACTACCTGCCACATACCCCACTCACCTGGCAGACCCTATAGCTGTCACCCTCCCCCACAGGTTCACTGGGACTCCAAAGCTGGATACCCCTCATATAGGAAATGTACTAGGGGAACTGCATGGATTTTATTGACTCAGGGTTACCACCCTGAGTCTTATGCGACGCCTCATGAGGGGTTGCATCAAGATAGTGAAAGTTCACTTTTGTCTGTCAATTTTGACATGAACCCTTGCTTCAAAAAATATAAAAACTTGACAGATGGACAGATGGAACACTCAGGTTGATGGAACATCACTCACATTCATCCAATTTCAACTGTAACCATCTGAAAAATTAACTATAAAAAAAGTGACAAAAAAAACAAAAAAAACACATACAGAGAAATTAAACTCTTAAGTACTAGAATGGATTTACGTCTACATTACAGTCCACACAATTCCAGTGCAAAGTGAATGAGAGCTATCTTGCAATATGGTGTGAGACGTTTTTTGTAAGACCTTTTTGATATATTTCTCTTGAACTATCTTAAATTATCTTGTATTACATTAATATGTGGACAGGAGTGACAATGCATTTAACCACGGCACGGCGAGAGGGGCCGAGGGGTTCTGTCCAGTAGCTGTAATGGGACAGAATCCTGAGACGGAGTGCCTTGGTCAACAGGCTCCTCGCAGGTGCGACATAGTTTAATGCACTTCTGACGATGAGCAAATCTGGCGGATCCAGACGGTGTGTGTACAATACCACTGCAACGACTGACGGCGGACGCAATGCATCCTTACATGGGTGTGCTTGACCACACCCACCTGCTTACCCACACCCACCTGCTCGGCTGAAATATGGGCACGTACTATATAGTGTGACACATGATTTCAGGGTAGTTTTGAATCAGGAATACTTTTCTGCTCTCAGAATTGACAAATAATTCATTGTTGCTGAAATGATATTCACAGATTCATGTGTATTTTTCCATACTAAAATTATGTACTAGTACTTATGAATTGGGATGGAAATTTATCAAAGTCTCCACACAAGAAAAGTCTCAATAGATACAGATTCATTCTTTCAGACAATCAAATCATCAATTCAATCACCTAATCACCCCAACCCTGAGTCATTTGTGATGTAAATCACACGTTCAATCTTTTACACCTATTTGAAGATTGTCTGGGTTCTAAGATAGATAGAAAAAAAAATCCAAAAGATTTAGTTTACATCTCTCAGGTTCTACATCGTAGAAAAAATAGAATTGATCATTTAATATTTCTCAGTTTTTTCTGGAGTCCCTATCCAGGCCCAGTGCCGCCATCAGGCGGTACTGGGCCTGGACAAATGTATATCTAAATACAATGATCCGGAATCCTGGATCATGTTTCAATGAGGTGTGTGGGTCCGAATCCCACCTTGGCACAATAGGTGGTTCATTTTTTACATTACCTATTAAACCCATTTAAAGCATAAATCCACCTATAATGTAGTATCACCTATTAAATATGTGACTGGGTACATTAGGTTAAATTAAGGTCAATTATGTAGATATCAATTTAAGTACTGAATGAGCCACAGTGGGGTTCGAACCCACATCCTCCTGAGTGCTGATACACAATAGCATAGTAGATGAGGGCCAGTGTAGGTATAGGTCTGTAAGTAAACCCCCAGACTGTAAACGAACAGTCAGGGCCCGAGACTGGGGTCCAAGCCGCACAGCACAAGGTGGTAGAGGCACAAGGTGGTCTAAGTGCCTGGTCTGGTGGCCGCATCTGGTGGACACTCCCGGGTGGACACTTCTCCACTTCTGTGCTGAGGGTTAGCCCGGGGTTAGCCACTTTTGTACACTTTTTGGTTATTGGTCCCTAGTCTCTATTTGGGTGTGGTGTATGTGAAGACGTTATTAATCACTTGCCAATCACTACCTTCTATTCTTGGTCCCTCTTCCTTTGTGTTCCACAACTGTTAAAGTAGTGTGGTCGAGCTTTACTTACTTCACCTGCATGAAGAGAAAACAAACAAAACTTCATTGGTAATAGTTTGTAGCTAAACCATGAAAACAAACATGCCTGAGAATTGTGTATTGAGGGAGTTCTTCAACATTAAATCACTGCCGTTGGGGAAAGGGAAAGTACTTTTCCGAATGGGCCCAGTCCGGGCAAAGTTGGGGCTGTGTGAGAGCCTCCGCTGGGAGAGTGACTGCCTCTGGCAGCTACCGGACGCACGTGTCGGCGGACGCAGCCCCCGACGCAGCCTGAGTGTTTCAAACTTCACTCGTTGTTTGGGACATTCACAATCCACTGTACAGCACAGTGTTGAGCAGCCCTGTGTGGTATTCTCCTCCAGTACACTAAGTGTACATGCTGCAGGTGGGGCTGACAGCTGTGGGGAGGACAGCCAGGTATGACGTTACCTGTGCAGCAGGAACAGAGGGCTACATTGTGGTATATCAGCAGGTAATGTTTGTATTGAGGCCGCTGTGTGCTGTAGTGGTGGACTTGGCGGCTGAGTCATCGCTCCATAACCCATAGACCTAATACCACCACCAGCAGGAGGACCACAGCCAGCCGCCGCTACATACATACTTACATAGGCCAGAGGTTATTGGAACGGTTGTTTGCAACTCTTGTGTGGAGTAGAGAGCTGTGGTGTTGACTGGCAGAACAGGGTCTGGGTTAGGCAACAGGAGGTGAGCTGTGTGTGTATAAAACACACCATGGAGGACTAGAGACCACCTCCCCCAGTACCGAGTATTACACCAGGATATAGTGAGGCACCACCATGGGGGATGTAGACACACCAGATACCACTGTGCTGCAGGACACAGCAGGGGCAGGTGGTGTACAGGTGAAGGGGCAGCAGCAAACGGCTACAGACGTCCATGCCCCGCACAAGGAGGAGGAGGAGGAGGAGGCACCAGACCAGCACAAGGAGGAAGAGGCCCCAGGGTGCAAGGATCTACCAGGAGGGGGCGTGGTTCCTGGCAGCTCTAGAGGTGACAACACAGAGGCTACCAGCACGGAGCAGACCACTGCTGCTAACACAGGAGGAGGGGAGCACCTTAATGATGCAGGGGGTTCTCCAGTACTACCTGGCAGCTCTGGTACTGCAGTAACTAGCCCCCCAGATGTACCGGGGGGAGGTGCAACAGGTGTTGATGAAGGGAATTCTGAGGAGCAGCCAGCAACTGAAGCCGGACGCTGTTCTCACGTACAGGAGGAATCCATGAGTGGGGCAGGGGGGCAGCTCCCGGCGGCTGGAGTAGAAACAAACATGGAAGTCATTAGTTGTACGAGTCGCTCGGCGCCAGGAGGGGAGCAGCTCGCAGGTGGGGCAGGCAGTGAGAGTGCTACCCAGGCGGCCACTGGTGGCACAGGTGGGCAGGCAGCTCTTGGCGCAGTGACAGACAGTGGTGTTGGGCAGGGACTCAGGACAAAGTCCAGGGCTGACGATGAAACAGCTGCCAACAGTGGTCTAGGCCTTGGCCTGACCTCTCCCAGTGATACTAGGGTATCATTAGCGTCAACAGAGGCTGGGGACACCGCGCAGATAAGAGGGCTACCTGATGCAGATACCAGTGTTCAGGTTGATAGTGCACATACTGATAACAGTACCCACCCAGACCCACCTGAAGTGGGGGCAGGTAAAGGTAGCATAGTGGATGATGTAGTAGAGATTGATAATCACATTCCAATGAGTACAGATGATAAGGCTACAGTCTCTAAAAATGACGCCACAAGTCATGTGCCAAATGATTCTGAAAATGAGCTAAATGACACTATTGGTAGTGCAGCGGTTCACATAAAGGTGCTGCCTGTGGTAACTGAGGACCTGTCAGAGACGGTGAGCTCCATGTCCTACAGTGCCCTCACCAGTCCTTCTGAGGGCTCCGTCACCCTAGACTCACCATCTGCCTCCAGTATAGAGGACCTGGCCCCAGGCCTGAGGGAGGCCCACATGGAAGGCAGCCCAACATGGGATAATGGTGCTAATTATAACGGTCCAAATACACATGATGACAACCAGATGGTGGTAATTCCCTGCCAGCCCGTGTTAAATGGACAGGATTCTAGCAGCGAGGAGTCTCAGAGTGGGGGGCTGGGGGTCACAGCAGCAGCAGGAGTGGCCCCTCCTGGTGCTCACAAACCACAGGAGGAACACAAAGACACACTACAGGCGCCCACTACACAGCAACAGGATATCCCAGATAGCAAACCTGACCTGGATATCTTACAATCTTCCCCTTCAACCGATGTTGTAGGAGAATCTAACTCTGCCATAGTACCGAATGCTCCTACCCCTAACACAGAATCAGACCTAACGGTAGCCTCAGGGAGAGAGATGGACCCCACTGATAACACCAGTGCATTTGTTGTGCAACAAGCAGGTAGAGAGTCAATGTGTACAAAAACAGAAGATGCATCTACTCCAGTTCCCAAAGAGGATGTAAAGAGTGACCAGGAAACAGCCTCAGCTGTAGCAGGGAAGGCCTCAGTGAGTCTGTACCAGGCCGGGGCCACCAGTCCTGATTCCTCATTTGCCAGCTCTGGGGGGCCAACTGGCCTCACCCTGGAGAAGGCTATAGACCCCTATAGTGTGGCCCTAGATGATGCTCTAGGCAGTTCCAGCTTCAACACTAGTTTTGTGTCAACAGACATAAGTACTGACCCTGAGCACACGCAGTCGGTGTGCACAGAGGGCGACTCACCCAGGGACCCGGACGCTGCACTCGTCTCCACCCTGCAGCTCAAGGACATAGAGACAGGCACGGCAAAGGGACAAGAAGCTCAAGTCCTGTCCAGTGCAGCTCAGTCCGTGGAAGACGCTCCTGCTCCATCTGTAGATGGAGATGTGAAACCTGCTCGGGAGGAGCAGGTAGTGGGGGGTCAACCCCCAGAGACTGTTGTAGCTCTGCCAGCACCTGCTAGTACTCCTGATAACGTGAACCAACAGGAGAAGACTGAGTGCTCCCTGGTCAATCCACCTCTAACGGCAGAGGCCTGTTCAGAGACTCCATCAGGGAGAGACGCCCATCACAAAGTGCCTGTAGAGACAACAGAGGCTGACACCCAGCTGGCTTCAGGCCAAGTGAGTGATAATGGCGGAGCTGTCTCCATGAAAAACGAGTATGTGGGTGCTGGGCCACGAGCGTCAGATATAGAGAGGGGTACAGCACAGGGTGTGGTGGGGGAGATGCCCCCAGGGGGTACAGGGACACCCACTGCAGGAGGAGGAGTAGGGGCACAGGAGGATCAAAGTGTACCAGAAACTGGTCGTACACAGGACCCGACATGTGTTGACACTGTCACAGATAATGTCAGTACAACATCAAAGTCTTCTGACAGTAGCATGGGGAATAGCTGTCAAACACCCAGCCCTGAAGGTGCCTGCTCTACACCAGAGCAGGAGGACTCCAGCCACAGACCAGCCACACCTGAGGTTGAGGCTGGACAACCCCTTGCACCTTCACCATCTCCTAAGGCCAAGCTGCATTCCCTGCAGGCGGCCACAGAGATGATGTTAGCGCTGGGATGTGCTGAGTCGGAGCTGGTGGCGCCACCGGAAGTGGTGGTGACAGAGGAGCCCCCTAGCGGGGAAAGTGACGATGAAACTGACGGAAGTCGACTGACGTTGGGCGATAATACGGGGGATATGGCGCCCCCTGGCAGTTCAGTGGTGATGAGGAAAAAGCCCACGGTGCGCCTGGCCCCTCAGCCTGCCACAAAGGTAATGTCATACCTGTAGGATAGTGTATACATGTACCCATAGGATAGTTTATACCACGGTTATCCACACCAGGCACTCAAAAAGTTGATAACCAGCATGCATTAGCAGTGGATAACCGCACTCCTATGACGTCATATCATAATAAATAAGTGTTTTTATCGAGTTTTCATGTTTAAATCAAGCTGATATCTTCTAAATTTGACAAACGTGGTATAAATGAATTAATACATGGATATAGGCCGGCACTTTGCCTCGTGCCTTAGTCATGGGTAACCAAGCATCGTGCTGGCCTATCCATGTATTATTCCCTTGATATTTTACACAATTGCGACACTACACCCAGAGGTGACACATTTCAGGTACCTGTCTTGGGATCTGTCATCAATATGTACTCCATAATTATGTTTATGTAATTGTGTGGTCAATATCTATATCTACTACCGTGTCACCCATTGCAATAATGCGCATGCATGGACGCTCTTTAGTTTAGCAGGGCCTTTAGCGTAAATTTGAAGACCCTGCCGCTTATCCAAGAGCGACGCATTAAAACCATGTGCATTATCGCGACTGTGTGATAAATAATATAAGTCACTCAAGAAATGTTGGGTTCGGTGACTGGGTTGGCCGTGGGTGCATTGCCCCCCTCTTCCGACACCCCTAAGGCTAAGGTTTTAATCAATCAAACTTTGATTTAAGTAAATATAATTGCCTTCATTGGCCCAATGATATCATTTCCATATTTTGCTAGATTAGGTAACTTTGTTGGTGTTGTGTGCTGGACCCCGGGGCTGGACCAGGTAGTGATAATCATGGAGAAGTAGTGTCCAGTGCCTTGGGCCGCCAGCTGAAGGTTGTAGGTAACACTTGACCCTGGGCTGCAGCCAAGGTGTTACCTGAGACCTCATCATGTGAGGACTCAACACCACACATCCCACCACTTACATCCACCCACCAAACAGCCAGCTGTAAACACGGTGGAGGACTAAGACAAAGGGTTCGCACCTTCGCCCTCGTCTGGCCCCACTAGTAAGCTGTGGTTAATTCTATATACCTTTTCTTAACCCACGGTGGGCGGCTAAGACAAAGGCTTCACACGTTGGGTATATCGCATACCCGAGGGTTAAATCAGATAGACGACACCTGGCCAGGCTTCTCCCACATACCCACTGCCCACTGGTCAGCGACTCGGTGTATAACACCTCGTCTTGGCCCTGTGGGGCAGTGGGTATATGGAAGAACCATGTCCAGGTGTCGTCTATCTAACACATAACCATAGTCTATCTATTACGTAAATACACCAAACACGTACACGTGTGCCACCTGCCAGTTCCAGTTAGATGTAGGCCTCGTACAGTGATTGACAGTAGCAAGATGCATTTAGAAAGGAATTGGGAAAGATTACCACAGGCAGAGTTGCAATTTATTAGCACTTCTGTATATTTCCAAGTACCAGATGTGAGTGAACGTAGTTGCATATGAGGAAACAAGTGATGAACTAAAACATGATGCAATGTTGAATTTGTATATGATTAAAGCCTGTACCAGTATATTCCGGTAATTGACTCAGGGTTTAATTAACCCTGAGTAATATACACCTACTAATTTTGCATTTTAAGACAATTTTGTGACATAGGAGAATCGTTGTATTTCGGTTATCATTCGAGATAGACAAAAGCGGAAAAAAACATGAGATAGGCAAGGTCGGGGGACAGCATTTTCCGCAATTTTTTTTCTAAAAATCTCAATTTTTCTTGAAGAAATTGAACTGCGATCTTCACAAATTTATTTCTCTCTTTCACTATTATGGAAATGTAGTAAAAAAAAGCTACCACCTCCATGGGCCTCCATAGGCTGCAAGGCATCTAGTTTTTGGGTGCAAGATAGAAATGACATTTTGAGCGAATTTGCCCGTATTTCTCTCTTTCTACCCCCAAAGCGGGCAAAAACTGGGCACATTCTACCGCCAGGACCTATGGAACAAGTCACATCCACTCTATATCTATAATGTTAACAGATAGCGGTTATGATACAGATAGCGAATGTACACCAGGGGCGGGGGGACAGGGGATGGACGGCAAAGGCATGGACACGTAACACACGCCGCCCTGTAGCCGACCGACACGGCGAAACGGAAACGGCGATGGTGTCGCTGCTGATGCTTCGATCGACTCGCTTTACGGCCGAGACGTAAAACAGCGGTTACGCGCTGCTGGGCACTGACGCCCACAGCCACCTGCTCGCCCCCAGCCACCTGCTTTCCCACAGCCACCTGCTCACCTACAGACACCACCTGGAATTTGATTATATATGACTTCCAATATATGAAATTAGGGTAGCTTTTTCTGGCGATTACGATTCTGCCGTCAGAAATGAGAAATAATGTATTGTACTCAAATTAGATCACTCATTCGAATTCATTTCTGATGCCAGAATTGACAGATTACCCTGAGTCATCTGTGAGGCCACTCACACACTCCATTTTTAACACATAGACAGTGTTAGGACTCCAGGGCACACTCACAGAGTGTATGCAGCGCGTTGTATTCCTGTCGTACCTGGGTGTCAGGTACACAACGTGTAGCCTTATCAGATAACAGGCCGACAGGTAGTCTTTGCTGCTCAGCCACCTTTCTCAGATAGCACAAGTATGTGTCCCACGACCATTCACTTAGCCCATGAACATCATGCTTCACGCTGTGTGCTTGACTTACATAGGCCTACTTATCATGTGTACAAAACATGCACTATTGACCACTTCTGTAAACATATGGAGAACTGCTGAGGTGTTGTGTACACAATGCACATGATCTCACAGGCCAGCTTCGTGCTTCAGCTTCCCATGAAGAGGCAGCGTCCGGCTTAGCCTCCTCATTAGTCACTAGAACTTGACAGGGAAAGAAGGAAGCAGAAAAAGTAGGATCGTAATATATTATACATGTACTGTATTGTTTGTCGGTGAAGATGCAACTTTTCCTATCGTTAGCATTTTCGATTTTTGAATTATTGTATTAGATAGTTATCAATCGTTTCCTCTAGACAAGTGACAGCAATATGAAATTTGCGAAGTTTAAGACAGTAGGGAGTGGCCCGTGACGGACTATGTTTATTGATAATAGGGCCTAGTAGCTGTACATATGTTATACGGATGTTTGTAGAATAAAAGCTGTGCCAAAGTAGGCCTACACCCAAAAGCACACAAGTTAATTGACTGTATATAAATAACAAATGCCATCATGGGTGTCTTTCGCCATAATATAAAAGACCATGATGACTATGAAATGCCCCATGAAAGAACATAATGGTGTGTGATGTTAAACGGTGAAGTGGCCTATCAGTCAGAAAGAGCCGCTTGTATTTCACACTGACGTCTATACATGTACAGGGTCCTATATAATAATGTAGTTGGCAGCACACCCCGCCAGCATGATGCTATATTGTTGGTATTATTTCGGCATTTCCCCCCAGCCGTCACTCATACACGGATCCTGTACTTCCCACGGCTAAACGGCCAGCAGCTGTGACTCAAGAGTTGGCAGCGTCCCTAGGGCCTATGGTGTGTGAGGTGCCTAGAGTCTCCCAGCAGGCACCTTCTGTACTGGGAGGCACCCTCAGTACTGGGAGGCACCTTCTGTACTGGGAGGCACCCTCAGTACTGGGAGGCACCTCCAGTACTGGGAGGCACCCTCAGTACTGGGAGGCACCTCCAGTATTGGGAGGCACCCTTAGTACTGGGAGGCACCCTCAGTACTGGGAGGCACCCTCAGTACTGGGAGGCACCCTCAGTACTGGGAGGCACCTCCAGTACTGGGAGGCACCTCCAGTACTCGGAGGCACCCTCAGTACTGGGAGGCACCTTCAGTACTGGGAGGCACCTTCAGTACTGGGAGGCACCTCCAGTACTGGGAGGCACCTCCAGTACTGGGAGGCACCTCCAGTACTGGGAGGCACCCTCAGTACTGGGAGGCACCTTCAGTACTGGGAGGCACCTTCAGTACTGGGAGGCACCTCCAGTACTGGGAGGCACCTTCAGTACTGGGAGGCACCCTCAGTACTGGGAGGCACCTTCAGCTGGGTGAGCAGCAGCAGTGGCAGACAGTACCAACAGTGCCAACAGCTTGTGATATTGTACTTCCTGACTGCAGGTACACTCACTGACTCACTGTATAGAGGTGGGCTGGAAAACCTACCTTCATGTACATGTAGGCGTCATCATAAGGGTGTGGGTACCAGAGGTGTGTGTGTGTGCGGGGGGGGGGTACAAAAAAGGTCAAATCTAAAAGGTCAAAAGACGAAAGGGGTCGAAAAGGGTTAGAAACCACCTTTGTCCCGCCTACTTTGAAACTTTAGGATTGTAGCTCTAGTGACTAGCTTTGATTTGCCGCTACTCCCGGGTCTCTGTGCATAATAGTTCTGAACATCTGTTTAGAGGCTCATATTTTCCAAAGTAAAGGTGCTAGAGCTACCAAAATGGGTTCAGAAGAAGCAGAATTTTGTTTTTACTCCTTCTGTAGACTTCCCATGTGCACACTGTAAGTAGTTTCCCTATGATGGCTGTCAGACTGATGAACGGTAGCAAAAAATCAAAGATTTCAGGAAATTGTGTCACCGTTTCCATGGTAACCAGTCACATGGTTTTGAAAATATGAGAATGACAGTGCTGCAGTCATATAGCCCTTTACCTTAGCTTTAACCTGATACTTGGATCACTATTACAGGTTGAGGAGTTGCAAAATTATCAATGACTCTTCAAAACATACAGGGGAAAGTTTTAGTGCCATATCTGGCGAGAAGATCTAGATCTTCCCACTATATATGGGACTCACCAGCTAAGGTGTATTTTCTTTTATATAGTACATGTAATAAGATGATGTTCATTGAGTAACATGTTAGTGTTGTATCTACTCCACCCAGATTATATTTAGTGTAGACTAGTGGGAGAGTAGACGTTGTGTGTGATTAATTAAGGCCTTTAGCCAAGTAAACACAATCATTATGACTCAGGACGTATACATCTTAAAGACCCTGTGGCCACTGCTAATAGCTCTCTACGTCAAATAATTTGGGATCTTCCCGCAGAAACTAGCATATCTGTCTTTGCCAAAACTAAGACAATTTACAGAAAAAAAAAGAAATGTTGGCAGAGATGTCAAATGGAGAAGAATGTGGGTGGCTTGCGTGCTTCAAATCGTGACCAACGCATGCATGGTTAACCGGGGGACGACTAGAGGGAACAAAGATACCCTGTGTCTTGATTTAAACATAATGCAACATAATTCAATGACATACCGGTAGTTACATTGATAACCGAAATAAAACCTGACTTTGCAAATAGCATAGAAAACTACTCCTAAGGCCACCTTTTTTTGATAACTTGGATTACGGGCTTTAACTGTAAATATTATGGAAGGGCAGAGGAGAAAAAAAAAAAAAAAGCTGTTTTACACACCGCCCAGAGTACCGAAAATTCTCAAAGGGCAGAGGCAAAAAAAAAAAAAAAAAAGCATTGATAATCTCATTTTTTGGTAATATACTGAAGATATGTTGAGAACTATCCCTTTTCTGAAAGGCCTTATTCCATCTTTTGCTGGTCAACAGGTACTTTTTTTTTTTGGTAAATATTTTCAAAAATTCTCGGAGGGAAAAGGTAAAAAAAAAAAAACTTTTTTTTTTTTTGCAATTTGCCAAAAATCTCGGCGGCGGATCCGTAATCCAAGTTATCAAAATAAAACGGCCTAACCAGCACAGGACTCACTAGTCATCATGCCGATTATGCCATGGACCTGGCCAAATTACATATGGGCCAAATTACACATAGCATAATGTCACCAAAGGGGCCCTATTTCCGGGTTACCTAGAAAAAGAAGAAAAGGACAATAATAACAAACCACATCCTCTGTGCCGCCCCGTGGTGCCGTCACTGTCTATGTGCTCAGCACTGTGGGGGCGGGGTGTGTGCAGCATGGGGGCGGGGTGCTGGGGTACAGCTCGCCCGGAGTTAATCACTCACTATAGGACATACAGCAGGCAGCCGCACATCTAGTCCTGATAACACCAGATAGTGAGCACCTTTAGGGACTCATGGAAGATATCACATGTAGAACTACCCTACAGACACTTCAGTATGATTCAGGTATGTTGTTGTTGTTGTCGTCGCTGAGGGCGGGTTACTGTAAAGTTTACGTCCTCACAATAGGTTATTGTGTAGGTTATCCAGCTGTCACGTTTGGACTACTACTAGGAGCAGACGACAAATGAGCGTCTTGGCGGTGTTGCGTGTTGTCCTGGCGTGTCGGGCGGCATTAACCTCATAAAGAGCTGTGATGTGTCCCAGGCTCAGTCCTTCCACTCTCCTTATTCAAGTCACATACCACTTCACCCGCTCCTATTGTGTTTTGTGGAATGACACTCTTCTTGAGTGAATTACTTAGATCGTGGAGGTGTTAGCTCTCTGCTTAAAGCCCCAGCGCCCCTATATATAGGGCTCAGTATCTGCCCCAGCTCCACTCCGACTGCTGCTGGAGGGGTACCGAGATCTGCGCCTTTAAGCGCCATTGGTTCATTCAAGCATTCGCCTACTCATCATACAGCCAACTAGTTAACCTGATAAGCCTAAGGAGGAGGGTTATTTCATTGCTACCATAACAGGCAGATCTCAACGTCAAAGATACCGCTTAAGATTAATATTAAAACCTAATTAAAGAAAGATATCCGGTAAATGAGAGAAACATGTGAATAACCACCACACAAGGTGCTCCATTCATACAGTTGTGAATGTCCAGTATGATAGATCCTGGCCTATAGCTGTACCCTGCTCTTACCCCGCCTTCAGGGGTCTGTATGAGAGTGCATGCTGAGTGCAGCTAGAGTGTAGCCTCGTGGGGGAATGGCACTGAATAGCAGTCTGAGCATATTGATTCTTGGATCAGTCTAGACTGACAACTGCCACTGTTCAAGTCAGGAGAACACTTATGTTATAACTCGTTCTGATACCACACTGCTCTTATATATTGTGACGATCTATATTGGGGAGTTGTAATATATCTATATATCCTTCTGTCAGCAAGACATTGTACGTAAGGCATATGGGGAAATTGTATGTATGATGGTCAACGCGAATTAAAGATGTAGACCTACGGCATGTTGTACATGTATGTCATAGCTATAGCAGGGTTGCCACTGTCAGGGAAAATGTCAGGGAAAATATTTTTTGTTCCAGGTCAGGGAAATGTCAGGGAATTTCAGATTTTTTTGCGAAATGTCAGGGAAAATAATATTTTCTGAAAATGTCAGGGAAAATAACATTATGTCAGGGAAAATCTTTGAAATACAAAAAAAGTCACCTGTTTTCTCTGAAAAAAGCCTGTATTTTACTAAGATTTTAAGGGAGAAAATTATCTAAATCCTCAAAAAGGAGGGGGTAAAATTTTGCACGCACGCGATACACAGGACCACTTGCTAAGTAGAAGATAACTTTAAAAAGAGAGCATATTCATAGTTGGAGGGCATTTAAAACTATTGGGTTTATATCGCGATTGTCAGGGAAATTTGATATAACGTCAGGGAAATGTCAGGGAAAAGTCAGGGAATTCAAAACTACCTTGTCAGTGGCAACCCTGTATAGAGTTCAACCACTATGGGATAATCCTCACTTGTAATACAAGGCAAGCTTTCTGCGCACATATTGCCTGTCCTGCATCGATTGTATCACTGCCCGCTCAGATTGTGGACGGACCTACTGCAGCACCTGGCACCAGATGCTACCTGTCTAACTACATGTGCACCTAGAGGCACCAGCCTTCCCTTTATATACAGCCCCTCAGGCATCACCCAGACACTGGAGCTGCAGTGTAATGGTGGTTAAGTCAGCCCTCCAGGGTTAGGGTAGTTAAGTTGCCTCCCCGCCCTCATCCTCCATTACAGGTTTGCGTGACAATATCACTGGTATTAATGGGACCCTTTAAATAGACACCTACTCTATGAATGTTTTAATACAAACCGGGAGTTCCTCCCATCTGCATGCTTCTTATCATCAATGTTAAGTTAACCAGCTCTCACTCTTATTATGTGGTCATTATTAACAAGAGGAAAGTTCATGGATTTGGGTGAGGGGTGTAGAGAGAATTTGACTCATTCAAGCAGGGGCTAAAAATGGTACCCTTTTTTTGGGAGGGGGGGAGGTCTGAAAACTTTTCTTAAAAATATAACACAATTAATGTATTTACGTGCATGACACGATCCTCACTAGCTATGCACTTTCCTCTTACATTTGTACCAACGTATTGTAATACTCGGGCTTTTCAGTTTGACACTTGGCACATAATAGTATTTGTATTTGGATGTACTAGGCTTACTCGTATGAGGGTTTCTGTGGGGATACGTAGACCAGAGTGCATATATATTATATATTATGTTGGTGAGCCTGTGTTGTTCACAATAGACTGGTATCAGTCTGCCACTGACCATTAGCAGGACGGTGGTTAGCCAGCTGGTGGCAGGTCTATTGACCCCTACTTCGGTAGGGTCAGGGATGAGTAGAGGTCAGTTGGAGTCTGCAGTACAGCTGGTAGGGTGTCAGTGTGTACAAGGCCGCACCATGTGAAGGTGTCTACACAGTCTCCTACATCAAGTGGGCGACATAGTTGGGGAATGGTGGGGGTGGGCGAGTTGAACTGGACGCCCTGAGGGGCTCAACTTGTACCGATATCCCAGTTGCATGTAGGACGAGACACCTGAGGATTCAACCATGTATTACCTATGGTGCTGGAAGGCATGTTTATTTGGAGCGGCGGGTAAGGGTAGGGGGGGGGGATAGATCTGTCCGTAAAAAGACTTGGGTTATAATATGTGAGGTATTGGAGACGTGTATGGCGAGATGTGATTTTGCAAATTGAAACCATTAAAATTAATATTGAATTGAAAGTAATAAGGGGAGGGTACCGGTACTAGTAGTAGTAGTTCAATCCCGAAGTTTTCCTAAAATGCTGACACCCCATCTAAAACTGGTTACTTAGACCTCTGTACCTCTAATAGTATCTAATATATGCCTAGAAACCCTATCCTGAGGTGCCACTTCATCCTTACCAGTATAGCACCTACACTACCGGCATTTATTTTTTAGAAATACTTGTATTAAGAAATTCAATGCCCCCCATTGCATACAATGTGGCTGTAGAAAAAGCTGGATTTCTTCATTAAATGGCTTCAAATCAAAAATAAATGCAAATACCAACTATATTGATACCTCTCTGTCGTATTTCACTCGTGGGGGCTGGGGCATATCCCACGAAGCCGCACTCGTGGGGGCTGGGGCAAATCCCATGAAGCCGCAGGCTGAGTGGGATATGGCCCCAGTCCCCACGAGTGGAATACGGCAGAGAGGTATCAATGTAGTTGGCATTTGTCTATATATGTAGGGTGGTGGCAGTCACTGTGTCCTAATTTACCATTACCTCACTGATCTGATTTTAGAATGAGGCCAGTTGTGTACAGTTGTGGTTGTGTTTTATTAGTTCTCTATACGAGTATTCCAGAGGAAAATGAAACCCAAATGGTACACCTATTATCCTATAAATAACATTAGCAGAGGATGTTTGATATGGGTCGTTTATAGACCTTACACTCTCGAGGCTCGTCTACCGGGTCTGGCTTCTCTCAAGAAGAATTACCCTGTCGACCCATGGCCTCTGGGGACCTGAATGGTTCTTGGCTCCCGTATTTTTACTGATGTGCTAGTACGCTGGCTACTAGCGGTGAGTACCGGTATATGAAGTCCTAGAAATAGTACTTGGAGTGCATTATTTGGTATCAGAGCAATACTAGGTGCCACCTGCAGACGAGACTTAGATATCGATTCATTAGCAAGCACTTTGGGCCGATCCTATAAGGCACACTGGCGATCTGAATATGGGGACTTTAGTACTGTGCTTTAGCAGCAAAAACTCGAGTATAAGCCGCAACCCGACTCTGGACTGATCCTTCAAGCCGCACTAGTGATCTGATTCGCGTATTCGTCACGGCTTCTTCGTGAGAATCTACGTACAATAATTCCATACATTGCAAACCTAGTACAGAAGTAGGAAACGTAGACGTAGCAGTGCTAAAAACATGGGCTACCATTACGTTTAATGGGCTACATCAGGTGTCCTAAGGATCCATGTTATACATACCGGTATCTTTACCAGTGGTGCCTACACTTTAGTACAGACAATAGTTCCCCTGTGGTGAGCGATTTGGACACATGTTATTGGCTTTGGGACCTTGTCCCCAAAGCCATTTACACCACTGACCAGTGTGTCAGCTTTTCGACAAGAAAAGACTAGCATAGGCCCCCCTTGTTCATTGTTAGATATAGCCCTAGCTGGCCCTTAAACCTTGCTTAGGACTGGTATCCCCATGTGTCCTTGTAGGCATGTGCAAGACTAATTTATCCTAGATCTTGTTTTCAGTTACTACATGTAGAACCAATGTACCTTGTGGTAAGGCCTAGACATCTTGTGAACAGCCATATTTTGAGTTCTCTAATGTGGCTGTCTATGGCAAGGATAGGTACCAGCCTAATAACTATTGACTCCTATGTCAAGCCAAGCTGTCAATGTCAATGCCAATTCCCATACTATGCACATACAGGACCTATACTAGAAGTTGAGTGGGTCCAGGGTGGCTCTTGAAATCACTCAAGCCCGCCCAAAGACAAACTGTGAAGTCCAACATAATTACCCCTCCCCCACCCCACACACACATGAGTAGTATAGTATGTATCGGAACGGGACTATAGTTAACTACTGTTTATTACTCAATCCACCTGCAGCCAATCAGAGGCCTCCATTTGGTCACGTGACCGGAAGTGACCTACTTAGGGGATTAGTGGTGACGTCACGTGACCTAGTTAGCCAATCAGAGGCCGCCATTTGGTCACGTGACCGGAAGTGACGTCATATGACCTACTTATGGACCGGAAGTGACGTCATATGACCTACTTAGGGGACCGGAAGTGACGTCATATGACTTAATTTAGGATCACGTGACCGGAAGTGACCTGATGAGTCACGTGACCGGAAGTGACGTCACATGACCTAATGGCCAACCGGAAGTGAGTGACCTCATTGAGGATCACGTGACCGGAAGTGACCTGATTGATCACGTGACCGGAAGAAGAAGAAGAAGAAGTTTTTTGTTTAGGAAGTGAGGGTCTTTAGGATCACGTGACTGGAAGCGACGTCGTCACATGAGTGACGCTTTAAGAGACTGCGCGACTTACTAGTAAAAGAAGACGTATGAAAATAAAAACACAACAATAATTTATTTTATTTTTTTATTTATTTTTTTTCAATCTTGATAAACACTCTATTTTTGAAAAGATGCACTCAATCAAGCAATAACACGCTTATTTTTTTTTTTTCATATCTCTAAAGGACTCGTTGTCACACCGTCAGAATGCACGCGACGCTTATAATACAAGTAGCGCACGCCGTCTTTCTCTATGGTGTAGGTGACCATTTTGTTTCGCACCACTTTGAAATTTCTATTTACAGCAATGAGAGTTTTTCGTTGGCGAAGAACATCCAAGAAGTCGTCTGGTTCCTTAGGGTTTTGTTTCTTCTGTACGCCTTTTGCACTCCATTTTTTGGATTTTCTTTCACCGGTGTCGCTGACTCGATCGTAGCAAATGTAAGTCTTAGGGTTGAGACTTAGGATCCCGTCACCTTCCCACTCCGCTTTCATAAGCCCCGAAGTTCTCAGATCGTGAAGGTACCCTCTCTCACAACATCCGCCGGGCGGCGGACACCATTCTCGCACTCTTTCCGTTTTTGTCTTCACGAAAAGCTCTAAGTGATCGTCGCACACCGCTGTCGGAAGCCACTTTCGTTTCTCTCTGAAGTATGTCTCTCTCAGGCGAGGTTTGACTAGGTCATCCAACGTGTCACCGCTGAGAGCCATGTAAAGACTGTCGGTGTCCATTTGACAAAGGGCATAATCGCGCCGATCGACGGATCTATCAAAGAAGTCGTATGTGAACTCTAACATTTTCAACTTCGCGTACTGGTATACCATGAACCCTATTTGAATAGGGAGGTTGTTCTTGACTGTTTTCGGTTGTAGTTCGACTTCAAACAGATTGGAACTCAACTCGGACGCCTTTTTGAAGCGCCACGAATTGGCCAATAGTTCGAACTTCCGACTGTCAGTGTATCTCACCGCCGTGTGTTTTTCTTTGTTGCAGATTGTTTTACCGTACGTAGCGTTTCCCATTAACTTGTAACAGTCTGACAGAATTTTCTCGTTCTCGTTCACGTCGCCACGTCTTCGTGCCGCCGTTACTTCGTCCGCGAAACCGGCAAAGGAGCGTTTAGGTAGGTATTCTACGACCAGCTGCACTTTGGTGACTATCAAACCGTGCTCTAAATACCACTTGAGAAGCGGCGTTCCCAAGAGAATATTTTTTCCGTGGTAACTCCCTATCAGACATCTCTGAGGCGTGTTCAACAGCTTTTCTTCCTGCGCAAAGTCTGACATGTGAGGTCCTATGTCCGATTTTGAAACGGTCACGTTCTTGAAAACGGGGGTCATTTCTTCGAAGTAGTCTCGTAGGTGAGGCGGCGTAGTGATGTCCACTTGAACTAAACCGAACATTTTCTCCTCTTTCACAGCGGAAAGGATGTCGCTCTCGCTCATCGCGTTTCGAGACACTTTCAAAGCGTCAACCTTCCAGCGTTGTTGGGAGACCTTAACCCGCTCATCTCGACGCTTCATCATAGATTCGATCATCCATAGATGCGGTCACTGCTGTATTGGGCAAGCAGCATATAAATACCTGTCCTACTACTGCAAGGCAGACTACCACTATTTGTGGATGACTCCTTGCCAACTTGAGATGTCCCGTGAGGTACTTGATGTACGTCTGGACGTTAAACAAATCAATCAATCAATCAATCAAACCCACACGTCGACCAGCTTGTGACCTAGCGCTTTCAAGTAAGCGCTTACTCTAGTTGTTCTGTCGCGTCTCTCCTCCCTCAGTGAAGCGCACTGATATCGGTGCGACGGTATGCACTCGTGAGCGTGGAACCAACACTCGTGAAACTGGAAAACCGTATTAGAGGCCGCGTGAAACCCGTCCACGCGAATTCTCCGACAGCCTACAACCATCTCGCCGCCGTTCAAAGCGTGGCGCAGTTTCACGTCGCGGTCGTGCTCTACGAAGCGTAACCACTCCAAAGCGCTGTGAGAGTTTCTTTGCCTAATTTCGGGCTTGAACTCGGTCTCAGGTCGTCTCACCGCATAATAGCCTGTGCAGTGCGCTTCGCTCATGCAGCGCAAGTACAGAGAGTTAGCGTCTAGTCCTAGGATGTGTTGGCACGGTCTCGCTTCTTCGCCGTACTTGTGCTCCCTTATCCGCGTGGTGCCCTTCTCGTGAAATCTATGGAAGATGATGGAAGGACCGCCGACTAGATTTTCTTTGATCAGAGCGTGGAGGACGGCGTCAAACTGGGGGAACGTTGTGAACGCGTCTTCTAGGTTTTGGAAGAGGAACCGTAAAGTCAAACCGGCGAGAGAAACTCCGTCTTTCAACATGTCAATGCCGCGATCTTGGAAAAATTTAGCGTGATTTTTCAGAGCTTCTATGAAAGGTTTGACGTCTTTGTTGTTGTAGTGGATCAAGTAATCTTCCATAGTTTGCATCTTCTCGTCGGACCAAACTTTCTGACATGCGGCGTAGTCGGATTCGGACATTTTGACGCCCGTCAGTTCGCTGTCAAAAGCCGATCTCGGTGGCAGCGTTCTGTTTGCCAGTTTCCTGGTAGACGTCATCCATTCGTAAGGAAAGTGACCTTTCTCTTCGTTCCTGGTGAAAGCTCGCAAATAGGTCGCGTAGTTGTAACCGGGTGCCAAATAGTTGACTACGTCCAAGAAAACCGTGTGCTGTGTGTAAACCGCCAAGTATTGATTGCTTCTCTTTATGACGCTGAATTCTTGGTTTCTTCGGTCTCCGGAGACAAAGAACGAGTGAAGGCGTATTTTGATCAGGTTCAAGTCGTAACGCCCCGAGTTGAAGCCCACGACTGGAGCTTGACGGATGTATCTCAGAAGACGCTTCTTCAGTTGAACTAACGGGTGTCTGGTCTGAGCCGCAGCGAAGCCGCCTGGAGAAGGGGTGAATGTCGCCTCCTCCAGCAGGAGAGCTTCACCTATCGCCGCATCTAACTTCGCTAACGTCGGTCGGTAAAGTTCTAGCACAGCTTCCCCGATGACTTTGGCGTTCTCGTTTATGTGATTTAAAACTCGGTCCAACAAGGGGTCGGAATCTGCGTCGGATTCTCTGACGAAGCAGACGGGCCCCTCCCACCCCGGAAAGTCGGATGCGACGCTAGCCGACAAAGGGACGTGATCCCACAGCAGGGACACGTGTTCCGTCGACGGTTCTTTGCACGGTCTGAAGAAAGCCTCGAAATCGAAGGCGATCTTGTAAGGGTAGATTCCGGAATGTCCGTCGGGGGGAAAAATGGAGAAGTCTGCTAGCGCTTCGAAAATCGTTCTCGAATTTTGGTAGATGCCACCTACGTAGCGCAACTTGACTTGTTGGCAAGAGGAAAGCTGGTTCCTGTGTCTCTTCAGCAAGAACTCGGTGGTGAACGCCGCCTTACACTTGCAACATTCGTATATGCCCGCGTACGCGTTGAAGTCTGTGACGAGAGAGACGTGCAAACCGCCTTTCGCCGTCAGGTGTAGGTTGACTTTACCTCGGGCGGCCAGAGTTCTGGAAGGCGGTCTGATCAGAGTAACGCGTCTTCTCAACTTCCGCCCCGGCACTTGACGCGACGCGGTGTAAACCGCTATTTGTACGTCAAACAAGTTCTCTAACGCGGGTAAGTCGCGGATGTTCAGACCCGGAAAGGATTCAGGTGTGGCAGCGGGACAGAACTGACGTAACAAATCTGAAGCGCGCTTGCTGGTGTTGTATAAGTGAAAGGAAATGCAGCGGAAGATGCAGAGGTTGTCCTTGTTGGGAAAATCTAACACGCCGCTTCTCTTTCCAACTCGACCGGCCTGAGTGATCCTACCGCCTATGGGGAATTCCCCCGGTCCCATGTAAACGCAAATGTTCAAATTGGTAGGAAAAAGAACGTGCCACTTGGTGTCAGCGTCGCAAAGTTTCCGTACTTCCTCGCAAGCGACGGTGTTTTCCATCTTTGAGAGGAGCTCTTCCAAAGTTTCTGAATTAGTTATAGTAGGGAGCGGTTGTATGAGAGTTGCGTTGTTCTGGGAGGCGTGAAAGTAGCGCAGTTTGCTCTTGTCTTCTCTGTGTTGTAAGAGTAAGCCTACCGAGAAACCCACTTTGTATCTGAATCTTTGTGTCAAGTGAATGCGACGCATAGTATCTACAGCGTCACTCAACTCGCCGGTTGGTAGCCTGAAGTTTGTTACACTCACGCGAGTCCCGTGCATCCTGACGCCCGTTTGTATCTCAGGCCAATTCGCCGTGAACGTTTCCTCCCCGTTCGGTACAGCACATATGCGCGGAGGGATGGTCACCCCGTCCAGAGATTCGCGTCGACAGGCGATCTTTCGGCAATCGCCTTCGCCGCATAGAGGGCAAAACTTAGGTATTACTCTACAACTTTCTACGTGTCTCTCGTGGTTGTACGGTCTTTTAAAAATTTTGAAACACTTTTCGCATACGTACTGCGTCATGTTTTTTCACTCAGTTACCAACTACTTAGCCGTCTAACTATCTATCTATCTATCTATCAATCTATCTGTCTATCTATCTATCAATCTATCTGTCTATCTATCTATCTATCTGTCTGCTGTCTGTGTATCCGTCTGTCTGTCTCATACAGCGTACGTCAAACGCTGTGTGTGTGCGCGCGTGAGCGTTGAGCGTCTCTCATTCCGAATCTATACCGAGATATTTGAGAATAATCTCTGTTTTGTCATCCAACTCTTTGAGCGCTCTGGCGGACAGCGTCACCCCCTGCTGTGTGGGTTTTTTGTCAGGACCTTCGTACTTGCGCACGTGGACGAGGTTCTTACCGCTGTAGTAGCTCACAGCTGCGTACACTTCGCCCTCCTCATCCAGCACTGCGAACCAGGGGGTGTGATTAGGTCTTCCTTGCGCGGCCGCTGTGTCGCGTATGCGCACCACTGCGCGGATATCGGCGATGCGTGCTATTAGCTCGCGCAGCGCGTCGGCAGTGAAGTGCACTCGCTTGCTTCTGGTCAGAGACGCCTCTTTCACCTGGCCGTCTTTTGTGTAGCGCGGCCTCCTAGACAGTCTAGCCACGTCCTCCCAGATCTCCAGCGTCAAAGCTCCGTCTAAGCAGAACTCTAACCCGAGAAGACGGGAGAAGGTTTTCTCTGCTTCTTCTCGTCCATCTCGTTCTTTTTCTTGTATTTTTCTCTTCTTAGTAGGCCTTGTTGTTCTGGAACTCACCTTAGAACGTTTCAGACCCGCAAGAAGAGTAACACCATCAGCGTGAGCTGAATCAGCAGCAGAACCGATAGCAGGAGCAGCGTCAGCGCTGGTGGTATCCGAGACCTCGTTGTTGGAACAGAGCAGCCACACGCCGTCGGTGCTGAGTGTAGCGGTAGAAGATGAAGCGCCGCCGCCCTCGTAAGGTGGCGGTGAGGGCAGTCGCCACGGACCGGACGCGCTACCAGTGGAAGTGAGGTCGAAAGGTCGAAGAGGGGAGCCGAAAAACGTACCGCCCACCCCTTTCCCTTCGGGTTCTTCGTACGCCTCGTCGTCAGCGTCGTTCTCTGTCTCACCCTGTTGCTGCTGCTCCTCCTCCTCCTCTTCTTCTCGGTTTAGGGGCTGAGTGTCCGAATAGCTGTAACTCTCAGCGCGAGCGGCGTCGAGGGCTTCGGTCGATGTAGTGGTGGAGGAGAGGGGCTGTGCAACGTGCGGCAGGTCATCAAAGTCATCAACAGTAGTGGGGAGGTAAAAACCCGGTTGCCAGTACTGCGCTGCGCCAGGAGCGTTGTCGTCGGTAGTAGTAGCGGTAGCAGTAGGTGCAGCAGAAGCAGCAGCAGCAGCAGACGCAACAGTAGCAGGCGCAGCAGCCTCAGCAGGCGCAGCCGTAGCAGGCGCAGCCGTAGCAGGTGCAGCAGCAGCAGCCGCAGCAGCCGCAGCACAAGGATCACCAGCAGCGGCAGCAGCAGCAGCAGCAGCAGCAGCAGGCGGGGCGGCAGTAGCAGCGGCAGCGCGCTTAGCAGCAACGTGTACCGTCGCGAGTGTAACAACGTCGCTAGCACGACGACTACTACCAGTAGTACTACTACCACTACTACTACTACTAGTACTACTACTACTACTACTACTACTACTACTACTACTACTACTACTACTACTACTACTACTACTGCTGCGAGCGCTCGCTACAGCGGGAGGGTGATAAGACCAAGCGGCTGCGGCGGTAGTCTCATTTTCAGTAGCAAGAGGAGGCACTGACGCTAAACGAGCGCTGTTCCGCGTAGTCTTCTTGTTCTTGAACTTGCTTAGATCCTTGGACGGAGCTAGGTGTTGTCTTTTGCTCATGGTGGTGACTGTAGAGAGCAGCAAAAGAATGAGTGAGTGAATGGAGGTTTCCAGGCCCCTTATATACGCCTTCTCGCTTCTAGAGCTAAGCTACTTACTGCCCCTGTTCAGCTGCCGCCGGCTGGCCGGGGGCCATTCACAAAGAGAAACAAAAGACATAAGGCATGGCGTTTTCAGCTGGATCCCTTTCCCCCCTTTTGAGAGATCGACTGTCATGAGCTAAGCCACTTACCACCCTGTTCAGCAATTCAACGCGCATTAGCTGTATAAAGGATTAAGCGGTTGCTGCCGCCGACTGACCGGCGGCCATTCACAAAGAGAAACAAAAGACATAAGGTATGACGTTTTCAGCTGGATCCCTTTCCCCTCTTTTTTGAGGGATCCACTGTCATGAGCTAAGCTACTTACCACCCTGTTCAGCAATTCAACGCGCGTTAGCTGTATAAAGGATTAACGGTGATGAGCTTAGAGTGTGTATACAAAAAAAAAACTACAGGAGGCGTGTGGCGTGAAGCAGGACCCCCTAAGACGAACGCGTCTGTCTGTGAGTAGAGGCGTGTGCATGTGGTGAGCGACTTAAGTGTAAGACAAAAAAAAAAATCACCACCTCCTGCCGTGGTGAGTAGACCGGGCCGGCCGGCGGCGGCCGGCTAGTTCAATAGGGAGGGGTGACAGCTGACTAAGGCTGTGCATGAAAAAATCCGATTTTCACCTGACCTCTGACGTTTGTTACAATGAATGTCAGAGGGAGGGAGACGTCCTCAGGTAGGGGGTAGGAGGTAAGGCTATGGATGAGGAAAAAACACCGTTTTCAGCTGGTCTCCACGGATAGCGATGACATACCCCTCGTCATCTAAGCTCTTAAGGAGCGGAGCGGCTGAAAAAGCGTCATGCGGACAGGTCGCTAGACAGCTGGAGTGCTGTTGGAAATAGGATTAAACTCCCTCTGTATAAAAGCTCTGATTTCTGTTGGAAAAAAACCATATCGCCTCTGACCACAGTAACGTCTACTACCACCACCACCGCCGCCGCCGCCGCCAAGACGAGACGAGATGGCTCAAGCTATTCCACTTTCAAGCTCGCCTTCACCGCCTTGTCCACCTGAAAAAAAGTTAATGCGGCTTGACGACGTGAGACGCGCGAGGCAGACCGATGGGGAGAACAGAGAGGTAGGACAGCGGCGCTTAGCATACTAGGTAAAGAGTTATCTGAGGATCTTGGAGAGAGTTGGGCAGTAGCTTAAAAGTTACCGCCGCCCGTATGGATGCTCTAGTAGAGCGCAGTGTCAAGACACCGGAGGAGCTGTGTACGGCGATGTTCCGAGTCTGGTGGGGTGAAACCCCGCATCGTCATAGATGGGGAGAGCTCGGTCGCGTCTTCACCCGCATTAGACGCGTGGAACTGTTGGCTCAGTGGATGTCCCTTCTCCACAGACAGGGGTTGGATTTCGAAAACCCCGACTCGCGCGCGATGCATAAGCACTTGGGCACCCTCGGCAGACGTCTAGGTAGCAGGTGGAAAGAGGTGGGGGACCATTTAAAATTGTCGCCTGAGAGGTTAGATAAGATCGCTGAAGAATGCGAATACGGAGGAAGTCCCGCTGAGTGGGCCTTCCGAGTGTTGAAAATGTGGCAAGATGAAGCTGACGGTGCCGGCGGTACGCCTTTTGAACTCCTTCGAGTGTTGACTGAGGACATGGGAAAGTTTGACCTCGGCATCGCGATATTACTTGACTTTATCAAGCAAGAAACAACGAGAACGACGGACATGTGAATTGTTGTGTTTTATTTTCATACGTCTTCTTTATTAGTAAGTAAAAAAAAATATTATAACAATTAAGACGCGTGTCCTCTTAAAGTGTCACTTCCTCCAGTCGCAGCTGATCGCCTCATCGAGGCACGTGATAAACAAAAAAAAGTGAAGAGACACGCTTCTTCCTCTCGAGAGGAAGAAGCGTGTCTCTCGATTGAAATCTTTTCTTTTCTTTTTTTCTTAAAAGAGACAAACGCCCCTTAGAGTGCCCCCCCACCCCCCTAGAGTGCCCCCCTCCCCCCTCCCCCCCTCCCCCCTCCCCCCCCCACCCGCCCCATGCATCCTAAAAGCGCCCCCCTCCCCATGCATCTTAAAGGGGCCCCCCTCCCCCCTCCCCTCCCCTCCCCTCCCCTCCCCTCCCCTCCCCTCCCCTCCCCTCCCCCCCTTATACACTCTAAAGAACGCTTCTACCTAGTTCAATAAGTCACTTCCAGTCGCTCGTAAAACAATAAAAATGAAAAAAACAAAACTTATATCGTAGTGTTTTTTATTAGTTTACCGAAAAAAATAAGAGACTCGCCTCCTCCTCCTTCTCCTCCTCCTCTCCTTCTCCTCCTCCTCCTCCTCCTCCTCCTCCTCCTCCTCCTCCTCCAAAAAAAAAAAAAAAATATCACATTTTAAAGCGCGTGACCCCTTAAAGACGCTCATCTCTTCATTAAGTCGCGTGACGTCACTTCTTCTTCTTCTTCTTCTTCTTCTTCTTCTTCTTCTTCTTCTTCTTCTTCTTCTTCCGGTCACGTGATCAATCAGGTCACTTCCGGTCACGTGATCCTCAATGAGGTCGCTCACTTCCGGTTGGCCATTAGGTCATGTGACGTCACTTCCGGTCACGTGACTCATCAGGTCACTTCCGGTCACGTGATCCTAAATTAGGTCATATGACGTCACTTCCGGTCCCCTAAGTAGGTCATATGACGTCACTTCCGGTCCATAAGTAGGTCATATGACGTCACTTCCGGTCACGTGACCAAATGGCGGCCTCTGATTGGCTAACTAGGTCACGTGACGTCACCACTAATCCCCTAAGTAGGTCACTTCCGGTCACGTGACCAAATGGAGGCCTCTGATTGGCTGCATGTCGATTGAGTAATAAACAGTAGTTAACCATAGTCCCGTTCCGATACATACAATACTACTCACATGCACCAACCCTGAAATAATATTTTACAGTCTTTAAAGTTAGGCCATCACAAGTCCTCCTTGTGCCCCCCTCCTCCTCCCTGTGCCTCCCTGTGCCCTCTCCTCCTCCTCCTGCATCTGCCCTCTCCTCCTCCTGCCTCTGCCCTCTCCTCCTCCTCCTCCCTCCTTTCTCTGCCCTCTCCTCTTCCCTCTGCCCTCTCCTCCTTCCTATGCCCCCTCCTACTACCCCATCTACCCCTCCCCCCCACTCTACCCCATTTTCCTCCTTCCTGTTACCTTCTCCCTCTGCTTTCCCTCCTTCTGCCCCCTCCTCCTCCCTCTGACTGCCAAGATGGCTGGCGAAAACTGAAGATTTTCTGATTTCCTTGTGTATAATAGGGTTTTCTGGGATGTAGAATCCATTTTCAGACTCACAATTTCAATCCGGGAAATTTCCAAGATGGCTGCCAAGATGGCCACCAAAAACTCAAGGTTGTCTGATTTCCATGTTTGATACATGGATAGTAGGGTTTTCTGGGATATAGAATCCATTTTCAGGCTCAGATTTTTAATCCGAGAAATTTCCAAGATGGCCACCAAAAACTCAAGATTGTCTGATTTCCTCGTGTGACACATGTATAATAGGGTTTTCTGGGGTGTAGAATCCATTTGTAGGCTCCGATTTTTGATCCAGGTAATTTTCAAGATGGCTGCCAAGATGTATTTGCATAGGCATCAATGGAGGTGCATTGGTACCTATTTGATTCCATTGGCACATATTGGATTCTATTGTTATGCCATACTTGAGTTGCATAAGAACCCCAGAAACACCAAAAATTATAAATCTATGCCACCTCGTTTTCTCACCTGTAGTTCATAACAATCCTATAAAACCCAAAGCCACTACGGCTTTGCCGTAAAATCCTTGAATTTGTCCCCTTGTTTGATTTAGTAAGCTAAACAAAAAAAGCTGTGACTAAAGTAAAATGCCGACCTATACTATTGTTGCAATCAACCGTGGATTAACGGTTCAGTGGCCGTACCCTTGCAGGTTCAGTCGTCGTCTGATGTACAAAATGTACAGGAAAACAAAAACAAAGAAAGCTAGTCCCGACGCCATAGTCCATAGCTCTGTATGGAATAAGACACCTTAAAGGGAGGGCTTTTACAGACAGCATCCATGGTTGCCATGGTACCATGCCTGCCAATCAAACTAGTCCCAACTGTCAGGAAAATTTGAGTATAATAATATGAATTAAAGGGGAAGGGAGGCTATATATAGGGCGGAAGAGCCTGTGAACCCACAGGGGGTCTCATAAATGGTAGGGTAAAGAGCTCTGATAAACATTACAAATTATCCTGAATATCTATGTCTTTAGTGAATATCTATTCCCAGGAAAGGTACAACATCTGTGGGAATATCTGATCTGTAGATCTAGATAAGATCTGAATATATTTCTCAAGTAAAACATTCTAAAATTCAGTTTATCATTTTCCCAACTGTCATAATTTTGAAATCTGGCTGTTCCCTCAATAGAAACACCCCCTCCACTGTCTGTATGTTGGTGAGTTTATGGAGCTGCTCCCACCACCACCCCACCCCCTAATGACTCCAACGAGCCCAAACTTCAAAAACGACCCCCTGTAGGGCAATACAAATTAGCACCTCTATGTGTATGTCGTATAAGACCTGCTGAGAGGACTCAGCAGGAGTTCAACTCGTATGTACACCAACGATTTCTTCCCCTTGAAGGATTATATCATATCTGAGATGATATAATTTTCCATCGACTATTGGAGTACATAGAGTGGGTATTCATGGATTTACCATACCAAATTTAGGGTAAGTTTTGTATCTTATCCACATATATTTTGAATTCTGTGCACAGGGAGCTGACAGCTCCAGAGGCTTGAGAAGGTGAGGGCACTGCCTGAGGTCGCCATTAGCCCCTTCTCTATCGTGTTTTGGTCTTTAAGCCAGCTTCCCCGACATGCGCTCCAGCCACCTTGAGCAGCGCCTAGAGTTAGTTTTTTATAATCATTCTTCCCACTGCCCCTTTAGATTAGCCCACGTTCATGATTCATAACCTCCTACATGTATTGTCAATTATATAAGCAAATTATTCTATGCGTTTCAATATAGGGCCTACTACATGCAGGTTTAGATATTCATACGAGGATGTTAAACTAGCTTATAGGGCATCGCATTCAGACTAGTGATATAACTGAGACCAACGGTTCAATATGTGGGTGGTCGTCATTAGAAACGAGGAATATCCCCGTGTAATACATTCCGCCTCTCACCTGGCACGTTCATTCAGGATCCAGATGAGCCGCAGGGTGTGTGGAGAATAGATCTGTCAGGTAAAGGGAGTCCAGTGGGGATGCAGGGGGATAGACCAATTCGATTTGATAGCCAGAACATATAATGCAGACGTAAAAAGGCCTTACTACAAGTAGAGTAGACCTAATATCATGAACATTGCCAGTGGTAATGCCAAATCACGCAATGAAGGCAACCAGTAATGTTTCCTAAATACAAATAAAATGAAATGATGATAAGAAGGATGGTGACCCAACGTGTCGTTGTTTCAGTGTTAATCCACACAGAGGAACTGTTGAAGCCCAAACTGTGCCATCCATGAAATAAACCAGGATGAGGATATAGCAGATATTGTTATGGTAACCTCGCCACCACGTGTCGCTGTCAGGGAGGACCTACATCGTGATCTGAATCATGACTGTGTGTACTGGGGGTGAGGTGGGTGAATGTGCTGGGGGATGTGTGTATTTACTGGGGATGAGGTGGGTGAATGTACTGGGGGATGTGTTGTATGTACTGGGGATGTGTTGGATGTACTGGGGATGTGTTGGATGTACTGGGGATGTGTGTGTATGTACTGGGGGATGTGTTGAATGTACTGGAGGGATAAGGGATGTGTGCGTACTGGGGGTGAGGTGTATGAATGCACTGCAGGGATGCGTAAGGTGTATGAACATAGTAGGAGGTGCGCTGTGTAAATGCCCGTGTGGGGTGAGGTGTACTGGAGGAGAATATGTGTGAACGTACTGGAGGGGGATGTGTGTAAATGTACTGGAGGGGGAATGTGTGTGAACGTACTGGAGGGGAATGTGTGTGAATGTACTGGAGGGGGATGTGTGTAAGTGTACTGGAGGGGGATGTGTGTAAATGTACTGGAGGGGGATGTGTGTAAATGTACTGGAGGAGAATGTGTGTAAATGTACTGGAGGGGGATGTGTGTAAATGTACTGGCGGGGGATGTGTGTAAATGTACTGGAGGGGGAATGTGTGTGAACGTACTGGAGGGGGATGTGTGTAAATGTACTGGAGGGGGAATGTGTAAATGTACTGGAGGGGGATGTGTGTGAATGTCCTGGAGGGGGGATGTGTGTAAATGTACTGGAGAGGGGATGTGTGAATGTACTGGAGGGGGATGTGTGTAAATGTACTGGAGGGGGAATGTGTGTAAATGTGCTAGAGGGGGAATGTGTGTGAATGTACTGGAGGGGGATGTGTGTAAATGTACTGGAGGGGGAATGTGTGTGAACGTACTGGAGGGGGATGTGTGTAAATGTACTGGAGGGGGAATGTGTAAATGTACTGGAGGGGGATGTGTGTGAATGTCCTGGAGGGGGGATGTGTGTAAATGTACTGGAGAGGGGATGTGTGAATGTACTGGAGGGGGATGTGTGTAAATGTACTGGAGGGGGAATGTGTGTAAATGTGCTAGAGGGGGAATGTGTGTAAATGTACTGGAGGGGAATGTGTGTGAATTTACTGGTGGGATGTGTGTGAATGTCCTGGAGGGGGGATGTGTGTAAATGTACTGGAGAGGGGATGTGTGAATGTACTGGAGGGGGATGTGTGTAAATGTACTGGAGGGGGAATGTGTGTAAATGTGCTAGAGGGGGAATGTGTGTAAATGTACTGGAGGGGAATGTGTGTGAATTTACTGGTGGGATGTGTGTGAATGTACTGGAGGGGGATGTGTGTAAATGTACTGGAGGGGAATGTGTGTAAATGTGCTAGAGGGGGAATGTGTGTAAATGTACTGGTGAGGTGAAGGGTATATGTGCTAGGGAGTGGGGGGGTGTTGTGCCACGTTATGACCGCGCACCACGTTTTGACCGCGCAATGCGTTATGACCGCGCAATGCGTTATGACCGCGACAACCTGCCGCGTATTGACCGTGGAACACGTTATGACCGCGACAAACTGCAGCGTATTGACCCCGGGCACCTCTATTATCATTGTTAAAGTTAGAAGTGCAGTCTCATATTTGTAAATGACACCTGAGGTTAAATTAAATGACCTTGGAGCCAAAATCGGGGTCAAAATCGACGCTAGGATCAAAATTGGATTTGGGGTCAAAATCGGATACGGGATCAAAATTGGATTTGGTGTCAAAATTGGCATCGTGTCAAATGAACTTTGGTGTCAAATCCACATAGGGGTCAAAATCGACTTGGGGTCAAAATTGGTTTGGTGCCAAAATTGGTTTGGTGTGAATTTGATTTTGGGGCCAAAATCAACTTTGGGGTGAAAATAGCTCAAAATCGGTTGTGGTGTCAAAATTGGTTTAGGGGTCAAGATTGACTTTGGTGTCAAAATTGATTTTAAGGTCCAAATCGACTTTGGGGTCAAAATAGGTGGGGTCCAAATCGACTTTGGGGTCAAAATAGGTTTGGTTGTCAAAACCGACTTTGGAGCGAAAGCCACCTTTGGAGTCAAATTGCTTTTGGTTTCAAAATCGACATTGCCTTCAAAAACTAAGGTATTATGGTTATAACACTGTGCGTGGTCAACACGCGGCAGTTGGTCGCGGTCATAATGCGGTGCGGTCAAAACGCGGTGCGCGGTCAAAACTCGGTGCGCGGTCAAAACGCGGCACAACAGGGGGTGTTACTGTTGGTATCCAGCCTGATGAGGTCACGTCACAGACACCCTATAGCTATACACTCATACATACACAGGGCTGTGTTCTGACCGGGTCAGGTGTCCATGTGTGCTCTACTGCCCCCAGCCTGGTGCAGTGTGTAGGTCATGTAGAGTCGTGTTACCCAACTCCAACACACGCCTACTATGTACCATGCAAAGGGTACTCTGTGGCTATTGCCTCTCAACTCACACCTAACTTAAACATTTATAAAGTGACAGACATGCAGTTGCAATGCATTTGACATGAACGAGTCTGATGTCCACTAAACGTCAACACACTGAAAATAGTAATACTGATAATTTATTTCAGTCGGATACCACAACATTTGTATACTACTACCCCTGTAGTCCATGTACAGCACAGATATACATACATACATACATAGCCCACAAGCTGTGTGTATATTGGCCTATATAATATATGTTAGTTTTATCTGTGCTGAGTATTGTCCATAGTAGAAACCGTATGCTGGATAATGGAGAGAGAAAAAATCCATATAACCTATACATCACACTTCTATATACGCATTATATATACCTAAATACAGACGTGTCTCTATTTGTTGACTTCGTATATGTACCAATTTGTCAGTTTCTCTATTAGTTCACATTCGTCTGTAGGCAGATACCAATGTGTTCCATGAATTGTGTCCCTGATTCACTCCGTGTTTATAGGAGGACCAGGTTGGTCCCAGTAAGAGATGTATAAACTCCAGTTTAGTTTCCTAGTTCCCTGTAGAATAAGGGTTAAAGTAACAAACACCCAGATGTCACTGTTTCCTGTGGTGTAATGGGACCGGCAGAGAACCCAATGTCTGGGGTGGCAGCTATAAATAGATTCTTCTGGATCGGACTGCAGATCCATCTTTGAAGCCTCTTTGGGAAGTTAACAATTAGCTTCTCGGAGGATTTCTTGGAACAGCTGTTAATGACTTGTTTCGACTGGAGGATTCATGTCTCTAAGTGTGTGTGCTCTCATTCTTCAACTCTTAGGTAATGACATCTCTATTATGGGCGTGTGCTATTGGTGGCATATTATTTGTGTGATTAAAAATATTAAAATATTACTTGAAGACACAAAGTGAGGAGCTACTGTAAATGGTGTTAGGCCTGCATTCAGACAGCATGACGCCAAAGGGCGTAATGCATCAAAGCACTGTGCGGCACTTACATGGTTAATAAAGGAGCCCTGGCTAACGGTGTACTTTGTACCTTGTAGGACGTGCAGCTGCAGCAGAAGATAGACCATGAGATCAAGATGCGTGACGGCACGGCCAAGCTGCTGGCCGCCTCCAAACACCCATCCCAGCTGCTGGAGGCGGCCAAGAACCTGCTCACCTCCAACGCGCGCATGATAGCCTACATGTCGGAGCTGCAGCGCCGCAAGACGGACGAGGTGCTCAACAGGCACAGGTAGGTGTCTTATCATACACTGTACGGCTAGTGCTGTCTGCACTGTGCCACTCTGTCAGTATGGTGTCTGAGTGCAGCACCGGCCAGCACGGTGCCACTCTGTCAGTGCGGTGCCACTCTGTCAGCACCGGCCAGCACGGTGCCACTCGGTCAGTGCGGTGCCTGAGTGCAGCACCGGCCAGCACGGTGCCACTCGGTCAGTGCGGTGCCTGAGTGCAGCACCGGCCAGCACGGTGCCACTCGGTCAGTGCGGTGCCTGAGTGCAGCACCGGCCAGCACGGTGCCACTCGGTCAGTGCGGTGCCTGAGTGCAGCACCGGCCAGCACGGTGCCACTCGGTCAGTGCGGTGCCTGAGTGCAGCACCGGCCAGCACGGTGCCACTCGGTCAGTGCGGTGCCTGAGTGCAGCACCGGCCAGCACGGTGCCACTCGGTCAGTGCGGTGCCTGAGTGCAGCACCGGCCAGCACGGTGCCACTCGGTCAGTGCGGTGCCTGAGTGCAGCACCGGCCAGCACGGTGCCACTCGGTCAGTGCGGTGCCTGAGTGCAGCACCGGCCAGCACGGTGCCACTCGGTCAGTGCGGTGCCTGAGTGCAGCACCGGCCAGCACGGTGCCACTCGGTCAGTGCGGTGCCTGAGTGCAGCACCGGCCAGCACGGTGCCACTCTGTCAGAGCGGTGCCTGAGTGCAGCACCGGCCAGCAAGGTGCCACTCTGTCAGAGCGGTGCCTGAGTGCAGCACCGGCCAGCAAGGTGCCACACAAGGACTGGCTGCTGCTGCTGCTGCTGCACTCTGACGTCCTGCACACCGACGGGCTTGATGCGCTCTCGAAGGGTTGGGATGATGCACCAATGCAGCATCAGCGAGTTAGATGCCGGCGGTCTATTGCTGCATTATGATGACAAATGGAAATGAAGCCTCTAGGCATTATTTCGTCCTTGAATAGTTCAGAGGGTTAGTCATTTATGGTTATGCGATTTTAAAATTGAATTCTTTAGTTTGGTTACCCGGTACCTACAAAGAGCCCTTTTAGACAAGTAAGACTCAGATGAATGGCCATGACAGTGATTTGTATATAATTCTCTATTAGAAATCGTGCTACGATTGGAACCTGCTTCCCCACTGTGGAATTCAAGTAAGAACCCAGCTGATTGACCTGTAACACAATAAGGGGCAGTCAGGGAGCCTGTTCTACCAGAGGGACGACTCCTGGAGTTATACTCGACATCTGTGTGAGGGAGAGGTAAACCGTCCCAGTATGGGACAGGTTTTCTGACTGATCCCAATAAAAAAAAGATAGGCGTACACGAATTATAAGCTTGTGCCCACTTGAAAAATAATTCCTCATGTGCTATGTGGAATAAAGCATGTGCTATGTGGAATACATGTTCCACACTAAATCTAAGGCGACGTTGTCAGAGAAGGAATATGATCTGTCTCTATATAGCAATGGCACCGGAATAACATTCTACTGCATGTAGTGGAAGCCTTTAACTTTAGGTTTGATAAACTCTCAGCAACCCGCAAGTTTCCAATAATTTGCCGCCTATTGGTCTGACTCAGTACTAAATCTTGACCAAGTACTAAGTCTTGACCAAGTCTTGACTCAGTGCTGAGTCAGACTTTTGTTGATATTTTTCGAGAAATGGATTAATGCATCTCCATCTTTTGATATAAATGCCCTCAGAGGATTTGATGTTTGTTCGTATATTAAACCGTTAAAATGATCGTGAATCCCTAGATATTAAGGTGCATCTTTGTAAGATAGTATGTAAGGATTCGTGTTATACCAACTCGGCCAGAAACATTTGTCAAATCTATTAGTTATGGACAATACAGAGAGACGCTTTAAAAGTTGTATAGTTTATTCACATCATTAGCTGAACAATGTTTATTCTGATGTTCTGCCTTTATATGCATTCTATCATGTGTGTCTCAGTAGACCTTATAGTCGGTCCTGTACACTCAATGAGTTCCCGTTCCTCTAACTGCAGACACTGTACACTCAAAAGGGTCAAACGAACAGGAGGGAGGGAGATCGAAATAATCTCAGGATCTCTAGGCAAACAAGGGAGCACATTCTTGTAGGGTTTATATGCACTTTAGTTGTATTAGCATCCCTCGTGTTCCTCCCTGACCGTTACATTCCCCGCTACATGTAATACAACAAGTAAACATTGTATGTGCATATTCTCTTACAGAAAAGCAGAAACAGTGAAATTACCGTGCAAAGCTAAAGTAGCGCTCTCAGGTAAGCTATTTGAAGTTGTTGTTAAGTATGGCCTCGGTTCCATTCCTGTGTATATAGTGGAATATGCTGCATTCACAAAGAATGTTTAAGTCTTCTATTGTGGTTACATATAATGGATTGTGTATTTCATAAAGCTGACATTATGATGATATACAATTATAATATTGCCTTTCTACGATCAATGTTTAAGTCATGGATTAATTCTACAATTGTATCCATGTCAATAACAATTACATGTATAATAAATTTGGTTTCTGCCTTTCTCAATTCTAGAAATCCGCATCCCGCTAATGTGGAGAGATTCAGACCACTTCAAAAATAAAGGAGGTGAGTTGGCAAGGTTATGTTCAAAAGGTGCCCCGTCATAGTCCCCACACACTGCTACCTGCCCCGTCCTGACCGAGCCTCAAGTATTGATCTGTCCTTAACATCAAGGGACAAACATCTGCCAATTGATAGTTCCTCAGAGGCTACTAATCATTCATAGTTTGAAATGAAGTTTGCAAACATTAATCAATGTATAATGCTGAAAATTCAGCAAATATATAATGACTGACGACATGTGTGTGATAATTTAGATGTGTTGTAGAGAAGGTCCCTGTTTACTTAAAGGGAAGTAACAATTGGGGTTCATTCTGTGTAAATATCTAGCTTATATTTCTATCGGTTAAGCTGTTTATAAATAAACCACTTGAAAAGGATCCTAATCCATCACTAGCAGCCTAGATGCACCCACAGTGGCCAACAGCTTGATGACACCATAGTCTGTGCTACATTTCAGACCACCGGAGGTTTGCGGTATTCTGCGTACTAAAAATAGGAACCCAGATCTACGACACCATGCTACTCAAGGACGTAGACAGCAGTATGACAGACCTCACGTTTGATGACGTCATCGTTTAGTAAGTACTCTGCAGATTGCTGGATGTGATCATGATGATGATTCTATTATACTATCACGCATTTTGTCATGTACTGTCATGGATTATCTATGTGGTAAAATATATTATCTACCGATCATAATAAAGCATACCGGTATGTCATGTTTATTTCATAAGTCTTCATACAGTATCAGAAGTGGATGAGTAGGTTCGTACAGAATTCATAATGATGTGAATTATACTGATGAATGCACTGTATTGGATTACACAAATATCCCTATAGGAATGAAATATACGATAGACGCTTGTAGATAAATTTGTAATAGAAATGATTATTTTGGTTAATATACCATATTCTTGAGGATATTTTGACTAATGACATTAGTTTTAAGTTATCTCGCATTGGGAACATGGGTGATCTCCATTCTGCCCGTAGCTTGAATGATAACAGTCTGATAATGCATTGTTGCAGTGAGAACATGGACCCCGACTTTGAGTGTCAGTTAGAGGTTTACTGCCACCGGGTGTGTGACGACCACTCCGTAGGCAGCACACCGCGCCGCCTCAAGAAAAAGTTCAACGAGATCTCCACATCGGTTGGCCGCAGTGTAGGCCGGCGTCTCTCCGGACTTAAAGAGGATCCAGAGTTCATGGCCAATATGATCGTTGGTCCTCGCTTCGAGATGATTGCCTCAGCCACACTTACATTAGCAGACGTCAGAGACAGTATCAGTATTTTTGATCTTCCCGTCAATGGGTCAGCTTCCACAGAAGGTGGCAGCACCGAGTTACCCTTGTTCGGCAACTTCTGCTGTCGGCTGGTGGCACAGCCCCGCTGTATGATGATGGAGGTGGCCGCCGGCTACGTGCAGCTTAAGGCCGGCTCAGAACCATGGAGGAAGCACTGGTGCATGTTGGGGAGACAGAACCTGCACACGTGGTCCGCAGAACGAGACCAGAAGGAGGGTCAGGAGCCGCTCCTAGACATCACCATCACCTCGGTAAGTGGTACATGTGTACATGATACACGTGCAGTCAGAAGGTGGCCAGGTGCACGGGCATCAGTTAGTGTTTTATTAAGGTATACAGTATTTATGTTAAATAACATAAACTGCCTCTGGGCTCGGCAATGCTGTTTTGATGCCCGGCCTTCTTTGTATGTACTTGTAATACTTTGCTGTAGCGTAGCAATATGTGACCTGAGTGTCATAAGGCCATTTAAAATTGATTATCAGCTTTGGCCTTTGCGGACAGCGCCCGCACCTGTCTAAAAGGACCGCATCAACGTTTTTTTAGGTTATTCAATAAAAAAAAAAAGTAAAAAGTAAAAAAGGCCGCCCCTTTCAACCCCCAAAAAATATTTTTTTAATTTTTAAAGAGAAAAATCCACCACAATTTAAGAGCAATTTACAAAAATACTAAATACACACTTTTAAATGACCGTTAATCAAAAAAAAAAAGAAAAAAAAGCAACCTCCCTCGTGGTCCCTCCCTCACCGATTTTTTCCAAAAATTGTCCGCAAAGCTGATAAGGAGGGCAGAACTGGACTCAGGCCTCTAAAAAAACTTTTAACAGGTCTGTTTATCAAATAGAAAAAGAGCTTCCACCAAAATATAAATACCAAGGTTTACAAGCAGGCGTCCTTGAGCAGGAGTTGAGGCTGGGCAGGGATGATCACCAGGTCACACGGCTCACAGTACTGCAGACATGTGGGCCACAACAGTGGTGCCCCCTGGTGGTATAATTGTCTGATCACTGGATTGATCTACCCCAGTGTGGAAGAAGTACGTAAAAGTTATAAGACGTGTACCATGCTGTACGCGAAATACAGTGAAGGGAGCCTTTTACTTCTGCATTGTGTTATTCAAATAGTACTCTAAAAAAGCATTAATGGCACAATGGTCTTGTAAACCAGGGAGACCAGCCAATTATATCACAGTCCCTGGCTCCTGCCATCCCCGAGACTCCAGAAGACGGGGATTCCCTTGTACAGGTAATAACAGCCTGGGTCCAGATCTACCATGAGGCAGGTAAAAAATGGATAGAATGCAATTTTGGGATAAAAGAAATATATTCTTATATACTCATGAAAACATTTTTGTAATTTTCTAAATGAACCATTCGTCATGGGCCAGGTGATGCCTTTAGTCATGAACTGTAGTTGATAATCAATATTAGGGACCTTTAGCAACCACGTAAAAGCTCATTAAACGCAGACGTATCCTATCCTTTCAGCACTGCTACGTCTGCGTTTTATAAGCTTTTACGTGGTTTGCTAAAGGTCCCTATTGAGATCAAAGTATTACGTATTGTGGTGACCTAAATGTGTATGTTTTATTTATATTGACAGGACGCGCGTGTAAAGGAAGTGGAGGAGAAGACAGAGAGTGGACACGTGGTCCAGCTGACGGCCTGGTCTAACGGGCGGCGACGTACATTCCAGCTGGCGCTCGAGTCAGCGGCAGACCGTGATGTGTGGTGCTCATCCTTACAGCAACACATCGTAGATATAGGTACGTGCCCTCAACTCGCACTAGGGACCTTTAGCAAACCCGACGTAGCTCATTTAACCCAGACGTATCCTATCCTTTCAGCACTGCTACGTCTGCATTTTATGAGCTTTATGTGGTTGCTAAAGGCCCCTATTTCACCCACACCCACCTGCTGGCCTGAAATGGAATAACATACATGTATGACACATGACTTGAGGGTACTCTTTAACAAGGAATTCATTTCTGATGCCAGAATTGACCAATGAATGATATCTAAGTACATGATATGCTCCAGCTCCAGCTTACCCTGAGTCATCTGTGAGGCCACTCACACGCTCAATCTTTCTCAACATGTCCCATATAAACACTTTCTACCTTTCCATGTTTAAAATGAGAAATAGTTAAATGATGTTTAGAACTAATAGGTAACTGCTACTGTGGTTGACCCTTGTATGTGAAATGTGTCTAACGGAGCCCCTTGCGCTGCTGCAGGTGCATGGAAACAAGCGTGTGATAAGGTGATGGACATAGAGCAGACCACTCCCCCCAACAGGCGCTCAGCCTTTGGTGGCCACAGACCACGCTCATCCCTCTACGAGGACACGCCATGGAACGATGGTAAAATACTGATGATTATTCATTAATATATAATAAAATGATATTCCTCATCATGAGGTGCTTCATCTATTACTGGCAGAAATGCACAGCGTAATATTGGACGTTGATAATTCACCACGGTTTGACAACTGTTCCAGCATACTTGAGACCAATTTTGTATGTTTTGCACGAATATATATACCATATTGAGCTATTAGATTTTGATATCATTTCAATATGAATCCATTGGTTAAAAAAGTATTATTTTAATAGTAAACAGAAGATAATGTTAGTATTCACTTGTATATTACAGATGATTCTCCCATGACGCGAATGTTGAACCGCCTTGACATGGAGGAACAACAAAGAGATTCCTTGAAGCCTGTTTGAATGATGTCTCAACTCATATCATATATCACCCACATAAACACAGTGCTGAAATATGCCTTCCATAACATAATATCCGAGAACAATATTACTCTTCCAATCAGACTATGATGGAATCGCACTTGTGATCCGAGCGAGGTAGAAAGTGACCAAAAGTGAGTGTGGAGCCGCTTAGCATGTTGAGAATCACCAACAGCATTTACCACCTGTCACACCTGTGTGATGGTGCAGTGATGGATAGTGTGTACCCTGCTTCAAAAACACTGAGATGTAAATAATCCGACTTTCGTCAGTCAATATAATTATCGTGCTTCTATTTAGGGTGCATTTGTTCAAAACGGAAAGCTAAGAGAAGAAAATGAGCAAAAGCGAGTTTATTCCGATATGTTGTGCTTGGATCCTTGGAGCATTCCGCTTTTATGCATAGATCTATACATGTATATCTGATCCTGCTTTTACCCATGTCTTCATATAGAGGGCGCCGTATACATACTAATTATATATTATTCCACCGAAGATTGTACGATTCAGTCTAGCGGAACTTCCATAAGGATATATGTCCACAGCATCTTGTATGTTTGCTGCACTGATGTGATACTACTATGAGGATGATAAACTCTTGTAGTGTTTTATACCCGATGTAATTTTAATTGTGATAAATTATGTACGAGCGTCCAAATATAGATGCACAGGGAGACAAGCTGACAGTAATGTCATTGTTTTGTTACACGTTTCCCAGGTGGAGGTCTGTTACAATGTACTCCATTTTAACCCTCTGGTTTTACTTCCAAACAAACAGTGGATTCTTACATACTTGTTATGGAAATATTGGCCACAATATTCGTTTGCTAACAGACTTTCTGAATGCTTGTTAATGGATTATCTATAACGGATTGACCTGATGAATTAATACAGTAGGAGAAGTTAGGTATGGATTGCTATCAAACTAAAATTCGCCTAAATTTATTTCAATATCTGAAAGCCATACTGACATGATCACAAAACACAAATATGCATAATACCATCATACGCATATGGAACTAAGGATATGGAGATTAACATCGCGTTGACATGACTCTAATATAACAATACGTCATCGTAACCCTTTCAAGTATAACATATCGTGCCCCCCTTTCCATTTTGCTCAAGTCATGTGCTGGCTTTTGCAAAAAAAAGGTGTCCAAATTTGTCTCCACCTCCTCACTTCAGGGGCTTCAAATGTGTTTCATCACCACCCCCGCCGTAATACCCCCCCCCCCCGCCCCTATCATTGTTTAAAAGGACCACTCCACTATAGATTTAAAAAAAGAGGGATTCACAAGGAGGACTTCCATTAACAAAGATCAGCAAAATATATTGAAGGTGTATGACTGTTAACAAATCACACTGCCGCCTTGTGGAGAATAAACCTCATCTGGCGGTATACAACAAAAACCTAACTCAGACCCCGTCGGTGCTCATGTATAAAGATGTGAATACTCAGAGTAGTTGTAGATATTAGTCCACGTAGCATTTCTAGTGCCAGTCTGATGAGTCAACAGTCTGCGATGCTGTTATCTGGCTTTCCATTGTATCTAAAGTAATAAAAGTGCTTCGTTTGTAAATGTTTTTGATTGTTCTTGTCATGAATTTAGAATCAATCACAGATAACGTAATGGACTGGTAAATATTAACTCTTCCTTTACCATGTTCCACATTAAAGCACCTCTCCCAAAACCAGACTAGAAGTACATCTATGACTAACTACAGTATTGAATAACCAGAAAGTAAGATGCCCTAAATCTCCCTAATAATTATATTGCCATTGTAACTAAAAATTGAGCAAAACCATTTTTTACCCAAAAAACAATATTATTTGACATTTTAGCCTTAAATATTGCTCAAATTATATTAAAAATGAGATATATCTCATCCAAGTTGAGATGCCCAGCATTTCTAAAATAATTAATGTATATAGATTATACAAACTGATTACCGGTAAGATATGCAGAGACAATATGCCATAGAACATTTCACAAAAAAATTAGGCAAACCACAGGGGGTCAAAAATCGGCGAGTAACTCGCATAACTGCGTGTACGGTCCTGTACAGTAAACTGTATGGTAAAGGAAGAGTTAAAGAGTCCAGGTCACAAATTCTAGACCCCTCTATCCTATAGTATTTTTTGTCCAAAATTTGTCAGGTCACTGAAACGATTGTACAAGTATTGATTGAAAAATTTGCTTTTCAAATTCGTTGGGGTGTCACAGTACAAATTCGCTCCCAAAATGTTGTAGTCGTAAATAGTGCCAATGAAAAACGGTACTACTGTGCATATAATCAGTGGTAGGAGGCCTTAAATGTGTCACAGAATCATAATCTGCGGCCCAAATTGTTCCCAAAGGCCTTGGTAAAAAAAACAAAGTTGGTTGTTGCCATGGTAACCCTGGGTGGTGCTTGAAGGGGTCAAAGGTCAAGGTTAAAGGTCGCTGGGCACTTGTAAAATTTCTCCACTTTGTCAGTTTCCATGGCAACTAGCGCAAAATCGTAACACACTTTTCTATGCAGGATGCAAATTTAAAAAATCTGATATGTGTTAAGCTTTAATTAAAGGGGTCATTTATTACTGCACACTCAAAAGAACCCAACCTTTTGCCCGTCTGAAGGAGAAAAATAGGGTCAGAACCAGACATTTTGTCGGCTATTCGTACCGTGACACCTAAGTAACCTATGTGGCCGATGAGCACGGCCTACCCATTTTAAACCAACAGGGCGCTGCAACAATGTGCTCTGTATCACCTTGAAGCCACTGGCAGATAATTTGAACCCGAGTCTTTATTTAGAGTGAAACAGAAGAGTAACGCAACTGCCAAATGCCCGAAAGGTTGAATCTGTCAAAGTTTTGCCTGGTAAAAAGAAAAACACTCCCCTAGAAAGGCAGTAAATTTTAAATTCAAAAAAAGAAAGAAAAAAATTGGTGCTGCCTTAGGTACTCAGGCACCCTCTGGGTTCGCAAATGGAAGGCAGAACACACCTGTGGGTTGCACTACACTATTGACGCTAGGTGACGGCAGGAGCATCCTTTCAGTCCAGCACAGTATGGTGTTCTCCAAACTTTATTGGTCTAAATTTGCTATGGAAACAAGGCATTAAATTAATATCTAGAGTGCATACTGCTTGATTCTAGTAGTATTTAAAGGCGCACTGAGCAATGTTGAGCCTGGTCAGTACTTGGATGGGTGACCGCCTGGGAATACCAGGTGCCGTAGATTTATTCTTTTTCCTTTCCTGGCTTAGTCTATCCCGAGCATGACGGGGACGGCATGTATATAGAGGGCCCAGGAAGGGCCTCTGATATCTACGGCCATATCACATTGAAAGCACCGGTTCTCGTCCGATCACCGAAGTTAAGCAATGTTGAGCCTGGTCAGTACTTGGATGGGTGACCGCCTGGGAATACCAGGTGCCGTAGATTTATTCTTTTTCCTTTCCTGGCTTAGTCTATCCCGAGCATGACGGGGACGGCATGTATATAGAGGGCCCAGGAAGGGCCTCTGATATCTACGGCCATATCACATTGAAAGCACCGGTTCTCGTCCGATCACCGAAGTTAAGCAATGTTGAGCCTGGTCAGTACTTGGATGGGTGACCGCCTGGGAATACCAGGTGCCGTAGATTTATTCTTTTTCCTTTCCTGGCTTAGTCTATCCCGAGCATGACGGGGACGGCATGTATATAGAGGGCCCAGGAAGGGCCTCTGATATCTACGGCCATATCACATTGAAAGCACCGGTTCTCGTCCGATCACCGAAGTTAAGCAATGTTGAGCCTGGTCAGTACTTGGATGGGTGACCGCCTGGGAATACCAGGTGCCGTAGATTTATTCTTTTTCCTTTCCTGGCTTAGTCTATCCCGAGCATGACGGGGACGGCATGTATATAGAGGGCCCAGGAAGGGCCTCTGATATCTACGGCCATATCACATTGAAAGCACCGGTTCTCGTCCGATCACCGAAGTTAAGCAATGTTGAGCCTGGTCAGTACTTGGATGGGTGACCGCCTGGGAATACCAGGTGCCGTAGATTTATTCTTTTTCCTTTCCTGGCTTAGTCTATCCCGAGCATGACGGGGACGGCATGTATATAGAGGGCCCAGGAAGGGCCTCTGATATCTACGGCCATATCACATTGAAAGCACCGGTTCTCGTCCGATCACCGAAGTTAAGCAATGTTGAGCCTGGTCAGTACTTGGATGGGTGACCGCCTGGGAATACCAGGTGCCGTAGATTTATTCTTTTTCCTTTCCTGGCTTAGTCTATCCCGAGCATGACGGGGACGGCATGTATATAGAGGGCCCAGGAAGGGCCTCTGATATCTACGGCCATATCACATTGAAAGCACCGGTTCTCGTCCGATCACCGAAGTTAAGCAATGTTGAGCCTGGTCAGTACTTGGATGGGTGACCGCCTGGGAATACCAGGTGCCGTAGATTTATTCTTTTTCCTTTCCTGGCTTAGTCTATCCCGAGCATGACGGGGACGGCATGTATATAGAGGGCCCAGGAAGGGCCTCTGATATCTACGGCCATATCACATTGAAAGCACCGGTTCTCGTCCGATCACCGAAGTTAAGCAATGTTGAGCCTGGTCAGTACTTGGATGGGTGACCGCCTGGGAATACCAGGTGCCGTAGATTTATTCTTTTTCCTTTCCTGGCTTAGTCTATCCCGAGCATGACGGGGACGGCATGTATATAGAGGGCCCAGGAAGGGCCTCTGATATCTACGGCCATATCACATTGAAAGCACCGGTTCTCGTCCGATCACCGAAGTTAAGCAATGTTGAGCCTGGTCAGTACTTGGATGGGTGACCGCCTGGGAATACCAGGTGCCGTAGATTTATTCTTTTTCCTTTCCTGGCTTAGTCTATCCCGAGCATGACGGGGACGGCATGTATATAGAGGGCCCAGGAAGGGCCTCTGATATCTACGGCCATATCACATTGAAAGCACCGGTTCTCGTCCGATCACCGAAGTTAAGCAATGTTGAGCCTGGTCAGTACTTGGATGGGTGACCGCCTGGGAATACCAGGTGCCGTAGATTTATTCTTTTTCCTTTCCTGGCTTAGTCTATCCCGAGCATGACGGGGACGGCATGTATATAGAGGGCCCAGGAAGGGCCTCTGATATCTACGGCCATATCACATTGAAAGCACCGGTTCTCGTCCGATCACCGAAGTTAAGCAATGTTGAGCCTGGTCAGTACTTGGATGGGTGACCGCCTGGGAATACCAGGTGCCGTAGATTTATTCTTTTTCCTTTCCTGGCTTAGTCTATCCCGAGCATGACGGGGACGGCATGTATATAGAGGGCCCAGGAAGGGCCTCTGATATCTACGGCCATATCACATTGAAAGCACCGGTTCTCGTCCGATCACCGAAGTTAAGCAATGTTGAGCCTGGTCAGTACTTGGATGGGTGACCGCCTGGGAATACCAGGTGCCGTAGATTTATTCTTTTTCCTTTCCTGGCTTAGTCTATCCCGAGCATGACGGGGACGGCATGTATATAGAGGGCCCAGGAAGGGCCTCTGATATCTACGGCCATATCACATTGAAAGCACCGGTTCTCGTCCGATCACCGAAGTTAAGCAATGTTGAGCCTGGTCAGTACTTGGATGGGTGACCGCCTGGGAATACCAGGTGCCGTAGATTTATTCTTTTTCCTTTCCTGGCTTAGTCTATCCCGAGCATGACGGGGACGGCATGTATATAGAGGGCCCAGGAAGGGCCTCTGATATCTACGGCCATATCACATTGAAAGCACCGGTTCTCGTCCGATCACCGAAGTTAAGCAATGTTGAGCCTGGTCAGTACTTGGATGGGTGACCGCCTGGGAATACCAGGTGCCGTAGATTTATTCTTTTTCCTTTCCTGGCTTAGTCTATCCCGAGCATGACGGGGACGGCATGTATATAGAGGGCCCAGGAAGGGCCTCTGATATCTACGGCCATATCACATTGAAAGCACCGGTTCTCGTCCGATCACCGAAGTTAAGCAATGTTGAGCCTGGTCAGTACTTGGATGGGTGACCGCCTGGGAATACCAGGTGCCGTAGATTTATTCTTTTTCCTTTCCTGGCTTAGTCTATCCCGAGCATGACGGGGACGGCATGTATATAGAGGGCCCAGGAAGGGCCTCTGATATCTACGGCCATATCACATTGAAAGCACCGGTTCTCGTCCGATCACCGAAGTTAAGCAATGTTGAGCCTGGTCAGTACTTGGATGGGTGACCGCCTGGGAATACCAGGTGCCGTAGATTTATTCTTTTTCCTTTCCTGGCTTAGTCTATCCCGAGCATGACGGGGACGGCATGTATATAGAGGGCCCAGGAAGGGCCTCTGATATCTACGGCCATATCACATTGAAAGCACCGGTTCTCGTCCGATCACCGAAGTTAAGCAATGTTGAGCCTGGTCAGTACTTGGATGGGTGACCGCCTGGGAATACCAGGTGCCGTAGATTTATTCTTTTTCCTTTCCTGGCTTAGTCTATCCCGAGCATGACGGGGACGGCATGTATATAGAGGGCCCAGGAAGGGCCTCTGATATCTACGGCCATATCACATTGAAAGCACCGGTTCTCGTCCGATCACCGAAGTTAAGCAATGTTGAGCCTGGTCAGTACTTGGATGGGTGACCGCCTGGGAATACCAGGTGCCGTAGATTTATTCTTTTTCCTTTCCTGGCTTAGTCTATCCCGAGCATGACGGGGACGGCATGTATATAGAGGGCCCAGGAAGGGCCTCTGATATCTACGGCCATATCACATTGAAAGCACCGGTTCTCGTCCGATCACCGAAGTTAAGCAATGTTGAGCCTGGTCAGTACTTGGATGGGTGACCGCCTGGGAATACCAGGTGCCGTAGATTTATTCTTTTTCCTTTCCTGGCTTAGTCTATCCCGAGCATGACGGGGACGGCATGTATATAGAGGGCCCAGGAAGGGCCTCTGATATCTACGGCCATATCACATTGAAAGCACCGGTTCTCGTCCGATCACCGAAGTTAAGCAATGTTGAGCCTGGTCAGTACTTGGATGGGTGACCGCCTGGGAATACCAGGTGCCGTAGATTTATTCTTTTTCCTTTCCTGGCTTAGTCTATCCCGAGCATGACGGGGACGGCATGTATATAGAGGGCCCAGGAAGGGCCTCTGATATCTACGGCCATATCACATTGAAAGCACCGGTTCTCGTCCGATCACCGAAGTTAAGCAATGTTGAGCCTGGTCAGTACTTGGATGGGTGACCGCCTGGGAATACCAGGTGCCGTAGATTTATTCTTTTTCCTTTCCTGGCTTAGTCTATCCCGAGCATGACGGGGACGGCATGTATATAGAGGGCCCAGGAAGGGCCTCTGATATCTACGGCCATATCACATTGAAAGCACCGGTTCTCGTCCGATCACCGAAGTTAAGCAATGTTGAGCCTGGTCAGTACTTGGATGGGTGACCGCCTGGGAATACCAGGTGCCGTAGATTTATTCTTTTTCCTTTCCTGGCTTAGTCTATCCCGAGCATGACGGGGACGGCATGTATATAGAGGGCCCAGGAAGGGCCTCTGATATCTACGGCCATATCACATTGAAAGCACCGGTTCTCGTCCGATCACCGAAGTTAAGCAATGTTGAGCCTGGTCAGTACTTGGATGGGTGACCGCCTGGGAATACCAGGTGCCGTAGATTTATTCTTTTTCCTTTCCTGGCTTAGTCTATCCCGAGCATGACGGGGACGGCATGTATATAGAGGGCCCAGGAAGGGCCTCTGATATCTACGGCCATATCACATTGAAAGCACCGGTTCTCGTCCGATCACCGAAGTTAAGCAATGTTGAGCCTGGTCAGTACTTGGATGGGTGACCGCCTGGGAATACCAGGTGCCGTAGATTTATTCTTTTTCCTTTCCTGGCTTAGTCTATCCCGAGCATGACGGGGACGGCATGTATATAGAGGGCCCAGGAAGGGCCTCTGATATCTACGGCCATATCACATTGAAAGCACCGGTTCTCGTCCGATCACCGAAGTTAAGCAATGTTGAGCCTGGTCAGTACTTGGATGGGTGACCGCCTGGGAATACCAGGTGCCGTAGATTTATTCTTTTTCCTTTCCTGGCTTAGTCTATCCCGAGCATGACGGGGACGGCATGTATATAGAGGGCCCAGGAAGGGCCTCTGATATCTACGGCCATATCACATTGAAAGCACCGGTTCTCGTCCGATCACCGAAGTTAAGCAATGTTGAGCCTGGTCAGTACTTGGATGGGTGACCGCCTGGGAATACCAGGTGCCGTAGATTTATTCTTTTTCCTTTCCTGGCTTAGTCTATCCCGAGCATGACGGGGACGGCATGTATATAGAGGGCCCAGGAAGGGCCTCTGATATCTACGGCCATATCACATTGAAAGCACCGGTTCTCGTCCGATCACCGAAGTTAAGCAATGTTGAGCCTGGTCAGTACTTGGATGGGTGACCGCCTGGGAATACCAGGTGCCGTAGATTTATTCTTTTTCCTTTCCTGGCTTAGTCTATCCCGAGCATGACGGGGACGGCATGTATATAGAGGGCCCAGGAAGGGCCTCTGATATCTACGGCCATATCACATTGAAAGCACCGGTTCTCGTCCGATCACCGAAGTTAAGCAATGTTGAGCCTGGTCAGTTGGATGGGTGACCGCCTGGGAATACCAGGTGCCGTAGATTTATTCTTTTTCCTTTCCTGGCTTATTCTATCCCGAGCATGACGGGGACGGCATGTATATAGAGGGCCCAGGAAGGGCCTCTGATATCTACGGCCATATCACATTGAAAGCACCGGTTCTCGTCCGATCACCGAAGTTAAGCAATGTTGAGCCTGGTCAGTACTTGGATGGGTGACCGCCTGGGAATACCAGGTGCCGTAGATTTATTCTTTTTCCTTTCCTGGCTTATTCTATCCCGAGCATGACGGGGACGGCATGTATATAGAGGGCCCAGGAAGGGCCTCTGATATCTACGGCCATATCACATTGAAAGCACCGGTTCTCGTCCGATCACCGAAGTTAAGCAATGTTGAGCCTGGTCAGTACTTGGATGGGTGACCGCCTGGGAATACCAGGTGCCGTAGATTTATTCTTTTTCCTTTCCTGGCTTATTCTATCCCGAGCATGACGGGGACGGCATGTATATAGAGGGCCCAGGAAGGGCCTCTGATATCTACGGCCATATCACATTGAAAGCACCGGTTCTCGTCCGATCACCGAAGTTAAGCAATGTTGAGCCTGGTCAGTACTTGGATGGGTGACCGCCTGGGAATACCAGGTGCCGTAGATTTATTCTTTTTCCTTTCCTGGCTTATTCTATCCCGAGCATGACGGGGACGGCATGTATATAGAGGGCCCAGGAAGGGCCTCTGATATCTACGGCCATATCACATTGAAAGCACCGGTTCTCGTCCGATCACCGAAGTTAAGCAATGTTGAGCCTGGTCAGTACTTGGATGGGTGACCGCCTGGGAATACCAGGTGCCGTAGATTTATTCTTTTTCCTTTCCTGGCTTATTCTATCCCGAGCATGACGGGGACGGCATGTATATAGAGGGCCCAGGAAGGGCCTCTGATATCTACGGCCATATCACATTGAAAGCACCGGTTCTCGTCCGATCACCGAAGTTAAGCAATGTTGAGCCTGGTCAGTACTTGGATGGGTGACCGCCTGGGAATACCAGGTGCCGTAGATTTATTCTTTTTCCTTTCCTGGCTTATTCTATCCCGAGCATGACGGGGACGGCATGTATATAGAGGGCCCAGGAAGGGCCTCTGATATCTACGGCCATATCACATTGAAAGCACCGGTTCTCGTCCGATCACCGAAGTTAAGCAATGTTGAGCCTGGTCAGTACTTGGATGGGTGACCGCCTGGGAATACCAGGTGCCGTAGATTTATTCTTTTTCCTTTCCTGGCTTATTCTATCCCGAGCATGACGGGGACGGCATGTATATAGAGGGCCCAGGAAGGGCCTCTGATATCTACGGCCATATCACATTGAAAGCACCGGTTCTCGTCCGATCACCGAAGTTAAGCAATGTTGAGCCTGGTCAGTACTTGGATGGGTGACCGCCTGGGAATACCAGGTGCCGTAGATTTATTCTTTTTCCTTTCCTGGCTTATTCTATCCCGAGCATGACGGGGACGGCATGTATATAGAGGGCCCAGGAAGGGCCTCTGATATCTACGGCCATATCACATTGAAAGCACCGGTTCTCGTCCGATCACCGAAGTTAAGCAATGTTGAGCCTGGTCAGTACTTGGATGGGTGACCGCCTGGGAATACCAGGTGCCGTAGATTTATTCTTTTTCCTTTCCTGGCTTATTCTATCCCGAGCATGACGGGGACGGCATGTATATAGAGGGCCCAGGAAGGGCCTCTGATATCTACGGCCATATCACATTGAAAGCACCGGTTCTCGTCCGATCACCGAAGTTAAGCAATGTTGAGCCTGGTCAGTACTTGGATGGGTGACCGCCTGGGAATACCAGGTGCCGTAGATTTATTCTTTTTCCTTTCCTGGCTTATTCTATCTCCTGAGCATGACGGGGACGGCATGTATATAGAGGGCCCAGGAAGGGCCTCTGATATCTACGGCCATATCACATTGAAAGCACCGGTTCTCGTCCGATCACCGAAGTTAAGCAATGTTGAGCCTGGTCAGTACTTGGATGGGTGACCGCCTGGGAATACCAGGTGCCGTAGATTTATTCTTTTTCCTTTCCTGGCTTATTCTATCCCGAGCATGACGGGGACGGCATGTATATAGAGGGCCCAGGAAGGGCCTCTGATATCTACGGCCATATCACATTGAAAGCACCGGTTCTCGTCCGATCACCGAAGTTAAGCAATGTTGAGCCTGGTCAGTACTTGGATGGGTGACCGCCTGGGAATACCAGGTGCCGTAGATTTATTCTTTTTCCTTTCCTGGCTTATTCTATCCCGAGCATGACGGGGACGGCATGTATATAGAGGGCCCAGGAAGGGCCTCTGATATCTACGGCCATATCACATTGAAAGCACCGGTTCTCGTCCGATCACCGAAGTTAAGCAATGTTGAGCCTGGTCAGTACTTGGATGGGTGACCGCCTGGGAATACCAGGTGCCGTAGATTTATTCTTTTTCCTTTCCTGGCTTATTCTTTCTCAGAGCATGACGGGGACGGCATGTATATAGAGGGCCCAGGAAGGGCCTCTGATATCTACGGCCATATCACATTGAAAGCACCGGTTCTCGTCCGATCACCGAAGTTAAGCAATGTTGAGCCTGGTCAGTACTTGGATGGGTGACCGCCTGGGAATACCAGGTGCCGTAGATTTATTCTTTTTCCTTTCCTGGCTTATTCTATCCCGAGCATGACGGGGACGGCATGTATATAGAGGGCCCAGGAAGGGCCTCTGATATCTACGGCCATATCACATTGAAAGCACCGGTTCTCGTCCGATCACCGAAGTTAAGCAATGTTGAGCCTGGTCAGTACTTGGATGGGTGACCGCCTGGGAATACCAGGTGCCGTAGATTTATTCTTTTTCCTTTCCTGGCTTATTCTATCCCGAGCATGACGGGGACGGCATGTATATAGAGGGCCCAGGAAGGGCCTCTGATATCTACGGCCATATCACATTGAAAGCACCGGTTCTCGTCCGATCACCGAAGTTAAGCAATGTTGAGCCTGGTCAGTACTTGGATGGGTGACCGCCTGGGAATACCAGGTGCCGTAGATTTATTCTTTTTCCTTTCCTGGCTTATTCTATCCCGAGCATGACGGGGACGGCATGTATATAGAGGGCCCAGGAAGGGCCTCTGATATCTACGGCCATATCACATTGAAGCACCGGTTCTCGTCCGATCACCGAAGTTAAGCAATGTTGAGCCTGGTCAGTACTTGGATGGGTGACCGCCTGGGAATACCAGGTGCCGTAGATTTATTCTTTTTCCTTTCCTGGCTTATTCTATCCCGAGCATGACGGGGACGGCATGTATATAGAGGCCCAGGAAGGGCCTCTGATATCTACGGCCCATATCACATTGAAAGCACCGGTTCTCGTCCGATCACCGAAGTTAAGCAATGTTGAGCCTGGTCAGTACTTGGATGGGTGACCGCCTGGGAATACCAGGTGCCGTAGATTTATTCTTTTTCCTTTCCTGGCTTATTCTATCCCGAGCATGACGGGGACGGCATGTATATAGAGGGCCCAGGAAGGGCCTCTGATATCTACGGCCATATCACATTGAAAGCACCGGTTCTCGTCCCGATCACCGAAGTTAAGCAATGTTGAGCCTGGTCAGTACTTGGATGGGTGACCGCCTGGGAATACCAGGTGCCGTAGATTTATTCTTTTTCCTTTCCTGGCTTATTCTTCTCATGAGCATGACGGGGACGGCATGTATATAGAGGGCCCAGGAAGGGCCTCTGATATCTACGGCCATATCACATTGAAAGCACCGGTTCTCGTCCGAATCACCGAAGTTAAGCAATGTTGAGCCTGGTCAGTACTTGGATGGGTGACCGCCTGGGAATACCAGGTGCCGTAGATTTATTCTTTTTCCTTTCCTGGCTTATTCTATCCCGAGCATGACGGGGACGGCATGTATATAGAGGGCCCAGGAAGGGCCTCTGATATCTACGGCCATATCACATTGAAAGCACCGGTTCTCGTCCGATCACCGAAGTTAAGCAATGTTGAGCCTGGTCAGTACTTGGATGGGTGACCGCCTGGGAATACCAGGTGCCGTAGATTTATTCTTTTTCCTTTCCTGGCTTATTCTATCCCGAGCATGACGGGGACGGCATGTATATAGAGGGCCCAGGAAGGCCTCTGATATCTACGGCCATATCACATTGAAAGCACCGGTTCTCGTCCGATCACCGAAGTTAAGCAATGTTGAGCCTGGTCAGTACTTGGATGGGTGACCGCCTGGGAATACCAGGTGCCGTAGATTTATTCTTTTTCCTTTCCTGGCTTATTCTATCCCGAGCATGACGGGGACGGCATGTATATAGAGGGCCCAGGAAGGGCCTCTGATATCTACGGCCATATCACATTGAAAGCACCGGTTCTCGTCCGATCACCGAAGTTAAGCAATGTTGAGCCTGGTCAGTACTTGGATGGGTGACCGCCTGGGAATACCAGGTGCCGTAGATTTATTCTTTTTCCTTTCCTGGCTTATTCTATCCCGAGCATGACGGGGACGGCATGTATATAGAGGGCCCAGGAAGGGCCTCTGATATCTACGGCCATATCACATTGAAAGCACCGGTTCTCGTCCGATCACCGAAGTTAAGCAATGTTGAGCCTGGTCAGTACTTGGATGGGTGACCGCCTGGGAATACCAGGTGCCGTAGATTTATTCTTTTTCCTTTCCTGGCTTATTCTATCCCGAGCATGACGGGGACGGCATGTATATAGAGGGCCCAGGAAGGGCCTCTGATATCTACGGCCATATCACATTGAAAGCACCGGTTCTCGTCCGATCACCGAAGTTAAGCAATGTTGAGCCTGGTCAGTACTTGGATGGGTGACCGCCTGGGAATACCAGGTGCCGTAGATTTATTCTTTTTCCTTTCCTGGCTTATTCTATCTCAGAGCATGACGGGGACGGCATGTATATAGAGGGCCCAGGAAGGGCCTCTGATATCTACGGCCATATCACATTGAAAGCACCGGTTCTCGTCCGATCACCGAAGTTAAGCAATGTTGAGCCTGGTCAGTACTTGGATGGGTGACCGCCTGGGAATACCAGGTGCCGTAGATTTATTCTTTTTCCTTTCCTGGCTTATTCTATCCCGAGCATGACGGGGACGGCATGTATATAGAGGGCCCAGGAAGGGCCTCTGATATCTACGGCCATATCACATTGAAAGCACCGGTTCTCGTCCGATCACCGAAGTTAAGCAATGTTGAGCCTGGTCAGTACTTGGATGGGTGACCGCCTGGGAATACCAGGTGCCGTAGATTTATTCTTTTTCCTTTCCTGGCTTATTCTATCCCGAGCATGACGGGGACGGCATGTATATAGAGGGCCCAGGAAGGGCCTCTGATATCTACGGCCATATCACATTGAAAGCACCGGTTCTCGTCCGATCACCGAAGTTAAGCAATGTTGAGCCTGGTCAGTACTTGGATGGGTGACCGCCTGGGAATACCAGGTGCCGTAGATTTATTCTTTTTCCTTTCCTGGCTTATTCTATCCCGAGCATGACGGGGACGGCATGTATATAGAGGGCCCAGGAAGGGCCTCTGATATCTACGGCCATATCACATTGAAAGCACCGGTTCTCGTCCGATCACCGAAGTTAAGCAATGTTGAGCCTGGTCAGTACTTGGATGGGTGACCGCCTGGGAATACCAGGTGCCGTAGATTTATTCTTTTTCCTTTCCTGGCTTATTCTATCCCGAGCATGACGGGGACGGCATGTATATAGAGGGCCCAGGAAGGGCCTCTGATATCTACGGCCATATCACATTGAAAGCACCGGTTCTCGTCCGATCACCGAAGTTAAGCAATGTTGAGCCTGGTCAGTACTTGGATGGGTGACCGCCTGGGAATACCAGGTGCCGTAGATTTATTCTTTTTCCTTTCCTGGCTTATTCTATCCCGAGCATGACGGGGACGGCATGTATATAGAGGGCCCAGGAAGGGCCTCTGATATCTACGGCCATATCACATTGAAAGCACCGGTTCTCGTCCGATCACCGAAGTTAAGCAATGTTGAGCCTGGTCAGTACTTGGATGGGTGACCGCCTGGGAATACCAGGTGCCGTAGATTTATTCTTTTTCCTTTCCTGGCTTATTCTATCCCGAGCATGACGGGGACGGCATGTATATAGAGGGCCCAGGAAGGGCCTCTGATATCTACGGCCATATCACATTGAAAGCACCGGTTCTCGTCCGATCACCGAAGTTAAGCAATGTTGAGCCTGGTCAGTACTTGGATGGGTGACCGCCTGGGAATACCAGGTGCCGTAGATTTATTCTTTTTCCTTTCCTGGCTTATTCTATCCCGAGCATGACGGGGACGGCATGTATATAGAGGGCCCAGGAAGGGCCTCTGATATCTACGGCCATATCACATTGAAAGCACCGGTTCTCGTCCGATCACCGAAGTTAAGCAATGTTGAGCCTGGTCAGTACTTGGATGGGTGACCGCCTGGGAATACCAGGTGCCGTAGATTTATTCTTTTTCCTTTCCTGGCTTATTCTATCCCGAGCATGACGGGGACGGCATGTATATAGAGGGCCCAGGAAGGGCCTCTGATATCTACGGCCATATCACATTGAAAGCACCGGTTCTCGTCCGATCACCGAAGTTAAGCAATGTTGAGCCTGGTCAGTACTTGGATGGGTGACCGCCTGGGAATACCAGGTGCCGTAGATTTATTCTTTTTCCTTTCCTGGCTTATTCTATCCCGAGCATGACGGGGACGGCATGTATATAGAGGGCCCAGGAAGGGCCTCTGATATCTACGGCCATATCACATTGAAAGCACCGGTTCTCGTCCGATCACCGAAGTTAAGCAATGTTGAGCCTGGTCAGTACTTGGATGGGTGACCGCCTGGGAATACCAGGTGCCGTAGATTTATTCTTTTTCCTTTCCTGGCTTATTCTATCCCGAGCATGACGGGGACGGCATGTATATAGAGGGCCCAGGAAGGGCCTCTGATATCTACGGCCATATCACATTGAAAGCACCGGTTCTCGTCCGATCACCGAAGTTAAGCAATGTTGAGCCTGGTCAGTACTTGGATGGGTGACCGCCTGGGAATACCAGGTGCCGTAGATTTATTCTTTTTCCTTTCCTGGCTTATTCTATCCCGAGCATGACGGGGACGGCATGTATATAGAGGGCCCAGGAAGGGCCTCTGATATCTACGGCCATATCACATTGAAAGCACCGGTTCTCGTCCGATCACCGAAGTTAAGCAATGTTGAGCCTGGTCAGTACTTGGATGGGTGACCGCCTGGGAATACCAGGTGCCGTAGATTTATTCTTTTTCCTTTCCTGGCTTATTCTATCCCGAGCATGACGGGGACGGCATGTATATAGAGGGCCCAGGAAGGGCCTCTGATATCTACGGCCATATCACATTGAAAGCACCGGTTCTCGTCCGATCACCGAAGTTAAGCAATGTTGAGCCTGGTCAGTACTTGGATGGGTGACCGCCTGGGAATACCAGGTGCCGTAGATTTATTCTTTTTCCTTTCCTGGCTTATTCTATCCCGAGCATGACGGGGACGGCATGTATATAGAGGGCCCAGGAAGGGCCTCTGATATCTACGGCCATATCACATTGAAAGCACCGGTTCTCGTCCGATCACCGAAGTTAAGCAATGTTGAGCCTGGTCAGTACTTGGATGGGTGACCGCCTGGGAATACCAGGTGCCGTAGATTTATTCTTTTTCCTTTCCTGGCTTATTCTATCCCGAGCATGACGGGGACGGCATGTATATAGAGGGCCCAGGAAGGGCCTCTGATATCTACGGCCATATCACATTGAAAGCACCGGTTCTCGTCCGATCACCGAAGTTAAGCAATGTTGAGCCTGGTCAGTACTTGGATGGGTGACCGCCTGGGAATACCAGGTGCCGTAGATTTATTCTTTTTCCTTTCCTGGCTTATTCTATCCAGAGCATGACGGGGACGGCATGTATATAGAGGGCCCAGGAAGGGCCTCTGATATCTACGGCCATATCACATTGAAAGCACCGGTTCTCGTCCGATCACCGAAGTTAAGCAATGTTGAGCCTGGTCAGTACTTGGATGGGTGACCGCCTGGGAATACCAGGTGCCGTAGATTTATTCTTTTTCCTTTCCTGGCTTATTCTATCCCGAGCATGACGGGGACGGCATGTATATAGAGGGCCCAGGAAGGGCCTCTGATATCTACGGCCATATCACATTGAAAGCACCGGTTCTCGTCCGATCACCGAAGTTAAGCAATGTTGAGCCTGGTCAGTACTTGGATGGGTGACCGCCTGGGAATACCAGGTGCCGTAGATTTATTCTTTTTCCTTTCCTGGCTTATTCTATCCCGAGCATGACGGGGACGGCATGTATATAGAGGGCCCAGGAAGGGCCTCTGATATCTACGGCCATATCACATTGAAAGCACCGGTTCTCGTCCGATCACCGAAGTTAAGCAATGTTGAGCCTGGTCAGTACTTGGATGGGTGACCGCCTGGGAATACCAGGTGCCGTAGATTTATTCTTTTTCCTTTCCTGGCTTATTCTATCCCGAGCATGACGGGGACGGCATGTATATAGAGGGCCCAGGAAGGGCCTCTGATATCTACGGCCATATCACATTGAAAGCACCGGTTCTCGTCCGATCACCGAAGTTAAGCAATGTTGAGCCTGGTCAGTACTTGGATGGGTGACCGCCTGGGAATACCAGGTGCCGTAGATTTATTCTTTTTCCTTTCCTGGCTTATTCTATCCCGAGCATGACGGGGACGGCATGTATATAGAGGGCCCAGGAAGGGCCTCTGATATCTACGGCCATATCACATTGAAAGCACCGGTTCTCGTCCGATCACCGAAGTTAAGCAATGTTGAGCCTGGTCAGTACTTGGATGGGTGACCGCCTGGGAATACCAGGTGCCGTAGATTTATTCTTTTTCCTTTCCTGGCTTATTCTATCCCGAGCATGACGGGGACGGCATGTATATAGAGGGCCCAGGAAGGGCCTCTGATATCTACGGCCATATCACATTGAAAGCACCGGTTCTCGTCCGATCACCGAAGTTAAGCAATGTTGAGCCTGGTCAGTACTTGGATGGGTGACCGCCTGGGAATACCAGGTGCCGTAGATTTATTCTTTTTCCTTTCCTGGCTTATTCTATCCCGAGCATGACGGGGACGGCATGTATATAGAGGGCCCAGGAAGGGCCTCTGATATCTACGGCCATATCACATTGAAAGCACCGGTTCTCGTCCGATCACCGAAGTTAAGCAATGTTGAGCCTGGTCAGTACTTGGATGGGTGACCGCCTGGGAATACCAGGTGCCGTAGATTTATTCTTTTTCCTTTCCTGGCTTATTCTATCCCGAGCATGACGGGGACGGCATGTATATAGAGGGCCCAGGAAGGGCCTCTGATATCTACGGCCATATCACATTGAAAGCACCGGTTCTCGTCCGATCACCGAAGTTAAGCAATGTTGAGCCTGGTCAGTACTTGGATGGGTGACCGCCTGGGAATACCAGGTGCCGTAGATTTATTCTTTTTCCTTTCCTGGCTTATTCTATCCCGAGCATGACGGGGACGGCATGTATATAGAGGGCCCAGGAAGGGCCTCTGATATCTACGGCCATATCACATTGAAAGCACCGGTTCTCGTCCGATCACCGAAGTTAAGCAATGTTGAGCCTGGTCAGTACTTGGATGGGTGACCGCCTGGGAATACCAGGTGCCGTAGATTTATTCTTTTTCCTTTCCTGGCTTATTCTATCCCGAGCATGACGGGGACGGCATGTATATAGAGGGCCCAGGAAGGGCCTCTGATATCTACGGCCATATCACATTGAAAGCACCGGTTCTCGTCCGATCACCGAAGTTAAGCAATGTTGAGCCTGGTCAGTACTTGGATGGGTGACCGCCTGGGAATACCAGGTGCCGTAGATTTATTCTTTTTCCTTTCCTGGCTTATTCTATCCCGAGCATGACGGGGACGGCATGTATATAGAGGGCCCAGGAAGGGCCTCTGATATCTACGGCCATATCACATTGAAAGCACCGGTTCTCGTCCGATCACCGAAGTTAAGCAATGTTGAGCCTGGTCAGTACTTGGATGGGTGACCGCCTGGGAATACCAGGTGCCGTAGATTTATTCTTTTTCCTTTCCTGGCTTATTCTATCCCGAGCATGACGGGGACGGCATGTATATAGAGGGCCCAGGAAGGGCCTCTGATATCTACGGCCATATCACATTGAAAGCACCGGTTCTCGTCCGATCACCGAAGTTAAGCAATGTTGAGCCTGGTCAGTACTTGGATGGGTGACCGCCTGGGAATACCAGGTGCCGTAGATTTATTCTTTTTCCTTTCCTGGCTTATTCTATCCCGAGCATGACGGGGACGGCATGTATATAGAGGGCCCAGGAAGGGCCTCTGATATCTACGGCCATATCACATTGAAAGCACCGGTTCTCGTCCGATCACCGAAGTTAAGCAATGTTGAGCCTGGTCAGTACTTGGATGGGTGACCGCCTGGGAATACCAGGTGCCGTAGATTTATTCTTTTTCCTTTCCTGGCTTATTCTATCCCGAGCATGACGGGGACGGCATGTATATAGAGGGCCCAGGAAGGGCCTCTGATATCTACGGCCATATCACATTGAAAGCACCGGTTCTCGTCCGATCACCGAAGTTAAGCAATGTTGAGCCTGGTCAGTACTTGGATGGGTGACCGCCTGGGAATACCAGGTGCCGTAGATTTATTCTTTTTCCTTTCCTGGCTTATTCTATCCCGAGCATGACGGGGACGGCATGTATATAGAGGGCCCAGGAAGGGCCTCTGATATCTACGGCCATATCACATTGAAAGCACCGGTTCTCGTCCGATCACCGAAGTTAAGCAATGTTGAGCCTGGTCAGTACTTGGATGGGTGACCGCCTGGGAATACCAGGTGCCGTAGATTTATTCTTTTTCCTTTCCTGGCTTATTCTATCCCGAGCATGACGGGGACGGCATGTATATAGAGGGCCCAGGAAGGGCCTCTGATATCTACGGCCATATCACATTGAAAGCACCGGTTCTCGTCCGATCACCGAAGTTAAGCAATGTTGAGCCTGGTCAGTACTTGGATGGGTGACCGCCTGGGAATACCAGGTGCCGTAGATTTATTCTTTTTCCTTTCCTGGCTTATTCTATCCCGAGCATGACGGGGACGGCATGTATATAGAGGGCCCAGGAAGGGCCTCTGATATCTACGGCCATATCACATTGAAAGCACCGGTTCTCGTCCGATCACCGAAGTTAAGCAATGTTGAGCCTGGTCAGTACTTGGATGGGTGACCGCCTGGGAATACCAGGTGCCGTAGATTTATTCTTTTTCCTTTCCTGGCTTATTCTATCCCGAGCATGACGGGGACGGCATGTATATAGAGGGCCCAGGAAGGGCCTCTGATATCTACGGCCATATCACATTGAAAGCACCGGTTCTCGTCCGATCACCGAAGTTAAGCAATGTTGAGCCTGGTCAGTACTTGGATGGGTGACCGCCTGGGAATACCAGGTGCCGTAGATTTATTCTTTTTCCTTTCCTGGCTTATTCTATCCCGAGCATGACGGGGACGGCATGTATATAGAGGGCCCAGGAAGGGCCTCTGATATCTACGGCCATATCACATTGAAAGCACCGGTTCTCGTCCGATCACCGAAGTTAAGCAATGTTGAGCCTGGTCAGTACTTGGATGGGTGACCGCCTGGGAATACCAGGTGCCGTAGATTTATTCTTTTTCCTTTCCTGGCTTATTCTATCCCGAGCATGACGGGGACGGCATGTATATAGAGGGCCCAGGAAGGGCCTCTGATATCTACGGCCATATCACATTGAAAGCACCGGTTCTCGTCCGATCACCGAAGTTAAGCAATGTTGAGCCTGGTCAGTACTTGGATGGGTGACCGCCTGGGAATACCAGGTGCCGTAGATTTATTCTTTTTCCTTTCCTGGCTTATTCTATCCCGAGCATGACGGGGACGGCATGTATATAGAGGGCCCAGGAAGGGCCTCTGATATCTACGGCCATATCACATTGAAAGCACCGGTTCTCGTCCGATCACCGAAGTTAAGCAATGTTGAGCCTGGTCAGTACTTGGATGGGTGACCGCCTGGGAATACCAGGTGCCGTAGATTTATTCTTTTTCCTTTCCTGGCTTATTCTATCCCGAGCATGACGGGGACGGCATGTATATAGAGGGCCCAGGAAGGGCCTCTGATATCTACGGCCATATCACATTGAAAGCACCGGTTCTCGTCCGATCACCGAAGTTAAGCAATGTTGAGCCTGGTCAGTACTTGGATGGGTGACCGCCTGGGAATACCAGGTGCCGTAGATTTATTCTTTTTCCTTTCCTGGCTTATTCTATCCCGAGCATGACGGGGACGGCATGTATATAGAGGGCCCAGGAAGGGCCTCTGATATCTACGGCCATATCACATTGAAAGCACCGGTTCTCGTCCGATCACCGAAGTTAAGCAATGTTGAGCCTGGTCAGTACTTGGATGGGTGACCGCCTGGGAATACCAGGTGCCGTAGATTTATTCTTTTTCCTTTCCTGGCTTATTCTATCCCGAGCATGACGGGGACGGCATGTATATAGAGGGCCCAGGAAGGGCCTCTGATATCTACGGCCATATCACATTGAAAGCACCGGTTCTCGTCCGATCACCGAAGTTAAGCAATGTTGAGCCTGGTCAGTACTTGGATGGGTGACCGCCTGGGAATACCAGGTGCCGTAGATTTATTCTTTTTCCTTTCCTGGCTTATTCTATCCCGAGCATGACGGGGACGGCATGTATATAGAGGGCCCAGGAAGGGCCTCTGATATCTACGGCCATATCACATTGAAAGCACCGGTTCTCGTCCGATCACCGAAGTTAAGCAATGTTGAGCCTGGTCAGTACTTGGATGGGTGACCGCCTGGGAATACCAGGTGCCGTAGATTTATTCTTTTTCCTTTCCTGGCTTATTCTATCCCGAGCATGACGGGGACGGCATGTATATAGAGGGCCCAGGAAGGGCCTCTGATATCTACGGCCATATCACATTGAAAGCACCGGTTCTCGTCCGATCACCGAAGTTAAGCAATGTTGAGCCTGGTCAGTACTTGGATGGGTGACCGCCTGGGAATACCAGGTGCCGTAGATTTATTCTTTTTCCTTTCCTGGCTTATTCTATCCCGAGCATGACGGGGACGGCATGTATATAGAGGGCCCAGGAAGGGCCTCTGATATCTACGGCCATATCACATTGAAAGCACCGGTTCTCGTCCGATCACCGAAGTTAAGCAATGTTGAGCCTGGTCAGTACTTGGATGGGTGACCGCCTGGGAATACCAGGTGCCGTAGATTTATTCTTTTTCCTTTCCTGGCTTATTCTATCCCGAGCATGACGGGGACGGCATGTATATAGAGGGCCCAGGAAGGGCCTCTGATATCTACGGCCATATCACATTGAAAGCACCGGTTCTCGTCCGATCACCGAAGTTAAGCAATGTTGAGCCTGGTCAGTACTTGGATGGGTGACCGCCTGGGAATACCAGGTGCCGTAGATTTATTCTTTTTCCTTTCCTGGCTTATTCTATCCCGAGCATGACGGGGACGGCATGTATATAGAGGGCCCAGGAAGGGCCTCTGATATCTACGGCCATATCACATTGAAAGCACCGGTTCTCGTCCGATCACCGAAGTTAAGCAATGTTGAGCCTGGTCAGTACTTGGATGGGTGACCGCCTGGGAATACCAGGTGCCGTAGATTTATTCTTTTTCCTTTCCTGGCTTATTCTATCCCGAGCATGACGGGGACGGCATGTATATAGAGGGCCCAGGAAGGGCCTCTGATATCTACGGCCATATCACATTGAAAGCACCGGTTCTCGTCCGATCACCGAAGTTAAGCAATGTTGAGCCTGGTCAGTACTTGGATGGGTGACCGCCTGGGAATACCAGGTGCCGTAGATTTATTCTTTTTCCTTTCCTGGCTTATTCTATCCAGAGCATGACGGGGACGGCATGTATATAGAGGGCCCAGGAAGGGCCTCTGATATCTACGGCCATATCACATTGAAAGCACCGGTTCTCGTCCGATCACCGAAGTTAAGCAATGTTGAGCCTGGTCAGTACTTGGATGGGTGACCGCCTGGGAATACCAGGTGCCGTAGATTTATTCTTTTTCCTTTCCTGGCTTATTCTATCCCGAGCATGACGGGGACGGCATGTATATAGAGGGCCCAGGAAGGGCCTCTGATATCTACGGCCATATCACATTGAAAGCACCGGTTCTCGTCCGATCACCGAAGTTAAGCAATGTTGAGCCTGGTCAGTACTTGGATGGGTGACCGCCTGGGAATACCAGGTGCCGTAGATTTATTCTTTTTCCTTTCCTGGCTTATTCTATCCCGAGCATGACGGGGACGGCATGTATATAGAGGGCCCAGGAAGGGCCTCTGATATCTACGGCCATATCACATTGAAAGCACCGGTTCTCGTCCGATCACCGAAGTTAAGCAATGTTGAGCCTGGTCAGTACTTGGATGGGTGACCGCCTGGGAATACCAGGTGCCGTAGATTTATTCTTTTTCCTTTCCTGGCTTATTCTATCCCGAGCATGACGGGGACGGCATGTATATAGAGGGCCCAGGAAGGGCCTCTGATATCTACGGCCATATCACATTGAAAGCACCGGTTCTCGTCCGATCACCGAAGTTAAGCAATGTTGAGCCTGGTCAGTACTTGGATGGGTGACCGCCTGGGAATACCAGGTGCCGTAGATTTATTCTTTTTCCTTTCCTGGCTTATTCTATCCCGAGCATGACGGGGACGGCATGTATATAGAGGGCCCAGGAAGGGCCTCTGATATCTACGGCCATATCACATTGAAAGCACCGGTTCTCGTCCGATCACCGAAGTTAAGCAATGTTGAGCCTGGTCAGTACTTGGATGGGTGACCGCCTGGGAATACCAGGTGCCGTAGATTTATTCTTTTTCCTTTCCTGGCTTATTCTATCCCGAGCATGACGGGGACGGCATGTATATAGAGGGCCCAGGAAGGGCCTCTGATATCTACGGCCATATCACATTGAAAGCACCGGTTCTCGTCCGATCACCGAAGTTAAGCAATGTTGAGCCTGGTCAGTACTTGGATGGGTGACCGCCTGGGAATACCAGGTGCCGTAGATTTATTCTTTTTCCTTTCCTGGCTTATTCTATCCCGAGCATGACGGGGACGGCATGTATATAGAGGGCCCAGGAAGGGCCTCTGATATCTACGGCCATATCACATTGAAAGCACCGGTTCTCGTCCGATCACCGAAGTTAAGCAATGTTGAGCCTGGTCAGTACTTGGATGGGTGACCGCCTGGGAATACCAGGTGCCGTAGATTTATTCTTTTTCCTTTCCTGGCTTATTCTATCCCGAGCATGACGGGGACGGCATGTATATAGAGGGCCCAGGAAGGGCCTCTGATATCTACGGCCATATCACATTGAAAGCACCGGTTCTCGTCCGATCACCGAAGTTAAGCAATGTTGAGCCTGGTCAGTACTTGGATGGGTGACCGCCTGGGAATACCAGGTGCCGTAGATTTATTCTTTTTCCTTTCCTGGCTTATTCTATCCCGAGCATGACGGGGACGGCATGTATATAGAGGGCCCAGGAAGGGCCTCTGATATCTACGGCCATATCACATTGAAAGCACCGGTTCTCGTCCGATCACCGAAGTTAAGCAATGTTGAGCCTGGTCAGTACTTGGATGGGTGACCGCCTGGGAATACCAGGTGCCGTAGATTTATTCTTTTTCCTTTCCTGGCTTATTCTATCCCGAGCATGACGGGGACGGCATGTATATAGAGGGCCCAGGAAGGGCCTCTGATATCTACGGCCATATCACATTGAAAGCACCGGTTCTCGTCCGATCACCGAAGTTAAGCAATGTTGAGCCTGGTCAGTACTTGGATGGGTGACCGCCTGGGAATACCAGGTGCCGTAGATTTATTCTTTTTCCTTTCCTGGCTTATTCTATCCCGAGCATGACGGGGACGGCATGTATATAGAGGGCCCAGGAAGGGCCTCTGATATCTACGGCCATATCACATTGAAAGCACCGGTTCTCGTCCGATCACCGAAGTTAAGCAATGTTGAGCCTGGTCAGTACTTGGATGGGTGACCGCCTGGGAATACCAGGTGCCGTAGATTTATTCTTTTTCCTTTCCTGGCTTATTCTATCCCGAGCATGACGGGGACGGCATGTATATAGAGGGCCCAGGAAGGGCCTCTGATATCTACGGCCATATCACATTGAAAGCACCGGTTCTCGTCCGATCACCGAAGTTAAGCAATGTTGAGCCTGGTCAGTACTTGGATGGGTGACCGCCTGGGAATACCAGGTGCCGTAGATTTATTCTTTTTCCTTTCCTGGCTTATTCTATCCCGAGCATGACGGGGACGGCATGTATATAGAGGGCCCAGGAAGGGCCTCTGATATCTACGGCCATATCACATTGAAAGCACCGGTTCTCGTCCGATCACCGAAGTTAAGCAATGTTGAGCCTGGTCAGTACTTGGATGGGTGACCGCCTGGGAATACCAGGTGCCGTAGATTTATTCTTTTTCCTTTCCTGGCTTATTCTATCTCCGAGCATGACGGGGACGGCATGTATATAGAGGGCCCAGGAAGGGCCTCTGATATCTACGGCCATATCACATTGAAAGCACCGGTTCTCGTCCGATCACCGAAGTTAAGCAATGTTGAGCCTGGTCAGTACTTGGATGGGTGACCGCCTGGGAATACCAGGTGCCGTAGATTTATTCTTTTTCCTTTCCTGGCTTATTCTATCCCGAGCATGACGGGGACGGCATGTATATAGAGGGCCCAGGAAGGGCCTCTGATATCTACGGCCATATCACATTGAAAGCACCGGTTCTCGTCCGATCACCGAAGTTAAGCAATGTTGAGCCTGGTCAGTACTTGGATGGGTGACCGCCTGGGAATACCAGGTGCCGTAGATTTATTCTTTTTCCTTTCCTGGCTTATTCTATCCCGAGCATGACGGGGACGGCATGTATATAGAGGGCCCAGGAAGGGCCTCTGATATCTACGGCCATATCACATTGAAAGGCACCGGTTCTCGTCCGATCACCGAAGTTAAGCAATGTTGAGCCTGGTCAGTACTTGGATGGGTGACCGCCTGGGAATACCAGGTGCCGTAGATTTATTCTTTTTCCTTTCCTGGCTTATTCTATCCCGAGCATGACGGGGACGGCATGTATATAGAGGGCCCAGGAAGGGCCTCTGATATCTACGGCCATATCACATTGAAAGCACCGGTTCTCGTCCGATCACCGAAGTTAAGCAATGTTGAGCCTGGTCAGTACTTGGATGGGTGACCGCCTGGGAATACCAGGTGCCGTAGATTTATTCTTTTTCCTTTCCTGGCTTATTCTATCCCGAGCATGACGGGGACGGCATGTATATAGAGGGCCCAGGAAGGGCCTCTGATATCTACGGCCATATCACATTGAAAGCACCGGTTCTCGTCCGATCACCGAAGTTAAGCAATGTTGAGCCTGGTCAGTACTTGGATGGGTGACCGCCTGGGAATACCAGGTGCCGTAGATTTATTCTTTTTCCTTTCCTGGCTTATTCTATCCCGAGCATGACGGGGACGGCATGTATATAGAGGGCCCAGGAAGGGCCTCTGATATCTACGGCCATATCACATTGAAAGCACCGGTTCTCGTCCGATCACCGAAGTTAAGCAATGTTGAGCCTGGTCAGTACTTGGATGGGTGACCGCCTGGGAATACCAGGTGCCGTAGATTTATTCTTTTTCCTTTCCTGGCTTATTCTATCCCGAGCATGACGGGGACGGCATGTATATAGAGGGCCCAGGAAGGGCCTCTGATATCTACGGCCATATCACATTGAAAGCACCGGTTCTCGTCCGATCACCGAAGTTAAGCAATGTTGAGCCTGGTCAGTACTTGGATGGGTGACCGCCTGGGAATACCAGGTGCCGTAGATTTATTCTTTTTCCTTTCCTGGCTTATTCTATCCCGAGCATGACGGGGACGGCATGTATATAGAGGGCCCAGGAAGGGCCTCTGATATCTACGGCCATATCACATTGAAAGCACCGGTTCTCGTCCGATCACCGAAGTTAAGCAATGTTGAGCCTGGTCAGTACTTGGATGGGTGACCGCCTGGGAATACCAGGTGCCGTAGATTTATTCTTTTTCCTTTCCTGGCTTATTCTATCCCGAGCATGACGGGGACGGCATGTATATAGAGGGCCCAGGAAGGGCCTCTGATATCTACGGCCATATCACATTGAAAGCACCGGTTCTCGTCCGATCACCGAAGTTAAGCAATGTTGAGCCTGGTCAGTACTTGGATGGGTGACCGCCTGGGAATACCAGGTGCCGTAGATTTATTCTTTTTCCTTTCCTGGCTTATTCTATCCCGAGCATGACGGGGACGGCATGTATATAGAGGGCCCAGGAAGGGCCTCTGATATCTACGGCCATATCACATTGAAAGCACCGGTTCTCGTCCGATCACCGAAGTTAAGCAATGTTGAGCCTGGTCAGTACTTGGATGGGTGACCGCCTGGGAATACCAGGTGCCGTAGATTTATTCTTTTTCCTTTCCTGGCTTATTCTATCCCGAGCATGACGGGGACGGCATGTATATAGAGGGCCCAGGAAGGGCCTCTGATATCTACGGCCATATCACATTGAAAGCACCGGTTCTCGTCTGATCACCGAAGTTAAGCAATGTTGAGCCTGGTCAGTACTTGGATGGGTGACCGCCTGGGAATACCAGGTGCCGTAGATTTATTCTTTTTCCTTTCCTGGCTTATTCTATCCCGAGCATGACGGGGACGGCATGTATATAGAGGGCCCAGGAAGGGCCTCTGATATCTACGGCCATATCACATTGAAAGCACCGGTTCTCGTCCGATCACCGAAGTTAAGCAATGTTGAGCCTGGTCAGTACTTGGATGGGTGACCGCCTGGGAATACCAGGTGCGTAGATTTATTCTTTTTCCTTTCCTGGCTTATTCTATCCCGAGCATGACGGGGACGGCATGTATATAGAGGGCCCAGGAAGGGCCTCTGATATCTACGGCCATATCACATTGAAAGCACCGGTTCTCGTCCGATCACCGAAGTTAAGCAATGTTGAGCCTGGTCAGTACTTGGATGGGTGACCGCCTGGGAATACCAGGTGCCGTAGATTTATTCTTTTTCCTTTCCTGGCTTATTCTATCCCGAGCATGACGGGGACGGCATGTATATAGAGGGCCCAGGAAGGGCCTCTGATATCTACGGCCATATCACATTGAAAGCACCGGTTCTCGTCCGATCACCGAAGTTAAGCAATGTTGAGCCTGGTCAGTACTTGGATGGGTGACCGCCTGGGAATACCAGGTGCCGTAGATTTATTCTTTTTCCTTTCCTGGCTTATTCTATCCCGAGCATGACGGGGACGGCATGTATATAGAGGGCCCAGGAAGGGCCTCTGATATCTACGGCCATATCACATTGAAAGCACGGGTTCTCGTCCGATCACCGAAGTTAAGCAATGTTGAGCCTGGTCAGTACTTGGATGGGTGACCGCCTGGGAATACCAGGTGCCGTAGATTTATTCTTTTTCCTTTCCTGGCTTATTCTATCCCGAGCATGACGGGGACGGCATGTATATAGAGGGCCCAGGAAGGGCCTCTGATATCTACGGCCATATCACATTGAAAGCACCGGTTCTCGTCCGATCACCGAAGTTAAGCAATGTTGAGCCTGGTCAGTACTTGGATGGGTGACCGCCTGGGAATACCAGGTGCCGTAGATTTATTCTTTTTCCTTTCCTGGCTTATTCTATCCCGAGCATGACGGGGACGGCATGTATATAGAGGGCCCAGGAAGGGCCTCTGATATCTACGGCCATATCACATTGAAAGCACCGGTTCTCGTCCGATCACCGAAGTTAAGCAATGTTGAGCCTGGTCAGTACTTGGATGGGTGACCGCCTGGGAATACCAGGTGCCGTAGATTTATTCTTTTTCCTTTCCTGGCTTATTCTATCCCGAGCATGACGGGGACGGCATGTATATAGAGGGCCCAGGAAGGGCCTCTGATATCTACGGCCATATCACATTGAAAGCACCGGTTCTCGTCCGATCATCGAAGTTAAGCAATGTTGAGCCTGGTCAGTACTTGGATGGGTGACCGCCTGGGAATACCAGGTGCCGTAGATTTATTCTTTTTCCTTTCCTGGCTTATTCTATCCCGAGCATGACGGGGACGGCATGTATATAGAGGGCCCAGGAAGGGCCTCTGATATCTACGGCCATATCACATTGAAAGCACCAGTTCTCGTCCGATCACCGAAGTTAAGCAATGTTGAGCCTGGTCAGTACTTGGATGGGTGACCGCCTGGGAATACCAGGTGCCGTAGATTTATTCTTTTTCCTTTCCTGGCTTAAAGGACATTGAAAGCACCAGCTTAAAGGACATTGAAAGCACCAGTTCTCGTCCGATCACCGAAGTTAAGCAATGTTGATTTATTCTTTTTCCTTTCCTGGCTTAAAGGACATTGAAAGCACCAGCTTAAAGGACATTGAAAGCACCAGTTCTCGTCCGATCACCGAAGTTAAGCAATGTTGAGCCTGGTCAGTACTTGGATGGGTGACCGCCTGGGAATACCAGGTGCCGTAGATTTATTCTTTTTCCTTTCCTGGCTTATTCTATCCCGAGCATGACGGGGACGGCATGTATATAGAGGGCCCAGGAAGGGCCTCTGATATCTACGGCCATATCACATTGAAAGCACCGGTTCTCGTCCGATCACCGAAGTTAAGCAATGTTGAGCCTGGTCAGTACTTGGATGGGTGACCGCCTGGGAATACCAGGTGCCGTCGATTTATTCTTTTTCCTTTCCTGGCTTATTCTATCCCGAGCATGACGGGGACGGCATGTATATAGAGGGCCCAGGAAGGGCCTCTGATATCTACGGCCATATCACATTGAAAGCACCGGTTCTCGTCCGATCACCGAAGTTCAGCAATGTTGAGCCTGGTCAGTACTTGGATGGGTGACCGCCTGGGAATACCAGGTGCCGTAGATTTATTCTTTTTCCTTTCCTGGCTTATTCTATCCCGAGCATGACGGGGACGGCATGTATATAGAGGGCCCAGGAAGGGCCTCTGATATCTACGGCCATATCACATTGAAAGCACCGGTTCTCGTCCGATCACCGAAGTTAAGCAATGTTGAGCCTGGTCAGTACTTGGATGGGTGACCGCCTGGGAATACCATGTGCCGTAGATTTATTCTTTTTCCTTTCCTGGCTTATTCTATCCCGAGCATGACGGGGACGGCATGTATATAGAGGGCCCAGGAAGGGCCTCTGATATCTACGGCCATATCACATTGAAAGCACCGGTTCTCGTCCGATCACCGAAGTTAAGCAATGTTGAGCCTGGTCAGTACTTGGATGGGTGATCGCCTGGGAATACCAGGTGCCGTAGATTTATTCTTTTTCCTTTCCTGGCTTATTCTATCCCGAGCATGACGGGGACGGCATGTATATAGAGGGCCCAGGAAGGGCCTCTGATATCTACGGCCATATCACATTGAAAGCACCGGTTCTCGTCCGATCACCGAAGTTAAGCAATGTTGAGCCTGGTCAGTACTTGGATGGGTGACCGCCTGGGAATACCAGGTGCCGTAGATTTATTCTTTTTCCTTTCCTGGCTTATTCTATCCCGAGCATGACGGGGACGGCATGTATATAGAGGGCCCAGGAAGGGCCTCTGATATCTACGGCCATATCACATTGAAAGCACCGGTTCTCGTCCGATCACCGAAGTTAAGCAATGTTGAGCCTGGTCAGTACTTGGATGGGTGACCGCCTGGGAATACCAGGTGCCGTAGATTTATTCTTTTTCCTTTCCTGGCTTATTCTATCCCGAGCATGACGGGGACGGCATGTATATAGAGGGCCCAGGAAGGGCCTCTGATATCTACGGCCATATCACATTGAAAGCACCGGTTCTCGTCCGATCACCGAAGTTAAGCAATGTTGAGCCTGGTCAGTACTTGGATGGGTGACCGCCTGGGAATACCAGGTGCCGTAGATTTATTCTTTTTCCTTTCCTGGCTTATTCTATCCCGAGCATGACGGGGACGGCATGTATATAGAGGGCCCAGGAAGGGCCTCTGATATCTACGGCCATATCACATTGAAAGCACCGGTTCTCGTCCGATCACCGAAGTTAAGCAATGTTGAGCCTGGTCAGTACTTGGATGGGTGACCGCCTGGGAATACCAGGTGCCGTAGATTTATTCTTTTTCCTTTCCTGGCTTATTCTATCCCGAGCATGACGGGGACGGCATGTATATAGAGGGCCCAGGAAGGGCCTCTGATATCTACGGCCATATCACATTGAAAGCACCGGTTCTCGTCCGATCACCGAAGTTAAGCAATGTTGAGCCTGGTCAGTACTTGGATGGGTGACCGCCTGGGAATACCAGGTGCCGTAGATTTATTCTTTTTCCTTTCCTGGCTTATTCTATCCCGAGCATGACGGGGACGGCATGTATATAGAGGGCCCAGGAAGGGCCTCTGATATCTACGGCCATATCACATTGAAAGCACCGGTTCTCGTCCGATCACCGAAGTTAAGCAATGTTGAGCCTGGTCAGTACTTGGATGGGTGACCGCCTGGGAATACCAGGTGCCGTAGATTTATTCTTTTTCCTTTCCTGGCTTATTCTATCCCGAGCATGACGGGGACGGCATGTATATAGAGGGCCCAGGAAGGGCCTCTGATATCTACGGCCATATCACATTGAAAGCACCGGTTCTCGTCCGATCACCGAAGTTAAGCAATGTTGAGCCTGGTCAGTACTTGGATGGGTGACCGCCTGGGAATACCAGGTGCCGTAGATTTATTCTTTTTCCTTTCCTGGCTTATTCTATCCCGAGCATGACGGGGACGGCATGTATATAGAGGGCCCAGGAAGGGCCTCTGATATCTACGGCCATATCACATTGAAAGCACCGGTTCTCGTCCGATCACCGAAGTTAAGCAATGTTGAGCCTGGTCAGTACTTGGATGGGTGACCGCCTGGGAATACCAGGTGCCGTAGATTTATTCTTTTTCCTTTCCTGGCTTATTCTATCCCGAGCATGACGGGGACGGCATGTATATAGAGGGCCCAGGAAGGGCCTCTGATATCTACGGCCATATCACATTGAAAGCACCGGTTCTCGTCCGATCACCGAAGTTAAGCAATGTTGAGCCTGGTCAGTACTTGGATGGGTGACCGCCTGGGAATACCAGGTGCCGTAGATTTATTCTTTTTCCTTTCCTGGCTTATTCTATCCCGAGCATGACGGGGACGGCATGTATATAGAGGGCCCAGGAAGGGCCTCTGATATCTACAGGCCATATCACATTGAAAGCACCGGTTCTCGTCCGATCACCGAAGTTAAGCAATGTTGAGCCTGGTCAGTACTTGGATGGGTGACCGCCTGGGAATACCAGGTGCCGTAGATTTATTCTTTTTCCTTTCCTGGCTTATTCTATCCCGAGCATGACGGGGACGGCATGTATATAGAGGGCCCAGGAAGGGCCTCTGATATCTACGGCCATATCACATTGAAAGCACCGGTTCTCGTCCGATCACCGAAGTTAAGCAATGTTGAGCCTGGTCAGTACTTGGATGGGTGACCGCCTGGGAATACCAGGTGCCGTAGATTTATTCTTTTTCCTTTCCTGGCTTATTCTATCCCGAGCATGACGGGGACGGCATGTATATAGAGGGCCCAGGAAGGGCCTCTGATATCTACGGCCATATCACATTGAAAGCACCGGTTCTCGTCCGATCACCGAAGTTAAGCAATGTTGAGCCTGGTCAGTACTTGGATGGGTGACCGCCTGGGAATACCAGGTGCCGTAGATTTATTCTTTTTCCTTTCCTGGCTTATTCTATCCCGAGCATGACGGGGACGGCATGTATATAGAGGGCCCAGGAAGGGCCTCTGATATCTACGGCCATATCACATTGAAAGCACCGGTTCTCGTCCGATCACCGAAGTTAAGCAATGTTGAGCCTGGTCAGTACTTGGATGGGTGACCGCCTGGGAATACCAGGTGCCGTAGATTTATTCTTTTTCCTTTCCTGGCTTATTCTATCCCGAGCATGACGGGGACGGCATGTATATAGAGGGCCCAGGAAGGGCCTCTGATATCTACGGCCATATCACATTGAAAGCACCGGTTCTCGTCCGATCACCGAAGTTAAGCAATGTTGAGCCTGGTCAGTACTTGGATGGGTGACCGCCTGGGAATACCAGGTGCCGTAGATTTATTCTTTTTCCTTTCCTGGCTTATTCTATCCCGAGCATGACGGGGACGGCATGTATATAGAGGGCCCAGGAAGGGCCTCTGATATCTACGGCCATATCACATTGAAAGCACCGGTTCTCGTCCGATCACCGAAGTTAGCAATGTTGAGCCTGGTCAGTACTTGGATGGGTGACCGCCTGGGAATACCAGGTGCCGTAGATTTATTCTTTTTCCTTTCCTGGCTTATTCTATCCCGAGCATGACGGGGACGGCATGTATATAGAGGGCCCAGGAAGGGCCTCTGATATCTACGGCCATATCACATTGAAAGCACCGGTTCTCGTCCGATCACCGAAGTTAAGCAATGTTGAGCCTGGTCAGTACTTGGATGGGTGACCGCCTGGGAATACCAGGTGCCGTAGATTTATTCTTTTTCCTTTCCTGGCTTATTCTATCCCGAGCATGACGGGGACGGCATGTATATAGAGGGCCCAGGAAGGGCCTCTGATATCTACGGCCATATCACATTGAAAGCACCGGTTCTCGTCCGATCACCGAAGTTAAGCAATGTTGAGCCTGGTCAGTACTTGGATGGGTGACCGCCTGGGAATACCAGGTGCCGTAGATTTATTCTTTTTCCTTTCCTGGCTTATTCTATCCCGAGCATGACGGGGACGGCATGTATATAGAGGGCCCAGGAAGGGCCTCTGATATCTACGGCCATATCACATTGAAAGCACCGGTTCTCGTCCGATCACCGAAGTTAAGCAATGTTGAGCCTGGTCAGTACTTGGATGGGTGACCGCCTGGGAATACCAGGTGCCGTAGATTTATTCTTTTTCCTTTCCTGGCTTATTCTATCCCGAGCATGACGGGGACGGCATGTATATAGAGGGCCCAGGAAGGGCCTCTGATATCTACGGCCATATCACATTGAAAGCACCGGTTCTCGTCCGATCACCGAAGTTAAGCAATGTTGAGCCTGGTCAGTACTTGGATGGGTGACCGCCTGGGAATACCAGGTGCCGTAGATTTATTCTTTTTCCTTTCCTGGCTTATTCTATCCCGAGCATGACGGGGACGGCATGTATATAGAGGGCCCAGGAAGGGCCTCTGATATCTACGGCCATATCACATTGAAAGCACCGGTTCTCGTCCGATCACCGAAGTTAAGCAATGTTGAGCCTGGTCAGTACTTGGATGGGTGACCGCCTGGGAATACCAGGTGCCGTAGATTTATTCTTTTTCCTTTCCTGGCTTATTCTATCCCGAGCATGACGGGGACGGCATGTATATAGAGGGCCCAGGAAGGGCCTCTGATATCTACGGCCATATCACATTGAAAGCACCGGTTCTCGTCCGATCACCGAAGTTAAGCAATGTTGAGCCTGGTCAGTACTTGGATGGGTGACCGCCTGGGAATACCAGGTGCCGTAGATTTATTCTTTTTCCTTTCCTGGCTTATTCTATCCCGAGCATGACGGGGACGGCATGTATATAGAGGGCCCAGGAAGGGCCTCTGATATCTACGGCCATATCACATTGAAAGCACCGGTTCTCGTCCGATCACCGAAGTTAAGCAATGTTGAGCCTGGTCAGTACTTGGATGGGTGACCGCCTGGGAATACCAGGTGCCGTAGATTTATTCTTTTTCCTTTCCTGGCTTATTCTATCCCGAGCATGACGGGGACGGCATGTATATAGAGGGCCCAGGAAGGGCCTCTGATATCTACGGCCATATCACATTGAAAGCACCGGTTCTCGTCCGATCACCGAAGTTAAGCAATGTTGAGCCTGGTCAGTACTTGGATGGGTGACCGCCTGGGAATACCAGGTGCCGTAGATTTATTCTTTTTCCTTTCCTGGCTTATTCTATCCCGAGCATGACGGGGACGGCATGTATATAGAGGGCCCAGGAAGGGCCTCTGATATCTACGGCCATATCACATTGAAAGCACCGGTTCTCGTCCGATCACCGAAGTTAAGCAATGTTGAGCCTGGTCAGTACTTGGATGGGTGACCGCCTGGGAATACCAGGTGCCGTAGATTTATTCTTTTTCCTTTCCTGGCTTATTCTATCCCGAGCATGACGGGGACGGCATGTATATAGAGGGCCCAGGAAGGGCCTCTGATATCTACGGCCATATCACATTGAAAGCACCGGTTCTCGTCCGATCACCGAAGTTAAGCAATGTTGAGCCTGGTCAGTACTTGGATGGGTGACCGCCTGGGAATACCAGGTGCCGTAGATTTATTCTTTTTCCTTTCCTGGCTTATTCTATCCCGAGCATGACGGGGACGGCATGTATATAGAGGGCCCAGGAAGGGCCTCTGATATCTACGGCCATATCACATTGAAAGCACCGGTTCTCGTCCGATCACCGAAGTTAAGCAATGTTGAGCCTGGTCAGTACTTGGATGGGTGACCGCCTGGGAATACCAGGTGCCGTAGATTTATTCTTTTTCCTTTCCTGGCTTATTCTATCCCGAGCATGACGGGGACGGCATGTATATAGAGGGCCCAGGAAGGGCCTCTGATATCTACGGCCATATCACATTGAAAGCACCGGTTCTCGTCCGATCACCGAAGTTAAGCAATGTTGAGCCTGGTCAGTACTTGGATGGGTGACCGCCTGGGAATACCAGGTGCCGTAGATTTATTCTTTTTCCTTTCCTGGCTTATTCTATCCCGAGCATGACGGGGACGGCATGTATATAGAGGGCCCAGGAAGGGCCTCTGATATCTACGGCCATATCACATTGAAAGCACCGGTTCTCGTCCGATCACCGAAGTTAAGCAATGTTGAGCCTGGTCAGTACTTGGATGGGTGACCGCCTGGGAATACCAGGTGCCGTAGATTTATTCTTTTTCCTTTCCTGGCTTATTCTATCCCGAGCATGACGGGGACGGCATGTATATAGAGGGCCCAGGAAGGGCCTCTGATATCTACGGCCATATCACATTGAAAGCACCGGTTCTCGTCCGATCACCGAAGTTAAGCAATGTTGAGCCTGGTCAGTACTTGGATGGGTGACCGCCTGGGAATACCAGGTGCCGTAGATTTATTCTTTTTCCTTTCCTGGCTTATTCTATCCCGAGCATGACGGGGACGGCATGTATATAGAGGGCCCAGGAAGGGCCTCTGATATCTACGGCCATATCACATTGAAAGCACCGGTTCTCGTCCGATCACCGAAGTTAAGCAATGTTGAGCCTGGTCAGTACTTGGATGGGTGACCGCCTGGGAATACCAGGTGCCGTAGATTTATTCTTTTTCCTTTCCTGGCTTATTCTATCCCGAGCATGACGGGGACGGCATGTATATAGAGGGCCCAGGAAGGGCCTCTGATATCTACGGCCATATCACATTGAAAGCACCGGTTCTCGTCCGATCACCGAAGTTAAGCAATGTTGAGCCTGGTCAGTACTTGGATGGGTGACCGCCTGGGAATACCAGGTGCCGTAGATTTATTCTTTTTCCTTTCCTGGCTTATTCTATCCCGAGCATGACGGGGACGGCATGTATATAGAGGGCCCAGGAAGGGCCTCTGATATCTACGGCCATATCACATTGAAAGCACCGGTTCTCGTCCGATCACCGAAGTTAAGCAATGTTGAGCCTGGTCAGTACTTGGATGGGTGACCGCCTGGGAATACCAGGTGCCGTAGATTTATTCTTTTTCCTTTCCTGGCTTATTCTATCCCGAGCATGACGGGGACGGCATGTATATAGAGGGCCCAGGAAGGGCCTCTGATATCTACGGCCATATCACATTGAAAGCACCGGTTCTCGTCCGATCACCGAAGTTAAGCAATGTTGAGCCTGGTCAGTACTTGGATGGGTGACCGCCTGGGAATACCAGGTGCCGTAGATTTATTCTTTTTCCTTTCCTGGCTTATTCTATCCCGAGCATGACGGGGACGGCATGTATATAGAGGGCCCAGGAAGGGCCTCTGATATCTACGGCCATATCACATTGAAAGCACCGGTTCTCGTCCGATCACCGAAGTTAAGCAATGTTGAGCCTGGTCAGTACTTGGATGGGTGACCGCCTGGGAATACCAGGTGCCGTAGATTTATTCTTTTTCCTTTCCTGGCTTATTCTATCCCGAGCATGACGGGGACGGCATGTATATAGAGGGCCCAGGAAGGGCCTCTGATATCTACGGCCATATCACATTGAAAGCACCGGTTCTCGTCCGATCACCGAAGTTAAGCAATGTTGAGCCTGGTCAGTACTTGGATGGGTGACCGCCTGGGAATACCAGGTGCCGTAGATTTATTCTTTTTCCTTTCCTGGCTTATTCTATCCCGAGCATGACGGGGACGGCATGTATATAGAGGGCCCAGGAAGGGCCTCTGATATCTACGGCCATATCACATTGAAAGCACCGGTTCTCGTCCGATCACCGAAGTTAAGCAATGTTGAGCCTGGTCAGTACTTGGATGGGTGACCGCCTGGGAATACCAGGTGCCGTAGATTTATTCTTTTTCCTTTCCTGGCTTATTCTATCCCGAGCATGACGGGGACGGCATGTATATAGAGGGCCCAGGAAGGGCCTCTGATATCTACGGCCATATCACATTGAAAGCACCGGTTCTCGTCCGATCACCGAAGTTAAGCAATGTTGAGCCTGGTCAGTACTTGGATGGGTGACCGCCTGGGAATACCAGGTGCCGTAGATTTATTCTTTTTCCTTTCCTGGCTTATTCTATCCCGAGCATGACGGGGACGGCATGTATATAGAGGGCCCAGGAAGGGCCTCTGATATCTACGGCCATATCACATTGAAAGCACCGGTTCTCGTCCGATCACCGAAGTTAAGCAATGTTGAGCCTGGTCAGTACTTGGATGGGTGACCGCCTGGGAATACCAGGTGCCGTAGATTTATTCTTTTTCCTTTCCTGGCTTATTCTATCCCGAGCATGACGGGGACGGCATGTATATAGAGGGCCCAGGAAGGGCCTCTGATATCTACGGCCATATCACATTGAAAGCACCGGTTCTCGTCCGATCACCGAAGTTAAGCAATGTTGAGCCTGGTCAGTACTTGGATGGGTGACCGCCTGGGAATACCAGGTGCCGTAGATTTATTCTTTTTCCTTTCCTGGCTTATTCTATCCCGAGCATGACGGGGACGGCATGTATATAGAGGGCCCAGGAAGGGCCTCTGATATCTACGGCCATATCACATTGAAAGCACCGGTTCTCGTCCGATCACCGAAGTTAAGCAATGTTGAGCCTGGTCAGTACTTGGATGGGTGACCGCCTGGGAATACCAGGTGCCGTAGATTTATTCTTTTTCCTTTCCTGGCTTATTCTATCCCGAGCATGACGGGGACGGCATGTATATAGAGGGCCCAGGAAGGGCCTCTGATATCTACGGCCATATCACATTGAAAGCACCGGTTCTCGTCCGATCACCGAAGTTAAGCAATGTTGAGCCTGGTCAGTACTTGGATGGGTGACCGCCTGGGAATACCAGGTGCCGTAGATTTATTCTTTTTCCTTTCCTGGCTTATTCTATCCCGAGCATGACGGGGACGGCATGTATATAGAGGGCCCAGGAAGGGCCTCTGATATCTACGGCCATATCACATTGAAAGCACCGGTTCTCGTCCGATCACCGAAGTTAAGCAATGTTGAGCCTGGTCAGTACTTGGATGGGTGACCGCCTGGGAATACCAGGTGCCGTAGATTTATTCTTTTTCCTTTCCTGGCTTATTCTATCCCGAGCATGACGGGGACGGCATGTATATAGAGGGCCCAGGAAGGGCCTCTGATATCTACGGCCATATCACATTGAAAGCACCGGTTCTCGTCCGATCACCGAAGTTAAGCAATGTTGAGCCTGGTCAGTACTTGGATGGGTGACCGCCTGGGAATACCAGGTGCCGTAGATTTATTCTTTTTCCTTTCCTGGCTTATTCTATCCCGAGCATGACGGGGACGGCATGTATATAGAGGGCCCAGGAAGGGCCTCTGATATCTACGGCCATATCACATTGAAAGCACCGGTTCTCGTCCGATCACCGAAGTTAAGCAATGTTGAGCCTGGTCAGTACTTGGATGGGTGACCGCCTGGGAATACCAGGTGCCGTAGATTTATTCTTTTTCCTTTCCTGGCTTATTCTATCCCGAGCATGACGGGGACGGCATGTATATAGAGGGCCCAGGAAGGGCCTCTGATATCTACGGCCATATCACATTGAAAGCACCGGTTCTCGTCCGATCACCGAAGCTAAGCAATGTTGAGCCTGGTCAGTACTTGGATGGGTGACCGCCTGGGAATACCAGGTGCCGTAGATTTATTCTTTTTCCTTTCCTGGCTTATTCTATCCCGAGCATGACGGGGACGGCATGTATATAGAGGGCCCAGGAAGGGCCTCTGATATCTACGGCCATATCACATTGAAAGCACCGGTTCTCGTCCGATCACCGAAGTTAAGCAATGTTGAGCCTGGTCAGTACTTGGATGGGTGACCGCCTGGGAATACCAGGTGCCGTAGATTTATTCTTTTTCCTTTCCTGGCTTATTCTATCCCGAGCATGACGGGGACGGCATGTATATAGAGGGCCCAGGAAGGGCCTCTGATATCTACGGCCATATCACATTGAAAGCACCGGTTCTCGTCCGATCACCGAAGTTAAGCAATGTTGAGCCTGGTCAGTACTTGGATGGGTGACCGCCTGGGAATACCAGGTGCCGTAGATTTATTCTTTTTCCTTTCCTGGCTTATTCTATCCCGAGCATGACGGGGACGGCATGTATATAGAGGGCCCAGGAAGGGCCTCTGATATCTACGGCCATATCACATTGAAAGCACCGGTTCTCGTCCGATCACCGAAGTTAAGCAATGTTGAGCCTGGTCAGTACTTGGATGGGTGACCGCCTGGGAATACCAGGTGCCGTAGATTTATTCTTTTTCCTTTCCTGGCTTATTCTATCCCGAGCATGACGGGGACGGCATGTATATAGAGGGCCCAGGAAGGGCCTCTGATATCTACGGCCATATCACATTGAAAGCACCGGTTCTCGTCCGATCACCGAAGTTAAGCAATGTTGAGCCTGGTCAGTACTTGGATGGGTGACCGCCTGGGAATACCAGGTGCCGTAGATTTATTCTTTTTCCTTTCCTGGCTTATTCTATCCCGAGCATGACGGGGACGGCATGTATATAGAGGGCCCAGGAAGGGCCTCTGATATCTACGGCCATATCACATTGAAAGCACCGGTTCTCGTCCGATCACCGAAGTTAAGCAATGTTGAGCCTGGTCAGTACTTGGATGGGTGACCGCCTGGGAATACCAGGTGCCGTAGATTTATTCTTTTTCCTTTCCTGGCTTATTCTATCCCGAGCATGACGGGGACGGCATGTATATAGAGGGCCCAGGAAGGGCCTCTGATATCTACGGCCATATCACATTGAAAGCACCGGTTCTCGTCCGATCACCGAAGTTAAGCAATGTTGAGCCTGGTCAGTACTTGGATGGGTGACCGCCTGGGAATACCAGGTGCCGTAGATTTATTCTTTTTCCTTTCCTGGCTTATTCTATCCCGAGCATGACGGGGACGGCATGTATATAGAGGGCCCAGGAAGGGCCTCTGATATCTACGGCCATATCACATTGAAAGCACCGGTTCTCGTCCGATCACCGAAGTTAAGCAATGTTGAGCCTGGTCAGTACTTGGATGGGTGACCGCCTGGGAATACCAGGTGCCGTAGATTTATTCTTTTTCCTTTCCTGGCTTATTCTATCCCGAGCATGACGGGGACGGCATGTATATAGAGGGCCCAGGAAGGGCCTCTGATATCTACGGCCATATCACATTGAAAGCACCGGTTCTCGTCCGATCACCGAAGTTAAGCAATGTTGAGCCTGGTCAGTACTTGGATGGGTGACCGCCTGGGAATACCAGGTGCCGTAGATTTATTCTTTTTCCTTTCCTGGCTTATTCTATCCCGAGCATGACGGGGACGGCATGTATATAGAGGGCCCAGGAAGGGCCTCTGATATCTACGGCCATATCACATTGAAAGCACCGGTTCTCGTCCGATCACCGAAGTTAAGCAATGTTGAGCCTGGTCAGTACTTGGATGGGTGACCGCCTGGGAATACCAGGTGCCGTAGATTTATTCTTTTTCCTTTCCTGGCTTATTCTATCCCGAGCATGACGGGGACGGCATGTATATAGAGGGCCCAGGAAGGGCCTCTGATATCTACGGCCATATCACATTGAAAGCACCGGTTCTCGTCCGATCACCGAAGTTAAGCAATGTTGAGCCTGGTCAGTACTTGGATGGGTGACCGCCTGGGAATACCAGGTGCCGTAGATTTATTCTTTTTCCTTTCCTGGCTTATTCTATCCCGAGCATGACGGGGACGGCATGTATATAGAGGGCCCAGGAAGGGCCTCTGATATCTACGGCCATATCACATTGAAAGCACCGGTTCTCGTCCGATCACCGAAGTTAAGCAATGTTGAGCCTGGTCAGTACTTGGATGGGTGACCGCCTGGGAATACCAGGTGCCGTAGATTTATTCTTTTTCCTTTCCTGGCTTATTCTATCCCGAGCATGACGGGGACGGCATGTATATAGAGGGCCCAGGAAGGGCCTCTGATATCTACGGCCATATCACATTGAAAGCACCGGTTCTCGTCCGATCACCGAAGTTAAGCAATGTTGAGCCTGGTCAGTACTTGGATGGGTGACCGCCTGGGAATACCAGGTGCCGTAGATTTATTCTTTTTCCTTTCCTGGCTTATTCTATCCCGAGCATGACGGGGACGGCATGTATATAGAGGGCCCAGGAAGGGCCTCTGATATCTACGGCCATATCACATTGAAAGCACCGGTTCTCGTCCGATCACCGAAGTTAAGCAATGTTGAGCCTGGTCAGTACTTGGATGGGTGACCGCCTGGGAATACCAGGTGCCGTAGATTTATTCTTTTTCCTTTCCTGGCTTATTCTATCCCGAGCATGACGGGGACGGCATGTATATAGAGGGCCCAGGAAGGGCCTCTGATATCTACGGCCATATCACATTGAAAGCACCGGTTCTCGTCCGATCACCGAAGTTAAGCAATGTTGAGCCTGGTCAGTACTTGGATGGGTGACCGCCTGGGAATACCAGGTGCCGTAGATTTATTCTTTTTCCTTTCCTGGCTTATTCTATCCCGAGCATGACGGGGACGGCATGTATATAGAGGGCCCAGGAAGGGCCTCTGATATCTACGGCCATATCACATTGAAAGCACCGGTTCTCGTCCGATCACCGAAGTTAAGCAATGTTGAGCCTGGTCAGTACTTGGATGGGTGACCGCCTGGGAATACCAGGTGCCGTAGATTTATTCTTTTTCCTTTCCTGGCTTATTCTATCCCGAGCATGACGGGGACGGCATGTATATAGAGGGCCCAGGAAGGGCCTCTGATATCTACGGCCATATCACATTGAAAGCACCGGTTCTCGTCCGATCACCGAAGTTAAGCAATGTTGAGCCTGGTCAGTACTTGGATGGGTGACCGCCTGGGAATACCAGGTGCCGTAGATTTATTCTTTTTCCTTTCCTGGCTTATTCTATCCCGAGCATGACGGGGACGGCATGTATATAGAGGGCCCAGGAAGGGCCTCTGATATCTACGGCCATATCACATTGAAAGCACCGGTTCTCGTCCGATCACCGAAGTTAAGCAATGTTGAGCCTGGTCAGTACTTGGATGGGTGACCGCCTGGGAATACCAGGTGCCGTAGATTTATTCTTTTTCCTTTCCTGGCTTATTCTATCCCGAGCATGACGGGGACGGCATGTATATAGAGGGCCCAGGAAGGGCCTCTGATATCTACGGCCATATCACATTGAAAGCACCGGTTCTCGTCCGATCACCGAAGTTAAGCAATGTTGAGCCTGGTCAGTACTTGGATGGGTGACCGCCTGGGAATACCAGGTGCCGTAGATTTATTCTTTTTCCTTTCCTGGCTTATTCTATCCCGAGCATGACGGGGACGGCATGTATATAGAGGGCCCAGGAAGGGCCTCTGATATCTACGGCCATATCACATTGAAAGCACCGGTTCTCGTCCGATCACCGAAGTTAAGCAATGTTGAGCCTGGTCAGTACTTGGATGGGTGACCGCCTGGGAATACCAGGTGCCGTAGATTTATTCTTTTTCCTTTCCTGGCTTATTCTATCCCGAGCATGACGGGGACGGCATGTATATAGAGGGCCCAGGAAGGGCCTCTGATATCTACGGCCATATCACATTGAAAGCACCGGTTCTCGTCCGATCACCGAAGTTAAGCAATGTTGAGCCTGGTCAGTACTTGGATGGGTGACCGCCTGGGAATACCAGGTGCCGTAGATTTATTCTTTTTCCTTTCCTGGCTTATTCTATCCCGAGCATGACGGGGACGGCATGTATATAGAGGGCCCAGGAAGGGCCTCTGATATCTACGGCCATATCACATTGAAAGCACCGGTTCTCGTCCGATCACCGAAGTTAAGGTGGGTCAATATGATGCCTTTTTCGTCCACTGCGCCATCTTCTGCGCAGGTACATTCTCTTGTTTGACCATAGAACACCAGGGCACCCTTATGTCAAATTGGCCTAAGTAACATCAAATGGTCATAAAATAGGATATGGATTTTCCCTGACCGGGGCGAGAACCACCAACCTTTGAATATGAAGGCATCCATTCTACCACTGTGCTATGCAGTCTGTAGTGGCTGTCCTCATTGGAAGTCATACATAGGTAGCCCTCAGTATATTTCTATTTCTTTTCAACTTTTTTTTTTCAATGGGCCTAAACCTTAGAAATATGTGCGGGACCATGTGTTAAAAATATATTCTCTAGATAGAAAACATCAAAGCCTATACTCTGAGAGAGTTATATAGAAATTTAGCTACTTTTCAATACAATTTCATGTACATATGTGGCAAAACACTGTATAATCCATCACATAAGACATTAGCTTAAGGCTTAAAATATCTCAGAAAATAGCCCGGGACCCCCCTATTTTCTCAGTTTCTTTGGAAAGTGTATGCTATCATGGTCTTATGGTGAAAACTTGACGAAAATCTAGCTACTTTTACATCAAGGCATTGACCCACCTTAAGCAATGTTGAGCCTGGTCAGTACTTGGATGGGTGACCGCCTGGGAATACCAGGTGCCGTAGATTTATTCTTTTTCCTTTCCTGGCTTATCTATCCCGAGCATGACGGGGACGGCATGTATATAGAGGGCCCAGGAAGGGCCTCTGATATCTACGGCCATATCACATTGAAAGCACCGGTTCTCGTCCGATCACCGAAGTTAAGCAATGTTGAGCCTGGTCAGTACTTGGATGGGTGACCGCCTGGGAATACCAGGTGCCGTAGATTTATTCTTTTTCCTTTCCTGGCTTATTCTATCCCGAGCATGACGGGGACGGCATGTATATAGAGGGCCCAGGAAGGGCCTCTGATATCTACGGCCATATCACATTGAAAGCACCGGTTCTCGTCCGATCACCGAAGTTAAGCAATGTTGAGCCTGGTCAGTACTTGGATGGGTGACCGCCTGGGAATACCAGGTGCCGTAGATTTATTCTTTTTCCTTTCCTGGCTTATTCTATCCCGAGCATGACGGGGACGGCATGTATATAGAGGGCCCAGGAAGGGCCTCTGATATCTACGGCCATATCACATTGAAAGCACCGGTTCTCGTCCGATCACCGAAGTTAAGCAATGTTGAGCCTGGTCAGTACTTGGATGGGTGACCGCCTGGGAATACCAGGTGCCGTAGATTTATTCTTTTTCCTTTCCTGGCTTATTCTATCCCGAGCATGACGGGGACGGCATGTATATAGAGGGCCCAGGAAGGGCCTCTGATATCTACGGCCATATCACATTGAAAGCACCGGTTCTCGTCCGATCACCGAAGTTAAGCAATGTTGAGCCTGGTCAGTACTTGGATGGGTGACCGCCTGGGAATACCAGGTGCCGTAGATTTATTCTTTTTCCTTTCCTGGCTTATTCTATCCCGAGCATGACGGGGACGGCATGTATATAGAGGGCCCAGGAAGGGCCTCTGATATCTACGGCCATATCACATTGAAAGCACCGGTTCTCGTCCGATCACCGAAGTTAAGCAATGTTGAGCCTGGTCAGTACTTGGATGGGTGACCGCCTGGGAATACCAGGTGCCGTAGATTTATTCTTTTTCCTTTCCTGGCTTATTCTATCCCGAGCATGACGGGGACGGCATGTATATAGAGGGCCCAGGAAGGGCCTCTGATATCTACGGCCATATCACATTGAAAGCACCGGTTCTCGTCCGATCACCGAAGTTAAGCAATGTTGAGCCTGGTCAGTACTTGGATGGGTGACCGCCTGGGAATACCAGGTGCCGTAGATTTATTCTTTTTCCTTTCCTGGCTTATTCTATCCCGAGCATGACGGGGACGGCATGTATATAGAGGGCCCAGGAAGGGCCTCTGATATCTACGGCCATATCACATTGAAAGCACCGGTTCTCGTCCGATCACCGAAGTTAAGCAATGTTGAGCCTGGTCAGTACTTGGATGGGTGACCGCCTGGGAATACCAGGTGCCGTAGATTTATTCTTTTTCCTTTCCTGGCTTATTCTATCCCGAGCATGACGGGGACGGCATGTATATAGAGGGCCCAGGAAGGGCCTCTGATATCTACGGCCATATCACATTGAAAGCACCGGTTCTCGTCCGATCACCGAAGTTAAGCAATGTTGAGCCTGGTCAGTACTTGGATGGGTGACCGCCTGGGAATACCAGGTGCCGTAGATTTATTCTTTTTCCTTTCCTGGCTTATTCTATCCCGAGCATGACGGGGACGGCATGTATATAGAGGGCCCAGGAAGGGCCTCTGATATCTACGGCCATATCACATTGAAAGCACCGGTTCTCGTCCGATCACCGAAGTTAAGCAATGTTGAGCCTGGTCAGTACTTGGATGGGTGACCGCCTGGGAATACCAGGTGCCGTAGATTTATTCTTTTTCCTTTCCTGGCTTATTCTATCCCGAGCATGACGGGGACGGCATGTATATAGAGGGCCCAGGAAGGGCCTCTGATATCTACGGCCATATCACATTGAAAGCACCGGTTCTCGTCCGATCACCGAAGTTAAGCAATGTTGAGCCTGGTCAGTACTTGGATGGGTGACCGCCTGGGAATACCAGGTGCCGTAGATTTATTCTTTTTCCTTTCCTGGCTTATTCTATCCCGAGCATGACGGGGACGGCATGTATATAGAGGGCCCAGGAAGGGCCTCTGATATCTACGGCCATATCACATTGAAAGCACCGGTTCTCGTCCGATCACCGAAGTTAAGCAATGTTGAGCCTGGTCAGTACTTGGATGGGTGACCGCCTGGGAATACCAGGTGCCGTAGATTTATTCTTTTTCCTTTCCTGGCTTATTCTATCCCGAGCATGACGGGGACGGCATGTATATAGAGGGCCCAGGAAGGGCCTCTGATATCTACGGCCATATCACATTGAAAGCACCGGTTCTCGTCCGATCACCGAAGTTAAGCAATGTTGAGCCTGGTCAGTACTTGGATGGGTGACCGCCTGGGAATACCAGGTGCCGTAGATTTATTCTTTTTCCTTTCCTGGCTTATTCTATCCCGAGCATGACGGGGACGGCATGTATATAGAGGGCCCAGGAAGGGCCTCTGATATCTACGGCCATATCACATTGAAAGCACCGGTTCTCGTCCGATCACCGAAGTTAAGCAATGTTGAGCCTGGTCAGTACTTGGATGGGTGACCGCCTGGGAATACCAGGTGCCGTAGATTTATTCTTTTTCCTTTCCTGGCTTATTCTATCCCGAGCATGACGGGGACGGCATGTATATAGAGGGCCCAGGAAGGGCCTCTGATATCTACGGCCATATCACATTGAAAGCACCGGTTCTCGTCCGATCACCGAAGTTAAGCAATGTTGAGCCTGGTCAGTACTTGGATGGGTGACCGCCTGGGAATACCAGGTGCCGTAGATTTATTCTTTTTCCTTTCCTGGCTTATTCTATCCCGAGCATGACGGGGACGGCATGTATATAGAGGGCCCAGGAAGGGCCTCTGATATCTACGGCCATATCACATTGAAAGCACCGGTTCTCGTCCGATCACCGAAGTTAAGCAATGTTGAGCCTGGTCAGTACTTGGATGGGTGACCGCCTGGGAATACCAGGTGCCGTAGATTTATTCTTTTTCCTTTCCTGGCTTATTCTATCCCGAGCATGACGGGGACGGCATGTATATAGAGGGCCCAGGAAGGGCCTCTGATATCTACGGCCATATCACATTGAAAGCACCGGTTCTCGTCCGATCACCGAAGTTAAGCAATGTTGAGCCTGGTCAGTACTTGGATGGGTGACCGCCTGGGAATACCAGGTGCCGTAGATTTATTCTTTTTCCTTTCCTGGCTTATTCTATCCCGAGCATGACGGGGACGGCATGTATATAGAGGGCCCAGGAAGGGCCTCTGATATCTACGGCCATATCACATTGAAAGCACCGGTTCTCGTCCGATCACCGAAGTTAAGCAATGTTGAGCCTGGTCAGTACTTGGATGGGTGACCGCCTGGGAATACCAGGTGCCGTAGATTTATTCTTTTTCCTTTCCTGGCTTATTCTATCCCGAGCATGACGGGGACGGCATGTATATAGAGGGCCCAGGAAGGGCCTCTGATATCTACGGCCATATCACATTGAAAGCACCGGTTCTCGTCCGATCACCGAAGTTAAGCAATGTTGAGCCTGGTCAGTACTTGGATGGGTGACCGCCTGGGAATACCAGGTGCCGTAGATTTATTCTTTTTCCTTTCCTGGCTTATTCTATCCAGAGCATGACGGGGACGGCATGTATATAGAGGGCCCAGGAAGGGCCTCTGATATCTACGGCCATATCACATTGAAAGCACCGGTTCTCGTCCGATCACCGAAGTTAAGCAATGTTGAGCCTGGTCAGTACTTGGATGGGTGACCGCCTGGGAATACCAGGTGCCGTAGATTTATTCTTTTTCCTTTCCTGGCTTATTCTATCCCGAGCATGACGGGGACGGCATGTATATAGAGGGCCCAGGAAGGGCCTCTGATATCTACGGCCATATCACATTGAAAGCACCGGTTCTCGTCCGATCACCGAAGTTAAGCAATGTTGAGCCTGGTCAGTACTTGGATGGGTGACCGCCTGGGAATACCAGGTGCCGTAGATTTATTCTTTTTCCTTTCCTGGCTTATTCTATCCCGAGCATGACGGGGACGGCATGTATATAGAGGGCCCAGGAAGGGCCTCTGATATCTACGGCCATATCACATTGAAAGCACCGGTTCTCGTCCGATCACCGAAGTTAAGCAATGTTGAGCCTGGTCAGTACTTGGATGGGTGACCGCCTGGGAATACCAGGTGCCGTAGATTTATTCTTTTTCCTTTCCTCGCTTATTCTATCCCGAGCATGACGGGGACGGCATGTATATAGAGGGCCCAGGAAGGGCCTCTGATATCTACGGCCATATCACATTGAAAGCACCGGTTCTCGTCCGATCACCGAAGTTAAGCAATGTTGAGCCAGGTCAGTACTTGGATGGGTGACCGCCTGGGAATACCAGGTGCCGTAGATTTATTCTTTTTCCTTTCCTGGCTTATTCTATCCCGAGCATGACGGGGACGGCATGTATATAGAGGGCCCAGGAAGGGCCTCTGATATCTACGGCCATATCACATTGAAAGCACCGGTTCTCGTCCGATCACCGAAGTTAAGCAATGTTGAGCCTGGTCAGTACTTGGATGGGTGACCGCCTGGGAATACCAGGTGCCGTAGATTTATTCTTTTTCCTTTCCTGGCTTATTCTATCCCGAGCATGACGGGGACGGCATGTATATAGAGGGCCCAGGAAGGGCCTCTGATATCTACGGCCATATCACATTGAAAGCACCGGTTCTCGTCCGATCACCGAAGTTAAGCAATGTTGAGCCTGGTCAGTACTTGGATGGGTGACCGCCTGGGAATACCAGGTGCCGTAGATTTATTCTTTTTCCTTTCCTGGCTTATTCTATCCCGAGCATGACGGGGACGGCATGTATATAGAGGGCCCAGGAAGGGCCTCTGATATCTACGGCCATATCACATTGAAAGCACCGGTTCTCGTCCGATCACCGAAGTTAAGCAATGTTGAGCCTGGTCAGTACTTGGATGGGTGACCGCCTGGGAATACCAGGTGCCGTAGATTTATTCTTTTTCCTTTCCTGGCTTATTCTATCCCGAGCATGACGGGGACGGCATGTATATAGAGGGCCCAGGAAGGGCCTCTGATATCTACGGCCATATCACATTGAAAGCACCGGTTCTCGTCCGATCACCGAAGTTAAGCAATGTTGAGCCTGGTCAGTACTTGGATGGGTGACCGCCTGGGAATACCAGGTGCCGTAGATTTATTCTTTTTCCTTTCCTGGCTTATTCTATCCCGAGCATGACGGGGACGGCATGTATATAGAGGGCCCAGGAAGGGCCTCTGATATCTACGGCCATATCACATTGAAAGCACCGGTTCTCGTCCGATCACCGAAGTTAAGCAATGTTGAGCCTGGTCAGTACTTGGATGGGTGACCGCCTGGGAATACCAGGTGCCGTAGATTTATTCTTTTTCCTTTCCTGGCTTATTCTATCCCGAGCATGACGGGGACGGCATGTATATAGAGGGCCCAGGAAGGGCCTCTGATATCTACGGCCATATCACATTGAAAGCACCGGTTCTCGTCCGATCACCGAAGTTAAGCAATGTTGAGCCTGGTCAGTACTTGGATGGGTGACCGCCTGGGAATACCAGGTGCCGTAGATTTATTCTTTTTCCTTTCCTGGCTTATTCTATCCCGAGCATGACGGGGACGGCATGTATATAGAGGGCCCAGGAAGGGCCTCTGATATCTACGGCCATATCACATTGAAAGCACCGGTTCTCGTCCGATCACCGAAGTTAAGCAATGTTGAGCCTGGTCAGTACTTGGATGGGTGACCGCCTGGGAATACCAGGTGCCGTAGATTTATTCTTTTTCCTTTCCTGGCTTATTCTATCCCCAGCATGACGGGGACGGCATGTATATAGAGGGCCCAGGAAGGGCCTCTGATATCTACGGCCATATCACATTGAAAGCACCGGTTCTCGTCCGATCACCGAAGTTAAGCAATGTTGAGCCTGGTCAGTACTTGGATGGGTGACCGCCTGGGAATACCAGGTGCCGTAGATTTATTCTTTTTCCTTTCCTGGCTTATTCTATCCCGAGCATGACGGGGACGGCATGTATATAGAGGGCCCAGGAAGGGCCTCTGATATCTACGGCCATATCACATTGAAAGCACCGGTTCTCGTCCGATCACCGAAGTTAAGCAATGTTGAGCCTGGTCAGTACTTGGATGGGTGACCGCCTGGGAATACCAGGTGCCGTAGATTTATTCTTTTTCCTTTCCTGGCTTATTCTATCCCGAGCATGACGGGGACGGCATGTATATAGAGGGCCCAGGAAGGGCCTCTGATATCTACGGCCATATCACATTGAAAGCACCGGTTCTCGTCCGATCACCGAAGTTAAGCAATGTTGAGCCTGGTCAGTACTTGGATGGGTGACCGCCTGGGAATACCAGGTGCCGTAGATTTATTCTTTTTCCTTTCCTGGCTTATTCTATCCCGAGCATGACGGGGACGGCATGTATATAGAGGGCCCAGGAAGGGCCTCTGATATCTACGGCCATATCACATTGAAAGCACCGGTTCTCGTCCGATCACCGAAGTTAAGCAATGTTGAGCCTGGTCAGTACTTGGATGGGTGACCGCCTGGGAATACCAGGTGCCGTAGATTTATTCTTTTTCCTTTCCTGGCTTATTCTATCCCGAGCATGACGGGGACGGCATGTATATAGAGGGCCCAGGAAGGGCCTCTGATATCTACGGCCATATCACATTGAAAGCACCGGTTCTCGTCCGATCACCGAAGTTAAGCAATGTTGAGCCTGGTCAGTACTTGGATGGGTGACCGCCTGGGAATACCAGGTGCCGTAGATTTATTCTTTTTCCTTTCCTGGCTTATTCTATCCCGAGCATGACGGGGACGGCATGTATATAGAGGGCCCAGGAAGGGCCTCTGATATCTACGGCCATATCACATTGAAAGCACCGGTTCTCGTCCGATCACCGAAGTTAAGCAATGTTGAGCCTGGTCAGTACTTGGATGGGTGACCGCCTGGGAATACCAGGTGCCGTAGATTTATTCTTTTTCCTTTCCTGGCTTATTCTATCCCGAGCATGACGGGGACGGCATGTATATAGAGGGCCCAGGAAGGGCCTCTGATATCTACGGCCATATCACATTGAAAGCACCGGTTCTCGTCCGATCACCGAAGTTAAGCAATGTTGAGCCTGGTCAGTACTTGGATGGGTGACCGCCTGGGAATACCAGGTGCCGTAGATTTATTCTTTTTCCTTTCCTGGCTTATTCTATCCCGAGCATGACGGGGACGGCATGTATATAGAGGGCCCAGGAAGGGCCTCTGATATCTACGGCCATATCACATTGAAAGCACCGGTTCTCGTCCGATCACCGAAGTTAAGCAATGTTGAGCCTGGTCAGTACTTGGATGGGTGACCGCCTGGGAATACCAGGTGCCGTAGATTTATTCTTTTTCCTTTCCTGGCTTATTCTATCCCGAGCATGACGGGGACGGCATGTATATAGAGGGCCCAGGAAGGGCCTCTGATATCTACGGCCATATCACATTGAAAGCACCGGTTCTCGTCCGATCACCGAAGTTAAGCAATGTTGAGCCTGGTCAGTACTTGGATGGGTGACCGCCTGGGAATACCAGGTGCCGTAGATTTATTCTTTTTCCTTTCCTGCCTTATTCTATCCCGAGCATGACGGGGACGGCATGTATATAGAGGGCCCAGGAAGGGCCTCTGATATCTACGGCCATATCACATTGAAAGCACCGGTTCTCGTCCGATCACCGAAGTTAAGCAATGTTGAGCCTGGTCAGTACTTGGATGGGTGACCGCCTGGGAATACCAGGTGCCGTAGATTTATTCTTTCTCCTTTCCTGACTTATTCTATCCCGAGCATGACGGGGACGGCATGTATATAGAGGGCCCAGGAAGGGCCTCTGATATCTACGGCCATATCACATTGAAAGCACCGGTTCTCGTCCGATCACCGAAGTTAAGCAATGTTGAGCCTGGTAAGTACTTGGATGGGTGACCGCCTGGGAATACCAGGTGCCGTAGATTTATTCTTTTTCCTTTCCTGGCTTATTCTATCCCGAGCATGACGGGGACGGCATGTATATAGAGGGCCCAGGAAGGGCCTCTGATATCTACGGCCATATCACATTGAAACCACCGGTTCTCGTCCGATCACCGAAGTTAAGCAATGTTGAGCCTGGTCAGTACTTGGATGGGTGACCGCCTGGGAATACCAGGTGCCGTAGATTTATTCTTTTTCCTTTCCTGGCTTATTCTATCCTGAGCATGACAAGGACGGCATGTATATAGAGGGCCCAGGAAGGGCCTCTGATATCTACGGCCATATCACATTGAAAGCACCGGTTCTCGTCCGATCACCAAAGTTAAGCAATGTTGAGCCTGGTCAGTACTTGGATGGGTGACCGCCTGGGAATACCAGGTGCCGTAGATTTATTCTTTTTCCTTTCCTGGCTTATTCTATCCCGAGCATGACGGGGACGGCATGTATATAGAGGGCCCAGGAAGGGCCTCTGATATCTACGGCCATATCACATTGAAAGCACCGGTTCTCGTCCGATCACCGAAGTTAAGCAATGTTGAGCCTGGTCAGTACTTGGATGGGTGACCGCCTGGGAATACCAGGTGCCGTAGATTTATTCTTTTTCCTTTCCTGGCTTATTCTATCCCGAGCATGACGGGGACGGCATGTATATAGAGGGCCCAGGAAGGGCCTCTGATATCTACGGCCATATCACATTGAAAGCACCGGTTCTCGTCCGATCACCGAAGTTAAGCAATGTTGAGCCTGGTCAGTACTTGGATGGGTGACCGCCTGGGAATACCAGGTGCCGTAGATTTATTCTTTTTCCTTTCCTGGCTTATTCTATCCCGAGCATGACGGGGACGGCATGTATATAGAGGGCCCAGGAAGGGCCTCTGATATCTACGGCCATATCACATTGAAAGCACCGGTTCTCGTCCGATCACCGAAGTTAAGCAATGTTGAGCCTGGTCAGTACTTGGATGGGTGACCGCCTGGGAATACCAGGTGCCGTAGATTTATTCTTTTTCCTTTCCTGGCTTATTCTATCCCGAGCATGACGGGGACGGCATGTATATAGAGGGCCCAGGAAGGGCCTCTGATATCTACGGCCATATCACATTGAAAGCACCGGTTCTCGTCCGATCACCGAAGTTAAGCAATGTTGAGCCTGGTCAGTACTTGGATGGGTGACCGCCTGGGAATACCAGGTGCCGTAGATTTATTCTTTTTCCTTTCCTGGCTTATTCTATCCCGAGCATGACGGGGACGGCATGTATATAGAGGGCCCAGGAAGGGCCTCTGATATCTACGGCCATATCACATTGAAAGCACCGGTTCTCGTCCGATCACCGAAGTTAAGCAATGTTGAGCCTGGTCAGTACTTGGATGGGTGACCGCCTGGGAATACCAGGTGCCGTAGATTTATTCTTTTTCCTTTCCTGGCTTATTCTATCCCGAGCATGACGGGGACGGCATGTATATAGAGGGCCCAGGAAGGGCCTCTGATATCTACGGCCATATCACATTGAAAGCACCGGTTCTCGTCCGATCACCGAAGTTAAGCAATGTTGAGCCTGGTCAGTACTTGGATGGGTGACCGCCTGGGAATACCAGGTGCCGTAGATTTATTCTTTTTCCTTTCCTGGCTTATTCTATCCCGAGCATGACGGGGACGGCATGTATATAGAGGGCCCAGGAAGGGCCTCTGATATCTACGGCCATATCACATTGAAAGCACCGGTTCTCGTCCGATCACCGAAGTTAAGCAATGTTGAGCCTGGTCAGTACTTGGATGGGTGACCGCCTGGGAATACCAGGTGCCGTAGATTTATTCTTTTTCCTTTCCTGGCTTATTCTATCCCGAGCATGACGGGGACGGCATGTATATAGAGGGCCCAGGAAGGGCCTCTGATATCTACGGCCATATCACATTGAAAGCACCGGTTCTCGTCCGATCACCGAAGTTAAGCAATGTTGAGCCTGGTCAGTACTTGGATGGGTGACTGCCTGGGAATACCAGGTGCCGTAGATTTATTCTTTTTCCTTTCCTGGCTTATTCTATCCCGAGCATGACGGGGACGGCATGTATATAGAGGGCCCAGGAAGGGCCTCTGATATCTACGGCCATATCACATTGAAAGCACCGGTTCTCGTCCGATCACCGAAGTTAAGCAATGTTGAGCCTGGTCAGTACTTGGATGGGTGACCGCCTGGGAATACCAGGTGCCGTAGATTTATTCTTTTTCCTTTCCTGGCTTATTCTATCCCGAGCATGACGGGGACGGCATGTATATAGAGGGCCCAGGAAGGGCCTCTGATATCTACGGCCATATCACATTGAAAGCACCGGTTCTCGTCCGATCACCGAAGTTAAGCAATGTTGAGCCTGGTCAGTACTTGGATGGGTGACCGCCTGGGAATACCAGGTGCCGTAGATTTATTCTTTTTCCTTTCCTGGCTTATTCTATCCCGAGCATGACGGGGACGGCATGTATATAGAGGGCCCAGGAAGGGCCTCTGATATCTACGGCCATATCACATTGAAAGCACCGGTTCTCGTCCGATCACCGAAGTTAAGCAATGTTGAGCCTGGTCAGTACTTGGATGGGTGACTGCCTGGGAATACCAGGTGCCGTAGATTTATTCTTTTTCCTTTCCTGGCTTATTCTATCCCGAGCATGACAGGGACGGCATGTATATAGAGGGCCCAGGAAGGGCCTCTGATATCTACGGCCATATCACATTGAAAGCACCGGTTCTCGTCCGATCACCGGAGTTAAGCAATGTTGAGCCTGGTCAGTACTTGGATGGGTGACCGCCTGGGAATACCAGGTGCCGTAGATTTATTCTTTTTCCTTTCCTGGCTTATTCTATCCCAAGCATGACGGGGACGGCATGTATATAGAGGGCCCAGGAAGGGCCTCTGATATCTACGGCCATATCACATTGAAAGCACCGGTTCTCGTCCGATCACCGAAGTTAAGCAATGTTGAGCCTGTTCAGTACTTGGATGGGTGACCGCCTGGGAATACCAGGTGCCGTAGATTTATTCTTTTTCCTTTCCTGGCTTATTCTATCCCGAGCATGACGGGGACGGCATGTATATAGAGGGCCCAGGAAGGGCCTCTGATATCTACGGCCATATCACATTGAAAGCACCGGTTCTGGTCCGATCACCGAAGTTAAGCAATGTTGAGCCTGGTCAGTACTTGGATGGGTGACCGCCTGGGAATACCAGGTGCCGTAGATTTATTCTTTTTCCTTTCCTGGCTTATTCTATCCCGAGCATGACGGGGACGGCATGTATATAGAGGGCCCAGGAAGGGCCTCTGATATCTACGGCCATATCACATTGAAAGCACCGGTTCTCGTCCGATCACCGAAGTTAAGCAATGTTGAGCCTGGTCAGTACTTGGATGGGTGACCGCCTGGGAATACCAGGTGCCGTAGATTTATTCTTTTTCCTTTCCTGGCTTATTCTATCCCGAGCATGACGGGGACGGCATGTATATAGAGGGCCCAGGAAGGTCCTCTGATATCTACGGCCATATCACATTGAAAGCACCGGTTCTCGTCCGATCACCGAAGTTAAGCAATGTTGAGCCTGGTCAGTACTTGGATGGGTGACCGCCTGGGAATACCAGGTGCCGTAGATTTATTCTTTTTCCTTTCCTGGCTTATTCTATCCCCAGCATGACGGGGACGGCATGTATATAGAGGGCCCAGGAAGGGCCTCTGATATCTACGGCCATATCACATTGAAAGCACCGGTTCTCGTCCGATCACCGAAGTTAAGCAATGTTGAGCCTGGTCAGTACTTGGATGGGTGACCGCCTGGGAATACCAGGTGCCGTAGATTTATTCTTTTTCCTTTCCTGGCTTATTCTATCCCGAGCATGACGGGGACGGCATGTATATAGAGGGCCCAGGAAGGGCCTCTGATATCTACGGCCATATCACATTGAAAGCACCGGTTCTCGTCCGATCACCGAAGTTAAGCAATGTTGAGCCTGGTCAGTACTTGGATGGGTGACCGCCTGGGAATACCAGGTGCCGTAGATTTATTCTTTTTCCTTTCCTGGCTTATTCTATCCCGAGCATGACGGGGACGGCATGTATATAGAGGGCCCAGGAAGGGCCTCTGATATCTACGGCCATATCACATTGAAAGCACCGGTTCTCGTCCGATCACCGAAGTTAAGCAATGTTGAGCCTGGTCAGTACTTGGATGGGTGACCGCCTGGGAATACCAGGTGCCGTAGATTTATTCTTTTTCCTTTCCTGGCTTATTCTATCCCGAGCATGACGGGGACGGCATGTATATAGAGGGCCCAGGAAGGGCCTCTGATATCTACGGCCATATCACATTGAAAGCACCGGTTCTCGTCCGATCACCGAAGTTAAGCAATGTTGAGCCTGGTCAGTACTTGGATGGGTGACCGCCTGGGAATACCAGGTGCCGTAGATTTATTCTTTTTCCTTTCCTGGCTTATTCTATCCCCAGCATGACGGGGACGGCATGTATATAGAGGGCCCAGGAAGGGCCTCTGATATCTACGGCCATATCACATTGAAAGCACCGGTTCTCGTCCGATCACCGAAGTTAAGCAATGTTGAGCCTGGTCAGTACTTGGATGGGTGACCGCCTGGGAATACCAGGTGCCGTAGATTTATTCTTTTTCCTTTCCTGGCTTATTCTATCCCGAGCATGACGGGGACGGCATGTATATAGAGGGCCCAGGAAGGGCCTCTGATATCTACGGCCATATCACATTGAAAGCACCGGTTCTCGTCCGATCACCGAAGTTAAGCAATGTTGAGCCTGGTCAGTACTTGGATGGGTGACCGCCTGGGAATACCAGGTGCCGTAGATTTATTCTTTTTCCTTTCCTGGCTTATTCTATCCCCAGCATGACGGGGACGGCATGTATATAGAGGGCCCAGGAAGGGCCTCTGATATCTACGGCCATATCACATTGAAAGCACCGGTTCTCGTCCGATCACCGAAGTTAAGCAATGTTGAGCCTGGTCAGTACTTGGATGGGTGACGGCTTGGGAATACCAGGTGCCGTAGATTTATTCTTTTTCCTTTCCTGGCTTATTCTATCCCAAGCATGACGGGGACGGCATGTATATAGAGGGCCCAGGAAGGGCCTCTGATATCTACGGCCATATCACATTGAAAGCACCGGTTCTCGTCCGATCACCGAAGTTAAGCAATGTTGAGCCTGGTCAGTACTTGGATGGGTGACCGCCTGGGAATACCAGGTGCCGTAGATTTATTCTTTTTCCTTTCCTGGCTTATTCTATCCCCAGCATGACGGGGACGGCATGTATATAGAGGGCCCAGGAAGGGCCTCTGATATCTACGGCCATATCACATTGAAAGCACCGGTTCTCGTCCGATCACCGAAGTTAAGCAATGTTGAGCCTGGTCAGTACTTGGATGGGTGACCGCCTGGGAATACCAGGTGCCGTAGATTTATTCTTTTTCCTTTCCTGGCTTATTCTATCCCGAGCATGACGGGGACGGCATGTATATAGAGGGCCCAGGAAGGGCCTCTGATATATACGGCCATATCACATTGAAAGCACCGGTTCTCGTCCGATCACCGAAGTTAAGCAATGTTGAGCCTGGTCAGTACTTGGATGGGTGACCGCCTGGGAATACCAGGTGCCGTAGATTTATTCTTTTTCCTTTCCTGGCTTATTCTATCCCCAGCATGACGGGGACGGCATGTATATAGAGGGCCCAGGAAGGGCCTCTGATATCTACGGCCATATCACATTGAAAGCACCGGTTCTCGTCCGATCACCGAAGTTAAGCAATGTTGAGCCTGGTCAGTACTTGGATGGGTGACCGCCTGGGAATACCAGGTGCCGTAGATTTATTCTTTTTCCTTTCCTGGCTTATTCTATCCCGAGCATGATGGGGACGGCATGTATATAGAGGGCCCAGGAAGGGCCTCTGATATCTACGGCCATATCACATTGAAAGCACCGGTTCTCGTCCGATCACCGAAGTTAAGCAATGTTGAGCCTGGTCAGTACTTGGATGGGTGACCGCATTGGAATACCAGGTGCCGTAGATTTATTCTTTTTCCTTTCCTGGCTTATTCTATCCCGAGCATGACGGGGACGGCATGTATATAGAGGGCCCAGGAAGGGCCCCTGATATCTACGGCCATATCACATTGAAAGCACCAGTTCTCGTCCGATCACCGAAGTTAAGCAATGTTGAGCCTGGTCAGTACTTGGATGGGTGACCGCCTGGGAATACCAGGTGCCGTAGATTTTTTTCTTTTTCCTTTCCTGGCTTATTCTATCCCGAGCATGACGGGGACGGCATGTATATAGAGGGCCCAGGAAGGGCCTCTGATATCTACGGCCATATCACATTGAAAGCACCGGTTCTCGTCCGATCACCGAAGTTAAGCAATGTTGAGCCTGGTCAGTACTTGGATGGGTGACCGCCTGGGAATACCAGGTGCCGTAGATTTATTCTTTTTCCTTTCCTGGCTTATTCTATCCCGAGCATGACGGGGACGGCATGTATATAGAGGGCCCAGGAAGGGCCTCTGATATCTACGGCCATATCACATTGAAAGCACCGGTTCTCGTCCGATCACCGAAGTTAAGCAATGTTGAGCCTGGTCAGTACTTGGATGGGTGACCGCCTGGGAATACCAGGTGCCGTAGATTTATTCTTTTTCCTTTCCTGGCTTATTCTATCCCGAGCATGACGGGGACGGCATGTATATAGAGGGCCCAGGAAGGGCCTCTGATATCTACGGCCATATCACATTGAAAGCACCGGTTCTCGTCCGATCACCGAAGTTAAGCAATGTTGAGCCTGGTCAGTACTTGGATGGGTGACCGCCTGGGAATACCAGGTGCCGTAGATTTATTCTTTTTCCTTTCCTGGCTTATTCTATCCCGAGCATGACGGGGACGGCATGTATATAGAGGGCCCAGGAAGGGCCTCTGATATCTACGGCCATATCACATTGAAAGCACCGGTTCTCGTCCGATCACCGAAGTTAAGCAATGTTGAGCCTGGTCAGTAATTGAAAGCACCGGTTCTCGTCCCTTACATTTCTTGAAAAATAGTAATAATACCTAAATGCGTTCATACTTGAATTATTCTTGATAGAAAGCGTGATTCAAGAGATTTGGGAGATTTACAAAGCTTATACTCCGCTCAGTGGTTCGCTCTATTGTCATTACACTAGGTTTATTTCCATATTGCATTTATGTAAGCCTGAGCGGATATTTTGGAGGTGATGTCCGGAGGTTTTGTAAGTGCTGTCCCGAGGTTTTTCCACATAATCTCCGGAGGAGGTTTTGTGGAATCTCCACCCACCTAAAATACTGCTTTTGATGGGATTCGGACCTAGATGGATAAATGTTCCAATCTAAAGTCCTACGCCCTACCTGGTCGGCCACAGAGGAAGACCTATGTGGAGTATGTTAGAACACATACTGTATTTCCACGTGTATGAGCCCGGGCTTATACAAGTACTATTTGGTAAATTCACCAGGCTTATGTACATGGGGCAGGCTTATACACAGGGTGGGCTTATGTATTCCTGTAGCAGAAGAAACCCTTGGCACCTTTTCACATTTTTCAGAATTATCTACTATTCTTACACCTTTATTTCAATATCTACAATAGTTTTATAATTTTATATCGTTATTTCTTTTTTTTTTATTGATCTCATATATAGAAGAGATGGAAGAGGGTTCCAGAGTCAAAAGAATTATGTGACTACTCCATGTAGATATGGCCTAAGATGTGATTTTTATTGAGTGCAAATAGTAACCCCGGACTTACATTGGGGGCAGGCATATACACCGGGCCCAACTTATACAAGTGGATATACGATAGACCACCTACTGTTTAATTTATCACATGTTATATTCAACGATATTATATTTTTCCATTCCTTATCATATTATTATATATATATATATATATATATATATATATATATATATATATATGGATATGATATACCCGGTATATATAGGTATATTTATAGAGGCCATTAGTACGCTGAGTGTCCGCTTGGTGGGGTTGGTGTTGTCTCACGTTCGCGCCAGACCCACCTGTTTCATAAACCTCTCATCTCCAGCGGGTAATGGACGCTACTTTTTTTTTCTGGGTACATTTCTGAGTACAATTCTGGGTACTAAGTGACATTATGGTTACATGTACAGCGTGCCAGGCAGAAGTGGACGGCAGGTTGAAAGCCTGCGACAAGTGTGGCCAGCCTAGAGATAGGAAAGACAGGAAATTGTCGCTGAGAGATGAGATTGAGAAAGACCTGAGAGACAAGCAATCTCGTCGATTTTCTGAAGGCCAGGACAGCGCCCGTCGATTATCGCAACAGCAAGAGCTTGAGAGGAGGATGGAGGGTGATCGCCAGCTAGGCAATAGGATGAGTGATCTGGAGGATAAACTGGTGCGACTTACCTCGTCATTTGATCGTCTTGTGGTGTCACTGAGGCCCCCGTCGGAGGGAGCCGGCGGGGCGGCAGATCCGGGCGCCGGCGCCGGGACTGAGCCCGGGGCCGGCCCGGGGCCGGCCCGGGGCGAGGGTCTTTCACTACTTCTCAACCAACCCCGGGCATCTTTCCAGATCTTGGCACAGATGTTGAGGAAAGTCTCTTTGATGCCTTCCTCCATCGTGTTGAACGGAAGCAGAGTAAGTTTGACATTCTCAGATTCCTACCTGTCGATGAACGTAAAAAATCCCGTCCCATTGACAGCAACGAGAAACTTTTCTATCTGTTGACGCAACTCCAAGATGAGGTGATTGATAGTGGGGAGTGTTCCAGGGGGATTAGAGCCCACATAAAATATCTCCAATGCATGGCTGCGACGGGAGCTTACACCACTGAGGCTTTGGTGAAATTCGACGGTGATATGCGACAGCGTGCTATTGACACCGGCCGGGTAGCTGCGATAACCGGGGCCGACACAGACTTGACCAACCGCCATCTTGGGGTGACGGGTACTATAGCTTACATGAAGTATCAGGATTTTGCCCGTCCATCCAGTCCTCAGGGTGGGTCGCAGACCTACAGACGCCAACCTGCGACAAATAGGAGTCTGGCTTTTACAGGGTGGCGGAAAGTTGCGGCGGACAAAGGGCTGTGCTTCAAATTTCAACAGAATCTCCCGTGCGACGGTTGTAAATTCAAGCACGAGTGTGGGTGCGGGGCGACAAACCACGGCATGACGGCTTGCCCTGCTGCCAAGGCCGGCCTCTCCGACAAGTGACTGCATAATGCCCCGGTCTCTGACAGGGATCTCGCCGTATGTGACATTGACAGTGACATTTCGGTTGTTGAAGCTAGTGCTTCCAATGTGCCACTCGATGATGAGGTAGTTACGATTAAACCGGGTGATTATTCGGATAAAGAAGTGTGCAGTTGTGTCTGCTGCCGACGACGGCCCGTCTCCTACTGAAGATGTCGTAAAAGTGGGGAACTCGACAGACATTGATTCCTTTGTTAAACCCCGCTGTGATATTGGTTATTGTGATGAATCTAGCCAGCTGTACTCTGATAACGCGGGGGGAGATTCGGGAATAAATTGTGTAAATGTCGATGGTGAATTGCGGCATCCTGAGATACGCATTACTGTAATCCAAGATGGCGGCGCCCACACGGAAATATCCTTGGTTGACGTAAGAGATTGGGAAGAATTGCCTGAATTTGTCGAAATTACGTCTGAGGTGTTTTGAATGCTTTCGCTGATGCATATGGATGTGAGTTACCTGTTTATTGTGTAGAGGTGATTCCAGATGGATTAGTTCCCGTCTTCCAAGCCTGTGTTGAGGGGCGATGCTCTTGTAAACATGTACTCGAAGGTTCACAAACCCAGTTGTTGCCTTGTCGCTTCCTGTCACGACTTATGAGTTTTGATACGGTAACATGGGATGATTTGTATGTCGTGACAGGGGTGTACCGGGGGTTTAGAATTGTGGACCACGGTTGTGACACGGAATACAAATGTTCAAATTACAAATCCATTACTGTTGATTTTCCCGTTGAGGAAACTGTGATTGTCAATCAAGAACTTCGGGATGGTAAGGTCAAAATGGTTCCGGGTAAACCTCAATGTGTACATGCCTTAGGGGGCATTAGAAAATCTGACGATACCCTCCGTCCCATCACTGATTGCTCTTCTCCGGAAGGGAGTTGTATCAATGATTATATGTCAAATTCATGTGAGTCTTTCCATTACAAAAGTGTGGATGATGTGGTCGCAATGCTAAACAAATTTGATTTTTGTGCAGTGTCAGATATAGCTGGTGCATATCGCTCAGTGAGTGTGATTCCATCCCAATGGGAGTTCCAAGGTTTTGTGTGGGACGTGGGCGGTGGTGCTCAGTACTTTGTGGATATGCGACTATGTTTTGGGCTTCGGAGCGCCCCCTATATTTTCAATCAGATTTCAGAATTTGTGGTAAAATGTGGATTGAATGGGGGGGGTTCACCCAATGTGTGAACTACCTAGACGATTTCATTGTGATTGAGTGTGACAAACAATTGTGTGAGTATTCTCAGGACTCTCTTCACTGTACATTAGAGTGTTTGGGCTTCAAAGTGAAGGAGAGTAAGGTCATAGCCCCAGCTCAAAAAGTTACATATCTGGGGATCCAAATTGACAGTGTGGATATGTCCCTGTCTATTGATGATGGGAAATTGTCACGAGTTCTGACCGAAGTGGCGTATTTCCAAGACAGAGTGTGGTGCAAACGCAAAAGACTTGAACAAACTGTTGGCTTATTAGCCCATTGTGCAACTGTAGTTAAAGGGGGGCGTACTTTTTATCGCAGATTGTATAATGTATTGAAGAACACTGTGGGTTCGACTAAGGTGCGCCTAGATGAGACAGTGCAACTTGATTTCAAATGGTGGGCCAATTTTGTACTCTGGTTCAATGGCAAGGCCAGGATGATGAACTACAACCTGGAGGAGGCTGTCTATTATTTCACAGACTCATCAGATTCAGGCTTTGGTGGTCATACAGAAACAGACTATTTCTGGGGTCTTTGGCATGGGGCTGAGGTGGACTGCCCCTATTATGTGAACCCCCCAACTTCTGAAGACTATGACTCCCATATCAATGTAACTGAATTATGGCCTGTAGTTAGAGGCCTCCATCGTTGGTGTCACGAATGGAGGGATAAGGTCGTGTGGGTGGTCACGGATAATACCCAAGTACAAGCCTGTGTGAACACTGGTCGTAGTATAAACAATTACTCAATGTTCTGGTTGAGAGAAATTTTCTGGGTCACGAGCTTTTTTAATATCCAGTTGCGAGCAGCTTGTATATCCAGTGGGGATAACTACATAGCTGATGCCCTGTCCCGACTTGTGAACATTGACTGTGTGAATGTGTGTCATGATGTAATAGGAAACTTTGATGCCTGTTGTTGCAGGGCTGGACGCCTTACGTCATGAATGGACCACTGTGAGATCACTATGCTGGTCGGATGCGACCCTGCGAGCAAGGAAGTCTCAGTGGAGTCTGTTCATCAGGTTCTGCGACAATCATGGCTTACGGTACTTACCTGCGACTGCAGAGTCTATCTGCCTGTACATCACACATCTGACCAGGAGGGTGTCTTACTCTACAATATCAACTTACATCAGTGGCGTGTTGATGATGCACAAGTACTTTGATCAGCCACATCCAGATTCTGCAAATTTTTTGATTAGATCTACTATGTTGGGGGCAAAAAGGCTATTAGGCTGTCATTCTAAGCCTGCTCTACCCCTGATGCCTTCAGACATTGTGAATATGCGACAACATTTAGACATGAGGGACATTGGTGACCTGGAGTTCTGGTGTGCGCTGTTATTATCTTTCCGTTGTGTTCTACGTGTAAGCCATGTCACCAGTTCTCCACACGTACTACATGTAAGGGACATTGTGTGGACGGATGCAGGTATGGACGTGATCATATCCAGCTCAAAAACTGTGCAATACAAGGAGCATACTGATGTTATACCTGTGGTCACAGCCCCTGGGAGTCTTCTCTGCCCAGTGAGGCCCTTGAAGTTGTATCTGAGAGCTACCGGTAGGAGGCCATGTGATCATCTGTTTGACTTGACATATTCGAAATATTCAACCCATCTTAAATCGCTGTGCGACAAGGTTGGCCTGGTTGGCCAGTATAGCACCCATTCAGTGAGGAGAGGCGCTGCGACATTCCTGGCAACATTTCTGCCTCTACATGACGTGAAGATGAAAATTAGGTTCTTTGTATTGAATTGTGAGGGGTTGTTGTGTATTGAATTGTGTTTGTTGTTGTAATCTAATTTTTTCTTCTTGGCAAGTGTTTGTTGTTGGGTTTTTGGCCTTCCGGGTACCGGTATAAAAAGGCAAGTGTATTCAGTATCACAGTTATTATTTTATACTACATTTTTATGTACCAGTCATGATTCATTCACCCTTTCACATATACTACATTGCTCGTCAAAATATGGATATGATATACCCGGTATATATACTGTGAAAGTACTTATATTCACGGGTGTAAATTTTCGCTGATGTGGCAAAAAAGACTAATTCGCGGGTATTTATTCCATACTGTAGCATATAAGAATTTCGCGGATTTTTCATTTCCGTGAATATAGCGAAAATATATACCCAGCGAAATAAAGTACGACCACAGTAGGTATATTTATAGAGGCCATTAGTACGCTGAGTGTCCGCTTGGTGGGGTAGGTGTTGTCTCACATTCGCGCCAGACCCACCTGTTTCATAAACCTCTCATCTCCAGCGGGTAATGGACGCTACTTTTTTTTTCTTGTAATAAAGGCCTTCCGGGTACCGGTATAAAAAGGCAAGTGTATTCAGTATCACAGTTATTATTTATATACTACATTTTTATGTACCAGTCATGATTCATTCCCCCTTTCACATATACTACATTGCTCGTCAAAATATATATATATATATATATATATATATATATATATATATATATATATATATATATATATAAAGTTAAAACACACAAAAAAGGTGACAGTTTGGTGATTCGATCTCAGTACCCTTTAGTGCAGAGTTCTGAACCATGACCACTACACCATGAAGGATCATGTATTCGGTTAATGAACTCTTCAATATACTGCCCCCTCGACATAGTACCCCTTATATGAGAAGACCAGCACAGGTAGAATGTGTGGGCACGAATCCCACTCTAACCACTTGACGTTCTCTAACAAGAGACATGATAAATGACATAAATACACCATCTAATGTACGCAGATAAGTATGTATGCTACATAAGATGGAGTATAAGCTAGAAAACCTCCTTGGAGCTGTAGTATTTGCTGTAAAACCTCCTGGGCTTCGCCTCGGAGGTTTTACAGCAAATACTACAGCTCCGCGGAGGTTTTCCGTCACGTATATTAGGGACCTTTAGCAACCACGTAAAAGCTCATTTAACGCAGGCGTATCCTATCCTTTCAGCACTGCTACGTCTGCGTTTTATAAGCTTTTACGTGGTTTGCTAAAGGTCCCTAATACCCCAACCGTATATTTTCAATTCTGAAACGCCAAAGCCCCTGGCTTCCCAATGTAAATTTCCTGATAAGAGCCCCATAAGTATCAGGGCTATGTATTTGGCTTGCTGGAGGGTATTTTCCGGTTGTTTTCATTATGCATGTAGATATATGGAGATAAGCGTGACTTCAGCAGCCTTAACTATTGAGAAGAGGCACAGCGGCAGAAAGAGCCTCCCTGCAGCTGGTGCTCCCTTGTAACGTGTGTAATGTAGGGTCGTTACCAAAGACTGTACCTGGGTGCGTTCGGGCTGTGCATATACTGTATTCACCAAAGGCGGCTATAAAGAGGTACATAAAATATGTAGGTAACTCAAACTAATGAGTTGCAATGAACCAGTTTCCTTCAAATTCCAGTTTCCTCCAAACTAGTGAAGCTGGTTCCAGTTCCTTCTACAGTCTATGCTACTGCACAGGTTGGCTCAGTCACTGAGGTGCCACAACTTGAACTCAGTCCTCCCCTTTCAAGTACCGGAGTCCCCTCCCCCGTTATTCTTGTTCGTTGCCCTGAACACTGCGGGACTTACCTGACACGGGAGAAGGCATCATCCACAAACGGGAATTTAGAGCTGTTATCTACATACCTATAAGGTCAGTGCGGAAAAATATACATTGTATTGTACAACCTAGCCAACTCATCGTGAAATGTCACCACCCAGTGGGATGTCTAATATATCTGTTGTGTACATATGATTATACATGCTAGTCACAACTGTATACTTACCTTTCAAATTAATAAGACAAAGGGTATGTGCTATATAGTGAAAGTTGAAATGGATTTGAATCATTTATATGTATAACCCATGTGTGACATGTGTGGCCGTGGTTAAAACATTAGCCTTCGAGGTTTGGTAGAATTTCTTAGAATTCAAACATTTATTTACTGAAGATAAAAGCTTTTTCATAACTACTTGACATATGATGGAGTGGTTTTAAAAGGTATTAACAGAAATAGCTGGTTCATATTCTCTGCGATTCTTCCATAATGATGCATATTAAAACTTTAAGGACAGCATAATGGTTTAATGCGCCATGCCCTTGTCGTCATGATGATTGATTATAGCCCGGAGGAGTCTAGTCATCAGGCCTGCATCCATGCATCAAGCCGAATCTATTGGAGTGTATATGAACCCCAGATGATCAGCATTAATCTAATACTAGCAAGGCACTCACCCATGCTGTATGCATGCATCATGCGGCCCTTAAAGGTTAACAGGTTAGGGAATAAGTGTGTTACAGTAACGGGGTCCACATGAACCAAAGGTTTGCCTTTGTCCCCTGAAGAGGGTACTTGTGACTATGTATGTACTGTCAAGCTTTAAGTTTACTTCAGAGCCCATGCGGTGCGCCCCAGGCAGTAGGGCTATACTACTCACATGCTGCGACCACTATACTTTAATGAGTTACATTGTATCACAGACATAAATCATATTCAAGTCTGTGATTGCATATACTGCTCGGTCAGTCACATCATTGGGAACGATGTGGAAATAGATGCATTATTGAATATAATATTTGTACAAAGTAATAAAGGTGATTCAATGAGATGGTAAAAGTGTGGCTGCTGCAGTAAACCTCAATGCTGTAAGTAGCATTATTGTCCCCCAGCATTGTGCAGATGGCGGTGTTGTGGGAAAGGGTTTCCCATATGTTTGTGTTAACAATATACAAGATTAGTAATTGGCTTGATTTGGCCCTTTCTGCCTTAAGCCTTCCCCACTACAAGGGTCACATGAAGAAACCAATTGCAGGATGCCATTCACACATATCGGGACATGCTGTGGGGCTACTTGTTATGGTATAAGGAGCCTTTGGAAGGGGTCTCACCTCAAAGTGGTCTCTTTACATGTGTTTGCTTTGTATCACCTAGGTGCTTGCCCCAGGGCAATTGAATGTTTAAGCTAGGAAGGAAATTCAATCTTATAATGAAATGAGTCGAACTTGCACAGGCGTGTTCAAAGTCTTGTTACATGTGGGTGCTAGTCGTTGAAGGTTTGCTATGTACATCTTATGTATAAAAAGGAGAGTTAACAGAAAAGTGCTCGTGTTGGTGTAGTATGTGACTAAGGTACATAAAGTAGGCCGTTCAGGCTGCCCTGCCACAGCACAGACATTCAGCTATTAGCCATTCACTTTACAGTAACCGCTATATCTAACCTATCTAACCCAAATGATAACAAATCGGTGCATACTGGTGGAAACCCATGGTTGCATTCTACACAATGTGTGATTTCTGCAAGGATTTTTACATTTTTACTAATCATTTTACATGGAGGAGTAAGATAAAACTGGAAGGTTTGTGCTGCCTGTGCATGCCCACAGTATGGCACTAGTAATTGATTACCCCCTAGAAACACTCTGCACTAGAATGGATTTCCGGTAGAGGCTATTAGAGTAGTCAATTTTGAAATGATCACATTCCAATGTCATGATATAGACCTACATTTAGAGATATCCTACATATTAATCAGACTGCTAGACCCAGATCTACAGCACAAAATGTTCTTAAAAATATGGAATCACCTTTCAAATATGGGAGCCTAAATGTGTAGGTACATACATTAAAACCCCATTTATGTTTACTATTTACTGCCTGAATTCCAAAGTGATAGAAAAATAAATAGCCACCGGATTTACACATTTGTGGATCTACCTTCCCTGGGAAGTAGTACATTCCCTATGTAAGACAGCCTCCACTCACTTGGATCCCCACCACGTCCACTATACCAGGGGAGGGCTATTTCTGGACCAGTCCACTGCAGTGTTAAATAGAGCTCTCTTGTCCTACCAAAACACCTTACTTTTTGGAAAGAAGAATCAAGTTAACCATGTTATAGTGGTGCTAGAGTTATAATTCTTCCAGAATTCTCTTATTTAAGATCTCGTCTTTATATCCTATATGAAAACTGCAACTTTTTTGTACTCAATAAAAATAGCCTGAACACCCTACATAAAGGTATCAAAGGCCAGCAGTGCACCGGCGCTGTACGTGCAGTGTAAGTATGCCTTCCATTGCTGGCTAAGTTTAGTACATGGTGCTACTGGCTACACTGTTAGAAGTTAGTATAGCTGTACTTATGATATATTGGCGATTTACAGTATGAAATGGTGTATTTTTGGTTTTGCAGTAATACACCGCTAGGAGGTGGTGATATTTAAGAGCTCTTTTTCTCTTTGAGAGCCCGAGTATCTAGCAGGATCCGTACCCACAACCTCAGAACATTGAGCCCAACAGCTAACCGACGGCTCTTTTTTCTCTTGAAATATCAGAATAGCCAACTAGCGAAATAGGGCCTATGGTGGTGCGGCATTGTCCCATTAGACAAAGTTAAGAGTACTGTTTAGTTAGTGCTGCTGATATTAGGGACCTTTAGCAACCACGTAAAAGCTCAATAAACGTAGACGTAGCTTATCCCTTTAGCACTACTACGTCTGCGTTTAATGAGCTACGTTGGGTTTGCTAAAGGTCCCTAATGCCTCTCGACCCCCAGGAGTATATCCAGAACGTACCTCCTTATGCATGTTCCCGCAACACACTGTTCTTAGAGTGTTGGTCTTGGATTGGTGGTTTCTGAAACAGATTTATTTCATTATGGTTGTTTTGCAGAATCTCCAATCACGATGGATGAATACTTGTCCCATGGAGTAATAGGTGGAGCAGTGTTAGCCATCACACTTCTTCTGACGATCAAGTCTTTATCGTAAGCACATTATTGTATTCGAGTCTCATTCAGGGTATCTATTATAATTGTATCGTAATGTAGATTTTCACAAATATGTATAGAAGAGATTCAATGGATATCAAAGGATAGAAACACTGTAACATTGAGAAAATCATTAAGCGATATACTTTCATCATAGAAAGCAAAATCACAATGGAAACATATGACGAACTTAGTGTTTCGTGTACATTTCAGTTGGTATACAAGTAAATAAGTATCATTTTACATTTCACTACCACCAGTACTTGTGCAAAGCTTATTTGATATATTTTACAGGTACAAAGTGAAGCATGACACAATGCAGAGGCAGACTTACCCAGTTGACACTGTTATACTTCACCACCAAATAGGGCGAGGACCGAATGCTCCAAGTTTATCCCCCTTCACACTAAAACTTGAAACATACCTTCGTATGGCAAAAATACCATATCAGGTATGATATTGTTTTACTTGATGTTATGACAAATATGACACACTTTACATGATGTTATGTTTAGAAAGTCTACTTAATCTGGGTGTCTTGATATTTCTAATAGCCTTCCTAATTTTGATAACCCTGTATTGTTTTACTCCTCAGAATAATTACCTTGGTGGGGTGCACTCTAAAGGGAATCCAAACTGGATAACATATAACGAAGAGGATGTAGCTGACAGCTGTGTGGACTATTTAAAGGAGAGCCTTGACAAGGATCTCAGTGCTCACCTACCTGTGAAGGAACAGGCGATATCCAGGGCATTTCAGTCCATGGTTGAGGAAAACCTGTATTGGTGGGTTCCATATAGCTCTAAATACCAATTATGTATCATGCAAGGATTTTCTTTTAAAAATTGCTCTATTAACATGGACAGCAAATGGTCAGTACTCTACATTTGCACAATGTATTGCCTGTGGTCCTGGCTAAATCCCATTACTTTTCATGTAGTGGTAAACTCTCAAAGCGTTCATTTATATTAATTCCAGAACGTTATAGGGTTGACATGGGTTGCACAGGGTGTATAGATACCCTAGAATTAAAAAAGAGGTAAAAACAAAAAACAAAAAAAATCACAATCATCTAAACTATAATCTTTATTAAATTCTACAGGTCTATTTGTGCTTTGACCTTGGGTGACGACTGTACGACCCTGAGGAGGTTATTTGCTGCGGGACAGGTCTCTACCCTGTGGTACACTCTCAAGGTGCTTCATCAAACTGCAAAAAACAGGCTACAAGGCCCGCCCATACCCAACCGCAGCCTCTCAGAAACTGTCAACATGGGCCTTGCTGACCTGAGGGCTCTCAGCATATTTATGGGTAAGATGTCTTTATCTCTTTAGCAGGTTAAGCAATGACACGCATAATGGTGGTATATTAGAATACTCTCATTCCACTCGATGTGGCACCGGTTGACCCACTGGAGAGTATTGGTATGGGAATGTGAGGGTCAACAATTATTATTACGGGAGAAAGTGTGTAATTAGAAAGGTACATACATTTCGTATAGGTCTGCAACAGGTAAATCGAAATGGAAATATGAAGCGACTTCTCCAATGTCAAAGTCAGAGTCAGCAGACTCTGATCCTGGCCCTGAAGTTAAGGTCCACAATCACTTCTAACACTCTTCATCACATACTACTAGAAAGGTACAGGAAATGTACACTCTACTGTAAAGTGCCTTTGAATCTTTGCAAGTAAATATCCGGTAGTATGTTCGGTAGTATCTATAATTATTCTACAATTGGTTTAGATCGTAATACAGGTACATGTAATGGATATATGCCGAGAGAAAAAAAAGATAGCCGTCCGATAATCATATAAGACCCATAATCCCAATGGTTGTCATAATTACTCTTTATGCTGATTCATAACAGACAAAACGAAATGGTTGAGATTTCATATCTTGGTTCAAATGGATTTCACCTCATATCGTAAGCATGTGCCACATGTGCTTGACAAAAGCAACGATCTAAGATGTTTATCACAAATAAAAACACTAGTTAGTGTTGATACCAGTTTTTCACAGCTGATAGGATCTAAGCCTATGAGGCATTGAGCTGACTTGCGGTATTCCACACTAGCTGGATGTCCACTGTACAGCGCCATGTTTGACTGGTCCCAGTATACGTTCTTTATGTTCCAATTACTAGCTTTGACAGCAAATCTTGTAGATGGGGGTGCTCAGACTCTGCTTGGAGAGTGGAACCACTGCATTCCCTGCATGATAGGACACCTGCACTCTTTTTGTTACCTGTCCAGGGGAGTGCAGTGGTTAGCACATTGGACCCATGATCAAGAGTACCTAAGTTCAAATCCCTCCCAGGCTATGTGTATAGTGCCCATGCAATCCACCATCTATCTCTTTTATTTATGTTAATGCCTTTTGAAAAAGGGGAGCAGGTATTCATGAATTCTGTGTGCTAATGATAGGGACCTTTAGCAAACCCGACGTAGCTCATTAAACGCAGACGTAGTAGTGCTGAAGGGATAGGCTACGTCTGCGTTTAATGAGCTTTTATGCGGTTGCTAAAGGTCCCTAATTATATATCACTATTTACATGTAATTTACCTCACCATTCACATCATAAGCATGACATTCGTTAGGTCACCTAGAGTCAGTAGATTTGGTGTAGAGGCAGAGTCCTCACTTTCAATGCCAGGGGCCGGGGAATGATTCCCAGTCAGCGCAATCTTTCTGCACACCATTTAACAATCCATGTCAAAAGTAACAGAAGGGTACCCTCCTTTTTCATTAAAGGTATGTAATAGTTTTTTTGGTTAGGTTAAAGATAGCAATGCATATTTTAACTGACACATAACCTGGCAGGGATTTGAACTATAATAGGGACCTTTAGTAACCAATGTGATACATGTTCCAACACAAAGGCTTCCTAACAAGTAGGTCATAGGGGCAGACCTATTTGCTCAAACATAAATAAAAGAGATTCATTTGTGCATGGTATGGGCACTACACATATCCTGGGAGGGAATTGAACTTAAGTACTCTTGATCATGGGTCCAATGTGCTAACCACTGCACTATCCTGGACAGATAACAAAACATAGTGCATGTGTCCTACCATGCAGGGAATGCAGTGGCTCCACTCTCCAATCAGAGTCTGAGCACCCTCATTTACAGGATTTGCGAGTTCAATGGGCTCTCACCATGTGGCTCCACTGGTATCCCGCTAGTGAGGAATAGACATGCATGTGGTATTAACCTTACACAGCTTTTATAAGGTGCTATGTGATCTCCCTTCATGCTTGAGTTGATAACCATTCCCTTATACAAGAGGATTACCCCTGAGGTACAGAAGGCGCTTCTTATTGCTAATTGAAGTGATACAAGCTATGCTCATGCCTGCATGATGATCAAATTTGAAGCTGTATAGATCTCCACAGAGTATGGAGGGAACCACTATACCTGGCATTCTGAGTAACAACAGGATTACTCAATCACAAGAGGATTTATATCACTCATACTCCACCTTGGTGTTGGAGTTATAGTTCTTACCACACTATCAGAAGTTAGTGTAGCTGCACAGCGAGAAATACTGTAGCTGCACAGTATAAAAGGAGGCATTTTTGTTTTCCAGTATCACCTACTGTACAACTACACTCACCTACTGTAGAACACCACACACACAGGAGATCGTGGGTTCTTCAGGGTAACACAGACTGAAGCAATCACTATCCGGACTTAGGCCCAATCTAGAGGCAACCAAAGGAAGCACGGGGGGTTGGACATGGCCGCGCCTATGGCCTAACCCCTAGGAGCCCTATCTATAGGCCTCTACCGCACTGTAAAAAAAATGTCGTCAAAATGACGGTGAATCACCGGCAACTTTTGGGACATGACTTTCACCGTTATTTTGACGGTGACGGTCACCGTCAATTTTACGTAGACTAATTGTTCAATTTACTTAGAATCACCGTTAATTTTACGTTGAATGACCGTTAATTATATGTAGAATCACCATCAATAGATTCAGAGTATTCAAATGTACAGAGATTCAGTGTTATTGCTAGGGCTAATACAGACTATGTGAATATTCTATAAGCCTCGTAGGGAGTTGGATTATGGTGACTTTAGTTACTGTAGTATACATCTAAGAACTTATGGATGAGCCATAGTTTGGCTTTGCCCTGATCCTATATGCCACACTGGCGATTTGACTTGCATACTAGCATACTAGCCATGGCCTATACAAGAGGTTTTACTCTAGAGGATTGATACAAGGCAGAGTTTCCAGAGGTGGGGATATATGCATAGTATGTTACCACAAAATAGGTGTATAGATCCATACAGCTACTTTCTTCTGGATATTATCAAGTGATCATGGTATCTTATCAAACCTATCACAAGATTGAATTGTTAAATTGTCAAACATATAGATTAATTGAAAATCACCATTATCTCAACATGTATATTCCACTTCAAGGCCTCACACTCTCCAGAAAAATCTTCTTACAAACCAGGCCACCTACCTATGGCAGTATCCACTATTTGTGGCTCCCTCTGGGATTTGACATTAGAAGATGAATTTACGTTGAATCATTGTAATCCAAACCAGGTTATCATTTAACAAGGATCCACTGTGAAATGGCTGATATTTACGATGCTTCATTGTATTCCAAATAACGGTGAATCAGCGTTAAATTTTACAGAGTGAATCTGTAAAAAGTACATCTATTTTTTACAGTGCGGGATCGGACTTGTTCCCGCACCCCCACTGTTTACACTGATACCAGCAATCTCGTGAGACCTTGGTTCTGCTCTCGTATTGTAGCCTGTTCCCCGGAAGCTATGGTGTGTGAGTGTCTGGTCACTGCCTAAGTCTCACGATAAGTTGCGAGCACAGAACTAACATGGCTGCCCATACGGAGAAACCCGAGTCTTCGCTATTCCTCACTAGCGGGATACCAGTGCTGCCACAATTGGGTACACTTAGAACTAGCAGTGTGGGTCTCAGGGGGGGCCAAACATCAGGGGGAGAGTGGATCAATGATTACACTAGGCCTCTACATGTGTATTATGCATTGGTTGTACCTGGACACACCTTTTATTATCTATCCAATATAGGGTTGTGGTTAGGACGATGGACTCATGACTAGCAGTACCTAAGTTCAAATCGCCTCCAGGCTAGGTGTGGTGACCATTTTAACCCCATTGGTTGCAAAAGCTTGCACCAAAAGTTTTGGCAAAACGTTTTTGTAAAACATTTTATGAACCTTTGCAAAGGTTTGGGTATAGTCTTTTGGTAGCCACTTTTGATAACCATCTATGTTACACTAAAAGCCACACCAAGGACCGAACCCTGGACCCTTAGATTGGGAGTTCCAGGCTCTCCTGGTTGAGCTATGGAGGCTGCTGGTAGGTCCAGGTACAATAGGTAAACTTTGTTATTGATTATCCACATTAATGATCAATGCTAAATAATTGGGACCTTTAGCAAACCCGACGTAGCTTATTTAACCCAGACGTATCCTATGCTTTCAGCACTGCTACGTCTGCGTTAAATGAGCTTTTACGTGGTTGCTAAAGGTCCCTAATGGTAGGCCTACACTGTAATAGGGACTTTGAACAACCAATGGGGTCGAACCCAAGGTAATAAACTCAAAGGCATGTTCCCTAACAGATCAGGGGCAGACCCAAAATAAACAAGATTTATTTGTGAATGGTCTACTCTAGACTGTTAGCCTGGGTTCGACCCCATTTGTTGTTCAAGGTCCCTATCACAGTGCACCATTATTTAGGGACCTTTAGCAAACCTGACGTAGCTCATTAAACGCAGGTGTATCCTATCCTTTCAGCACTGCTACATCTGCATTTAATAGGGACCTTTAGCAACCCACGTAAAAGCTCATTAAACGCAGACGTAGCAGTGCTGAAGACATAGGATACGTCTAATGAGCTTTTATGTGGTTGCTAAAGGTCCCTAATGAGCTTTTACGTGGTTGCTAAAGGTCCCTAATAGCATTGATCATTAGTGAGGATAATCAATAACAAAGTTTATGTTCACCTATTGTACCTTGATCTACCAGCAGCCTCCATAGCTCAACCAGGAGAGCCTGGAACTCCCAATCTAAGGGTCCCGGGCTCGGTCCTTGGTGTGGCTTTTAGTGTAATATAGATGGTTACCAAAAGTGGTTACCAAAAGACTATACCCAAACCTTTTGCAAAGGTTCATAAAATGTTTTACAAAAACATTTTGCCAAAACTTTTGGTGCAAGCTTTTGCAACCAATGGGGTTAAAATGGTCACCACACCTAGCCTGGAGGGGATTTGAACTTAGGTACTGCTAGTCATGAGTCCATTGTCCTAACCACAACCCTATGTTGGACAGGTAAAATATTGCAGGTGTCCTAGCATGCAGGGAATGTAGTAGTTCCACTCTCCAAGCAGAGCTTTAGCCCCCTGATCTGGTCCACATAATTTGCTGAAGCTAGTGACTGGAAAGGAGAGAGTGCATACTGGGACCAGTCCAATATGGCGCTGTCCAGTGGACATCCAGCTAGAGGGGAATAGGCTGGCCGGCAGTAGATTCGTTGCTTTCATTCTCTCACTCATTACTATGAAGGCAGTAATGAATCTACAATTGAACTGAACTCAAACTCAACTATACGCCTAATTAGTTTTCTTTCTAGATGCCAAGAGCATTCAACACATTCCATGGTTATGATCTTTTGATGCAGTGTATTTCCCTGCTACAGGTTCAAACCCACTAACATGTAAGTTGCTGTCTGACTAGGCTCCCTGTCTGCTTCCTACAGGGGACAGAGCCTTCCTGATGGGGGAGGCGCCATGTGAAACAGACTGTGCCGTGTTTGGCATGCTGGCCCAGATAAAGTGGCACCTCCCGGGATCTCAGCTAGAGGCCATGATGACGGGTAGGTCGACCATTGGTAATTGTGTGCCACCGAAATTTGGGTTCCCATGTACTAAAGTGTCTTAAACTGCACATTCAATAGTTTTCATAAAAGTGGATGAGAAAGCAAAAATATTGACCCTCTTTCGACTCTCAGCCACTGCGACCTGTCGCATTCAATTGGGTTTCTCTGTGCTGCTAATTATATATTGTGGAATTCATTCAGTCTCACAGATTGTGGTAGTCTAAAACGGCATTTTGGATGTCCTTGTTACTTTGCAGAGGAGTTTACCAACCTGTCCGATTACTGTGACAGGATGAAGGAGAGGTTCTGGCCTGACTGGGAGGAATGTACCACAGCGGGGGGAACCAGGGAGGCCGCTAAATAATGAGTCACTTATGGCAGACATACAAGCTGTACACAACTGTAGACAGTTATAGAAATAAAAGCACTGTTTTACAATATCACTTGTTATCGTGAGCTACTTCAAATTATACAATAACCCAAAAATAGAAAATGTAACATTATATACAGAGTGTTTGTTAATATTAGTATGAAAACTCGAATTATGATTTTCAATTATAATGTGCCTAATTCAAGTGGGGAAAGTACATGATTTTTTTTCTGCAAGCTGCTTAATGGCCATTCATTCAGTATAGCTTCACCATTTGACCTTTGGACAAAGGCCCAGGGAAGTTTAACATTATAGAGAGGAGAGAATGGGGAAAGAACCAAACTGTGTGTATTATGTACTGGATATACTCCTGGGGGTCTAGAGGCAATATCATTGATAGAAGCCAAGGCCGAAGGCCAAGGTTTATATCAATGATATTGACTTGAGACACCAGGAGTATATCCGACATACAGCCCGCTTATTATTTACACCCCTAGGAGGTGGTTATATCTAAGAGCTCTTTTTCTCTTTGAGAGCCCGTGTATCTAGCAGGATCCGTACCCACAACCTCAGAACATTAGGGACCTTTAGCAAACCCTACGTAGCTCATCAAACGCAGACGTAGTAATGCTTAAGGGATAGGCTACGTCTGCGTTTAATGAGCTTTTACGTGGTTGCTAAAGGTCCCTATTGAGCCCCAACAGCTAACCGACTGCTCCACCGGGACTCATGCAATGATACTAAACAGCCAATAGTATATGTAGTGCTTCTGCCTTTTTAGCTCAATGAGTAATGTTATACAAAAACTTTGAGGGGTTCGAACCCAATTGGTCCCAATCCAAACAAGAACTACCCTGTATGCTAGCAGCAGGACCACCCAGCCACATGTGTCTGAGCCTGTTAACTAGGGCATATATTGGTGAGGGATTGTCCCATTAGACAATGTAAAGAGTGCTGTTTAATTGGTGCTGCTGTTGTATAAATCCGGGGCTCCGCCCACACACACACGTTTTCTTTTTTTTCCTCTTCTTTTTTTCTTGAAATATCAGAAAAGACAACTAGCTAACTAGGGCCTATGTTGATGAGGTATAGTCCCATTAGATAAAGTTAAGAGTACTGTTTAGTTGGTGCTGCTGTTGTATAATTCCCCCCCCCCCCGTTCTTTTTTTTGTTTTTTTTCTTTTCTTTTTTTTCTTGAAATATCTTAATAGCCAAATAAATAAAAAAATGTATGTCAAGCATATCAAAAGTTCTGCTCTACATGGGATTCGAACCCAGCTTCTGGAAGTCCAAACCATAAGTACCATGTACTCAAGGAGTTTCACCCCAGAAGCCAGCTGTGAGTGTTCATGGTTAGTTTATATATCGCTATGCTGTATCAGAATGAGGCTACACTCTTCAAGCATGTGCTCTGATCATTGTATTTCTATAAGAACACACAGAGGATATGTTTGATGATCATATAACCTCCTAGTAGGGTTATACAGGATATCCTCCTAGGCCACATGTCGGGAAAAAGAGCTGTAATCAGGCTATTTTACATAATCAGTCTATGAAAGCGGGCTGTATGTCGGATATACTCCTGGTGTCTCAAGTCAATATCATTGATATAAGCCTCGGCCTTCTGCCTTGGCTTATATCTCGACCCCCAGGAGTATATCCAGTACATACCAATACGGAAGCTAGGGCAAGGTGTTAAGAATAGCGGAGGTAGGGTCCCTTATACTGTTATATATGTCTCATGAAAATCAATGTAACCAAATGAATTAAAGGCGATATGTTCGGATGCAATTACACATTTTATTCCAAGCTTGGAAAAGACACAAAATCCTGGGCACTTGACAAGCAGGGTGGCCGGACTATTTCTATATAATGATACGACATATATGAGTGATATGTATATACCTTATAGCCTTAATCTTCGCATCTTAGAAACTGCTTGTTGTTATCATCTGATTTTGAATTCGTACCATACCACCATTATGATTCGCAGGTGGAGCCTCGTAAAAGTTAGCCTCGTACACTCCCAGCCTCGAGCTCTCCAGGCCCATAACTGGGCCTGGCCGAATTTATATCTAAAGAAAATGATCCGGAATCCTGGATCATTTTTCAATAAGGAGTGTGGGTTCGAGCTCCACCATGGCACACTAGGTAAAACGTTTTTGTGCATTGTTTATCTAATCCATTTGAAGCATAGGTCCACCTATATTGACATAGGTATCTTACCTTTTTAATATGTGAACAGGTATATGAGTTCAATTCAGCTGCATTATACAGATATCAACAGTACTACTAATTGAGCATGAGTGGGATTAGAACCCGCGTTCTCCTGAAAGCTGATACACAGTAGGAGTAGCAGAGTGGGACAACTATTTGTATAGATTACGGATAGGGGTTAAATGAGTGTTCTGAGCTGCTCGGTGGGAAAGTATGATCACAGGAAGGTGTTAGTTCCGGTCACACAATGAGAATGGTATACATCTAGTCCATAATCTAGGTCCTGAAGGATTTGGGATGTCTTATATTGTTATAAACTATACTATTGACAACATTTAAAGCATAAAAACATTTACATTGACAGAGTTATACTACCTGTTAAACACGTGAATAGGTACATTTTTTTAAATCAGATCCTTAAAGGTGATGTGTGTACATATAAATAAACTGAACCTGTTCAACTGATTGAGAGGTACATATGTTCCTGTTGTGTACATATATATATATAGGCTGTAGGATAAGTACATCCATCTAATTACCACCGTATTGAGCCCCTTTCCCAAACCCACTTAGTACCACATACCTCAGCCATGATAACACTAGTAGTGACACACTCTCAGTTAAGGTGGGAATACATGTCCATAGGTGTATGTGGGCCATGATTCATCAGGTAATTGATATATTTAATGCCTGCTGTACATTTGAGTCAAATCTGAGGGGTAAAAAAAAAAATCAAAAAAAAAAATCAGTGAGGTCCGATTTTTGTATGGTAAGGTCTCTCGGTGAAAAATTGGTATCTTATCAAAATGTCATGTCCAATATCATGTTATCTTTCTTAGATGAGTCCGAAATAACGTAAATACTGTAAATAGTGTCTTTACCATATATCATGTAATATGAAATAATTTGAGCTGCAATTTTTTTTTTTTTTATCAACATTTTTACATTAGGCTATGGCCTAGGCCGCAAGAGGGCCGTGTCCAGGCTTTCAGAGTGACCTCCGTTACCAAGCATATTTCCTGCTCAAAATGATAGGGGGTAGGGCCTAACCAGCTTTTTTTTGCCAAAACTTTAATTTCTGTAGGGATACAACATGAAAAGTGGAAAAAGGCTCGATGGCCATAAAATCCTGGCTGCAGGGCCTGATGAAGACCCTAATTCTGAGGCAGATTATATAAGGGGCGTGACCTCCGTAACCATAGTTTAAGGTATAAAAAAAGGTCCAATTTTAAAAATATTTTTTTACACAATGGATAACATATACATAAAGGCACACACCAAAAATTATGGTAATCGGTTGAATATTTAGCTGATAGGGCATGTAAACATACACTCTGCGTGACCTCCGTTACCGTGATCTCCGTTACGGGGAACACCAGACGGGGCTGCCCCCGGGTCCCCCCGGGTACAGGCCGGGACTCTGGGGCGGAGCTGCCGCCCGAGTGGTCTGGCCCCAGGCAAGTCGCAGTAGGCTCATTTTAACCTCACCCTCCCCCCCCCTCCCCCCCCCTCTCCCCCCCCCTCCCCCCCGCCCTTATGGTCAAGGGAATGCTTTTAGGTTAGCGACAACCTACTTCTCAACAAGGGACAATTAAAACTCATGGTTTTCTTACGATTGACAAGCTAGGGATATCTAGCCTAGGCCTAGGCTAGATCTAGACTTCGTCTATTTACTGTACTAAGTATAGCCTATAGGGGCCTAGCCTAGGCCTCCAGGTCGTCAGACAGATCTAGGCCTACCCCCTCTGCAAAAAGCCACCCCAGTAGGCCTAAAGTTGAAGAAATAACCGGGGAGATATATACTCATGTTGAATCTTGCCATGTTGTCTAAAAGTCGGCAATATCATACTCCTGAAAGACTGCGGGAGTTGACGGCTCGCGGAATCGAACTCAGTTCGCCCGCACCAGGGACCAGCACCCTGCCACTGGACCAAAGCCGGCGGCATTGTGGAACACATGCCTTTGCACGATCTAGTTCCAGCACTGCTGTGGCTGCCTAGGCCTATATGCCGACGTCTGTGTTAGGCAAGGCATATGAAATAAGGAAAATGTAAAAAGATCTTGTACATAGAGAAAAAATTGATCGAAACCCGTCAAAATGATAAATCATGCTTTAATGATATTGTCCCGCCTCATAGGCTAGGCCTATAGGCCTAGGCATGAATTGTGCCATGAAAGTAGCAGGTGCCTATTAGGCCTACCTGGGGGTATAAAGGTGGAGGTCTCTATGTCCCATGTCAATTATAAGAGATGTCCATGTCCTTGTGTCCATGTCCCCTGTTACATAGCCTTACTGTCCTGTCACATGTCACTATAGGCCTAGGCCTAGCCTATGTAGCATTGATTTTAAGAAAAGGGCAATGCCCGGGGGCAATGTCACCATGTCAAATTTAGGGGTCTACCTCAACCTACCCTGTGGCATTGGAATTTAGCTAATTTCTAATAATTTCAGATATTTCATAGACATTAAAAATACCTTATTAAAAGTAATAATGGTTCAAATTGTACAGGAAGAGATTTAATAAAACAACGTTAGACCCATAGGAAGCAATGTTTCGACTGCTAGGCACGCACCAAGAGAGCTCAATGGTGGTGGTGGTGGTGGTGGGGACGGGGGGTCAGGACAAATGTGTAGGCCTACCATTTTGACATACACACTATGTACGCATAGGGGTGTTTAATGGTCATTTCGGGACAAAATAGGGGTAGGCTATATCTTCAGGTCTAAAGATTCTAAAGCCTTAATTTTGTCCCTGTTTGGCATAGCCCTAGCAGCGGTATACCTAGGGCCTTTATATGCCTATCTTGGAGAATATGCAAGTACATGTACAGCACTTTTCTCATTATTGTCTGATACAAACAAGGACGCTATTTCCTGTACTTTGTAAGTTTGAGCCCCCACCCCACCCCCTCCAGTGCACAGTTTCGGGATAGGGAGATATAGGGGTGCAGAGGGGTGCCCCCCTGAGGTCGGAAAGTCGCCGAAATTAAGGTGTAGGCCTAGGCCTACAGGTCGCAAGGTCGTTTCTTTAGATCCTATATCCTATAATCAATATTGTGCAAAGGTCACCAGGAGGGTTTTTCTCTTTTTTTCACGAACTCATTAGGATAAAAAAATACACTGGGAAGAAGTAAAAGAAATCGTTTCATCAAATGCAATATTGCATTTCTATTGGGGAAATCGTTTATTTTCGTTTCCTGATCATCAAACGAAAACGAAGAAAAAGGATTATATGGTTATTCTTTCAGGGAATTCGTTTTAATTGGGCATTATAAGTATTTCGTTTTGTACCTGGCCTAATTACAAACATATACAGAAACCAGTCTACATTCCGGAAAACACCAAGGGAATTCCCTTAGTGACGTCACACCTTTTCGTTTTGGCCTGATATCCCAGTATAAAATCCTGATGACCCCCTCCCACTCTCGCAGCCAGGAATAGCATGTGGTTGGACGGGGAGGGGGTGGACTCATTTGTAAGAGACGATTTTGTTTCAACTTCTCCAATGCAAAACCTGAAAATATCTCTAATGTAAAACGAACTAATAGGAGATGGACTCATATAATCCAAGTAGAATTTTTTTTTTTCAAAATAAAGGTTAGACAGGTTGAATCCATTAATCGTATAACATGTTGTCATATATCAGTAGTTTTTTATAATACAATTTTAAGTGGTATAAAACTGGTGTACACTTCTTAGTAGCACCCTCGAGGCACCAACTAAACACCCCCTTAGAAATGCTTTTTTGATGACAAACGATTTACTTTCAGCAAAGAAAATATCTGAAATAATGCCAAACGAGTTGTCTAACACCCCTCAGAAACACTGTTTTATTTTTGTTAAAACGATTTCATACACCTAAGTACAAAGTAGTACGTTTAGGCACCACGTTTTTCAAAAAAACTTGTAGAAACACAAAATGGCTAACGTACTTCCATTTGACTTCTGTTTGAAAAAAGAGAAAAACCCTCCGGGTCGCCTAAATTATTGCACCAGGTCGAATAGTCGCCTGGAAAACAGCCCAGGTCGCCAGGTCGCCGAAAACCCCTCTGCAGTCACAGATATCCAATTAAAATGCGTAGGGCCTAGATATTTCTGCTTGGGATTTCTACCACTCCCCCTCTTAACCCTTAAGGACGGCATAATGCCTCAATGCATCATGCCCCTGGTCATCATACTGTATAATTGCAGTCCTGGTGAGTAACTCGCCAGTGCTGTATTCAAGAACCATGTGCACCCTCGGGTGTTGAGACAAAACCCCCGGAGACAACCCAAAGGGTCGGCATGATGAACTAATGCGGCAATATTAATAAGCTCACCAGTCGAGATGGGGGGGGGGGGGGGGAGGGGAGGTAGTAGGAGAAACTGCAATGGCGAGACTCCCCCCCAGTATAGGGGTCAAGCTGGACGTCCTGTGGGCGCATCCATTACTTAAGCCTGTAACTGGCGAGATAAGCACTGGTACCAGCGGTCATATGGGTACAGGCTATTACATAATGCACCCTAAGAATTCCGCAGTGAAGGCCAGGGAGTTATCTCATTGGTTGATAATGCATCCAGCTACATGCCTATAAGGCATAGGCTGGACTGGAGCTTGTTGCGACGGCCCGCACTGATAACAGCAGACTAGGTACCAGTCAGGGGGTACATTATCAGTGTGTTTTACCGCAACCAGCGAAGTTTTAAATGGTGGACCCACTGGGTATGAAGCTGCCTTATGCGGGCGTCCATTGCTTGATCTGGTACTGGCGAGATAAGCACTGATAACAGCGGTCACATGGGTACCAGCTGTTACATATAATGCACCCTAAGAATTCTGCAGTGAATGCAGGGTGTTATCTCATTGGTTGATAATGCATCCAGCTACACGCCTATAGGCAGAGATCGGATGTTAGTATAGGCAGAGATCGGACGTTAGTGAGTGTTCATTTATTAACTACAGGGGGGTGGTGAGATTTCGTGCAGAGGGGTGACATTTTTTTACGCCCACCCCTTGAGAGCGCCTGGAGTGTTTCGCGCCCCTTCCCCACCCACCCGGCAACTATAGTAACGTGCAGTTTTTTTTGCTAAAAAGGGGTTGAATATTTTATCCCCCCCCCCTCAAGACGATGAGGGGTCGGAAATTTTCATGTCCCCCCCCCCCACTGTAACTAATAAATGAACACTGCCTAATGTCCGGAGGGCCTAGAGTAGGGTGTTCACTCCAGTCACCCCTGCGTGTCCCCACTGCATACACTGTGTAAAAGGGGCCTACCATGGCATCTATTGTGCAGTATGGCAGTATCCTGTGCTTCTAAGATATTGTTAATTCCGGGAGAGTCTGTTGTTTCCTCACTAAATATTTTACAGTAGGGATATTCTACACATATTGGAGCATATTTTCAGCTGATACCATTTTCGAAATTTCCCATGGTTTAGGAGATATGATAGAAACAAAACTTCCAAGTAACATTGGGACAATATAATTTCAAAATACGAAAAATGGTATTTTGTAATTTCAAAGAAGCCATATTCATACATGCAATACACTTTTGAGATTTTACATAATTATCCATATGTCCCCCGGAAATTGACCCATGTGAAGGTCATGGTAAAGCTATGAATACACTACAGGATCATAATAAAAAATGCATCAATGGCAAAGTATTGAATCGTATCTTTTAGTAACAAAATAATTCAGTGGCTAATCTGAGTAGCTGGTGATATATGGCTAGTTGAATATCACAAATTTTTCATACTCAGAGTGCCCTGCTACATGCAGGGTGATTACTCACTGCACTGAAGACCCCACTGTACACAGAGTATGAGTGCCACCCGTCTGACAGGTTATATATAGAGCAGCAGGGGTAAAATTATGAGGAGTTTCTCAACTTCATATCACTCTCAAGCACTTACCGTTGAAGGTATCCATATTCTGATTTTTGCATTGTATTTGTACATATGATGCCTGCAAGGAACACTAGATAAATGTCATGTAGGACCAATAATTAGTTTTGGATGGAACTCCCTACTCTAGCCTAGCGTCATGGGGGCCGATTGTCATAGGGCCTATTGTCAGGGAGGCTGATCGTCATGTGGCTAAAATGCTGAGGGCCTATTGTCCCAGGGCCGATTGTCAAGAGGGCCCCTGGCCCGGACACCATTTTGGGGCTAAGATGCTTGACATTGGCCCTATTTTACCCTATAATTCCTTCTAACCCCCCCCCCACCCCTGCATCCCAGGTAACCCCCTCTACCTAAGAGTTATGTAGCCTACCCGCCCCATTCATATAACACTGAGGTACTCATTGACCTGCTCACTCTGGTCCATAGTTATTCTGAAATAAGAGAGTTTACACATTCTTAAAAATCCCTACCGGTGTGAGTGGCCTGCATTGTCTTAACTGAGGTGCGAAGATGAGGCATAAACACTGCCCCCTCATCTGTGTCGGGGGCTTACTTCCCCCCTCCCCCAGCAATCCTTGTACTAGCCCCTAGTTGGGTAGAAGAAACCACATCCAATAGCGCTTTAGTGTCTGTATTTATCCAGGCTTAGACTGTATGTAGGGTCGTGCTACAACTCATTAATCACATTATCATTGATCCTTCTTTGGGTTAGACACAATGCGCTTAAAGTGGCATAGTCCGATGATTAGGGCTCAAAAAATAATTTTGCTAAAACTGAACCAGAATGTTCAAAATGACCAAACTTCATGTCCTTTCTACTTTATCAAACATTATTCCCCAGAATTTGGCTTAGATTTCAGCTAATTATCAGTTTTAGGCTGAATTTGAGACTTTTGGAGTGCACGCTATAAGTCCACCGATTGAAAACTGTACTGTAAAAGGCTATACCTGTGTTCATGTGGCCCTCTTTTTGTCCATCACTGATATTTTATTGTACCTCATCTTCCAAATATGATATTATAATGCCATTTTGAACTCATTTAAGTAGAATTTAAAATATGGAAAAAATCGGACCATGTCACTTTAATTTGTTCCTGAGATAGAGCCACCTGAAGGTTATGGGTTTGGTTGGGTGAACTTGTAAACAAATAAATCTTAATACATCTTAAAAAATCTCAAATCTGAACAAATTATACGTGTCTACTTGTAAAAAAAGACATAGATTCTATTACAGGTAGTTAGGTAAATTTTGACCAGGTTTGAGTTTCAGTTGGTATCGAAAATCTACTGGACATATATATTATGTCTATAATGTACATCTACACATTCAAACAAAAACATAGTCTCAAGAAATGTAGAAGCTAAATAAATGGTGTCAGGATGTGCGGGAAATACAAAAGTACACTATACATGTAGTAGAAATCATTACAGTTTACTATAGTGTCATGGTGTGCCAGAAATACTATAGTTTACTATATTTTACTACAGTAAATTATACCGGGAAACTATAGCAACAAATGATATAATATAACACTATCTGAAGGTGTTTCAGGGAATAGGCCTAATAGGCTTACTAAAATATGGGAGCAGGGAGGGACTCCTACACTGTAAAAAGTTACTGTATTTAAACAGCACAATGTGCTGTACATTTACAGCACTTTTTGCTGTAGTTGGTATTACAGCACTATTTGCTGTATGATTACAGCATTATGTACCATAAATTGGGTCTACAGCAATGTTGCTGTACATTTACAGCACATTCTGCTGTAGATATCTGCCACTAGGTGGCAGCAGTATACCATTTTCGTAGTTATTATTCCATCCAACCCTCTCCCAAGTCAAATTAAGCCTCACAAACTCTCAAAACATTGTAGAATAAGAATGGATGAAAGAGCCTGAATGCAGTTATCATAAAGTGTATTGATATTTGCAACATTGTGTTAAATAATACAAAAAAACTGCAAAAGTATAGACCAGACATCACATTGGTGGGAAAAATTAAATCCTTAAGTGCATGGACTGGGAAAAAAGCTGGTATCACAAACAGTTCAGCTGTACTACAGCAGGATTAAATTATTACATTGTGTAGTATGTATTATTATCCTAGCTCAAATTGAGCTAATGCAGGAAATGTACTCTCCATGCATGCACATTAATTGATGTAAATTGATGATAACAATACTATGAAACCCAGCCGATGTCCATGTTCAGCAAAATCTACTGGAACAAAAGTTGCCAGCAACTTTTGCTGTAGATGTACAGAACTTACTTCTTACAGTGTACAGTGTAAGAAGTAAGTACTGTACACCTACAGCAAAAGTTGCTGGCAACCTTTGTTCCAGTAGATTTTGCTGTAGGCGTACAGCAACTGACTTGCTGTACATTTACAGCAACTGACTTGGTTGCTGGTGGTGGTCCTGCTGCGGTGGGTCCTGGTCCATGTTCTGTGGAAGTATGATGCTGGCAAGCCGTACATGGCCACAATCATGGTAGTATGAGTAAGCTGCACATGTGCATGTGCTACTTGTTGCTTTGATAGGCTTATCACTTTCTGGCAGCTGAATGCACAACTTTTGCATGTCAGCTGTGATGTACCAAAGATCTGTAAGCTGCATTAGATCTTGGGCAGATGCAGCAAGTGCTGACTCCAGTGAATCAAAGCCAGGGTACTCCTCTAGCTGTAGCCTTCGCACAAGATGTATGTACTTGCACATGGTCTGAGTGTGACCTCGAGGGCAAGTGCAATAGCACTCGGCAATATTGATGTGGTATGCCACGTCGTCATCAAACTCGGATGGCACTATGTAGAAGCCATTCCCTACATTTGTGGTTTTGGCACTCCACCCCTTTGCTATTAAGCGCTGAGCTGCCACAGCATCTCCCTTTGACTGCTACATGCAGGGTGATTACTCACTGCACTGAAGACCCCACTGTACACAGAGTATGAGTGCCACCCGTCTGACAGGTTATATATAGAGCAGCAGGGGTAAAATTATGAGGAGTTTCTCAACTTCATATCACTCTCAAGCACTTACCGTTGAAGGTATCCATATTCTGATTTTTGCATTGTATTTGTACATATGATGCCTGCAAGGAACACTAGATAAATGTCATGTAGGACCAATAATTAGTTTTGGATGGAACTCCCTACTCTAGCCTAGCGTCATGGGGGCCGATTGTCATAGGGCCTATTGTCAGGGAGGCTGATCGTCATGTGGCTAAAATGCTGAGGGCCTATTGTCCCAGGGCCGATTGTCAAGAGGGCCCCTGGCCCGGACACCATTTTGGGGCTAAGATGCTTGACATTGGCCCTATTTTACCCTATAATTCCTTCTAACCCCCCCCCCCACCCCTGCATCCCAGGTAACCCCCTCTACCTAAGAGTTATGTAGCCTACCCGCCCCATTCATATAACACTGAGGTACTCATTGACCTGCTCACTCTGGTCCATAGTTATTCTGAAATAAGAGAGTTTACACATTCTTAAAAATCCCTACCGGTGTGAGTGGCCTGCATTGTCTTAACTGAGGTGCGAAGATGAGGCATAAACACTGCCCCCTCATCTGTGTCGGGGGCTTACTTCCCCCCTCCCCCAGCAATCCTTGTACTAGCCCCTAGTTGGGTAGAAGAAACCACATCCAATAGCGCTTTAGTGTCTGTATTTATCCAGGCTTAGACTGTATGTAGGGTCGTGCTACAACTCATTAATCACATTATCATTGATCCTTCTTTGGGTTAGACACAATGCGCTTAAAGTGGCATAGTCCGATGATTAGGGCTCAAAAAATAATTTTGCTAAAACTGAACCAGAATGTTCAAAATGACCAAACTTCATGTCCTTTCTACTTTATCAAACATTATTCCCCAGAATTTGGCTTAGATTTCAGCTAATTATCAGTTTTAGGCTGAATTTGAGACTTTTGGAGTGCACGCTATAAGTCCACCGATTGAAAACTGTACTGTAAAAGGCTATACCTGTGTTCATGTGGCCCTCTTTTTGTCCATCACTGATATTTTATTGTACCTCATCTTCCAAATATGATATTATAATGCCATTTTGAACTCATTTAAGTAGAATTTAAAATATGGAAAAAATCGGACCATGTCACTTTAATTTGTTCCTGAGATAGAGCCACCTGAAGGTTATGGGTTTGGTTGGGTGAACTTGTAAACAAATAAATCTTAATACATCTTAAAAAATCTCAAATCTGAACAAATTATACGTGTCTACTTGTAAAAAAAGACATAGATTCTATTACAGGTAGTTAGGTAAATTTTGACCAGGTTTGAGTTTCAGTTGGTATCGAAAATCTACTGGACATATATATTATGTCTATAATGTACATCTACACATTCAAACAAAAACATAGTCTCAAGAAATGTAGAAGCTAAATAAATGGTGTCAGGATGTGCGGGAAATACAAAAGTACACTATACATGTAGTAGAAATCATTACAGTTTACTATAGTGTCATGGTGTGCCAGAAATACTATAGTTTACTATATTTTACTACAGTAAATTATACCGGGAAACTATAGCAACAAATGATATAATATAACACTATCTGAAGGTGTTTCAGGGAATAGGCCTAATAGGCTTACTAAAATATGGGAGCAGGGAGGGACTCCTACACTGTAAAAAGTTACTGTATTTAAACAGCACAATGTGCTGTACATTTACAGCACTTTTTGCTGCAGTTGGTATTACAGCACTATTTGCTGTATAATTACAGCATTATGTACCATAAATTGGGTCTACAGCAATGTTGCTGTACATTTACAGCACATTCTGCTGTAGATATCTGCCACTAGGTGGCAGCAGTATACCATTTTCGTAGTTATTATTCCATCCAACCCTCTCCCAAGTCAAATTAAGCCTCACAAACTCTCAAAACATTGTAGAATAAGAATGGATGAAAGAGCCTGAATGCAGTTATCATAAAGTGTATTGATATTTGCAACATTGTGTTAAATAATACAAAAAAACTGCAAAAGTATAGACCAGACATCACATTGGTGGGAAAAGTTAAATCCTTAAGTGCATGGACTGGGAAAAAAGCTGGTATCACAAACAGTTCAGCTGTACTACAGCAGGATTAAATTATTACATTGTGTAGTGTGTATTATTATCCTAGCTCAAATTGAGCTAATGCAGGAAATGTACTCTCCATGCATGCACATTAATTGATGTAAATTGATGATAACAATACTATGAAACCCAGCCGATGTCCATGTTCAGCAAAATCTACTGGAACAAAAGTTGCCAGCAACTTTTGCTGTAGATGTACAGAACTTACTTCTTACAGTGTACAGTGTAAGAAGTAAGTACTGTACACCTACAGCAAAAGTTGCTGGCAACCTTTGTTCCAGTAGATTTTGCTGTAGGCGTACAGCAACTGACTTGCTGTACATTTACAGCAACTGACTTGCTGTACATTTACAGCAACTTCTACTGTAAATTTACAGCAACTTCTACTGTAAATTTACAGCAAATTTTACTGTACATCTACAGCAAAAGTTGCTGGCAACCTTTGTTCCAGTAGATTTTTATGTACATGTACAGCAACTGGGTGCTGTAAAGTTACAGCAACTTCTACTTTAGGTTTCATATTGTTGTTGTCGTCAATTTATATCAATAACTATGCATGCATGGAGAGTACTTTCCTGCATAATAGTTCAATTTCAGCTAGCATAATACACACTACACAATCTAATGGTTTAATCCTGCTTTAATACAGCTGAACTGTATGTGATACCAGCTTTTTCCCAGTCCAGGCACTTAACCATTTAACTTTTCCCATGAATGTGGTGTCTATTCTATACTTTTGCTGTTTGTTTTTTTATTATTCAACACAATTATGCAAATATCAATACACTTTATGATAACTGCATTCAGTCTCTCTCATCCATTCTTATTCTACAATGTCTTGAGAGTTTGTGAGGCTTTATTTGACTTGGGAAAGGGTTGGGTGGAATAATTACTACAAAAATGGTATACGGCTGCCACCTAGTGGCAGAAATCTACAGCACAATGTACTGTAAATGTACAGCAACATTGCTGGAGATACAATTTACAGTACATAATGCTGTAATTATACAGCAAATAGTGCTGTAATACCAACTACAGCAAAAAGTGTTGTAAATGGACAGCACATTGTGCTGTTTAAATACAGTAACTTTTTACAGTGTAGCTGACATTGTGTCACCAGGTTACCTGGTGTATAAAAGTCATCAGATGACCAAGAGTCCTCCATCGTATAATAAATTAGGATGACTCTACTTGAATGGAGTGAAGTTGAACTGTGCAGATTACAAGTCATAGGCCTACCAAAGCAAAAGGGTAATACATGTGTAATATGCAAAGACCCTTTTCTACTTGCCAAATTGGCTAATTTTCACTGTTTGAGGTCCTCGGGTAGGACATAGGCCATGATCTAACTCTCTAGCCTATATAGGCTACTACAAAATTGCCCTTTTCCTACAAGGGCTGTCAGTTAGGCCCTTCTACAAAATCACCCTTATCCTACAAAACCTATACTATTTTTGTAGGATGAGGGCAATCAGTCAAGCCATTATCCTACAAAATTGCCCTTATCCTACAAAACCTACATTTCCCTGGCATAAATCCAGCTTCACTCTGGATCCATTTCCAGAGACAAAAAATATACAGGGATAGATACTAACTTTAATCCCCTCATTTTGACAATGGATATTGCTGTTACCTGTTTAGTTTGCTTCTGACACATAATTTTGGGTCTGTTCTTATGCAAAATCTCTGTTGCTAGGCAAGTGATTGTCAAAGCAACAAGCTAAAACCATCGTTGAACCCATTTAGGAGGGGTAGGTGATACTGGTACCTGGTACCTGTCTATTTGCCCATAGACATGAATTTTGGGGTCTGTTGCTATGCAAAATTGCTGTTGCTAGGCAAACTAAAGGTATAGAAACAAACCAATAACATCATTGGATTCCTTGACCCTGATTTAGGGGGAGTATGTGACGTTGTTACATGTCTAGGATAAATATTCCTGCACTGGGAAATGGATTTCTGACTTTTTGGCGGCCATCTTGGATTTTGGTGGCCATCTTGGATTTTGCTGGATTTCTCCCCCCTAGGAGTAGCAGCATCATTTATCTTAATCGGCATCTTTTTTTCAGGTTCAGATTAGATATGTTGCAAAATTAACACAACACTACCTAGAAGATAACCCTTTCTCTTATATTGCAAAATATACTGGTGGACAATAAGTCAACTATACAGCTGGATTCATAATTCAAGGTCATTCAATGCATAATTCAAAGTTTTAGGATACCAAATTCAGGATGCTATATTTCAGCAACTAAGCAACTTTATGTTTACTTTTGTTTGCTCTGCAAAGGTCAAGACCTAAATTTTCCAGAAATGTTAAGTAGATACTACTACAGAGAGGTTATTTTTTAGACTATCTCTATCCTGAAATCCCTACTTAACTAAGAGTGTGCCTAGTCATGGATTGTCTTATCTACTTTACCTATATACCTGAACTGGGACATAATGTACCTGTAGACCTTGTCGTTCCCGTACATGTACAATCTTAACCTCTCTACTATTGAACATGTCACAATTATTTGCACAAGTAAAACTCGGGAAATACACATCACTATTGAACATGTCACTAGGAACGTTCACTATTCTCGAGAATCTCCCATGTCTATCTTATGTATACAGCATGTGCTTTTTTCGGGAAATACACAAGATTCTAACTTGTGTCATTCTTAAGTTCTGTTTGGATGGTTGCCATCAACCAGTATACCCACATAGGCATAGGGAAAGGGGGGGGGGGATTACTTTTCCAATGCTTCTCCAATACATGGAAAACGGGGCCCAGGGGTCTTATCAAAATTCAAGGGGGCGCAAACATTACTTTTCCTTACAATTTCAACACAAGTGGCTATATGCACCATCATGCATAAAACCGACACTTAAAAACTGGTTTCAGTGCCCCTCCCCCCTCCCAATTTGCCTCCTACGCCTCTGACCCATTTCCCCAAGTGATACTTTTGAAGGAGTGCCCAAGTATATAGAGCTTACAACAGGTTCGAAATATCAAGATAATATGTAGAGTTTGTCCTTGAATTGCATTATGTAATAAGACTTATCATGCTTAATCCAGCAGGAATATGATGCATCCATCCAATATATAGATGTCCAAGTACTAAATCATTATAAGCCTCTATCTGCTTCATAACAAAAGTAGGAACAGATTGTAAAAGGGTCGTTTGACATGGAATCAGATGAAGCCCGACCGTTTGGGAATATGCCCAATATCAATGTAGCTCCTTCTTAGTTCTATCAGCTGAGGTGCATTCATCCCAATCAGGCCAAAAGCGGTCCTTCATTCGTTCACAGTATGACGCGAGATTCTTGAATTCCTCTGTAAGATACACAATTATAAGATGAAGCAGCTGAGACGTTGTAAGGGTTTTGTTACCACAACAATTCTCTGAATTAAAAGGATGAGAAATGTAGCTCAATGGACTATCTATCATCAATGGAATCTGCATCAAAATTATGAAGCCATCCATTAGTTTATGATGAGGACGACTTACCTGCTATCATTTTCTCATAAGGGGAAGTTGGCTGATGCCATTTGCACTGGGCCACCATCCCAAATATGGCACAATCAGTTTCACAGGGCTCATCTCCCATGAAGAACTTCTTATCACCTGAGGATGAAATTCCAAATAAGAATAGGCCTATACATTGAAGAATAGTAAGTATTAAAATGAATTACAACAAATGACATTAAAAAAACAAGGTTGAATATATAAGACTATCCAGAGCTGCATAACCTCTATGTTCAGGTCAGGCAGCATGCATAGCAGTATCCTCTGGTGACAAGTATGTAAATTAGATGCACTGTAAAAATATTCCGTTGAATATACGGAGAATCAATGCAAAACTTTACGGTGGATCATCGTAAATGTGATTACGGTGAGGCAATGTTAAGTCAACCAATTCTACTGTGAATATCTGTAATCCAGTACGGTGAAACACAGTTTATTCATTTACGGTGAAGCTATGTCTTGTAAAAATATCGCGTTGAATATACAGAGAATCAATGTAAAATTTTACGGTGGATCATCATTATGTACTGGATATACTCCTGGGGGTCGAGAGGCAATATCATTGATATAAGCCAAGGCCGAAGGCCGAGGCTTATATCAATGATATTGACTTGAGACACCAGGAGTATATCCGACATACAGCCCGGTTTCATAGATTGATTATGTTAAATAGCCTGATTACAGCTCTTTTTCCACACATGTGGCCTAGGAGGATATCCTGTATAACCCACCTAGGAGGTTATATGATCATCAAACATATCCTCTGTGTGTTCTCATAGAAATACAATGATCAGAGCACATGCTTGAAGAGTGTAGCCTCATTCTGATACAGCATAGCCATCTATAAACCAACCATGAACCAACACTCACAGGTGGTCTCTGGGGTCACAATCCTTGAGTACATGGCACTTCTGGTTTAGACTCCCAGACCCTGGGCACGAATCCCATGTGGAGCAGAAATTTTCATATGCCTGATACACATTTTTTTATTTCTTTGACTATTCAGATATTTCAAGAAAAAATTTAAAAAAAGAAAAAAAAGAAAAAAACGGGGGTGCGGGGGCGGAGCCCCCGAATTATACAAGAGCAGCACCAACATATCAGCACTCTTAACTTCATCTAATGGGACAATACCTCACCAACATAGGCCCTAGTTAGCCAGTTGGCTTTTCTGATATTTCAAGAAAAAAAAGAAAAAGAAAAAAAAGAAAACGGGGGTGCGGGGGCAGAGCCCCCGATTTATACAACAGCAGCACCAACTAAACAGCACTCTTTACATTGTCCAATGGGACAATCCCTCACCACCATAGGCCCTAGTTAACAGGCTCTAACATATGTGACTGGTTGGTCCTGCTGCTAGCATACAGGGTACTTCTCGTTGGCATTGGGACCAATTGGGTTCGAACCCCTCAAATTTTTTAAATAACGTTACTCATTGAGCTAAAAAGGCAGAAGCACTACATATACTATTGGCTGTTTAGTATCATTGCATGAGTCCCGGTGGAGCAGTCGGTTAGCTGTTGGGCTCAATGTTCTGAGGTTGTGGGTACGGATCCTGCTAGATACCTAGGCTCTCAAAGAGAAAAAGAGCTCTTAAATATAACCACCTCCTAGGGGTGTATGTACTGGATATACTCCTGGGTCAAGAGGCAATATCATTGATAAAAGCTGAGGCCGAAGGTCGAGGCTTATATCAATGATATTAACTCGAGAATATATGAATATGTACTGTCTCAAGTCATTATCATTTATATAAGCCTCGGCCTTCGGCCTTGGCTTATATCAATAATATTGCCTCTCGGCCCCCACGAGTATATCCGACATACAACCCGCTTGCATAAATTGATTATATATAATAGGGAACTTTAGCAAGCCACGTAAAAGCTTATAAAACGCAGACGTAGCAGTGCTGAAAGGATAGGATACGTCTGCTTTTAATGAGCTTTTATGTGGTTGCTAAAGGTCCCTAATAGCCTGATTACAGCTCTTTTTCCACACATGTGGCCAAGGAGGATATCCTGTATAAAGGAGGTTATATGATCATCAAACATCTTCTCTGTGTGTTCTCATAGAAATATAATGATCATAGCATATGCTTGAAGAGTGTAGCCTCATTCTGTTATAACCTAGTCATATATAGTACTAACCATGCACTGTAAAAAATAGATGTACTTTTTACAGATTCACTCTGTAAAATTTAACGCTGATTCACCGTTATTTGGAATACAATGAAGCACCGTAAATATCAGCCATTTCTCAGTGGATCCTTGTTAAATGCTAACCTGGTTTGGATTTCAATGATTCAACGTAAATTCATCTTCTAATGTCAAATCCCAGAGGGAGCCACATATAGTGGATCTTGCCATAGATAGGTGGCCTGGTTTGTAAGAAGATTTTTCTAGAGAGTGTGAGCCCTTGAAGTGGAGTATACATGTTGAAATAATGGTAATTTTCAATTAATCTATATGTTTGACAATTTAACAATTCAATCTGGTGATAGGTTTGACAAAATACCATGATCACTTTATAATATCCAGAAGAAAGAAGCTGTCTGGATCTATACACCTATTTTGTGGTAATTTACTATGCATATATATCCTCACCTCTGGAAACTCTGCCTTGTATCAATCCTATCGAGTAAAACCTCTTGTATAGGCCAGGGCTAGTATGCAAGTCAGATTGTCAGTGGTGCGTATAGAATAAGGACAAAGTCAAAGTATGGCTTATCCGTAAGTTATTAGATGTATGCAACAGTAACTAAAGTCACCATTATCAGACTCCCTGTGAGGCTTATCGAACATTCTCTGTATATTTGAATACTGTGCATCTATTAATACTGATTTAACGTAAAATTAACGGTGATTCAACGTAAAATGAACAGTGATTCTGTGTACAATGAACAGTGATTCTGCGTAAAATTAACAGTGATTGTCACCGTTAAAAAAACGGTAAAAGTTATGTCCCAAAAGTTGCCGGTGATTCAACGTCATTTTAACGACATTTTTTTTACAGTGTGAACTAAGACTCACTGCCAGACATAGTGGTCATGATCCTTGAGTACATAGTATTTCTGGTTTGGACTTCCAGAAACTGGGTTCGAATCCCAAGTTGAGAGAACTTTGATATGCCTCATGTACATTCTCTTTTTTTGGCAATTCTGATATTTCAAGAAAAAAGAAGAAAAGAAAAAAAGAAAGAAAATGGGGGTGCGGGGGCTCAAACACATGTGGCTGTGTGGTCCTGCTGTTAGGATACAGGGTACTTCTTGTTAGGATTGGATCAAATGGGGTTCAAACTTATATCAATGATATTGACTTGAGACACCAGGAGTATATCCGACATGCAGCCCGCTTTCATAGATTGATTATGCAAAATAGCCTGATTACAGCTCACACATGTGGCCTAGGGGGATATCCTGTATAACCCTCCTAGGAGGTTATATGATCATCAAACATGTTCTTTGTCTGTTCACATAGAAACACAATGATCATAGCATTTGCTTGAGGAGTGTAGCCTCATTCTGATACAACCTAGTCATATATATTCTAAGAGAAAAAAAGAAGAAAAAAAGAAGAGAAAAAACGGGGGTGCGGGGGTGGAGCCCCCGATTTATACAACAGCAGCACCAACTAAACAGCACTCTTAACTTTGTCTAATGGGACAATGCCTTACCACCAATGCCGTACCACCATGTGCTCAAACACATGTGGCTGTGTGGTCCTGCTGCTAAGGCACAGGCTACTTCTGGTTGGCATTAGATCAAATGGGGTTCAAACCACTGAAAGTTTTTAGATAGTGTTACTCATAGGGCTCAAAAGGCAGGAGCAGTACATTATTGGGTGATGAGTCCCTTTGGTGCATGAGTCCCTATGGAGCTGTTGGTTAGCTGGTGGGCTCAATAGTTCTGAGGTTGTGGGTAAGGATCTTGCTAAATACCCTGGCTCTCAAAGAGAAAAAGAGCTCTTAAATATAACCACCTCCTAGGGGGGTATATATTATTACAATGGGGCAATGTAAAATCGATCAATTTTACTTTGAACATCCGTAATTCAGCACAGTGAAACACAGTTTATTTTACGGTGAAGCTTTAATCATTTAATTGATGTTTAGCTTTATCACACGAGGTGGCAGTTTGGTTCATGAGGAGATTTTCATGGATGCTAAGAACACCATTTTTGTGGTAATAAGAAAAATGCATAGATAAACAGCTGTAAGGTTTGCTCTGTAGCCATCCTAGAGTGACTTCTTCTCATGGACTGGCAGGAAGCATTTTATAAGGCTCTCAAAGACTGATTCCTAATGATTAGGCCTGAGGTCTTGACACTAAGATGCTATTGCTGATTGGACAGGGTACCAAATTTGGCATGGAACCATATTGAGCATAGAGTTGGGTATAGGTAGATAAATGGACGGAAAAATACTGGGATAAATGAGTTATAGGCCACTCAAAAAAAAAGTTGTTTCTCATCACCGCGCGCATGATAGAAATTGTGATTTGGTGAAAACTTTTTTTTTTCTTTTTTTTTTCTTTTTTTTTATGCAAAAATATGTTACAAATTGGAAAAATATAGGCATAATTATTTGGTATAAATTTAAGCTTATGCATCCAGTAATGCAGTCAGCTAGGAATAACTTGCATTAAAACACATTTTGTGGATCAATAAACATCCAATTACTAAAATGTAAAAATTGATTGCGAAAAGTCTAAATTTCCCTACATATTTAGGCCTCCGGTAAAAAAAATTTTTTTTATTAAAAAGCGCCCTCGTCATATTTTTCACTCCTTGGTGATGAGAAACAATTTTTGAGTGGCCTTAGGCACTGTATTGAAATGACAGTGATGCCCCGCATTCTGTTAGAATAATGGTGTTTCATTGGCACCACTGGGTGCCAGACTTTCACCGTTAAAATTACGGTGAACTTGAAACAACAGTGACCGTTATTTTTACGGTGAAAGTCCGGCACCAAGTGTTGCCAGTGAATCCCCGTTATTTCGACGGAATTTTTTTTACAGTGTGGAACGTGTCAAGCGTATACATCAAAACTCCTTAAAGTACATCAATTAAATAATTAATTAATTAAAAAGTTGTGAACTGAACCGAAAGCTGAAGGCTGTGTCTCACGACCTTAGGCCAATGTTTTTGTCTCTGACCAGGTGCCGTCTCTGACCGGCTTGGCTTGATAAGGTCGAAATACCAACAGCAGGAGGCTAATTATAATTATAATTATAAATATATAACAACCGCCATAACGTTTTTACAAATCCTTATATATATGAGTATAAGTGTTCTTAAAACACCTTTTTTCTGACACCTGGTCAGAGACGGCACCTGGTCAGAGACGGCACCCGGTCAGAGACAAAAACATTGGCCCAAGGTCGTGAGACACAGCCTGAAGGTGGAGGGTCTGTTTTCTGTAAATAATCACTTTTTAGTAGCTAATTCACCACACGACAGGAAAGGGTCAACCCTTATCATACAGAGATATACTAAAGAAACGCTGGGACAAGGTGCCTTGACAAAACGCATATCTGGATTGGTCTGAGAAACCATATCTCCCATAGTCTTACCGCTCTATCCCTCTTGATATAGCGCAGCAATATGAAAAGTATCTCTCCCAATAGACGGGTATGATTACTTTTTATTTTTGACAAACTTTCAAACATCCTTAATTTATGTGATTTTGAGGAAATCACTGGGTGACTTACCTAGGTATTGGCTGATGGCGTTGAGGTCTGCCCGTCCTATACTGACGGTCTCAGGGAGGCTGTGTCTGCCCATACCCTGGTACCAGAGCTGGGTGCACAGCTTGTACTGCAGCACCCGACACACAAGCCACAGCTTGATGCCCTGGTACGGCAGCAGGCTCTTCAACATGGACAGGTCCTCTCCAAATGTCACAGCACACACTGCCCTGTGGTAGGGAGGGAGGTTTAGTCACAGTGCACACTACGCTGTGGTAGGAAGGGAGTGTTACTGTTAGTCACAGCGCACACTGCCCTGTGGTAGGGAGGGAGGTTTAGTCACAGCGCACACTGCCCTGTGGTAGGGAGGGAGTGTTAGTCACAGCGCACACTGCCCTGTGGGAGGGGAGGGAGGGTTAGTCACAGCGCACACTGCCCTGTGGTAGGGAGGGAGGTTTAGTCACAGCGCACACTGCCCTGTGGTAGGTAGGGAGTGTTAGTCACAGCGCACACTGCCCTGTGGTAGGGGGAGGGTTAGTCACAGCGCACACTGCCCTGTGGGAGGGAGGGAGTGTTAGTCACAGTGCACACTGCCCTGTGGTAGGGAGGGAGGGTTAGTCACAGCGCACACTGCCCTGTGGGAGGGGAGGGAGGGTTAGTCACAGCGCACACTGCCCTGTGGGAGGGGAGGGAGGATTAGTCACAGTGCCCCAGGTAGAAAAATATCATGATAAATATCATAATTTATCATGTTGAACCATGATCTATCATGATTTATTATGATAAATCATAATTAAGCATGTTTTCATCTACCATGATTAATCATGATAAATCATACTTTATTATGATATTACCTCTTGAGAAGGGAAATTACGATTAATTGTGTTTTCTCCTACCACGATTAAATATGATTAATCATACTATATCATGATCTTACCTCCTGAGAAGCGAAATCATGAAAAATCATGTTTTCCTATATCATGATAGATCATACTTTATTGTGATATTGCCTCTTGGGAGGGGAAATCATGATTAATCGTATTTTCTACTACCATGATTAATAATGATTAATCATACTATATTATGATCTTACCTCCTGAGAAGCAAAATCAGGGTAAATTATGTTTTCTTTTTTCATGTTATGTCATTGTAAACCATACTTTGTCATGATCCAACCTCTTGAGAGGGGAAACATGATTTATCATGATTTTACCTAATTATATTTAATCATAATTTATCATGATATATCATGATTTTATCCATTGGGAGAGAAAACATGATTTATCATGATTCTACCTGACCATGATTAATCATAATGTATAATGACTAGTTATGATCACACCCATTGAGAGGGAAAAAAATGATTTATCATGATTTATCTTACCATAATTAATCATAATATTTCATAATTTATCATGCTTTGCCACATTGAGTGAGAAAACATGATTCATCATGATATATCAAGATTTACTATGATCTTTGCCATTGATGGGAAAAACATGATTTATCACAATTTTACCTGATCATGATCTATCATAATCTCAACCAATGAGACAGAAACTAGTTTTATCATGATTTTACCTTACTATAATTAATCATAATATATTATCATTAATCATGATTTTATACATTGAGAAAGAAAACATGATTTATCAAGATTTTATTTGACCATAATTAATCGTAATATATCATGATTTATTATGATCTTTCCCATTGATAGGAAAAACATGATTTATCACGATTATGATTAATAATGGTGTATCATGATTCATCTCCATCTCTCCCAACAAGAAGAAAACATGATTTATCATGATTTTACCTTACCATAATTAATCCTAATATCATCATGAATTATCATAATATTATGCATCGAGAGGAAACATAATTCATCATGATTTCATTGACCATGACTAATCATAACATATCATGATTTATTATAATTATCTCCCATTGATGGGGAAAACCTGCATTTAATTATCTTACCTGATTAATCATCACATTTCATAATTATGTCATGGATACAACCCGTGAAACTAACCAGGGGAATTAGGGAACCCGTTATGATACAATGCTTCAAGGATTGAGGACGGGTACAACCTGTGATGCTAATCAGGGCAGCTATGGGACACTGATCCTGTTATTATCACTGCATCATTAAATATATTTGATTCAACTTATTTATAGTGGAAAAGCCATGGAATTGTCGTTTGAACTTTGCCATGGCCTTTAAGTTGCTCTTAAATGTCATATGGCATTTAAGTTTGAAGGCATCTAGATGGGTACAACCCGTGATACTAATCAGGGGAGTCAGGGGACTCATATCCCGTTATTATACTTCATTCTGAAGGCATCTGGATAGGTACAACCCATGATACTAATCAGGGGAGTCAGGGGACTCATATCCCGTTATTATACTTCATTCTGAAGGCATCTGGATAGGTACAACCCATGATACTAATCAGGGGAGTCAGGGGACACATATCCCGTTATTATACTTCTTTCTGAAGGCATCTGGATGGGCACAACCCGTGATACTAATCAGGGGAGTCAGGGGACCCTCATTCCATTCTTATTACATACTGAGATTGATGCATCCTTATAGAATTGCTTCTTATATTATCGTCATTTAGAAAAAGAAAAATATGCCCATAATACTAACTAGGTATAGAACTATATTACTATTTTTGATGCCTAATTTATAAACAAACTTATCCCTTTAGCTTGGTAACCCCCACCCCCCTGTCTTCACACCATCAGAGACAGGGAGTCTGCCCAGAGACAATGGGGGCCCTTGATGGGGGGTCCCCATGTCGCATGTCGGTTTTAAGAAATGGCCATGTCGCATGTCTATGTCGCTTAAAAATGCTCATGTCCCATGTCGATTTTAAGAACTGTCCATGTCGCATGTCACTATCTTTTTAAGCCTCATGTCGCATGTCACTAGGGCTCATGTCCCATGTCGAATTTAAGAAATGCCCATGTCGCCGTGTCGAATTTAGGGGTCTATGGCCATACAATGGCCAGAGTGAAAACAATATCTCCTACCCCCCCCCCCCGCCCCTACCTCCCACCTCTATTGTGTGTTGGCTTTCTCAGTCCGCCCAGAGTCACTAGCTGGGTGTGAGTGTGTATATTCCTAGCGCACAGATGACGATGATAGGTATTACATTTGCCCTTGGCCCTATGAGAGCTGTATCTTCAAGTAGGGAGGCACTTTATTTAACAAATAAAGAGACCACTTAATCAATCAATCAAATCAAAAAAAAGAAAATTTGCGTAATCCTACATGTGTGTGTATGTTTGGAACAAAGGAGACTGAGGGGATTGAGCGGGAAGCTCATTATATATAGGTATAGAGCGCCACCTGGTGAGCGCAGAGGTAACTAGAATGTATAGTCTGTCTCTATCAATATATATCCATATAGAGCATGCTCGATATAGCACACATATTCCTAGCGCACAGATGACGATGATAGGTATTACATTTGCCCTTGGCCCTATGAGAGCTGTATCTTCAAGTAGGGAGTCCAAAGGCCAACAAAACACATTTGCCCACTTAGAAATAACTAGATAACATGTCTGCCACTTGCAGGTCCTTCTTCACTCTAGAGTCATATGAGTCCGATAGATAGAGCAGGACTGCCCAACTTTTCCAGTCTCCGTAGGCTTTTACGTCATGTAACGGAAGGAAGGTGGCTAAGTAGGACGCTGCCCCCCTCCTTACACTGTGTGTTGAGTAGTGGCCCACGAGGCCAATGTCCTTGCAGGCAGCCTTTAACTTGTCGTTGTATTTGCTATAGGTGAAGGAGAACAGCGGTTCTCCCCCTGCCTTTTTAGTGATGGAGATGTACTTCCTGACTGGTCCCACTGGGCACAGCCCACTACTAGGAGATTCCACCACCGGAATCTTATTGATCCTTTCATTAAACTGCACTGTCTTAGAACTCCTTATCACAACATCCATCCCAATACCGTTGAGCCTAATGTCTCTGACCAACAGCTGATGTGGGGTCCGGGTAACATGACTGACCCTAAGCAAACACCTGAATGATAGACACAAAGCACACCAGAATTGGAGGTCCATATAGTCTGATAGGTTGAGTGTGGCTTTGATAGCTAGTAGGTCTGCTGGTGACAAGGGGACAGCGGGATTGGTGGCCGCACCCAGCAACCTTTTTGCCCCCATGAGTGTTGACTGAATCAGGAATGAATGAGGGTCTGGGTAACTATACCCTAGATACTTATGAAGTGACCATAGTCCTGAAATATATTGTTTAATTGTTATATAGGCCACAGAACCCGATAAGTGGGTGATGTACAAACACACCCCCTCAGCGTCTACCGGTAGTGGATTAATGTCATATCTGCTGCAAAATCCAAAGTAACGCCTCCATTGTGTTCTCTTGGCCCTCACTGTATTATCAGCCCAGCAGAGGGAGCGTATCCTTCCCCACTCCTCCCGCAGAGAGGTGAGGCCTGCAACAACAATCAAAATCAACAATTATGTCTGAACACACCGCAACACAATCGGGGTTATGCAGACGTGACAAAGAGTCAGCTAGGATGTTGTCCTCTGATCTTATCCAGGATGGTTTGATATATATATTATAAAAGGCTGTTAGCCAGAAGAGCTCCCTCAGCCATCCCATCGTAGTTGGATTCACGCCCCTGCCAGTACGCAGGGCATGATACACCTGTGTGTTATCTGTGACGACCTGCACCACACAGTCCCTCCAGGTTGCACAGTCACGTTGCATAGCAACCACCACAGGCCATAGTTCCCCAACATTGATATTGTCCCTGTAAATGGGCTCCTGTGGCGCTTTGGCTTGGTGAGGGCAGACTTGATCGTGGACGTTCCAGAAACCCCAATGGTAACCATCTAGTGAGTAACCACCGAATCCAGATGAAGATGCGTCGGTCGTCAAGGTTACCTCTCTACAACCAGGGTGGAACATCCTGGCCTTGCCATTGAAACTAGTTAGGAAAGTAGCCCACCATCTCAAGTCCAGAATTGCCATTTCACAAAGCATGACCCTTTTACATGAGGGCGCTGAGTCTCTTAACAAGTTATAAATCCTGCGTGTAAAAGTACGCCCTCCCTTCACCACAGTTGCGCAGTGGGCCAGCAACCCGGCAGTTTGCTCTAACAGTTTTCTAGAACACCACTTCTTGTTCTTTAGAGACGACACACACTCCCCAACTCTATTGACTTTGTCGTCCCCAATAGATAGGGTTAGATTCACAGTGTCTATTATTATGCCTAGGTACTTAACAACTTGAGTTGGGGTGATAATCTTCTTGGTGGCCACTTTGAAGCCCAACGTTGTCAATGTTGTGTGTAGCATTTGCTGAGAAGCGCTGCATGTCTCGTGATCATCCTCTATGATTATGTAATCGTCAAGGTAATTTATGCAGCGAGTCACACCCTTCTGACGGGCACATTTCACCACGAAGTCTGATACCTGGGTGAAAATCCAGGGGGCGGATCTGAGACCGAAGCATATACACATGTCACAGAACCACATGTCTCCCTCACCAAGGTCCCATTTGAAACCTTGGAATTGTCTATTTGAGGGCAAGACATTACATGATCTATAAGCACTTGAAATATCGGTCACTCCACAATATTCAGACCCGGTTAGTAAATTCACAACGTCATCCACAGTATTGTACCTGAATTTTTCGCAAGAATCTCCCATATACTCGTTTATGTTTATGTCCTCAGGGGCGGAGCAGTCTGTTATGGGTCTGAGGGATCCATCTGACTTAACTACCCCACCCAGGGAGTGAACACACCGGGGTTTATTTACCTCTTGTCTGACTTTACCAGACGTCAATTCCTGCCTAATTTTTTCAGACATTTCATCATACAACGAACCTTTAGTAACGTTGGCGTAGTTTTCACAATAATAGGCAGTGTTGCAGTTTTTGTCAACAATTCGGAACCCTCTGCATACCCCGGTGACTACATACCAGTCTTGTTCAGATACCGTATCAAATTCAAACATAGACGCCACAAATCGACATGGGTGTAATTGAGTGACGACCCCCTGCAGGATGTAAGTACAACCACACTCCCCTGCCGCGCAACGTGAGAACACCGGAATGTAATTACCAGGGATAACTTCCACACAATACAAAGGAACAGCAGTACCGTATTTGTTTGAGAATGATTTACATATACTCACAGAATCTGTTACGCCTACGTAATCTGGTAAATTATCCCAATCTCTTGCGTCTGCGAGGATGGTTTCGACTTCACATTCGCCATCTTGGTTTACGAAGACCCGTATTGCGGATTGTCGTAAAGTATCGTCGGCTACACCGGGTAGGCCTACATCACAATCGGGGAATTTATCCCTTTCATCAACATCTATACTCGATCCCACATCAAAAACATTTGTTTGAGCGTGATTATAATCGAAATCCGCGCCTTTGCCCGGAGACGTATTTACGACATTGAGATACGATTCACATTCACGACCTTGACCTTGGGTCACACCGACATCAACATAGTTTTCACAGTTTGCTTTTACCGAGGCGTAATTATCGCCTAATACGGGGACAACATAATTGTCAGCTATTACAGTGTTATTGACAGTTGACCCAGGTACGTAACCACCCTCTAGGACAGCTTCCCCTAGTCACACCGATTTAGTGTGCCCAGAGTCGTGCTGTTTACATTGTAACATACCATGGCTACTGGAATTGCAATATGCACATTCATGCTTGTAAGCACAACCGTCACACTGACGAACCCCCGCACTAAAGGTGAAACAACAACCCTGGTCCGCTGAGTATTTTTTCCACCCAGAGAATCCTTCCCCAGAGTTTTGGCGTTTGTTGGCTGGGCGGCGGGCCGATTTTCCGCCACTACTGTTACTAGGGCCACCTCCCCCCTGATTTCTGAGATTTCTGGCGTGCTTGGTGCCTGTGTAGCCCAAATGAAAATTAGACAAGTTGGTGTCCACACCCATGATACACTCCAGGCCATCATTGTCAGCTTTGTCTCTGACCGCAGCATCATACGCCACCAACGCCTTGATGTCATATACGCCAGTGGCCGCCATCGTGGCTACATAAATTGTGTGTTGGCGAAGGCCCTTAGTGTTCTCCCCTGAGTCATGAATATCATCAGTGAGTTGAGTGAGGAGAGAGATAAGCTTCTCCGACGTATCAATCGGATTCTGCTTTTTTCTCTCCCCCTCTGGAAGGTATCTAATAATGTCAAACTTACTCTGTTTCTTAACAGATCGCTGGAGAAGATCGCTGAGAAGATCCCTGCCGTCCCACATGTCATCCAGATCGTTCCAGGCCGATTTCCCTCCGCGCCCTTGCACCGGTGATTCATCCCGGGGCGGGCGCCCACCGCCATGATGGCCGCCACCCTTGTGACCACTGGTCGGTGACCGGCCTCCATGCCGGTGTCGATGTGTCGGGGACGGTGTCCTTGATCTGTGCCGGGAAAGACGCGCCTCACGTAAAGTGAGCGTCAGTTCGCTCATCATAGCCTGCATTCCCACCGTCATGGACTGCATTGACTGGGCAAGCTGTAGCATGACAGAGGCGTCCGTTCCAGCGGGAGACGGGCCTCCCTGGCCGCTGGACGGACCTCCCTGACCGCCCGTGGCGAGGTCTCCCTTGGTCTCCTCCTCCTCCATGGCTCGGCGTCTCTCGATCCAGTCATTGGCCTCCTTGAGCGCCATAGACTCCTTGCAGTGTGGACAGGACTTTTTCCGTCCATCAAAATCACGTTTGCAATCACCACAGTTCTTGGGATTCGACATCTTGGCCAAAGAAAATTTGCGTAATCCTACATGTGTGTGTATGTTTGGAACAAAGGAGACTGAGGGGATTGAGCGGGAAGCTCATTATATATAGGTATAGAGCGCCACCTGGTGAGCGCAGAGGTAACTAGAATGTATAGTCTGTCTCTATCAATATATATCCATATAGAGCATGCTCGATATAGCACACGTTTTTTTAACAGGGTGGCCAGTACAACACCAGGCAGCAGACAGGCCACATGTACATGTACATGTACATGTGCTTCCAGCTAGGTAAGATACAATTAAATAATTTAAAATATATTTCAATACGTAATGATATACATTTCAATTGTGTCTCTGTGTAGCCAGTGTAGATACATAACTATGTAAACAGTAGGTCTAATTATCTAATTTTCTTTCTGTTTATCATTGTATGGTAAACATAATATATCATATTATACTTATTGTTCTGTTTCCCACATAACACAGCCATGGCCTCCAGGGGTTGGGTGCAGGTCCCCCAGCCCCCCTGGAGGCGCCCAAGGCCGCCCTGGTGGCCATGGGCCCACCCTCCATATGATGAAATTGATAATTGAATGGCCACCATTGATTCCCCCTCCCAACCACAAAAAAGATATTACCTACCTACATTGAAATGTTAAGAAAGTTATGGTGTAATGGATTTAATTATCTATGAATGATTGGAATGTAGGACAGGTATATATATATATATATATATATATATATATATATATATATATATATATATATATATATATATACATTATTTTAAGGCTTCAGGGGGGGTACAACCCGTGATACTAACCAGGGGAGCTATGGGACACTGATCCCGTTATTATAAATTATTTTAAGGCTTCTGGAGGGGTACAACCAGTGACACTAACCAGGGGAGATATGAGACACTTATCCCGTTATTATACATTATTTTAAGGCTTTGGGAGGGGCACAACCCGTGATACTAACCAGGGGAGCTAGTGGACACTGCCCCCCCCCCCCCCCACTCCCCAACTACCCCTTGTGGTGACGGGACTGTCTGGAGCTAGCTGTGAAAAGCCCACCATAACACCCATTGTGATAGGGGTAGAGGTGCGACCGGCGTGGTTGGGGAGGCAGGGGGGGGGGGGTTAACCATTGTGATAGGGGTAGAGGTGCGACCATACAACAATGCTTCCCTAAGACAATAGCCCTGCCCCCATGGAGACGGCCTCAGTCTGGGTGTGAGTGGGGTTATTTTTAAACACGGTGACCCCCTGGATGCTCCATGTAATCAACAAGACACTTAGTTCTTTTCTTTTTCCCACAGGTGAAAGTTACAGCAGGAGCCGTCCCTGCATTCCAGGGACCGGCCCAGCCTTCCAGGGACCGGCCCAGCCTTCCAGGGACCGGCCCAGCCTTCCAGGGACCGGCCATGCCTTCCAGGGACCGGCCCTGCCTCCATTAGATGATGAAATTGATGAATGAATGCATTGACCCCCCACCCCACCACCACAATAAACACATTGTCTATCCACAAAAGAAATCGTGATATTTGAAAATGATTCATCACGATTAAATTATATGTATCACGGTACAGTAAGGTATATCATGAAATTATCATACTATATACAAAAATGTATCATGATATATAGTAAAATAAATCATGATACTTATCATGTTACATTAATAAGTTATTTCACGGAAATCATGATTTTTATACCATTACATATCATGATAATATCATATTAAATAAATCATGAAATTTATGATTTTAGACCATGATATATCATGATAATTAACATAATTATATATCATGATAATCAATATGATATAATTGTGATAATTTACACGATTATATCATGATAAACCATAATTATATCATAATACATAAAGCAAACGTACTGTGGTAAATCACTTCTTTTCATCAGAAATAATGTTAAAATAATCATGTTGTTTTCACAAAAATCATGATTTCCAAAATGTGAAATAATGTGATACTTAATGTGATTACATCATAATACTTATCATGATGAAATATATTTAATCATGATTAATATTATGGTAAAGTATAATAAATCATGATAAATTACGATTCATCATGGTAAATCTTATGTGGTAAACTATATAATATCATGGTTTATTATGGTCGGCATCATGATATATCATAATATTACCATGATATATGATTTTTTACAAATCATGATATCCGTGAAAAACGCATGATTTTTTCAACGTGATATAATAATGATATTAATTATGATATTTTTCTACCTGGGGCACACTGCCCTGTGGGAGGGGAGGGAGGGTTAGTCACAGCGCACACTGCCCTGTGGCATGGAGGGAGGGTTAGTCACAGCGCACACTGCCCTGTGGTAGGTAGGGGGAGGGTTAGTCACAGCACACACTGCCCTGTGGTAGGGGGAGGGTTAGTCACAGCGCACACTGCCCTGTGGGAGGGAGGGAGGGTTAGTCACAGCGCACACTGCCCTGTGGTAGGGGGAGGGTTAGTCACAGCGCACACTGCCCTGTGGGAGGGAGGGAGGGTTAGTCACAGCGCACACTGCCCTGTGGGAGGGGAGGTAGGGTTAGTCACAGCGCACACTGCCCTGTGGTAGGGGGAGGGAGGGTTAGTCACAGCGCACACTGCCCTGTGGTAGGGGGAGGGTTAGTCACAGCGCACACTGCCCTGTGGTAGGGGAGGGAGGTTTAGTCACGGCGCACACTGCCCTGTGGGAGGGGAGGGAGGGTTAGTCACAGCGCACACTGCCCTGTGGTAGGGGGAGGGTTAGTCACAGCGCACACTGCCCTGTGGTAGGGGGAGGGTTAGTCACAGCGCACACTGCCCTGTGGGAGGGGAGGGAGGGTAAGTCACAGTGCACAGTGCCCTGTGGTAGGGGGAGGGTTAGTCACAGCGCACACTGCCCTGTGGTAGGGAGGGAGGGTTAGTCACAGCGCACACTGCCCTGTGGTAGGGGGAGGGTTAGTCACAGCGCACACTGCCCTGTGGTAGGGGGAGGGTTAGTCACAGCGCACACTGCCCTGTGGGAGGGGAGGGAGGGTTAGTCACAGCACACACTGCCCTGTGGGAGGGGAGGGAGGGTTAGTCACAGTGCACACTGCCCTGTGGTAGGGGGAGGGTTAGTCACAGCGCACACTGCCCTGTGGTAGGGGGAGGGTTAGTCACAGCGCACACTGCCCTGTGGGAGGGGAGGGAGGGTTAGTCACAGCACACACTGCCCTGTGGTAGGGGGAGGGTTAGTCACATAACACTGCCCTGTGGGAGGGGAGGGAGGGTTAGTCACAGCGCACACTGCCCTGTGGTAGGGGGAGGGTTAGTCACAGCGCACACTGCCCTGTGGGAGGGGAGGGAGTGTTAGTCACAGCGCACACTGCCCTGTGGTAGGGGGAGGGAGGGTTAGTCACAGCGCACACTGCCCTGTGGTAGGGAGGGAGGGTTAGTCACAGCGCACACTGCCCTGTGGTAGGGAGGGAGGGTTAGTCACAGCGCACACTGCCCTGTGGTAGGGGGAGGGAGGGTTAGTCACAGCACACACTGCCCTGTGGGAGGGAGGGTTACTCACATCGCACACTGCCCTGTGGGAGGGGAGGGAGGGTTAGTCACAGCGCACACTGCCCTGTGGTAGGGGGAGGGTTAGTCACAGCACACACTGCCCTGTGGGAGGGGAGGGAGGGTTAGTCACAGTGCACACTGCCCTGTGGTAGGGGGAGGGTTAGTCACAGCGCACACTGCCCTGTGGTAGGGAGGGAGGGTTAGTCACAGCGCACACTGCCCTGTGGTAGGGAGGGAGGGTTAGTCACAGCGCACACTGCCCTGTGGTAGGGGGAGGGTTAGTCACAGCGCACACTGCCCTGTGGGAGGGAGGGAGGGTTAGTCACAGCGCACACTGCCCTGTGGGAGGGGAGGTAGGGTTAGTCACAGCGCACACTGCCCTGTGGTAGGGGGAGGGAGGGTTAGTCACAGCGCACACTGCCCTGTGGTAGGGGGAGGGTTAGTCACAGCGCACACTGCCCTGTGGTAGGGGAGGGAGGTTTAGTCACGGCGCACACTGCCCTGTGGGAGGGGAGGGAGGGTTAGTCACAGCGCACACTGCCCTGTGGTAGGGGGAGGGTTAGTCACAGCGCACACTGCCCTGTGGTAGGGGGAGGGTTAGTCACAGCGCACACTGCCCTGTGGGAGGGGAGGGAGGGTAAGTCACAGTGCACACTGCCCTGTGGTAGGGGGAGGGTTAGTCACAGCGCACACTGCCCTGTGGTAGGGAGGGAGGGTTAGTCACAGCGCACACTGCCCTGTGGTAGGGGGAGGGTTAGTCACAGCACACACTGCCCTGTGGTAGGGGGAGGGTTAGTCACAGCGCACACTGCCCTGTGGGAGGGGAGGGAGGGTTAGTCACAGCACACACTGCCCTGTGGGAGGGGAGGGAGGGTTAGTCACAGTGCACACTGCCCTGTGGTAGGGGGAGGGTTAGTCACAGCGCACACTGCCCTGTGGTAGGGGGAGGGTTAGTCACAGCGCACACTGCCCTGTGGGAGGGGAGGGAGGGTTAGTCACAGCACACACTGCCCTGTGGTAGGGGGAGGGTTAGTCACATAACACTGCCCTGTGGGAGGGGAGGGAGGGTTAGTCACAGCGCACACTGCCCTGTGGTAGGGGGAGGGTTAGTCACAGCGCACACTGCCCTGTGGGAGGGGAGGGAGTGTTAGTCACAGCGCACACTGCCCTGTGGTAGGGGGAGGGAGGGTTAGTCACAGCGCACACTGCCCTGTGGTAGGGAGGGAGGGTTAGTCACAGCGCACACTGCCCTGTGGTAGGGAGGGAGGGTTAGTCACAGCGCACACTGCCCTGTGGTAGGGGGAGGGAGGGTTAGTCACAGCACACACTGCCCTGTGGGAGGGAGGGTTACTCACAGCGCACACTGCCCTGTGGGAGGGGAGGGAGGGTTAGTCACAGCGCACACTGCCCTGTGGTAGGGGGAGGGTTAGTCACAGCACACACTGCCCTGTGGGAGGGGAGGGAGGGTTAGTCACAGTGCACACTGCCCTGTGGTAGGGGGAGGGTTAGTCACAGCGCACACTGCCCTGTGGTAGGGAGGGAGGGTTAGTCACAGCGCACACTGCCCTGTGGTAGGGAGGGAGGGTTAGTCACAGCGCACACTGCCCTGTGGTAGGGGGAGGGTTAGTCACAGCGCACACTGCCCTGTGGGAGGGAGGGAGGGTTAGTCACAGCGCACACTGCCCTGTGGTAGGGGGAGGGAGGGTTAGTCACAGCGCACACTGCCCTGTGGTAGGGGGAGGGTTAGTCACAGCGCACACTGCCCTGTGGTAGGGGAGGGAGGTTTAGTCACGGCGCACACTGCCCTGTGGGAGGGGAGGGAGGGTTAGTCACAGCGCACACTGCCCTGTGGTAGGGGGAGGGTTAGTCACAGCGCACACTGCCCTGTGGTAGGGGGAGGGTTAGTCACAGCGCACACTGCCCTGTGGGAGGGGAGGGAGGGTGAGTCACAGTGCACACTGCCCTGTGGTAGGGGGAGGGTTAGTCACAGCACACTGCCCTGTGGTAGGGAGGGAGGGTTAGTCACAGCGCACACTGCCCTGTGGTAGGGGGAGGGTTAGTCACAGCGCACACTGCCCTGTGGTAGGGGGAGGGTTAGTCACAGCGCACACTGCCCTGTGGGAGGGGAGGGAGGGTTAGTCACAGCACACACTGCCCTGTGGGAGGGGAGGGAGGGTTAGTCACAGTGCACACTGCCCTGTGGTAGGGGGAGGGTTAGTCACAGCGCACACTGCCCTGTGGTAGGGGGAGGGTTAGTCACAGCGCACACTGCCCTGTGGGAGGGGAGGGAGGGTTAGTCACAGCACACACTGCCCTGTGGTAGGGGGAGGGTTAGTCACAGCGCACACTGCCCTGTGGGAGGGGAGGGAGGGTTAGTCACAGCGCACACTGCCCTGTGGTAGGGGGAGGGTTAGTCACAGCGCACACTGCCCTGTGGTAGGGAGGGAGGGTTAGTCACAGCGCACACTGCCCTGTGGTAGGGGGAGGGAGGGTTAGTCACAGCACACACTGCCCTGTGGCAGGGAGGGAGGGTTAGTCACAGCACACACTGCCCTGTGGTAGGGGGAGGGTTAGTCACATAACACTGCCCTGTGGGAGGGGAGGGAGGGTTAGTCACAGCGCACACTGCCCTGTGGTAGGGGGAGGGTTAGTCACAGCGCACACTGCCCTGTGGGAGGGGAGGGAGGGTTAGTCACAGCGCACACTGCCCTGTGGTAGGGAGGGAGGGTTAGTCACAGCGCACACTGCCCTGTGGTAGGGAGGGAGGGTTAGTCACAGCGCACACTGCCCTGTGGTAGGGGGAGGGAGGGTTAGTCACAGCACACACTGCCCTGTTGGAGGGAGGGTTACTCACAGCGCACACTGCCCTGTGGTAGGGAGGGAGGGTTAGTCACAGCGCACACTGCCCTGTGGTAGGGGGAGGGAGGGTTAGTCACAGCACACACTGCCCTGTGGGAGGGAGTGTTAGTCACAGCGCACACTGCCCTGTGGGAGGGGAGGGAGGGTTAGTCACAGCGCACACTGCCCTGTGGGAGGGGGAGGGTTAGTCACAGCACACACTGCCCTGTGGGAGGGGAGGGAGGGTTAGTCACAGCGCACACTGCCCTGTGGTAGGGGGAGGGTTAGTCACAGCGCACACTGCCCTGTGGTAGGGAGGGAGGGTTAGTCACAGCGCACACTGCCCTGTGGTAGGGAGGGAGGGTTAGTCACAGCGCACACTGCCCTGTGGTAGGGGGAGGGTTAGTCACAGCGCACACTGCCCTGTGGGAGGGAGGGAGGGTTAGTCACAGCGCACACTGCCCTGTGGGAGGGAGGGAGGGTTAGTCACAGCGCACACTGCCCTGTGGTAGGGGGAGGGAGGGTTAGTCACAGCGCACACTGCCCTGTGGTAGGGGGAGGGTTAGTCACAGCGCACACTGCCCTGTGGTAGGGGAGGGAGGTTTAGTCACGGCGCACACTGCCCTGTGGGAGGGGAGGGAGGGTTAGTCACAGCGCACACTGCCCTGTGGTAGGGGGAGGGTTAGTCACAGCGCACACTGCCCTGTGGTAGGGGGAGGGTTAGTCACAGCGCACACTGCCCTGTGGGAGGGGAGGGAGGGTAAGTCACAGTGCACACTGCCCTGTGGTAGGGGGAGGGTTAGTCACAGCGCACACTGCCCTGTGGTAGGGAGGGAGGGTTAGTCACAGCGCACACTGCCCTGTGGTAGGGGGAGGGTTAGTCACAGCGCACACTGCCCTGTGGTAGGGGGAGGGTTAGTCACAGCGCACACTGCCCTGTGGGAGGGGAGGGAGGGTAAGTCAGAGCACACACTGCCCTGTGGGAGGGGAGGGAGGGTTAGTCACAGTGCACACTGCCCTGTTGTAGGGGGAGGGTTAGTCACAGCGCACACTGCCCTGTGGTAGGGGGAGGGTTAGTCACAGCGCACACTGCCCTGTGGGAGGGGAGGGAGGGTTAGTCACAGCACACACTGCCCTGTGGTAGGGGGAGGGTTAGTCACAGCGCACACTGCCCTGTGGGAGGGGAGGGAGGGTTAGTCACAGCGCACACTGCCCTGTGGTAGGGAGGGAGGGTTAGTCACAGCGCACACTGCCCTGTGGTAGGGGGAGGGTTAGTCACAGCGCACACTGCCCTGTGGGAGGGAGGGAGGGTTAGTCACAGCGCACACTGCCCTGTGGTAGGGGGAGGGAGGGTTAGTCACAGCGCACACTGCCCTGTGGTAGGGGGAGGGTTAGTCACAGCGCACACTGCCCTGTGGTAGGGGAGGGAGGTTTAGTCACGGCGCACACTGCCCTGTGGGAGGGGAGGGAGGGTTAGTCACAGCGCACACTGCCCTGTGGTAGGGGGAGGGTTAGTCACAGCGCACACTGCCCTGTGGTAGGGGGAGGGTTAGTCACAGCGCACACTGCCCTGTGGGAGGGGAGGGAGGGTAAGTCACAGTGCACACTGCCCTGTGGTAGGGGGAGGGTTAGTCACAGCGCACACTGCCCTGTGGTAGGGAGGGAGGGTTAGTCACAGCGCACACTGCCCTGTGGTAGGGGGAGGGTTAGTCACAGCGCACACTGCCCTGTGGTAGGGGGAGGGTTAGTCACAGCGCACACTGCCCTGTGGGAGGGGAGGGAGGGTTAGTCACAGCACACACTGCCCTGTGGGAGGGGAGGGAGGGTTAGTCACAGTGCACACTGCCCTGTGGTAGGGGGAGGGTTAGTCACAGCGCACACTGCCCTGTGGTAGGGGGAGGGTTAGTCACAGCGCACACTGCCCTGTGGGAGGGGAGGGAGGGTTAGTCACAGCACACACTGCCCTGTGGTAGGGGGAGGGTTAGTCACAGCGCACACTGCCCTGTGGGAGGGGAGGGAGGGTTAGTCACAGCGCACACTGCCCTGTGGTAGGGGGAGGGTTAGTCACAGCGCACACTGCCCTGTGGTAGGGAGGGAGGGTTAGTCACAGCGCACACTGCCCTGTGGTAGGGGGAGGGAGGGTTAGTCACAGCACACACTGCCCTGTAGCAGGGAGGGAGGGTTAGTCACAGCACACACTGCCCTGTGGTAGGGGGAGGGTTAGTCACATAACACTGCCCTGTGGGAGGGGAGGGAGGGTTAGTCACAGCGCACACTGCCCTGTGGTAGGGGGAGGGTTAGTCACAGCGCACACTGCCCTGTGGGAGGGGAGGGAGGGTTAGTCACAGCGCACACTGCCCTGTGGTAGGGAGGGAGGGTTAGTCACAGCGCACACTGCCCTGTGGTAGGGAGGGAGGGTTAGTCACAGCGCACACTGCCCTGTGGTAGGGGGAGGGAGGGTTAGTCACAGCACACACTGCCCTGTTGGAGGGAGGGTTACTCACAGCGCACACTGCCCTGTGGTAGGGAGGGAGGGTTAGTCACAGCGCACACTGCCCTGTGGTAGGGGGAGGGAGGGTTAGTCACAGCACACACTGCCCTGTGGGAGGGAGTGTTAGTCACAGCGCACACTGCCCTGTGGGAGGGGAGGGAGGGTTAGTCACAGCGCACACTGCCCTGTGGTAGGGGGAGGGTTAGTCACAGCACACACTGCCCTGTGGGAGGGGAGGGAGGGTTAGTCACAGCGCACACTGCCCTGTGGTAGGGGGAGGGTTAGTCACAGCGCACACTGCCCTGTGGTAGGGAGGGAGGGTTAGTCACAGCGCACACTGCCCTGTGGTAGGGAGGGAGGGTTAGTCACAGCGCACACTGCCCTGTGGTAGGGGGAGGGTTAGTCACAGCGCACACTGCCCTGTGGGAGGGAGGGAGGGTTAGTCACAGCGCACACTGCCCTGTGGGAGGGAGGGAGGGTTAGTCACAGCGCACACTGCCCTGTGGTAGGGGGAGGGAGGGTTAGTCACAGCGCACACTGCCCTGTGGTAGGGGGAGGGTTAGTCACAGCGCACACTGCCCTGTGGTAGGGGAGGGAGGTTTAGTCACGGCGCACACTGCCCTGTGGGAGGGGAGGGAGGGTTAGTCACAGCGCACACTGCCCTGTGGTAGGGGGAGGGTTAGTCACAGCGCACACTGCCCTGTGGTAGGGGGAGGGTTAGTCACAGCGCACACTGCCCTGTGGGAGGGGAGGGAGGGTAAGTCACAGTGCACACTGCCCTGTGGTAGGGGGAGGGTTAGTCACAGCGCACACTGCCCTGTGGTAGGGAGGGAGGGTTAGTCACAGCGCACACTGCCCTGTGGTAGGGGGAGGGTTAGTCACAGCGCACACTGCCCTGTGGTAGGGGGAGGGTTAGTCACAGCGCACACTGCCCTGTGGGAGGGGAGGGAGGGTAAGTCACAGCACACACTGCCCTGTGGGAGGGGAGGGAGGGTTAGTCACAGTGCACACTGCCCTGTGGTAGGGGGAGGGTTAGTCACAGCGCACACTGCCCTGTGGTAGGGGGAGGGTTAGTCACAGCGCACACTGCCCTGTGGGAGGGGAGGGAGGGTTAGTCACAGCACACACTGCCCTGTGGTAGGGGGAGGGTTAGTCACAGCGCACACTGCCCTGTGGGAGGGGAGGGAGGGTTAGTCACAGCGCACACTGCCCTGTGGTAGGGGGAGGGTTAGTCACAGCGCACACTGCCCTGTGGGAGGGGAGGGAGTGTTAGTCACAGCGCACACTGCCCTGTGGTAGGGGGAGGGAGGGTTAGTCACAGCGCACACTGCCCTGTGGTAGGGAGGGAGGGTTAGTCACAGCGCACACTGCCCTGTGGTAGGGAGGGAGGGTTAGTCACAGCGCACACTGCCCTGTGGGAGGGGAGGGAGGGTTAGTCACAGCGCACACTGCCCTGTGGTAGGGGGAGGGTTAGTCACAGCGCACACTGCCCTGTGGGAGGGAGGGAGGGTTAGTCACAGCGCACACTGCCCTGTGGTAGGGGGAGGGAGGGTTAGTCACAGCGCACACTGCCCTGTGGTAGGGGGAGGGTTAGTCACAGCGCACACTGCCCTGTGGTAGGGGAGGGTTAGTCACAGCGCACACTGCCCTGTGGTAGGGGGAGGGTTAGTCACAGCGCACACTGCCCTGTGGGAGGGGAGGGAGGGTAAGTCACAGCACACACTGCCCTGTGGGAGGGGAGGGAGGGTTAGTCACAGTGCACACTGCCCTGTGGTAGGGGGAGGGTTAGTCACAGCGCACACTGCCCTGTGGTAGGGGGAGGGTTAGTCACAGCGCACACTGCCCTGTGGGAGGGGAGGGAGGGTTAGTCACAGCACACACTGCCCTGTGGTAGGGGGAGGGTTAGTCACAGCGCACACTGCCCTGTGGGAGGGGAGGGAGGGTTAGTCACAGCGCACACTGCCCTGTGGTAGGGGGAGGGTTAGTCACAGCGCACACTGCCCTGTGGGAGGGGAGGGAGTGTTAGTCACAGCGCACACTGCCCTGTGGTAGGGGGAGGGAGGGTTAGTCACAGCGCACACTGCCCTGTGGTAGGGAGGGAGGGTTAGTCACAGCGCACACTGCCCTGTGGTAGGGAGGGAGGGTTAGTCACAGCGCACACTGCCCTGTGGTAGGGGGAGGGTTAGTCACAGCGCACACTGCCCTGTGGTAGGGAGGGAGGGTTAGTCACAGCGCACACTGCCCTGTGGTAGGGGGAGGGAGGGTTAGTCACAGCACACACTGCCCTGTGGCAGGGAGGGAGGGTTAGTCACAGCGCACACTGCCCTGTGGGAGGGGAGGGAGGGTTAGTTACAGCGCACACTGCCCTGTGGGAGGGGAGGGAGGGTTAGTCACAGTGCACACTGCCCTGTGGTAGGGGGAGGGTAAGTCACAGCGCACACTGCCCTGTGGTAGGGAGGGAGGGTTAGTCACAGCGCACACTGCCCTGTGGTAGGGAGGGAGGGTTAGTCACAGCGCACACTGCCCTGTGGTAGGGGGAGGGTTAGTCACAGCGCACACTGCCCTGTGGTAGGGAGGGAGGGTTAGTCACAGCGCACACTGCCCTGTGGGAGGGGAGGGAGGGTTAGTCACAGCGCACACTGCCCTGTGGTAGGGGGAGGGTTAGTCACAGCACACACTGCCCTGTGGGAGGGGAGGGAGGGTTAGTCACAGTGCACACTGCCCTGTGGTAGGGGGAGGGTTAGTCACAGCGCACACTGCCCTGTGGTAGGGAGGGAGGGTTAGTCACAGCGCACACTGCCCTGTGGCAGGGAGGGTGGGTTAGTCACAGCGCACACTGCCCTGTTGTAGGGGGAGGGTTAGTCACAGCGCACACTGCCCTGTGGTAGGGGGAGGATTAGTCACAGCGCACACTGCCCTGTGGTAGGGAGGGAGGGTTAGTCACAGTGCACACTGCTCTGTGGTAGGGAGGGAGGGTTAGTCACAGCGCACACTGCCCTGTGGCAGGGAGGGAGGGTTAGTCACAGCGCACACTGCCCTGTGGTAGGGGGAGGGTTAGTCACAGCGCACACTGCCCTGTGGTAGGGGGAGGGTTAGTCACAGCACACACTGCCCTGTGGGAGGGGAGGGAGGTTTAGTCACAGCGCACACTGCCCTGTGGGAGGGGAGGGAGGGTTAGTCACAGCTCACACTGCCCTACGTTTGGAGTGAGTCTTAATCAAACCTTAGCAAATTTTAATCTTAATACTCACCACATGTAGATGGCACCATATTTTTTTCATATTTTTTGACGTAGATTAATTGGATCTAATCGCCCTTTTTACGATTACAGGCAAAAACTAGCTTGGGCTTGTTGATATCAATCCCCGTTTTTCTCTCATTTTTCCTTCTTCGGTAATAGTGAGTGTTATTAAGACAGGAAGATTAAGATTTATTAAGATTCGATTAACGTGTGTCCATGCACTTGCGTGAGCTAGGTGCCGTCTGCGTAGATAGTAAAGTATTCAGCTGGGGGCCACCCTGGCCTGAAGCTTCAGAAAGCTATTGGCCAGGACCAGGATCTGTGGGCCAGAAACCATGTTTTCTAAGAGAAAAAAAAGTATATTCCTGATCGGTCTATGATAGAGTGGAACTAATATGATTAATTCGCGCACATTTCCCTCTTTCCAACGATATTACATGACTATAGTAATATGTGATGTGGTAAACAGTAAAACAGCATGAATTGATTTTTTTTAGATATACAAACAGTTAATGTTGTATACACTGCAAAAAGAGGTGTTTAGATTCTAAACACAATCCTAAACACAACCCTGCCCTGTATAATTTGTCCACATAACAATGTTTAGGTTGATAATGTGATTAGCTCAGTGCTTAGTAATTAAAGTGTTTAGAAGAATAAAGTGTTTAGAAATCCAACTATGTAGCATATTGAGGAGTTTACCTGTTAGGCATTTAATACTAAAAAGTGTTGTGTCCAGAGACATTCAGATATTATCATGTTTAGATTTTGTGTTCAAATCACTTGATCATTTATTATACTTCCACCCTGTTTCAAGACCTACTAGAAGGTCTAAAGAGAGACAATCAAAGTAAATCATTCATATCTATTGCACACAGGCCACCACTTTAATTAACATAGAAACCTATGGCCAAATACAATAGACTCCCAGGGAAGGGATCACTATATCCAGTCTTGAACTATACAAAAGAGGTGTCTCTGTTACAGCTGATACTTAATTCCACAGTAATCATACTGATATAGGATACAACCCTTGAGTCATGGAAGGTGTATATCAATATATTGTAAGCCATGATATAATGTTGATTTTTAAGCACAATTAGCACAGCAATAAACTTTGTGTGTAAAATGTGCATTCAGCAACAGAGCTGCCACCTGGTGCGTGCTTATATATTGCGATTGAAACACATGTTTACATCCTAAACACCTATCTTTGGTACTGTTTAGATACTAAACATCTTAACATTTTAAAGACAAGCGTTAAGTATATATTTAGAATTAAAGTGTTTAATTCCTAAACAGAAGGCTTTGAAAACACAATCCTCGCAAAATGTTTAGATTTTAGATGTGTTTACACCTAAACATGTTTAAAACCTAAGCACTTTTTTGCAGTGTACATGACACAAAATATGTCTAGCACAAATTGTCCTACTTTTTCCTGTAATAAATTATGCTGTCATACATTTTGCTGCCACAAATTATGTTGTATTAATCCTCTGATATTTCATAACGTCAGAGCAGCCATACATAACATTTAACCCATAATCAGACTAATACTGCAATAGTGTATGACATGCATGTATCATCATTTCGGCCGTGTCTACACCTACCAGTAGAGACTGTCCTCTACCAATTTCTGGAAGGCCCTGGCCGCTGCCCTCTGGTCGGGAGTGAGATGTCCGTTGAGGTCCTTCCCGAAGATACCATTGAGATACTCTATACAGAACTGACTGTCTGCAACATCCTGGCCATTGTAGGTGATCCACGGGGTCTTCTTCTTGGACGAGAACTCACTGGTGAAATTATTCTTTGTGGAGAAAAACATTTCTGATAAAGGATGAGGTTATGGTTCTTGGTTATGACATCTTCAGTGTGAATTGGTGATATTACCCTTCTAACACGGATATAATGAACATTTGACTATGATGAAACTCTGAGCCTAAAACCTGATGTGACATTAAAATACCATAAGCCACGCATTCTGCTGAATGGTAAGAAACCCTTCAAAATTACAGAAAGATGACTACATACAGCATATCTAATTATTCAGTGCCCACCTGATAAGGTATCTTAGCCATGCGGAGATAAGTCTCTAACTTCAACGGGTAACAGGAGACACTGGGTGCAAATGGACCACGTCCCAAGTGGTGTAGTATAACCGTGTTTGCTGGGAACTCCTGCCTCTTCTTCTTTCTCTGACTGAGAAATTAATCTACATTTACCAGAGGGCATAAACATTGGCTGTTTCAATCATGAGATAATTCAGCATTTGTAACTGAGATGGACAATTACATTATCCTAGGATCCAGTATTTCAACAGTTAAAGCTCGCAACACAATGTCAATTAAGAGCTATGTGATGAGACTGGGGAAACCGAGGGAAATCTACAACGAACATACAAAACTCACTCAATATGTCAATTTTATGTACTAAAAGGTTCTGGTTACTTGTAATGCACATACCGGTAATACTCTTTTCTGCATAACAAGATTAGTTGAATTTCTCAGAGGACAGGAAAGCTAACCTTTGAAGCCAGTTTGTGATAATAACGTAGATTACTGTCACCAGCAGTACACCAACTGATATATAGTAGGGCAGACATCCACCGCCTGTAGACATGATGCCTGTCCGAGAGTGAACCTCTGAAATATGTTATCCTTATAGTTAGTGCAGCACAATAGTTTTTTGTATTAATTTCTTTATTTGACATCCACATGGTGATATACAAGTCAAATACATTCATTCTTTTAGCATGCAAACAGTGTCCATAAAAGGTATAAAGAGTTTTGGAAGGACATATCACAAGCTATGTCAATCTGAATACCAGTTAATTCTTATATAGCACTAATATCATAAAAATGATTATTTAGCACGGCTGGTCAGGCCTGAAATAAAGTATCATTATAAACAAATATGCAGCATTCTTCTTCTTTCTAATACACAAGTGTAAAGTGTTATTAGTACCTACACTGTAAAAAAGAAATCGATCAAAATAACGGAGATTCACTGGCAACGCTGGGTACCGGACTTTCACCGTAAAAATAACGGTCACTGTTATTTCAAGTTCACTGTAATTTTAACGGTGAAAGTCCGTCACCCAGTGGTGGCAGTGAATCACTGTTATTCTAACAGAATATGGGACATCACTGTCATTTCAATACAGTGCCTAAACAATAGTTATAATGGAATTGGAATGTAGTGTTGGGAGGATTCACACGCCACGTCCCTTGATCCAATAGTTATAATGGTATTTTGTGTAATTTTACTCATCTTTCCCAGTATTTTTCCGTCCATTTATCCACCTATACCTAACTCTATGCTCAATATGGTTCCATGCAACATTTGCCAATCAGCAATAGCATCTTAGTGTCAAGACTTGAGGCCTAATCATTAGGAATCAGTCTACGAGAGCCTTATGCTTCATGACACTTTGTAATGCCAGTCCATGAGAAGAGGTCACTCTAGGATGGCTACAGAGCAAACCTTACAGCTGTTTATCTATATATTTTTCTTATAACCACGAAAATGGTGTTCTTAGCATCCATGAAAATTTCCTCATGAACCAAACTGCCACCCGGTGTGATAAAACTAAACATCAATTAAACGAAGCTTTACCATAAAATAAATAAACTGTCTTTCACTGTAAAAAAAACTGTGTTTCAACGTGCTGAATTACGGATATTCAAAGTAAAATTGATCAATTTTACATTGCCCCGCTGTAATAATATATAATGATGATCCCCGTAAAGTTTTACATTGATTCTCTGTAAATTCTAGGGAATATTTTTACAAGACAAAGCTTCACCGTAAATGAATACACTGTGTTCACCATACTGGATTACAGATATTCACAGTAAAATTGGTTGACTTAACATTGCCTCACCGTTATCACATTTACGATGATCCACCGTAAAGTTTTGCACTGATTCTCCGTTTATTCAATAGAATATTTTTACAGTGTAGCTTTTGTGACTATGTGAGGTATTTACTTCAATATTATAACTGTACAAGACTGGGGTATACATATTACATCATAGGAGCCCAACCACAGCAGACATTTATGAATGATTAATTTTAACCTCATCATAAATATGTAACTAAACTGAAGGTAAGGAAAGATTACCAAGCCAACACACCCTAGTGGGCCCTAGATGGGTCACAGATGGGCTGCCTTATGGGGCCCATGTGGGCTGCCCATCTGGGGCCCGCTTCGTTTTGACCGGGCCTATCAGGTGGGGCCCAGCAGGGCTTGCCCAGGTTTGAAGTGGGCTGGCCCTGTTCAGATCTAAGTGGGGCCCAGGTGGGCTCCTTTATTTGGGAAACACGTAGTTGGGGTGGGGGGGTGGGGGGCTGGGGGGATAGACACAACATTTTCTTTAGTTTGAAGCTTAGTTGTTATGTAGTTGATGACCTTTGACTAACTACAACTCTGATCACATTGGGTGACACAGTCAGAGTTCCTGTGAGTCTGATAGTGATACCTGAGGAAGCCCTGGGATTATGTACTATGATCATATCCCGGGGAAAGGTGTCAGTATCAGAATGCTCCTCGTTTTTCTATTCGTATGCAAACTTGTGTAGACAATTTCGTATAATATAAACGTAATGTGAAAACTGTATCATTTCAATGGTTTTAAAGGAATTGCGAATTTATGGCTCATTGTAATATAGACAAGAAAATGTCTATAGGATATCAAATCCCATGTACTCTCAATGATGACATCTAGTGGTAAGCTCAGGAACAATACTTGCCCACTTAGCCCAGGCCTAGCCCAGGTGAACCCCACTCTTTTGGGGAAAGGTCTTTGAAACGTAATCATGAAAGTTGTGTTGGTAGAATTAGCCCAGAAAGTGAAGTTGGTGGGTTGGCCCACATGGGGCCCACCTGGCAGCCCACACCAAGCCCATGGAAAAACCCATGCAGACCTCAGCCAACTTAGCCCAGCTCTAGCTGAGGTGAAGCCCAGGTAGACAACATAGCATAAGAAAAATAATTTGAACTTGCATTTTCTAGAAAAAAAGGACAAGAGAGGATAAATCAAAATATCTGCAATGCAAGAAATCCATTAAAAACTAAGTTCAGTACGTGGGCTCAGCCCACCTGGGCCCTATCTGGCTGCCCGTGCTGGGCCCATTGGAAACCCATGGATACCTTTGCCAAGTTTGCCCATTTTCAACCCAGATGAAACCCACTTTTACAAAAACGCATATAATGTCAATCTAAAATGTAAATTAAATGAATATTTTCAGAAAAGAGTATGAATTGAAAGATTTGCAGTGCAAACATGACATATTGATATTCTGGGCTGAGCCCAGATGGGCCCCATCTGGAAGCCCAGACAATTACCAGTTAATACCCAGATATGGGCTAGCCCATGGTGCCCAGAGACACGCCCATATGGGGCCCACTTGGGTGTGTTGGCTGGGTAGTTAGGATTGACCTGAAATAAGCTGTCAGTCCACTGAACCTAGCAGCTGTCAATTAATTAATCATACATTGTAGGCACTCAAATGTGAAAAAAATGTCTTTGCAAGTAGTCCACTGAACTGAAGCTTGCTTGCCATCAATGTAGAAAGCCAACAGGGTAAAAACAATTATCAGTATATTAATCAATCTGATTCTTCTTAGCCTGTTGATACATTCTATCTAAAATTTAGTTTCAAATGGGCTAAAGTCGGGTTCTGATCAGTTTTCCCAATTTGGTGCTGAAATCTGCCCTAGCAAAAACCAATTTAGCCCTTTATGGGCTTGATACTACGGAGCCGAAAAATACATTGGCCATGCACCAACTGCCCATAATAACCATGCTACTAGGCTTGGTGCATCTAGTTTACATTGACGGATGGCTTACAGATGATCCATACTACGTATCAACTTTGTCCCTAAACCCATATCAATTTGAGCGTTTGTATATACATGTGTATTGTATTTAAGCCAAGTGTCTATTTTTCCTGAATTCGTAGTGTCTGCATGGTTCTAATATACGTACGCTTTGGGTACCATTAAGAATTATTTAACTATTAATATTTGATATTCAATACAGAAATATATAAACTCGTGTAACAAGCTGTGATTCACCTTACCGTCTTCCCTAAAATAATAATTATGCCCCCCTTCAGCTATAGACTGGTGTATTCTGAGCGTGGATCCAGATCGGGGTATACTGCCGTGGGTCTGGTAGCCTTCCCGTGTCCCCCCCCCCCTCCACCACCACCACCACCTCCTGGCCTCCCCTCTCACCCCATCCTGCCCCCCCCCCCCCCAGCTGCCCTATGTCCACAGAGTATTCTCAGTTCTACTCTGACTTTGACCGTAGATGGCCAGGTCAGGGTCACTATAAAGTTAGGATATGATGGCTTGATGGCACAAGTAGAGAACTATCTGTAGCAATTTACATGAATATCCACTCCTTTGGGTCCTCTTATCATATCTTATCTTATTATGTCTGATAGTATTAATTACATCCGCGACAGTCTTTTTTCAAACAATATAAAATGTCCAGACAATTACCAGTTAATACCCATATATATATATATATATATATATATATATATATACATATATATATATATATATATATATATATATATATATATATATATATATATATTTTCCCGTTCTGATATTGGTGCATACCGCACACTTGGGAAGGTGAAATCCGAGGTTTCATGGAGACTTGAACACGCTACATCAAGACTACCACCACGCCGTGGAGGCGCTGGTAGAGGGAGGTGGCGAAACAAGGAGTCTACAGGCGCATTTCCAGCCCTCTATGACCTTTATTTACCGAGTTACAGAAGAAAAGACAATTTTTGGTATAATTTCTTTGAAAATCGATATTTTTTTCTAATTTCTTTTTTACTATAAAGGTAGAAATTGGACTTTACTTACCCATTCGTTAAAATAATTCTAGGGATTTTTTTTCACATACATATAGGCCCTTTAAAAATGGTTCGTTTCCACCCAGATTCGATCCGGGGACCCCCGATGTGTGAGGCCATCACGCTAGCGCCAATGCCTATCTGGCCACGGTACAAGGGTAGGGAAACGCTGATTATATCTTAGGTTGGCAGCGATGCACCGCGCCCCAAGCTGGCCCCCTTACAAATTCCATGTTGGACTCAGTGTTGGAGATTGAAAGCATGACGTGGGCAGGCTCCACCAATCAGCGAGCAGGGTTGGGGGGTGTCAAAACAACATGGCGCTACTGGTGTTCGAGTGATATTCCGCACTAGCGAGATGCAGTGATTCTCTTTTCTGAGACCTGTAGCTGAAGCTGGTTCCTGGCCTGTCTAAAATAGACAGTTTTAGGGGTCATACATTTTTGAATCATTGGTAGTTGAATATCCCCAATGTCAGATGTCCAGATTGGGGGAGTGGTTAGAACACTGGCCAATCAATCCAGGGGTCATAATCTATACCAACACTACAGGTTATCTACTTAGTTGGTTAAAAATAAAACAATTATATTTTACACTATGACTATTTATCTTGTGTAAAGGTAGGGTGGCCGGAGGGTCCAACTGATCGCCCAGTCTCTATCTGATCCTATGTTAAATGACCCCTTTATGATGTCTTCCTATTTTGGCTAGGGAGCAGATAAAGACTGCTAGTAAGTTGGTATCAGAAGATATTGAAGGGGTCTATAATATACATGCTGGAATTAGCCATATAAATTGTAATTCATAATGTAAATCAGGGGCAATTTTGACAGACCTTCAGATTTTGAGTCTCGTTTGAGCTCCATAACTGGGTGGTCTCTTGAACCTGTCGTTTGGGAGAATATTCACTGGTTGAAGGCAAATCTATGTATCAATGAAATTCTTTTTTTGTTTGAAGCGTCTTGTATGCAGGTATGCTATGGGGAGTCCTATGATTACTTTACACAATTTTATCTTTAACAGATAAGCCAGCTAAAATTCATAATTTTTAGCTCAATTATTTTTTTAGAAATCTTTAATTGGTAGTTTACGGTAGACTATTGAAAATAGAGCTAAATGAGCTGAAAATGATGCATTTGGAATGGAAATGATACAACCTACCGCCTGCCAGCGTCAGGGCATCTGCTGGAGGTCATATTGGGTGCTTCCAAAGGTTAATATCATATAATCAGCACTAGGGGCACCACTGTTGTATAGGTTAAAGAGGGGACCTTTAGTTCACACACTTAACACTGCAGCAGGTACGTGCTATGACTGAGCAATTGGTACTAGCTGCAGGTCTAAGAAGAACTCAAAACCTGTCAGAAGCTCTGCAGTGGTGAGGCATTTAAGATTGAATATATTTTTTGAAGCAACCATTTTATCAACAAAACATGACTGGTTTATCAAATGGCAATATTAGGGCTATCAGTAGATGTATAACACTTGCATATCAGAACATTTTAAAAAAATGGTCCGGCCACCCTAGTAAAGGATCTTTACAACTAAATTCTATACTATCAGGATTTTTGACCTACCAAAATAATTATATCTAAAATGTGTGTAGACAAAATAGCATTGACATGGGCTTGAACTCATGATCCATGAAGTAGTAAGCCAGAGTCCTAACCACTCCCCCAATCTGAACAGATGACATAAGTACCCACAATGAAGGCATATAACTGAAAGTTGTATGGCCCCTGAAACTTCAAATCTTGGACATGACAGGAACCAGCTTCAGCTAACCATCTGGCTGCTATCGTTAGCATAGGAAAGAGTACTGATACCAGACAAAATGGCGCTGTACAGTGATCATCTCGCTAATGCGGAATTCATTGTATAATCCTTCAAAATGGCGAAATTAGGACGAATTTAAGGTAATTAAAGACATTTGAATGGAATAATCGTATAATAAACCTAATCATATATGAATATGACCGCACAAGGGCTGTGTATAGATGAATAACGACCGAGGGGTCATATATATATATTATTGGTTCATTATATATATATATATATATATATATATATATATATATATATATATATATATATATATATATATATATATATATATATATATATATGCAAATATCAAGTACTCGTGACTTCCATTTTTGTTTGGCATGAAATGTGTGAGAAGCATGTGATGCAGACCTTACCATGTCATATGACACACGGATATTATAAAAGGACCTATGACCTCGCCTAGGACATGAGTAAGCATTCGCCAGAACAGATTCCAAACGAACTCCTATGAGACTAGTCAATTTGGTGTCAATTGTACAGTTACAAGGGGTAGTAAAAATGCAAGGCGTCTGTGGAGAATTAGATCGAATGTTAGAACGTGAAGGAGGTGACTTCTGATATCTGTGCCGAATCATTATAGCCCTACATGACCCTACTGCATAGGTCAATCTATATAAGGTTCATGTATGCATGTTATCGTTAACCATGATCCTATTAGACATTATTCCATATAGACCTGTAGATGTGAGAAGAGCAGCTCTAGGATCCACATGCTGAACACTTCAACATATAGACTAGAGCTATGGCCCTAGACCCCTAAATTCGACATGGCGACATGGGCATTTCTTAAATTCGACATGCGACATGAGGCCTAGTGACATGTGACATGAGGCTTAAAAAGATAGTGACATGGGACATGAACAGTTCTTAAAATCGACATGGGACATGAGCATTTTTAAGCGACATAGACATGCAACATGGCCATTTCTTAAAATCGACATGCGACATGGGGACCCCCCCCCCATCAACACACCCAAATGGGCCCCATATGGGCGTGTCTCTGGGCATCATGGGCTAGCCCATATCTAGGTATTTACTGGTAATTGTCAGGGCTTCCAGATGGGGCCCATGTCAGCTCAGCCCAGAATATCAACATGTCATGTTTGCACTTCAAATCCTTCAATTCATACTCATTATATGCATTTTTGTAAAAGTGGGTTTCATCTGGGTTGGAAATAGGCAAACTTGGCAAAGGTGTTCCTGGGTTTCCCATTGGCTCAGCATGGGCAGCCAGATAGGGCCCAGGTGCGCTGAGCCCATGTACTGAACTTACAAAAAAAAGGATTTCTTGCATTGATACTTTAATTTATCCTCACTTGTCCCTTTTTTCTAGAAAATGCAAGTTCAAATGGTTTTTCTTATGTTATATTGTCTACCTGAGTTTCACCTAGGCTAGAGCAGGGCTAAGTGGGCTGAGGTCTGCATGGGTTTTCAATGGGCTTGGTGTGGGCCCCATGTGGGCCCATGTGGGCCCCATGTGGGCCAGCCCACCAACTTCACTTTCTGGGCTAATTCTACCAACACAACTTTCATGATCACATTTCAAGGACCTTTCCCAAAAGTGGGGTTCATCTGGGCTAGACCTGGGCTAAGTGGGCAAGTATCATTCCTGAGCTTACCACTAGATGTCATCATTGAGAGTACATGGGATTTGATATCATATAGACATTTTCATGTCTTTAATACAATGAGCCATAAATTCAAAATTCAAACCATTGAAATGAAACAGTTTTAACAGTATATTATATGAAATTGTCTACACAAGTTTGCATATGAATAGAGAAAAAAGGAGCATTCTGATACTGACACCTTTCCCCGGGATATGATCATAGTACATAATCCCAGGGCTCCCTCAGGTATCACTATCAGACTCACAGGAACTGTGACTGTGTCATCCAATGTGATCAGAGTTGTAGTTAGTCAAAGGATGCATTTTGCTTCTCCTCATAAAGGGAAGAGATGACATTGATGCAGATAAATTAATTGACCCACTGGAATACTTGTTGGTAACTACTCTTAACATATGGTCATCAACTACATAACAACTAAGCTTATAGCTAAAAGAAATGTTGTGTCTGTCCCCCTAGCCCCCACCCCCCAATTACGTGTTAGCCAACTAAAGGAGCCCACCTGGGTCCCACTTGGATCTGAACAGGGCCAGCTCACTTCAAACCTGGGGAAGCCCTTCTGGGCCCCACCTGATAGCCCCGGTCAAAACGAAGCTGGCCCTAGATGGGCAGCCCATATGGGCCCCATAATTCAGCCCATCTGTGACCCACCTAGGGCCCACTAGGGTGTGTTGGCTGGGGGGACCATGAATCAACCTTTGCTTGGCATTAAAATAATCTATAAAAGTGTAATAAAACTACAGTACCCTCTTAGATTTGGTGATTACACATTCTATTACATTACGCTTCTAGGTATACACATCGTACAATGGTATCATTGTGTATATATTGTGTTCTTTTTTACCCAAAGTAATAGCATGTGCCCTATTCAAGGGGGAGTATACCATTTTCTGTGGACACATTAGTAGCAGTCAGTACACTGGTGGGTACCATACCACTGGCAAAGTCCAACCGCTGGTCACACCAATGCAACTTGTCTAGACCAGAGGACTACTGGAAAGAAATAACCAGTAACATATTTGCTGGTTGCCTGAGCCTCTATACATGGGGTACCTTGCTGCCCAGGGAATAGAGGTCCACAGGGCTAGGATGTGGGGATTCCGTTTGCGTGATTCTAAACATACGGTCAGGTGTTATGTAAAACTAACAAGGCTAGCCTTATATTTCAGCATCTAGGACGACTTGGCTCTCTCTTTAAGATAACCACTTACCTGTGTATGGTGACCGAGCTGCAGCGTGCAGGTCTGTATGTTCCATCCAGATCTCCCTCAGCTACCTCAGTATACTCTATATTTGCTTTTGGAAGGAACGTCGACCTCCTGGTATGAGAAAACTGCGTGCATTGACCCCTGACCATCTATAATAGTGGATCTACAATAGTGGTCAGAATAGTGTATGGTACACCTCTAGACCTCGGTGTCATGCCCTGATTGGCAGATGGCGAGAGGGTTTTCCTTAGAGCCCTTTAAATGGTGCATTGAGGCAACATGCCGTAAAGGGTTAAAATGATATTGAATTCCACTCACCAGTGTTCATGAGTGGAAGTAAGATTCCAATTTCTTTATATTTGGTATACATAGATGTAATGCTTCTGTGTTGACTTTGCTGCACTCTAAATAGCTGGTAGATGCTGGGATTGGGAGGGGACATGATGCACCGATGCAGTGGCATTAGGGACCTTTAATAAACCTGATGTAGCAGAACATCGTTATAACCATGTAGATTAACAATGATATAATAATTTATGGGTTAAAGCAGAACCAGTTAAGCAACGTCGAAATGGAAGTTTATAGGATGTAAGTTAAACTGTATCGAAACAATTGATGTCAATCATAAGCAGCAAGTAGGGGGGCTTATGCAACCATGTTAATTACGGATCCTGATTAAAAGACATGAGTTCAACAATGAAGATATAGACTGTTTATAATTATGCAGAATTACATTCTTACGAAATAAAGAAAGCATTATCAACATATCAATTAAGATTAGGTGTACATTTGGTGCGGATTACAAAGACTACTTCAATACGAGGGGCAGTTGAGATGTGTATTGTATGTGTATTCTGTCAACAACCCCGCATCTCAGCTTTCTATAACAGTGAAATCATATTTGATATATTCCTATCACAAGCTAGGCTATTACATGTATCATCTAAACTGCATAACAAATGGAAATCCAGTGGAATTATTACTGTGGACACATCATTATGTATAAAGTCCCAAAATGATAGATTACTAACGTACTTGGGGTAGGACTACTAAGTCTCAAAGCTTGCACTCGTATCCCACAATGCTTAGCACCCCTCCCGCCGTTTACGTCACTTCCTCCTTCTTCCCCAAGCTGCCATTTTCGCACCTGTGTGGCCTGACCCCCACTAGTGGCCGACTTTGTTTTGCCACACCTCCTACAGTGTGTAGCTGTCGGCAATTTAAAGTATACTATGTTGCTCATGGCTATATTGGCTAATATCTATTTTTGAGCAGTGGTGAAGTTGTCACGGCCTCTTTAACTCAGACGTAGCCTATAGGTCAAATCCCACAATGCGAATGAGGGCTAAAAATGTAGTTTATTGTGAAATCCTGACAATATTGGTTGGTTATATCGGCTAAAACAAGCGCAATGTTGGTCATAACCCTTGTCTAAGTCTAGTGATTATGATAATTAAGATATCAAAACATTTAGATATTTGCTCTGATTATGCTCAAATATGTTGCTTATTAGAATAGGCCAACGATTTGGTTTATAAAGGGGGACACTCCAGATATCTTTAGGCTAGTTGAGAGGGAATAATCAGGACAAATCATACCATGAAGTAACTCCCCTCAACGAGATCCATGTACCAGTCCTGTAGGCAACACCTGCTTGCTTATTATGGACCACAGTGGGATTTGGAGAGGCATAAGATCATGGGACATGACAGTATTGCGATTTACAATATTGGCAACAGTTGCTCCTTGTTTTCATGTCAATAATCAACACTTTCTCACTCATTTTTCACGTTGTGGAATTTGACCTTATGGTTTCAGTACTGCTACGTCTGCGTTTATGAGCCACGACGGGTTTGGTAAAGGTCCCTACGATAAAGGTCAAATCCCACAACGCGAAAAATGGACCAGAAAGTGTTGATTATTGACATAATAACAAGGGGCAACTGTTGCCTATATTGTAAATCGCAACACTTGTCCCCCGATTTTAGGCCTCTCCAAATCCCACTGTACCCGATTTGGACAGAGAGAGTGTTGCGATTTGGGCCATGTTGGACATGGTATAGGGTTTGAATTCGCAACAGAAGGGACTTTAATATTCAAATCTTAAGGAAAATTGATGCAATTAAAATATCTGCAACTACATTCACCAATATATGCATAGCTAGACATTATAAATCATAGAGCAAAATCTCTTATACATGGATCAGGTGGGATTTGGATAATGATTAATCAGTGACACAACCATTGCAATATAGCAAGAAACCTTGACATATTCCAATAAGCAACATTTTCTAGGCCTTCTGGGGGAAAATATCTAACCTCTTTGATCCTTGCAATATACCAAATCACAAGACATAGGCAACACTTTCTTGCCGATTTGGGCCTCTCTTGGCCAATGTAGGTCCCAAAATCGGTGACATTACCAATTTGCAACATTTTCTGGCCCTCTCTCGCGTTGTGGGATTTGACCTTTAAGGTCAAATCCCACAACACGAAAAATGGGCCAGAAAGTGTTGATTATTGACATAAAAACAAGGGGCAACTGTCGCCAATGTTGTAAATCACAACACTTGTCCCATGATCTTATGCCTCTCCAAATCCCACAGTGGTCAATAATAGGCAAGCAAAGTGTTGCATGCAGGACTGGTTAATTGATCTGTTTGAGGGGAGTTACTTCACAGTATGATTTGTCCTCACTATTCCCTCTCAATTAGCTTAAAGATATTTGGAGTTTCCCCCCTATATAAGCCAAATCATTGACAAATTCCAATAAGCAACATTTTCTAGGCCTTCCGGGGGCAAATAACTCACTCATTTGATCCTTGTGATTTCTCAAATCACAAGACAAAGGCAACCCTTTCTCACTGATTTGGACCTGTCTTAGCCAAAATACGGCCCAAAATCGGCAATAAGACCATTTCACAACATTTCCTGACCCTCTCTCGCGTTGTGGGATTTGACCTTTAGGGAAGTAAAATTATGGACATCATTTCATTTTTTTAAATCTACGTCTCGATGAGGTCTATTCAAGCTTACGCTACGAGTGGAAACCCTACTACATGTATTAGGGACCAAAAACCAACGTAGCTCAATAAACGCACATGTAGGCACTTAAAGGTGCATTGGTAGCAATGGTAAAGACCTACGTTACGTCGATGTTTTGTGAGCTTTTACGTGATTGCCTTATACAGTTATAGGTCAAATCCCACAGGGCGATCTATGCTGGAAACTCTCTGCGAATTGGGGATCTGTTGCGAATTGGGGATCTCTCTCCAATTCGCAACAGATATAACTACAAGAGGGAGATATAACTGCAAGGAATCTGTTGTGAATTGGGCACAAAAATAAGATCTGGATAGTTAGATATCTTTCCTTGCTTAACAGGGAAATCTCTGCGATTTCATTATGCACATGATACATATTAATCATCTGGAAAGCCAGGGGGGCCACTCCCTATTTCTGATTATACACAGACAGCATTTTTCAACCATTTTTCATGAATAATACATACAATATCCCCACCACTCAACATACATGATGTATTATTTCGAATAATAAATTAATTGATATGCCTTCTATAGTAAACCAACTGTAAGCACAATTATTATGAGGTAACTCCCCCAAAATTCAACACTTTATCCTCACACATAGAGTCAATGCAGCCTACGATGCAGAGGTTCAGTGTCATGTGCATCTGTACAGTGGGATTTGGAACTTGCAATAGTATCTAAGTACCCTTGTGTTTTAGAGTATAAGCAAGGCTCCTAGATCGCAATAGACATAGAATGCAAAGGTTTCCAAGCCATAGAACGCCTCGTGGGTGTTGGCCTTATTATTATATCCCAATATGACGTCATACTGAAGGGGGAATTCCTTCCACCTAATACTAGTACAGGGTCAATGGAATCGTTATGAAGATGGGGGTAAACGCAGGTCATGTCGGGGGTGGCACATTTGTGTTGTGGAGCAGTCATTTAGTAAAGAAAGCGAGGATTCTGAAACTCCCTGTCTACTGGTTTAGTATAAGATAGCCCTTTAGACCTTTAGCAACCACATAAAAGGGACCTTTAGCAAACCCGACGTAGTTCATTAAACGCAGACGTAGTAGTGTTAACGGGATAGGCTACGTCTGCTTTTAATGAGCTTTTACGTGGTTGCTAAAGGTCCCTAATAGGGACCTTTAGCAAACCCGACGGAGCTCATTAAATGCAGACGTATCCTATCCTTTCAGCACTACTACGTCTGCGTTTAATGAGCTTTTACGTTGTTGCTAAAGGTCCCTATTATCTCATTAAACGCAGACATATCCTATCCTTTCAGCACTGCTACGTCTGCGTTTTATAAGCTTTTACGTGGTTTGCTAAAGGTCCCTATTACTACAGTCCCGTCGTGGTAATCCGTCCAGGGAGACTAAACGACCATGTGCCTAAAACATTGCGGGGGCGGGTAGGTCCGTCATAGGGGTACAGCACAGGGGCACGGTTGATACGGCTCTTGTGTGAACAAGGTGCTGTCACCTGATCGGGAAACTTTATCAATGGTAATCATAAAAAATAAACTGTATATATGTAAGCATATTTCTGTGTGTTTTGTGGAAATCAAAATCTGCTAATGTCTATCTTCACAATCATCAATCCAGTTCGTTGGTCGATAATTGCTACCTCAAAGCATTTAGCAACTTGTTGGCTCCTTTGGAATAGGGGGACCCATTGGTAATAGGGACCTTTAGCAAACCCGACACATTAGGAAGTATGGATCATGTATGTATACTAGTGATGTATAGCTATATTCATATGATTCAAACAACTATATATAAGGACACAACAGATCCACCAGTTTTTGCGACACCAGCTTACTGAAGGTACAAATGCAATACATGCATGATTTTTCATGACAATTATGTAAAAGTAAATGTTCCACAATTCTGTAGTCGAAGGATATATGATGCCTGGAAATTCATGTATAAAAGATAAAAGGGCAGTCCGCTACTGTAACAACTTTCTTGCTGTCAACTATCTGACATCCACTGATCCACTACAACAAATCTTCTCACATGTTTCCACATTCATTCATACTAGGGACCTTTAGCGAACCCGACGTAGCTCATTTAACCCAGACGTATCCCATGCTTTCAGCACTGCTACGTCTGCGTTTAATGAGCTTTTACGTGGGTACTAAAGGTCCCTCATATCTATCCCCTTTTCCTCCTTACCATTCAAATGGCTGTAAGCCTAGATCACTTCTTTTTAGCATAACAGTGGTGCAGGTATACATGCAGTATGAACATTGTGAGCTATTTCTCTTTGTCCTTGAGTTGGATACTTCCGCGCGAGAAGTATCCGGGTATATTAATAGGGGGAGCCTCTACTGTGGTTCCTAATACCACCACACCTGGAAGGCGCCACTGGACCCGTCGGCTTCCAGGACAGTGGTATCCGCCATATTGACTCCTACCCTCACCTACAACGGACTACAATTTTTTTGGTCAGCATGTTTACTTGTTTAGCCTGTGGAAGGGAAGTAGATGGACGCCTGAAAGCGTGTAATTATTGTGGACTGCCCAAAGGTTTGACCAAAACTAGGGACAGGAGACTTTCCCTGAAAGATGAGATCGAGCGAGATCTTTCTAGGCTAGGAGCTAGAGAGACTCTTCACGAAGAGGGAGCGGTAGGGGGTATGGGCACTGAAGGACCTAGTATGCTTAATGCTAGAATGGGTGCCCTGGAGGACAAACTGGAGCGACTTACCAGTGCTTTGGAGAAGCTGTCTGTGGGACTTACGCCGCCACAGGTACCGCCAGTACCACCGGTACCGCCGCCACCACCGCCACAACCGACGCCGGATCCCGCACCTGGCCCCACACCTGGACAGGGGCCGGTGCCGGGACCTTCCGCCGGCCCTTTACCTGGGCGGTCGCCGGCTGACGTGGACGATGCACTGGAGGATAGTCTCTTCGACTCGTTCTTGCAGAGGGTAGAAAAGAAAGCCAGTAAGTTTGATATACTGAGGTTTTTACCTGTTGATGAGCGAAAAAAGCCCAAAGCCATTGACTCGAGTGATAAACTTTCCTACCTGTTGACCCAGTTACAGGACTATATCATTGACAGCGGTCTTGACTCCCGGGGAATAAGGGCTCATATCAGATACCTTCAGAGTATGGCGGCCTCGGGGGTATACCATTGAAGCCTTGGTAAAGTACGACAGAGACATACGTCAGAGAGCCATTGATTTGGGCAGGGCTGAGTCAATTACAGGTGCTGACACTCACCTGACCAACCAGCACCTCAGTATTGCAGGTACCATCAACTTTAGTAGGTACATGGAGTCCTCACGTCAGTCTGGGGGTGGTGCAAGTGGTGGTGCAAGTCGACGACCGGCCATGGGTGTCGGCGGTAGGAACAAACCATTTACGGGCTGGCAGCGAGTGGCCGCGGAGAAGGGGCTTTGCTTTAAGTTCCAACAGTCACACCCCTGCGATGGTTGTAAATTCAAGCACAAGTGTGGCTGTGGTGTATCAAGTCATGGCATGCTCGCCTGCACAGCTGTTAAATATGACAAGTGACGGTTGATCGAGGGTGATGATGAATCCCATACTACAGTGGATAGTGCCAATGACAGTTCCCAGGTCGTAGTCGACGCTGATAGTCTAGTTACAAGTGTGATTAGCAATTGTGAAACTGTGTTAATTGATGCCGCCTGTGTGAAGGACAATAGTTTGTCCAATGGTAATCATGATGTTTGTGACACCCGGGTAGAAGTGCGTAATTGTTCCCTCGTTGATGTTGTTGTTGATTGTGATGAAGGTCAAGGCCACCCTCGTGACCCGGTACTCCTGAATGTCGTAAATGAAATCCCGGTGGTAAATTCTCGTTCAAAGGTACCAAATGTCAGCTCAGATCATTTTGTGTATGGCGTTAGTCAGTGTAACGGTGATGAGAATTGTAACCATTTCGAAATTACCAGTGATTATCAACATTCGGCAATTACGGCATATCCCGTTCAAAATGGCGGAGTTGATACGGAAGTTTGTTTGAAACACGCTAGTGATTGGGAGGAATTACCAAAATACGTCTCTTTAACATCTGAGGTTAGTGTCCTAGATCTGTGTTGTAGACAATACGCTTGTGACAAACCTATTTATGGTTTAGAAGTAGTCCCAAATTGTTATCTACCGATGTTTGCTCAGTGTTTGTTTGGGACCTGTCACTGTAGTTACAAATTGGAAGGTGAATTATGTCAATTACTACCATGTAGGTTTGTGGCAAAATTGGTAAAATTTGATGACGTCACAGATGACAATTGGTATGTGTTAACAGGCGTATGTCGTGGTTTCCGTATTGTGGACAAAGGTTGTGATACATCGTATATGTGTACCAATTATGATTCAATTACCAAGGACTTCCTGCTAGAGCAGTCAGAAATTGTGAGTTCAGAATTATTGGAGCATAAAGTACGAAGGGTAGACCATAAACCCCGCTGTATACATGCGCTGGGGGGCATTGAGAAGCCGGACAAATCCCCACGCCCCATCACGGACTGTTCGTCCCCTGATGATATTAAGATTAATGAATTCATGGAAAGCTGCTGTGAGAAATTTCATTACAAAGGTATCGATGATGTGGTTGCAATACTCTGTAAAAATGACTTTTGTGCTGTGTCAGACATAGCTGGCGCTTATCGCACGGTATCGGTCATACCGTCTCACAGGGACTACCAAGGGTTTGTCTGGGATCTGGGCCAAGGTGAAGAATACTTCCAGGACTTACGCTTGTGTTTTGGCCTACGTAGTGCACCATACATATTCACTCAGATTTCGAATTTTGTGGTAAAATGTGGTTTAGTCAGTGGGTTCAGCAAGTGCATAAATTACCTTGACGACTACATATTGATTGAACACACTGAGGATGAGTGCTTAGAGTCTCAGAAATCCCTACATAGAGTCTTAAGGAGTCTCGGCTTCAAAGTAAAAGAAAAGAAGGTGGTCCTCCCTTCTCAGACTGTAGTATACCTGGGGATCCAGATCAATAGTGTGGACATGACTTTATCTATTGATGATGATAAAATGGGACGCGTCTTAAGAGACGTTGCCTATTTTCAGGATAGGACCTGGTGCAAGAGGAAGCGTCTAGAGCAAGTTACCGGGCTACTCTCCCATTGCTCCACTGTAGTCAAGGGAGGTAGAACTTTCTGCAGACGTCTCTACAATGTCCTCCGAGACACAGAAGGTGCCACTAAAGTATGGTTGGACGACACCATCAAGTTGGACTTTAAATGGTGGTCTACCTTTTTTGTTTGGTTTAATGGCAAGGCCCGCATGTTGGAGCATACGAGTGAACCTGTCTACTTCTATACTGATTCCTCAGATACAGGCTACGGTGGTCATACGGATACAGATTACTTCTGGGGGATGTGGAAGGGGGGCAACCTCGATTGTGATCATGCAGTGCCTCCCCCTATGTGTGATGACTATGACTCTCATATCAATGTGACTGAAATGTGGCCGGTGGTGAGAGGTCTTCACCGCTGGTGTCACCAATGGAGGGACAAGGAGGTATGGGTAGTGACAGACAATACCCAGGTGCAGGCTGGAGTAAATACGGGCCGCAGCATTAACTCATACTCCATGTTCTGGCTGCGTGAGTTGTTCTGGGTCACCTCATTCTTCAATATACATTTGAGGGCAGCGCGAATCACTAGCGGGGATAACTACCTAGCTGATGCCCTATCTAGACTTGTGAATAGTGACTGTGTATGCATTTGCTGCAATGTAATTGATGGTTTCAATGACTGTTGTTGCAGAACTGGACGCCTTGCGACTTGAGTGGGCGACAGTGCGCTCGCTGTGCTGGTCGGATGCGACAATTCGAGCTAGGAAGTCTCAATGGAAATTATTTATGGAATTCTGTTACCTACACGACGTCCTACCTCTGCCAGCTTCAGATGAGACTGTATGCCTTTACATAACACACCTAACTAAACGTGTGTGCTACTCTACAATATCTGCCTACGTGTGTGGCATTACAATGATGCATAAGTACTTCGGGGTTCCACACCCTGAATCATCAGCCTTTCTTATAAAATCTACAATGCTGGGTGCAAAGAGGTTATTAGGATCTGAATCAAAGCCAGCGTTGCCAATTATGCCGGAGGACATTATACATATGAGGTCCTTTTTGGACCTAGATAACATCTTGGATTTACGCTTCTGGTCAGCACTCCTACTCTCATTCAGATGCGTCTTGAGGGTGGGGCATATTACCTACTCTCCACATACTCTACATGTCCGGGACATTGTCTGGACTTGTGATGGCATGGACGTGTATATCAATAGTTCAAAGACTGTGCAGTTTCGTGAAAGAACTGATGTAATTCCTATCATTGCTGCTCCATCTAGCCTTCTCTGCCCAGTGAGGCATGTTAAAAGATTCATTCAAGTTACCGGTAGATCGGGGGACATGAGTCTCTTTGGTCTTAACTACAATGCCTACTCGACCCAATTTAAATTGTTGTGTTGAAAGATCAACCTTGTTGGACATTACAGTACTCATTCAGTGCGCAGGGGAGCGGCAACCTTCTTGGCAACATTCATGCCCCTGTGTGACGTTAAAAGATATGGAAACTGGAAGTCCTGGGCAGTGTTGCTATACCTGTCGGACACTTATAAATCTCGCCGTGCCAAGGATATAATTGTGGCAAATAAGCTGATGTCTATCTATTAGGCAAGTGTGTGTTGTTGGCCTTGGCCTCCTGTGTGTCCAGGAAATAGGCAAGTGTACATCAGTGTCATGTCTCCTTCCTACCGCTATGAATATGAGTTGGATACTTCCGCGCGGGAAGTATCCGGGTATATTAATAGGGGGAGCCTCTACTGTGGTTCCTAATACCACCACACCTGGAAGGCGCCACTGGACCCGCCGGCTTCCAGGACAGTGGTATCGGCCATATTGACTCCTACCCTCACCTACAACGGACTACAATTTTTTTTAAATTTAATTTGTTGTTTGTTTCATTTTGTCATGTTATGTCTTATGTTTGTAATAAATAGGGCCTCCTGTGTGTCCAGGAAATAGGCAAGTGTACATCAGTGTCATGTCTCCTTCCTACCGCTATGAATATCAATCGTTAAAGCTTCAATTTAGTCTTAATAAATGCACAAACCGATGTATATTGCATCATGATGACTAAATGATTTGAAGGAACATTTTTAAAAAAACTGACGATTTATTACAGTTCCAAACAGGGACATTGGGTTTAAAAGATTAACATAAGGGGGGGGGAGTTTCTGTATGCCTTATTATCCAAATTTCATAATATATAACAATTTATTTATAACCTTGGGTAGGCAGTAGATTGAATATGAATATTGGACATGAAAGTCACAAAATGTACAATATATAGTTGCAGTCGATTTTTTAATAAATTAAAACAATTGTACTTGAGAAAGTTAAATAGATAGTGCATTGTCCAGGGAAGTAATATCATGAATAACATTGATATTACTAATTATTTCCAGTTATGAAGAGCGATGTTTAGATTAATAACATGATATTCGCTCATATATAGGAGTATTGTTTATCATAATACTTTCTGGTTTATAGCACCATCCATGGTTGCCAAAGGTCCAGACCCAATCGTCTTTAAAAATGTCTATCGAGCTGTTTATCTAGATAAGGGAGTGATCATTTTTTAACAACAGGGGGGGTGGTGCGTTTGGGGGGGGAGGGCAAAAACATTTGGACCCCTTGACTGGGGGGGGGGGCAAAAAAATTTGGACCCCTCTACGGGGGGGGGGGTCAAAATAATTTAACCTGTTTTGAGCCAAAAAGCCCGCGCATTACTATGCTTCAAAGAGCCCGCGCGCGAGCTGATTTTCGGCCGTAAGGTGGGGGGGGTAAAAAATTTCGCACACTCCGCGCGGAAACCCACCACCCCCCCCCCCCCTGTTGTTAAAAAATGATCACTCCCTACTGTGGGCCTATTTATGTGAAAACCCCTATCACACTTGTCAGAAACCATGATAATGTGTTGCCATATACACATACGTATGATGAAGAACATCTATCATTAATTCAACCTTACCCGGTCAACATTGTTTAATGGGGCCCGAGCTGATGTACCCACCCTGGGTTTTGGTCCTTTTTGTCCAGGGCTACCAGTGGGAACCCAAATGGGTCAGCCCAGATTCAAAGTGCCCAGCCCTAGCCCAGATGTAGCACACACTATAATGTACAATAAATGGTCATTTCTGGAGGGAAATCAGTTGTCAGTATGTTTCGAAATATTTACAATGTATTTAAGGGGAAAAAAGCTTTCATGGGCTGACACATCTGGACTCCCACTGGTAGGCCTGGACAAAAAGGACAATAACCTAGATATGGGCAAGCCCAGCTGGCCCAAGTAAAACACATATGGGCCCCAGGGACCAATTCTGACTGGGTAGCTTTGTTCATTGTTGTACCATCTAAATATCACTGGGAGTAATGTTGCAACATTCCATATCAATGATCATACCAGTAATACTATGATAAATGTGTCCAATGAATATTCAACATGTCACACTTAATTCAGGTTGGAAGTAAATGGTTGTATAATATTTTAAATGAAGGGTCAAGTGTTATATTCAACCTCGAGTCTTCTTGATCAACTTGCACATAGGTAACGTGCAATAAAGGTGGTAAGTGATAGGATACAGATTCCGGCTGGCCACAGGACGGCATGTAGAGCCTGAGTGTAGGTGTACAGCTTCCAGTTGATGAGTTGGTTAACCCTTTAAGGGCCGCTGCTGCCACTGGGCAGCATCTAAAATACCCTTGAAAAACCGCTGCTGCCATAGGGCAGCAAAATTGCTACCCTAGGGCAGCAGTACCACTAAATTACAGCTCCTGCTATGAAACAAAGAATACAAATTTTTGAATGAATCCAAAAATATTTAACATAATTACTACGTCCCCTTATCAAAAAGGTGTAAATTCTGTCTCCAATACAACTTATTATACTCCTTAGCCACTGTCCCAGGGACCACATACTTGCAAAATTGCATATTCCCATGGCATAGGGCCGGGGGTTAAGTCCCAAATGACATTTTTCAAGGCCAGCAGGGAAAGGGTTAAGGTTGTTTGGATCGTAAAAACATTGTGCAGTTGATGGGGCCCTCACACTGTCCCACCTATCAACAAATATATGAACTTTGGCATTTGACTGACTTTCACTCCTAGCACAGGCTGTATAAGAACATTTCTGTAAAAATATATAAAAGAAAGGCTCATCATATTACAAAATAGATTTTTGTTAGTTTTAAGGGGAAAATACTATAAAAAGAAATCCATGTGATTGTATGCCATTCCACGTCCACTCTGGTATATGTTTACCTTTTGTAGGCCTAATGCAATGCTGGCCTCGAGAGGGAGAGACCTGGTATTCAAATACAATGAAAGGAATTAGTATGACACAACAGATACTTGTTTGTAGCTGTGTGTAAATACTTGCGTAATACTACCTGCACCCTTTATTCAATGTGGGTGTTCAGTCTATGAAATAACCCCTTATTTACGGAAGCCGACGTGGGCCAGCATGTAGACATGCCTATGTCTCTTAGTAATTTTGCACACAAGCCATACATAGTAATATAGAGACTATTTATGTGTTAGTGTGTAGGCTGTCAAGTGTAAAAATGTGCTGTCAGTCTGTCAATTACTGTATTCTAGCTTGCTGTCAATGGAAAATATAAGCTGTCTGTCTGTCAACTTCCTTATTGATGCTTGTGACAGGTATCCTTTAAGCTTGGGAGCAATGAATGAGGGATACATGGAGGGTCAAAGCTGTGGGTGAGTGAGTGAATGAGTGAGTGAGTGAGTGAGTGAGTGAGTGAGTGAGTGAGTGAGTGAGTGAGTGAGTGAGTGAGTGAGTGAGTGAGTGAGTGAGTGAGTGAGTGAGTGAGTTAGTAAGGGAGGGAGGGAGGGAGGGAGGGAATGAGTGAAGGGAGGCAGGGAATTAATGAATGAGTAAGTGAATTAGTGCGTGAGTGAGGGGAGGGAATGACTGAGGGGGAGGGAGTGAGTGAGGGGAGGAAGGGAGAGAGAGAGTCAGGGATGGAGGGAGGGAAGAAGTGAGTTTTGATCGAGATTGACACATTGCCCTGCCCTGCAGCACCCTGCCCTACCATGCCATGTCCTGCCACACCCTGCCCTGCCCTGCCCTCCCCTGCCATGCCCTGCCATGCCTTTTCCGTCCATACCTTTGCCCATCCCCCTCCCACCTCCCAGGCTTAAAGGATGCCTGTCAGAAGCTTCAATAAAAGTAGCTGACAGACAGACAGAAAATATCTCTCCTTGACAGCAAGCTGAAAGACAAAAGTTGACAGACTGACAGCAGGTTTTCATGGTTGACAGCAATGCAAACATGCATATATCAAAGCCTACATATGGTATCACTAAGAGACACAGTGCATGTCTATGGCCCTCGTCGGCTTCCGTACTTATTGATAAATCCGAGATCTTGGCCACTGCATATACCCCCCTTTCTCTTAGAAATGAGAAGTTATCTTAATAAAAATACCCCTTTTTATTGATTTCAAGGATATCGGAAGAGGGTGAAAAAACACCCTTATTTCTCGTTTTTGGGAACGAGCATAGGTGTCACTTCTGTCTGAGAGTGCGGGGGCAGGGGGTACACCAGTGACAAGTGTGAGAGCACTTAAAACTGCTAGTTTGCTGGGGCTGGTTGCTGAAATCTTGGGGTTTAGGGGCCTAAATCTCTGGGGGGAGAATAGAGCAATAATTACATATCACTGGTCATTTGTAATTTACCTTACCATCCACTTCATAAGCATGACATTGGTGAGGTCATCTAGACCCATTGGAATTGGTGTTACCCAGGTAACAAGTTGATGTTGATTAAACGTTTTTTCAACGTCATTTACAGAGTGAAAAAACGCTATTTTTGCATCTAGCCTAACTCCATTTCGTGGACTCAATTCAATGTTGAACCAACGTTGAATTAACATTGAGCTATGGGTGAAAAAACATTTAGTTAATACACACATTCTGATGCAGCATGGACCATATACTGTCCAATAATATTTTATTTCATTTTATATTGTTTCTCCAAACTTAAAAAGCTCAGGGTAAAATGAGCATACTCACCACCAGGGAAAATCGCTACTACAATTGATTCATAAGACCCTTTCATGGATACTCAGTATAGCCTTTATCTATTTCTGAATGCTACAGATTGGGTGTGTCCATATTAGACATATTTAAACATGCGTTATATTATTATTTTATCAGGTTTCTTAGCCTAGACATATTGATACATTGAATGTTGCTGTAAAATTCAAGAAATATATCAGAAATGATCAGTATAATTGTTTATTGTGGACAAATATATTAGGTCAGCATTGAAACTAGTTCTATCAATGACTAAACTGCCTGGTTGGTTGGACTGGAAACTTTAAAAAACGTTAAATAAACATTCAAACAATTGGTTAGATGAACGTTGGTTTGAGTCCACAAAAAAACGTTGAGCAATGTTTAATGTAGATTACCTGGAAAACGTTAGTTTGCAAACTGATTTCTAACATTAAACCAACGTTTCTAAAATCACGTTTTCAACAAAAACGTTAAGTTAACGTTGGAGTAATGCAAATAAAAAAAGGTCAGACCAATTAACCAAAAGGGAACGTTGATCAACGTTGTCCAAACGTTTCTTGTTACCTGGGTAACTTTGTATACAGAGCTATTCTTTTTACCTTCAAGTCATCAGATACCATGAACACATTGCCAAAAATAGTTCCGTTTTTTCTCACTCCATCAAGATCCTTATATGACACATCAATCTGAACACAGCGGAAATTGCTGTGGCGTGTCACTGTCTTGCTGCTGCCATCTCTGCAAATTACAAGTGGATGGAAGGATAACACTTGGATATTATATAACATGCCACAAGAAGGGCCGAACTGAACCAGGTGCCTTGACATTTGCAACTTTAACTGCATACCTCGCATCGTCTTAAACATGAATGGGTTCGGTTATAGTTTCGTCATCGCTTTAAAAGGGGAAAAGAAAAAAAGAAAAAGGGGGTTACACTACCAACATTTAAAACCTAGCGGAAGCTTATTTATCATAGCCTCGGACTATGCTAGGTATGTAATTTAAGAATATGCAAGTTATGAAGTTTGCAAGATGGCGCTGCGCAAGTAGGACGTGGGACGCGGAGAGGCTCCGATAAATTCTTGATTTAATGTTGGTGTATGCTTTTCATACTGGGCACAGAGGATTACAAACCAACGGTAACCCGCCTACAGCAGAAGGACTATACTAAATACCTGCCATTTTGAAGTTATTGAGGTGGAGAGGAGAGCGACACACCGGCCCTCAGTCTACGCAGTGCGTGTACAACGAGGTCACGCCTGACAGCGCTGTGACAGTGTACTGACGGCACACAGTCAACATGGCGACACCGAAGAAAAGCCGCCCTAAGCTCAAATTATAGGCCAAAGTCACCACCAAGGAACTAGCTGAAGCATTCCTGACTCTTAACGAGCTAGAAAAATGTCAAGACGACACCGAGATCTCCATAGCAACTATAAACAACAACGTGAGTACAAATACGACCAAAATTGGAGTAGCCGACACTGTGGCAAACAGCTCACTATTACTGATTGAGGCCTTGACAAACCGCCTTGACAGTACAAATGGTCGCGTCAAGAAAGTGAAAACATCAGTGACAGCACTACGTCAAGAGTTCACTACTGTGTCTGAATCCCTACATTCCACTGGCAATATGGCTGGGAAGTTGATTGATCAAGTTGCTAAATTCGAGGAAGACGACCGAAGAAAGACCATGTTACTAAATGGTTTTCCAGAAAATCCCCGTGAAGATTTAAGAAAGGTGGCCGACTGCTTGTTTCAGGACCTTGGCTTAACATATGGGAATGAACGTGAAGATTCAATCTTCAGACTTGGCAGATTTGACCCAGATAAGGATCGCCCTCGTACAATTGTGCTTAAACTGGCTCACAGGGGCATCAAGGGGGATATATATAGAAAGGTTAGTAACCTACAGGGCCTGACCGCCTGGGAGGGGCTATCTCTCCAAGATGAACTATCCAAAAGGGAAATGAAGGAATTCGTAGAATTGAGGTCGATATACCACTTAGCCAGGAGGTGGAACGTCAAAGATATCAAGTTGAGGCAGAGAGCGCTCATAATTGATAAAACGACATACGCACACAAGGATATTGCATCTCTTCCATACGGTCTCACCTTGAAGGCAGCTGCCATGATTAAAACCAAAGATGGCATCGCTTTTAAATTTGTCCCCCTGTGAGATCAACTTCAAAGGAGAGGTGTACAAATCGCTTGAACAGGCACTACAACACCAAAAAGCGCTCAGCAGCGGAGACAAGAAGACTGCAGCAATGATTCTGGCAGAAGATGATCCCTACGAGATTATGAACCTCGCCAAGGGCCTGACGCCGCATAAAGACTGGAATAAAGGTGCCACAAAGATGGTACACGAGCTACTAACAATTAAATTCAGTGACGAGAGCAGAGCCAAAACCCTGATCAGAACGAAGGGTAAGCATTTGTATGAATGCACGTATAATCCAGTATACGGAGTTGGGCGACACATGGGAAATGTAGCCTCCCTCACCTTTGATCAACTCAAAGGCGGAAACATGTTGGGTAGACTATTGGAGAAAGTGAGAGACGAGTTGGCCGCAAAAGCAACTAAACCAGTCCCTCCTGATACACCTCCCGTGCCTGTTCCAGACCTAGAAGTTACACAAGCAGAGAATGCTGTAATCCAGTCGACACCAGCACCTCAGGCTGCTAAAAAAAAGCTGCTATAGTGATAGAAGACGACGAAGAGAGATCCAAGCTGCTCAGAGAACTAATGGAAGCGTCAAAAATCCATAAAAACTCTGATAGTAATCCCGAGTCTGGGGAAGAAGGTGTCGGTGATGATGATGATGACGATGATGAGAAGGGTGACGATGATGAGAAGGTTGTCAAGACACCAAAAAACAAAGAAAGGGCAAGTTCAGACTCTGAGGACGATGAAAACGCAATGCAGAATAAAACCATAAATGACATTCTTGAGTCATAATTTGGACAGTCGGTGATCGCCTCCCACACCCCTCGAAATATTTTGAAATCCTGAAATGTTTTTAAATACTGTGTACTGTGTATGTTCCTCTATCTTCTAGAATATAGCTTGTAGTAATTACCACAAAATGCCATAACGTCAAGTTTTTTCTCTTTTTTTTTTTTTACTATCCCCAAGGTTGAATATGTCTCAGAAACTACCAGTAAACTGAATATTGTATTTTTCAATTGTTTCAAGAGACTGTGTATGTTCTAGAATATAGCTAGTAATTAATCTCCATAAAAATGTCAATGCTAAGTGTCTTAAAAACTTAAATTTTTGATTCTCAAATTGTTTATTTTTTCCTGAAATACTAAAGTGTAATTACCGTATGTTTTGAAATAGTTAAACCAAATATTGTGGTATACACACATGTTTAAAACTAGAAGCAGATCTCAAAAACTACCGGTGATCTTGGCAAATCTTATTCTAAAATTATATTTTTTACTTATGTAATGCTTAAGTGTAACTACCGTATGTATTGAAATATAAACTGAACCGAATATTGTGGTATACGTATTAGTTTAAGACTAGGAGCATATCTCTCATAGCCATTCTTGTTTTAAAACCAAGGTGATGGAACGCCACAAGAGCAGAGGTTCCGAGCCTGTGGTACATAAATCAGTAGTATTATTGTATATCTTAGTATGTCGTCTGATAAAATGCTGGTTGTACATAATGTATATAGACACTAGACTCCAGGAAACCGATAAACCCTACATGTCTGGGCGCGTTACCTAGGTTAATAGATTCAAATGGTCAGTGTGTGTTGCACCTAAACTCACAAAGTATAAGAAATAAATTTGAAGATATTAGGAAAGAACTAACGAACCAGTATATTGATATGCTCTTATTTTCGGAAACCTGGCTGACCCCTATGGACATTGATGAAGATTATATGTTAGACGACTATAACCTGTACAGATGGGATAGAGCCCGACTCATAAACGGTGGTGGTTTGTGTGCGTATATTGCTGATCATTTAATATGTGACGAGAACATTTTCTCCAATCTAAACATGAGTACTCTTGACCTAAAGATACAATGGCTAGTTGTCAAAAAAGGAAACTCTCATCAAAAATAATAGCTAATATTTGTAGACCCCCAGAGGGCAACAAAACTAATTTTGTTAATTTATTGTGCAAAATGCTCTCCACTGTAGGTAAATTGGAAAATTATGATGTGATTCTGACCGGAGACTTTAACATTGATGTTTTGGAAGAGAGTAATATTAAGGACAAACTGTATAATGATATGGAAGATTTTGGGTTAAGACAGCTGATTAATGAATCGACAAAAAATAAGGGAACCAAAACTTGCATAGATTTGATCTTCACTAATATTGTAAATGTCTTGTCAAGCGGTGTGGTATTTTTGAATTTAAGAGACCACCTCCCTGTACATGTTTCTACCGGTACTCAGCGTATGGCAAAGGTTGAAAGGAACTTTGTAGGACGATCTTATAAGAATTATGATACGAATGAATTTTGTACTAGATTTAAGAATTTATCATGGGTTAATTTTGACACTGTGGATGTCGATGAATGTTGGGATATTTTTTCCAAAAATATTGATCGTATACTTAATATTTTATCTCCGATTAAGAACTTTAGAATTAAATTTAAAGAAGAGCCCTGGTAAACCCCTGAATTGGTCGCCCAAATTCTTGAGAAAAACAAAGCATTAAAAAAGGCTTACAAATCTAATAATATTTTAGATTGGGAATTGTCTAATAATTTGAAAAACTCATGCTGTACAGCTGTAAAGAGAGCGAAGCAAGCCTTTGTGGTTGATCAAATCACAGTTAATGTTGATGATGCAAAAAAATTTTGGGCGTCCATGAAAGAACTCCTACCCTCCAAAGGAAGGAAAAACAAAAAAATTATTCTGCACAATGATGATGGTTCCCAAGTACCAAATGAGCGTGTACCATCTTTCATAAACGATTTCTTCAGTGAAATAGGTACCAATCTGTCTAAGAACCATAATGAACAATGGTACTTTGAAGGTACTCCTTGTGTTGAGGAATTGAATAACTTTGTAATTCTCGAGGATGAGGTGGTGTCAGTAGTTAAAGACATTAATGTTAACAAATCGTCTACTCTAGACAATATTTCATCTAGGGTTTTTAAGGACGCAGTACTGGCATGACCACGTAAATTCACTAGACTTCTACAGCTCGTTGTTTTAAATAATAAAATACCTCAAAATTGGAAAGTAGCCAAAGTGACCCGCCTACCAAAATCTGGAAACTGAAACAATATTTCTAATTATAGGCCTATAAGCCAGCTACCTATTCCTGGAAAAATTCTGGAACGTATAATCCACACCCAGTTAACAAAACACTTAGAAGAGAACGACATTCTGACTGAAATACAAGGTGGCTACCGGAAATCTCACTCAACGATAGATACAATAAGTAAATTAGCTGACAATATTTTATCAGAAAGAAATAATGGCAAGGTCACTGTGGCTACTTTCATCGATACGAAAAAAGCTTTTGATTGTGTAAACCATTCTATTCTCTTAAAAGAACTTAAATTATACGGTATTTCGGGAAATTGCTTAAAATTATTGGAAAATTATTTGACAAACCGACAACAAATTGTAACAGCTAATAACATGTTTTCTGAGCCTAATAATGTCTCATGTGGGGTACCCCAAGGTAGTATCTGCGGTCCTTTATTGTTTCTTATTTATGTTAATGACATTCCTCAGAATTTACCTGGTGTTAAAGTGTTACTATATGCTGACGATACGGTTTTGTACTCCCATGGCAGGAATATCGAAGACATTCTACCGGTAATCCAGCATGGTCTGCAGACCTATGCTAATTGGTCTTCCAGGAACAAATTAACTATGAATGAAAATAAAACTAAGTCTATACTTTTTGCCTCGAAAATAAAATATAATAGAGTCCGTTTAAAAAATCATGAAATTCTAGTAAACAGGAAGAAGATTCATTTTGTTCCCACCTTTAAATATTTAGGCGTTACCCTTGATTATGAACTAACTTTCAACAACCACATAAAAGAACTTAAAAAACAACTAGGCTTCAAATCATACCTCCTTGGAAGACTAAAGCACTTTGTTCATACCGACATATTATTATTGATTTATAAAACATATGTTCTACCTATCATTGACTATTCTGACATTGCTTACAATGGTGCTTGTAGTGATATGCTGATTACCTTACAAAGAGTGCAAAATAGATGTTTGAAACACTGTTTAAAACTACCTGTATTGTCCTCGACGGACTATGTCCATCAAGAAGCAGGGCTGCCTTTATAATGTGAAAGGAGAACTTATCATGGGAGACTAGCTGGTTTCAAAAGGTCTAAACTACCGTTTTACTGTAAAAAGAATGTAAGGGCTACTAGAGCCTCAGATTTTCCTGTTTTAGAATACTTGACGATTAAGTCCTCACAGTATGAAAAATCCCTCCATGTCTTTGTCTCTAGATGTTGGAATCATCTTGATGATGACTACAAAGAAATTGAGTCCTTGAGCCTGTTCAAAGCCAAAATGGAGGAATTATTGTCAAAGACGATTCCCAGAAATTGTGTAAATATATATGTACGTCTCTAGTCTGATACTACAATTCCATATACGAGTGCTTCACACACGTACTGATGCAATCATGGATATATTAGCCCACCTTGTTGAACGTCCTCATCATTTTTTGAGTCGATGTGTATGAGTTAAGTTACAATATTATCAGAAACTAGATCAGAAAATGCTAGACGACAACTGTAGATAAATTGTACAAAAAGTTCACTGTGGTAATTTATCTAATTTTAAGACGAACTAATCATTTTTGATTATTTTTCTATATTTTTTATACAAAGTATTAAGGGGGTATCATAACATCAGCCACGCTGAAGATGCCTCCTGGTTTGTTTGGTCAAGTATACACGCTAATCTTTTTCAAACAGCTGATGGTTTTCTTTTGCCACATCATTTATTGTGATACAGTGTGAATATGTGCAAACAAATGATCATAAGCATAATCATGTAAAACATTCCATATACGGTACATCAACTGGACTCCCGATACACATTATCGAAGGACTACACAGAGGCAAATATCAGAGTCACCCAATGTCGCCAATACTACTCTCAGACAAGGGTCAGGCACTGCTGGACTATAATAGATGGGTCAAGGGCCATTCTAGTGAGGGTCAGGCTAGGCTGGACATTCAATAACAGGCTGGACCTTGGCAAAATTGCTTGAAAGTCTGGCCATGCTGGATCCTCATGCCATAGTCTCGCAATGCTGGACTCTTGGGAGAGTCTCTATCAGCCTGCAAGAGTCCAGCATTGTCACACTGTGGCATGAGGATCCAGCTGGGCATCTCAACTTGAATGAGATTAACTAATTTTTATATAATCTGAGCAATATTTAAGCAGAAATCGTGAAAAATGTCAAATAATATAGTTTTTTGGGTGAAAAATGGTTTTGCCCAATCTTCCATGTCACTATCTCTCATATTCCTCATGTCCCCTGTCACTAAGGCTCAAAATGCCCATGTCGCCATGTCGATTTTAGGGGTCGACCCCCATCCTGCTGGTAGACTATGTTATGAGAATAATGCTTAAAGCAATGTTTAATTGGTCTAGGCCTATACGGCACTAGTATATCCTGGTACCTCAGGTAGTCGGGGCTAGACTAGGGATGTCATTTTGGTATCCAATTTATTTCGATTTCGATTATTACTATTTTGTTTTCGAAATTTCATTTTTCCCCTAATTTTCCAGAACAGATAAAACACTCAAAATACTTCAACCCCAAATAGATGTAATACATGTAGTAGCCATTATGATCATAGGCCAAATCGGTCGTTGTGTCAGTGACAAAATGTGATAATAAGCACAGTGAAGCTCAAGATCCCTTGAACTAAGAACATAGCTGTGTTGCCCTTACATATCACATGCTTCTTATCAAAACATGCTTTATTCTGCCTTAAACCCTATATTTTAGTAAAGGTTTCTTTAAGGGTAAAAGTAGGTCAAAACGTGTATCGATATAACATAGATTTATTATCCATTACCGAAAGGGTGGAGTCTCAAGTGATATCATCGTTTTAGTCAAATTAAGGGTACTTTTAGGGCCCTGCAAATCAGTGATTCCACTATAAAACGGGTAGTTTTTCACGTGGAAAGAGGGTATATTTGAAATAATTTCAAAAGGATGGTGTCAGGTTTGTACTGGACACTTGATAGTGATTATCTAAAACAGCATGTTTGCAGTTAAATATTCTTGTGTTTTCATATTGTTCAGAACCTCTGGATGTGGCCTTATAATGTCCGTTGTTTCTGTTGAAATTACATTGCAATTCAGTGAGGATGGTATCATTGTTATATGCTATTTGAAAGAGTCTCAGTTAGAAAAGCATCAATTTGTTAATAGACAGTATGATACACTACATGTATATGTATAATTCATAAAATGAGATTTATTTGAATGTGCATATTTACTCTATAAAATATATAGTACCACATATTTCTTTTTTCTTTTACAGATTCCATGCTAGCGACCTGAGGGAGGGAATTCAAGAAGAGCAACAACCATTCAGACACCAGACACAATATTGTTGAATAATAAACTTGCTTACCAAAAGGGGGGGGGGGCTTGTACATCATGATGTATGAAATTGTGTCATATGTGACGAGATCCCAAAGCCGATCCGCGAATTGCAACAAAAAGGCTGAATATTTTCACACATGACATTGTTTTCTTTATACAACTTCTTGCTTCATATCAATTTGAGATGTGGACATCATTCTAACTATATGACAACAAGGTATTGAGTTTTTTTTATATGTATGTAGATGAAATGATGGTGGCAAAAGAAATCGATATATTTCAGAATATTGCTTGTATGTCTTACACACCTTTTGTATTACTCTTACTTATTTAATCTAGTTCTAACTATATGTGTGGTTGAACACCTAACCATATTGTGAAAAATGTGTTGTTTTTTTAAAAGATAAGATGCTGATAATCACCCATTTGACCATGCCAATAGAATGGTGAGAATTAAGAAGTGAACTCTAGACATGATATATACATGCTAGCATTACTATCTGGACCAATAACAAAGCAATCATTGAGGCTTAAAGATAGTCAAATTCATTCTTATTGGCTATATACTTAGTATTACATCCCAACTTTTGAAGATCAAACTCCAGAACCGTCGGATGTCCAGTTGCTTGAGTCAATACATACATTCAAGACAAAACTGAAAAGTGTCATTAAGTGAAACCTGAAAGTGCGGTCCAGAAAACCATACATGGTTGAATTAACAAACTCCTGGACCAGGACTGGAATCAATCTGATACCTTGTCCTAATCTAAACGGCGACTGTACCTGCATGAAAATATGGAACTTGCTCCCTTAAAGTTAATCATAAAAAGTGTATTATTAGATTTATAATATTTTAAAATTTTATTTTTTAGGCATACCTTACTCTACTTTCTCCTCCTCTACCACTAAAGAGTGGTCGTATTCTAATAATGTTGGACCTTAAATAATAGGACTATACCGGGGTGCATACTCTCTTACTCTCAAACCCAATTGTCCCACTGGCCCGGGGCACTGAACTGTGAAAGGAAACTAAATTAAGGACAATGTAACTATTGGCAAATGCCTATCAGTATGAACAATGTACGAGGAACTACCAAGAAAGGACTTAAACGCTATAATTTTATAGAGTGTATCACCCCGGTGATGCATGTATAATCAAGAGGTGGGCGTGGCAGATTTCTCCAGTCGTTCGCGAGCCGTGGTTCCCCGTTCCCCCTGGAGGTGGCGCGCTGTACGCCTCTGGCCGTAGTACGGCCGCTGGCTGTGAGATGGCGCCCCGGGCCGTTGCCGTAGATACTTCTTTCTGTTGTTATGATATTTTTTAACCGGCATTTTTCCAAATTGGAATTACTACTGGTTAAGGAATAATCATAGTAGTGTAATCACCCAGCACTCATTCATGGCCAAGCACAGAGTCTCAAAGCTAAACGCCTCTGTAACGGGGTCACCCTCGTGGGTAACCCTCCCCACCCACACTGTTGAAAAATTATATTTTTTCATTCAGTGCCGGAGACCGGTGTCCAGTCTACCTACAGGTGACTGCACACCATAGGGCCTCCAACACCATCACCCCTCCACAGGGTGAGACCACCTAAAATATCCATGCTATAAGCTCCTGATGATACTACAGTCGAAACCGGTGTCCTATAGGGTACAATACATAGACAGTATTGTATGGTTGGTTCACGTATGGGACGTACCAGCCCGAGGGACATCTGCCTTTATAAGGCAGATGTCCAGAGGGCTGGTACGTCCCATGCGTGAACCAACCATACAATACAGTCTTTATTACACAAGAGCGAAGACATTATCACTAAAATAAGTCAATAAACGCCATTTTACTTTCTTTTGCTGTCGTCGTCTTCTTCGATTCCACCTCCGTGCGGCCATTTTGAACCAGAGCGCCTCCCCGCTACCGTAATCCTCATGCGCCCAAAAAGTAGTCCCTCGTAATTTCTGTATATTGCTTTCATTTTACCTCCCATCATAGTAAAATCTTCATTTATTCCATATATAGTAGTCAATAAAGCCATAACAGTTATTAATTTGAACGGAACACTTATATTTTATTGAGAAAAGCGACATTTTGAAACGTGTTTGTGGACGCTGCTTAGTAACTGAAACATGGGGTAGTGTTCGATATATATGTATGGTAAGGCACTATTTATGGCCATACGGTATCATTAATTCCTTCTTAATTCAATTTATTGCGAAGACTGAGAGTTATTAATTTGGGTATTTTGGCTTCCACCAGCAACATGGTAGGTGATACTGTTGATGTGGAAGTGTACGTCACCGTGAACCACAGCCCCACCCAGCATTTGCGATTCTAGGCGCTGTAGACTTGCTCTCACTGTGGTTGGTACCGGAGGACTCGAACGCGACAGGTTGTTGGCGCCCTGGGTGCAAGCTGGCACCTCCACCGCTCTCGCTGGGGTAGGACATGGAGATTGCCGTGGTCCACGTGCTGAGACCGGGCGGCAAGCTCGAACCTCGACGGCTCTTGGTGGAGGGGAGGCGGCCAACGCTAGCGGAGCTGACGGGCTGAGGACTGCCTGACACGCAGCTCTTCGCTGTAGTTTGTGATCCCTTCATCGTTCATTATATCGGAGAGGAGCTGCTGCTGAGGCATGGAGGTTGTTACATAGTTAACCACGCTGTTAACATTCTTGTGGCCTGAAGCCTGGCATATCATCGTATCTGGAACACCAGCGTGGTACAGCCGAGACATCATGGTTTTTCGGATTGTGTGTCCTGCGATCCGCCCTGACAGCTCACCGTCCGCAGCTATGTCCCCCATCAAGTCGCCAAGGGAGTTCTTTCCCATTTGCTGTACCATGTAGCAGACATCGTCATCTAGTGAACACTTTGCCTTTACTACAAGGAACAATGGAGAATACTCTTTACACATATCTACGGGCCGTTTTGCCAAATACAGCTCCCACAACTTCAAAATGCATCTGTCGGTACCAGTCGCCCATACCTTCGGTGGATATTGATGAGGCTCGTTGTCACCGTCCCTGGTCTTAGTCGCCTTCTCATTCCACTCGATGTACCTGCGGCCGTCATCTCCTGTGAAAATCTCTAGATCACCAAGAAGGCATTGGCGAGCCTCATGGCGGGCCCTCCAGCCATAGGTTGTTCCCATGATGTAGAATATGGTTCTCTGTAAAATACAGGGGGTGGAGGAGCCGAGCGCCCCGTTATCCCAGCATTTCTGAAGTTTCACACTGTCCATTGGTATACATCGGTTTGGCTTATTCCCCATGCCTTTCCCCTTCAAGATCTTCTTCCGGGTTTTCAGCACACCTTTGGTGGAATGGAATTCTGTGGTCTTCATTATATCCCATGGGTACCCTTCGTCTCGGAGATGCCTGAAAAGGAACCAAAATGGCGAAAATTAACACGCAGTCAATAGCCGTCAACATGTACTACAACACGTGTGACGCTCCACCACTCAGGCCTGAAGGTATGGGCGTCAACTCCGCCAGCCCGCGCTGTCACCGTCCCGCTGTCATAACTTCATCAAAACACGTGAGTACTATATATAATACAGGTTTCCACTGTTCCCATATTAAAATATAGCGAAAAAAATGATATCCAACCCAAGCCCGGCAAGAAATAATTAATTTTACACTTAAATCGAAGCTTTTGTGACTTTGTGCCGAATCAAAGCAAACCCGTGTCAGCGTTCCTCAGCGTCCATGTATCATCTTGGAAAATATGTTTTTCAACTACTTTTACTGCATATAAATTAATGGGAATACGAAATTCAGGTGTAAAACACAATAGGGAGCAATAAAATATTAGGTTTGGGGCCAGACACCCCCCCGGAATCATTTTACAGAATTTTTTCTAAGATGCTTTTTCACTCCCCGCTCGCCCGGCGACCTATTTCTGTGCCAGCCATCCAAAAAGTCTCCTGCACTCCTAAATTTGACCGAAACTAAAGGGCCCATTTGGGGGGGTTAGGCCTACTTCTCAAATATGACACTTACACACAATCTAATATAGACCTTGAAATTATAGGAAAAAATATTTCCAGGAAAATGGGTCAATTTTTTACTTCAGGGGGGCCGTTGGGGAATTTTGAAATCTGAGCACAACTTAAACTACACAGTACCGGTATGGACTCACAGACCAATATGACCCAAACTAAAGGGCCCATTTCGGGGGGTTAGGCCTACTTCTCAAATATGACACTTACACACAATCTAATATAGACCTTGAAATTATAGGAAAAAATATTTCCAGGAAAATGGGTCAATTTTTTACTTCAGGGGGGGCGTTGGGGAATTTTGAAATCTGAGCACAATTATTCATTTTTACCTGGCTATTGCTCTATGATACGATGTCAAGGTATCAGGCTGGTACTCCACCTGCTCTTTGGGCAGTGTTGTAGGATCCACTCCTGGAGGAAGTTTCTTCTTTAGGGTCAGCAAAAAGTTCCCAATGTAGAAGTTCAGTTTTTGGGGTGGTACGGTCTGTACATCTCTCGTCTCTTCATATTTCTCTAGCAGGAACTTTTTGAATCGTCTCATAATCTGAAATAAAGTGAAGAATGTAATTAAAAACATTTTAATTAGATCTATTAGGTTTAACACCAAAATTAAAGTTAAAATTTTGGGAGGTTAGGCCTATTTCTAAATTCTGCCACTTACACACAATCTAATATAGACCTTGAAATTATAGGAAAAAAATTTCCAGGAAAATGGGTCAATTTTTTACTTCAAGGGGGGGGGGGCTAGAAATTTGTTCTTAACAATACTAACCTGCTCAGTCTTTATTTTGGTGTTTTTATTCATGTTCTCTTTCTTGTACTGCCTCAGGGACTCGTCGTTGACATCCATATCTCCAGGCAGCACTATGATTTGGTTGGTGATTGAGCTCCTCCCCAGACCAGGACCTGCTGGAGCAGGTGGACGATCTACCTCCATAGAAACTTCAATACCAACGTTTTCTGATGTTTCTAACGTTGGATTTACCATTGGAGCAACGTTTACTGTAGTTTCCTCAAATATTGGCTCTCCTGCTACCCCCTCGGGGCCAAAATTTACCTCTGGGAGCAAGTTAAACTCGTTCATCACTGCCTCATCCTGCTCAAGTAGTCCATCATCCTCCTCAGGCACTGCCTCGGGCTTCTCAGGCACTGCCTCGGGCTTCTCAGGCACTGCCTCGGGCTTCTCAAGCACTGAATCCCCAAACACGGGGGCCCCTGCCTGACCCTCTGGCCCAAACTCAACGTCAGGCACCAATTGCAACTTAGACTGACTTGCCTGCCCATCACTTGCCTGCACATCACTTGCCTGCCCATCACTTGCCTGAACTTTTTCTTGGCTCATAAACGGCTCTAGATCATCACCAAGCAGCAACTCCATTAGACTTTCCTGATACTGCTCCTCGAGCAACTCTCCAAATATGCTCTCTGCTGCATCATGAATTCCTTCTGTGATCACTCCCGCAAGTATCACGATGTCCATAGGTATGTCTCTTTTACTTTTATCTTTCTTTTTCCCGTCAGAACTCGCCATTTTCACTAGCAAATCACTAGCAGATTACTAGCAGACGACGACGTGCCGGAACTACGTTTGTTTACGTTTTTGTTTACGTCTTTTTGTTCATGTATTACTGCGCCCTCACCTCATTGGTCAGTTGAAACACGTGATCAAACGCTGCCTTCTGATTGGTCTAGAGCACCAAAAAACGTACCACACACCCGGGTGGTATGCAAAAACGTACCACACCCCGGGGTGGTACGTTTTTTAATGATTAAACAAATAGAGGATCGTACTTATAGCGTTAGCTCGTGTAATAAAGACACATACTGTGTCTATTAGTGTTGAGCAGTAAATCATTTTAAAAATAATTTACTGTTCTTGCGTGAATCAGGGACCTGAGTCAAGTCTACCAACAGGTAGAACTCCACTCCCCTCCCCCAGCCTGGTGACCAGTCACCAGGTGGGAGGGTGCTCCCTCACTCATACACACACACACTGTACCCTGACTAAAGAACCCCCCACTGCCATACAGCAGTGGGTCTGGCACACACAACCCCCAGGTGGGAGGGTGTTTAGCTGGGCAGGTCTGCCTATATAAAGCAGCCCAGGCCTCTCTGTGCTTTACACTTGGTCGAGCAGTGGAACCTTGAAGCCTTGTTATCCTGTCTTACGGCAGGAACACACAATGATACTACATAAGGCCACATAGCCGTAACGGCCGTCAGTCGCCCACCTCCAGCCGTAGAGGACACACCCCCTGTGCTGTCTCTACCTGTATTTTAAATTTTAGAATTTTTGGCGAATTTTTAAGAATTTTCCAAAAATTAATTTTCAATGTTAGAATATTTATGAATATTTATAGAATATTTGTGAGATATCTGTGATTGTATTTATTGATTGTTACTATTTATGGTTATTTATTGTGAGACACACTGCGTTGTGTTGATTATTCCCACATAAAGTGGTTCTGTAAACTGCAGTATATAAATATGATACTTCAGTAATAAAGTAAGGGCTAATTGTACGGTGCATGCCCGGCACCTATATTCCTCCAAACCTGTGTTCACTATCCTTCCTCATAATATTATAATAATTAATTACCTATGGAATTATAATAGCTACCGGTAATTATATTATACGCTTCTCGACAACTGCAATAATTAATATAATAATGTTATTTAATTATGTTAGCTACCGGGACTTATATGCAGTTTATTATTTTTTGTACTACACTTGTATATTTTTTTTTCCTCCACTGACCAATATGGCAGAACGTGTTACTACCTGTACATGAATATTCGGTCAATAAACTTATTCAAAAAAACACCAGGAGGCCATTTCATCACATTAGTACACACTGGAAAGTTTTCCATGGGAAATTGCCACATACTGCATTTTCTGTCTGTCTTCAAAACAAATTGTATTAACAATTTTGGCCCTCATCTCTTGGGAATAAAAGAAAAACCGATCTCTATAATCACACCGAAGACTCATATCGAAAAGTATATTATGTTGCTATCCCATAATGTTGTTCAAGTAAAAGATAAGCTAAAATAATATTGTTTTTTTCCCCATTCCCATTACAAACTGACAGCAATGCAAAATAATGGAAAAAAAATTGTACGGTCACATCCACATAATTATTGTATATTTATTTTTAACCTATTTCTACTAAAAAAAAGATAAACTGCCCAACTGGATCTATCCTATTGTGACCTCTTAATAAATCCCAGAACTTTCTTAATTATTCCAAAATTATCAATATTAATTCCCATAAAAAAATGGAGCAAAAATGTATGTTTAAGATCATATAGGGCTAAATTTCCCACTAATTGAGTCTGGAAATAAAGTTTATACATATTAAAAGTGGAGGAATTACTAGAAAATTAATAAAAGCCCTCAGTGAATGCTTCATTTTGTTACAAATCTGCCGCTGAATTGTTTTTGGTAGATACTAAACCTTGGTAGTATGTGAATACATCTATGAGTTATCATTATAGCTATTATGCTAAGGTGCACAGGCTGGGTATTTTCCTGATTTGACCAGGCCTTATGAATGCCAAAATGAAGTTACTGTCATGACTAAAGTGTGCATGTAATTTTATTAATAAAATCACTTTGATTATACAGGCAGATTATCAGGGTGTCATTTGTGACCATTATTGTCATTCCCAATAAAATATTCAACAAGGTTAAAAAGCGAGTTGACTATTAATTCACACATACCTTTGTATACACTGAGCAAAGTTAATTTCATGTTGATACGCTAACCATGGATCACCATTGAATTCAGAGTAAAATTAATTAATGTGTAGCTTTGATTCAGCTTTGAAGAATACAAGTTGATTCAATGTTGACAGGTTGTAGTTGAATCAACTTCCATGTATAATAAATATCTAATATTGCCTCAACATTGAGCAAGTAACTTTGAAACAATGTAAAATATGCACTGCTAATACAAAGTTGATTCAAAATTGATATTCAGCAGTTAGTTCAACATAAGCTATTCAATGTGAAATCATAGTTGATGATCATACTAGTGATTCAGCACAGCCATATTAACCTTAAATCAATGATGGTTTCACAACGTTGATGACCTCATCAATATCAACCTTAAACAAACCCTGCATCAACCATTGATATTAATGTTGAATTACTGATGATTTGTCAACGTTGATGACCTCATCAATATCAACCATAAACAAACCCTGTTTCAACTGTTGATAGTATGTTATTGCTACCATTGAATCAACATTAAATCAACGTTAGTTTGCCCACTGGGGTGTTCGTCCATAGTCCGTCACACTAATCATAGAGCACAGCGTTGGAATGTAGGCCTTGGCTGATAAATGTTCATGCATGACAACAAGTCCTGTTATAATGAGTACCTGTCCTGACAATAGTGCCAATGTGAGGTAACACATATATTCACAGCAGTGCTCTGCCATGTTACGCATCCCTTGTAAATTCTGAAGATGATGTTGTAACGTAAAATGATCCTTTGTGGCTGTTCTGTGTACTCCTTATGAAGTTGCGTGTATAGACGCCTTCATGATATATACTTCCTTGTATTCATGCTCTAGTTACGACATGCATAGGCAACGGAACAGGGAGGGGCATGTGTCATATCATTCAAATATACCAATACAGGGTTAGATACTAATATCTAACACCATCGGCCACCCTGTAACTGGGCTGGGAATTTTAATTATCAATGTCCGTTCTTTCCACAAAAACCGACCCTCTTAATTTCTTTGTATCATGTCATTTGGCCTATTCAATAGACATTATCTAGTGTGACCATGATTATTCCTTTCCGACGATTTAAAATGCTCGTCGGGACATACTTACATGGGAGTGTGGACAAGAAAATCTTTCCAATCTCAAAATCGATAATCTTAAAAAGTTCTCCTAATGTCCACCAGTCGGCCTACATGTATTATCATTTTCCAGTAGGTGCATGTGAACCTTATTTATGGTGCTGTACAATGTCTACGTTTTATGAATTTTGACATGGTTGCTAAGGTCCCTAATGTAAATTTTCAGAAAAGTACGGGTCCAGACGCAACACTATATATACGGCCCATTGGGGCTTTCCCAACTTTAACCATGTTTCGCCGCCCCTTCACAAGAAGCTAGCTGCTGCACCATGTTGTTTGTGTTTTTTTAATGTGGGGAACTTCTGAGAAAAGCCTCACCGAACAGATCCGAGTGATCAACATTTAAAGTTAAAGTTTTCTTGAATGTAGACTCCCTCCTCTCTGGTCATGGTCTAGTTATTTAAAGCCTTATATATACGTGCCACAAGACATTCAGGATGTTGGTAGCCAATTATATAGTATGTCTAACCACAATAATTATTATGACCAGGAAAATTCCCCGTCAAAAGTCCCATGGTATTCGGTTATTAAGGAGTGTGTTTTAATGAGTCTTCAGTACAGTTGACTGTTTCTAACATGAGTCAACAGAATTAATCACAAAATTACATGGTATACGAGTATTTTTGTGTTATGTTTGGTATAGAGATAATCTTCAGAAGGTCATTCGCGGATGCTTACAAAACTACTTTAGAATAAAACTCTATTTTTCTTTTATTCAATTAGTCTCAAAGGGGGCATACTTCCTGCAGTGTCAGTCCGGAGTTCTTCATTATATAGGAATGGTTTTAGATACAATAGACATCTATTCCCAAGCACAATGAGAAAATGTTGCCGTCAGATTTAAATGTATTTTATTGATGAAGTTTATTTACATGTGTGGCGACTGCTACATTAACGGGGTAGCCTACATCTCACAAATGTAAACCTCATGAAACAAGCAGCCACAAGGGACCGGGAGAGACAGTGGAATGGGAGAGCAGAGGAAGAGTGAAGCAGTGGAGGATAGCTGGAGAGAATAGGACAGGGAGGTGATTGGATGCAAGGCACCGTCAGTAGAGGGAGGGGGCATGGTGTAGGAGGGGGCAGAGTAAGGGAGTGGGTATGGTGTGGGACGGGGCATGGTCTGGGGTGTGGGTGGGAACACTACTTCCCAGGTCATCCAAATAGTCAGGGACTAGCCCACAAAGTCATACATTCCTAGTACAATGATCCAAGGGGTTGGACAAGTACCCCTAGGAGGTGGTTATATTTATGAGCTCTTTTTCTCTTTGAGAGCCCGGGTATCTAGTAGTGCTTCTGCCTTTTTAGCTCTATGAATAAAGTAAGAAACATTGAGGGGTTCGAACCCAATTGGTCCCAATCCCACCAAGAAGTACCCTGTATGCTAGCAGCAGGACCACCCAGCCACATGTGTTCAAGTCTGTTAACTAGGGCCTATGTTGGTGAGGGATTGTCCCATTAGACAATGTAAAGAGTGCTGTTTAGTTGGTGCTGCTGTTGTATAAATCGGGGGCTCCGCCCCCGCACCCCCGTTTTTTTCTTTTTCTTGAAATATCAGAAAAGCCAACTAGCTAACTATCCAGCTAGCACCATATGTAAAAAGCACATCTTTTACTGGTCATATTCACGTTGATACGTGAAAATGACCTGATCATGACGTCTCAAGGGAGTAAATCCTTGTACATAGCAGTTTTAGACTGGTGACAAAATGAGAAATTCTCTCACCAAGGGGCATTTTAAAGTACAAACAGGCAAGATCACTTTTTGGGGAATTTTGGGTGTGCTGAATCTAAAAATCACACTTGCCAAGCTCAAAAATGGCTCCTTCCATGTGAAAACTACAAAAACAAAATGGCTGTCATTAATTTTTGAGAAAACCTATGAAACCCCTTATTCAACATTCCTAGTCATGTAATACATCAAAATGAAGGGATTTTAGAGGCCAGACTGTCTGAGACACCTGCCAAGCTGGAACATTTTTTCCTGAGTCTCAAAGCCAAAAATTCAAAATGGCTGCAACCGTTTGAGAAAAAAACCAAAATGCTTTATTCATCACTCCTTGTCATGTTGTACCTCAAATGAAAGGGATTTGCAAGCCTAGTCCACTATAGGCCATTGCAAAGATAAACGGGTTGCCACTAAACCCCTCCCCCCCCCCCCAAAAAAAATGGCCACCAGTAATTTTTGAGCATAGTTCATTTCAGTCCGTTTCCAAGGAGGAAGGGCTTTGTTTTTATGAAAGCCTAAAAATGGGGAAATCTGTTAGCCGCCACCCGACCCACCTTCCATCAATGAGTCAATAATTGTTTGCACACCCTTTCATGTATACCTTAAAACTCCACCTATAAGACTAATCTATATTTTGGCATTTTTTATTGCTATAAGCCAATTGTTTTTCTCAAATTAGGCTTCCACTTATAGGTTGGGTTTTATCACATTAAATTGAAGAGAAAACTATTTTTAAACCCTTTTTTTTTATAGGACTTTTTTTTCTCTCAAATTGGGGGTTCGGCTTATAAGTGTGGTCATGCTATAGCAGGGGTTTTACAGTAGTTATGCAGTCATTTTCACTGAAAACAGGTGACGTTCTTGTCCAGTTAAGGGGCAAGTCCCATCATGATGCCACTAAATACTATGTACAAGGGTAGGCACTAGTTTTTTTCTGCTGTCGGCCAACTGTGCATATAGCTCAAAATGTCTAAGTGACTACACAAGCAGGGGTGTGAAATAGAAAAAATGATTTCCTCTGAAGATGGTGCATGAAGTGACAATGCCACATGCAGGTCTGGCCCATCTTCTCCAAGCCCTTGCAAACTTCATGCTTAGACAAGATTAGGGGGATTGGGGGCATTCCCCCCACGAAAATTTTGAAACTCTAGAAGGCAAATGGTACAGTTTCATGCATTTTTGTGTTCTGGTCTGATAATATTTCTAAGTTTCCCCCTACACAAAGGGAAATAATTTTTTCATTGGATCTGGATGAATCTCAGGGACTGTCAAGGTGAAGATTGAAACCTCGGATTTCACAGTTTCCGCGGAGATTTCACACCCCTGTGATTGGGAGCCCTCCTCTGAATCAAGTCCCTAGAACATCTGGAGCCAATGGCAGGTCCTCAGGATTCAATTCCAAGTCCTAGGAGCCAGAAAGATATCTATGCATGTTATCTTGAGGAAGTTTAAATAATCTGAACTCTAGTCCTGGGGACCTGATATTGGGTCTTAGCGATCTCCATTTCAAAGGAGACCTCCTCCAGCAACACTAGCTTCCCCATCCTCAATCTAAATCCTCCATCCAGATCATCCATCCTTCCTTTACCCCACCCCTCTTCTTATTCAAGGGTTTTAACCCCTCTCCCTGTGCCTCCACTCCTCTTCCAAAGACTCCCAGCCGTCTTCCTTGGGCTCCTGACACTTCTTTAGGTTTTCAATTACTCCTGCCTTGGCTCTGAACACTCCTCCCAGGGCTCCCGGCCCTCTACCTGGGCCCCACCCCCTCATCCTCCGGGGATTCCACCCAACCTTTTTCAGTTTCCAGCCCTCCCTTTGGCATTTTTTCCCACTACATTTCCTCTTCCCTTCCCCAAGCCCCTGCCTTTTATCTCATTGCTTACCTGTCCAATGTTCTCATGCTGCTCTTTCCCTCCCACTGCTCTATTCCTCTCCTTTCCCATTCTCCTGTTTCCTCCCAACACTATTAGTATCTACAATGTTTTTTGGAAAAAAAGGTTTTCCTAAGCTGGTCCAACTGGGCTCCCACTTATAGCCCTGGACAAAAAGGACCATAACCCAGATATCCGCTACCCCAGCTGGCCCAAGTAAAACACAAATGGGCTTCAGGGACCAATGCTGACTGGGTTGGATCCTGAGGATTTGCCATCAGGTTCTAAGGATTTGAATGTGAGGTTGGCCCCTAATCAGAATAGAAGTATGTGGGTGGAACAATCACTATCCATAAATAGTCACACTAGTGCTTGTTCATAGGCTTTTTGGGCTACTTGCATGGCTGGCCCACAGCTGGTTAAGTGTCTATCCCTGTATATAATATGTATTGGGAATGCTCTAATCTTGATGGGATGTGCCCTTAACTGGGGAAGTTGGGTAACAAAAAGGCCAGCATGTTACTACACAAAAGCGTGCACATAAACAATTTTTGAGCCATCTAGAGAAGGGGGGAGGGTAATAACTTTTGACCTCCTGCAATGGTGTTACAGATTTCCAATAACTTTTTACAATATTGACAAAATATCCCCTCTTTGGGGCTTTCCCATCTCACAAAAATAGCTCTTTCCCCTTGGAAATGGACTGAAATGAACTGTGCTCAAAAATTGGTAGCCCTTTTTTTGGGGGAGGGGGGTAGGGGAGAGAGGGGCACGTTGAACCACTTCTGCACATTTATTTTTTTCCTGACCATATCAAGGTCATGTGAACTTTGATGTTGCATCTAGCAGCTACCTTATATCGTTGTGCTATATGCCGACCTATGCGGAGCAAGTATGGTGATATTTTGTATTTCTTTTGATTTTTTTGAAAATTAAATCTTTGGGTGGTTCAATGTGCCCCATGCCCTGGGCAGGTTGACCCACCCACTGAGGCACATTGCACCACTCATATTAAATAGTTCAAACCATCAGTAATATGGATAGATTATTGAAAGTTTAGGTGGAATTATTTGCTGTTGATACTTTTGCATAGGACTGAATGTAAAAAACACTTATCTAATGCACACAAGTCAGTCAATTATAGTTTCAAGAGTAGTGACTGGGTTGGTGCGTTACAGGTTTCCCTTTAGGTCAATATAAACCATCTTAAGAGGATTGCTGTTACAGTAAAACTTCGTTATAAGGAGGACCTTGGGACCAGTGCAATTTGCTCCTTATAAGCAAGGTCTCCTTATAAGCAAGGTCAGCCTTATAAAGGTCCAGCAACAGAACGCTCCCTACATGTGTCTCTTATACCCTTATAGACTTTATTTGAATACAATTCAGATGGGTGTGTGTACTATTTCAAGTCAAAACCCCTTCTAGATCCCCTTCATGGAGCTTTGGATCTCCCTTCCTCCCTAGGGAAGCTATAAACATATTTTCCCTACCTCTATGGGATGGGGCAGTGGGCAATTTTAAGCAATTTGTGACTGTAATCCTGAGAAATAACTTCCCTGGGTAAGTTTTGCACGTACGAAATAAGGAAATGAGCCAAAATTACCTCCTTATATCAGAGGTTAAGGTAAAAACACCTCTTTCTAAGAGAGTTTTCTTACTATATAAATGTATAGGGAAAAATCGGGACCACACAAATCTGCTCCTTATAAGCAAGGTCTCCTTATATCAGAGTTCCTTATAACGAAGTTTCACTGTATTTGCAAGGTCTATATAGATCTTTGATTATATTCTTCTATGATGTAACAGGCTGTCCTGCTTCTGAAAAATGATACATCTAGGAATAAAGACACTATGAATATGCTACAAAAGAATCTATTACCACAATCAGCAAATTATGTATTTTATCATAACTGTAGAGTCAAATTGTAACTTCTTTGAATGTGTTTCTCTGTGAGCCCTAATTCTGATAAACTATGGGTTTATAAATATGAGGGCCCACTTGTTAGGTTATGCTATGGTAGACCCAGAGGTTGAACTAAGTAATATCTTCTCATCTCTCACCTACAAGCTGACAAGGTTAGGCTGCCCTCTGGTGAGGAGCAGTGATACCTTGTCCCTCTATGCACTGCAATGATCAGGTGCATTGTGTTAAATAATGGAACTAGTCCTTCAAGGCAGAAGTTGGGGCACCTTGAGCATGGTTCAAGGTGCCCCAATTTTTGTGGTTCAATGTAACCCATGCAGAAGATTGTAGATAAGGTTGATGTAATTCAGATTACATAACACACTCAGGAGTAAAATCAGGTTCTACTCAAGCATTGAGATGTATACTTTGACCTGTATATAGATCTTAGGCCAGCTATGTTTTTCTATGACATGAGAACAAAAGTTCAACAATTGCAAATATCTACTTTCAAGGGCATAAATCCTTTAATGTTGTCTAGCTTTCCCCCCGGCATTCCAAACAAAAATGATGCTGCTGCTTTGGACTGTCTATAAAAAGGTGTGATGTGGTAAGAACACTGCTGGAAAATTCCTAAAGGAATAGCAAAGCGAGCGAGTGGTTCAATGTGCCCAGGTGGTCAATGTGCCCCTCTCTCCCCTATGGGTTTCATAAGACAAAAGTCCCTGTTTATCTTGGTAATGGCCTAGAATGGACTAGGTTTGCAAATCCCTTTCATTTGAGGTACAACATGACAAGGAGTGATGAATAAAGCATTTTGTTGTTTTTTCTCAAAAAACGATGGTGGCCATTTTGAATTTTTGTCCAGTCTATTTGACAGGAAACTGATGTATTGTTTACATCTAAATGGCAATTAGAAAGAGATAACCATTTGATAGCATCCATACATATCTATATGGTCATTATTTGATGTAACAAGTGATTAAATCTGGATCAGAATATCACATCTTTTTTTCGAGAAATTATACACATAAAACATTAATGCCAAATTCATGCCCTAAGGTGCATGTTAAAATGACATAATAGATTTTTATATGCCCCCCTTTTTGATTCAGGGCAGATAGAAACTTCTAGTTATTTGTTATCAACAGAACCTGAATGGGTCCGTCATATACAGGCTGGAATAAGCATTATAAACTGTATTACATAATGTAATTAAGGAGCAATGTTGACAGACATCAGGTTTTGAGTCTCTTTTGAGCTCAAAACTGGGAAATCTCTTTAACCTGACCTTTGGGAGAATTTGCACTGGTTGATGGCAAATCCATGTATCAACGAGATTCTTTTTCTGTTTGAAGCATCTTGAATGCAGATATCCCATGGAGGGTCTTATAACTACTTGGGATATTGTTATCTTTTTGAGATAAGCCACCTAAAAATGTGCATTTTCAGGGCTCATTTTTTCATAGAAACCTTTAATTGGTAGTATACGGTAAATTACTGGAGATAGAGATAAAGCAAGCTAAAATAATGCATTTTGAATGGAAATGATCTACCGCCAGCCAGCGTCAGAGTATCTGCTGGGGGTCATATGGGCCTCAGACCCCAATCTCAAGCATTAGCAACATATAAAAGATTGACTGTGTGACTTACATCACAGGTGACCCAGGGCATAAGTAATGGATGAATGTTGAATAACGGTATGTCAAAACAGGTATAAAGATTGAATGACTCAAGATCAGTATGATTAAGTGACTGAAGGTGTCAATCATTTCAATCAAAGAAAGTAAGTGACTGAAATCACAGGAGATGTTCATGGGTAGGAAGGGGTTCTTATACATCTAGTGGGGTGAGAGAGAGGACAAGGTGGGGGAAGAGACATAGGGCTGTGGCAAAAAGTGCAGCAAAAGCCACCCCTCTAATGCGACAGCCTCGCTATTATGACCATATTTGGAAAGTACCAACCAGTTTTCTTTGTTTTGATGTTAAGAAATCCCTCTAATGTGACCATCCCCCCTCCGCAAGCACACATACGCTTACCTGGCCAGTCGCTGCAGATCAGAGGGAGAGCCCCCCCCCCATCCCTAACTCCTTTTACCAGTGTACAGAGAACAGAGGGGCAGTACCAGCACGTTACAAAGGAGCTCTGGCAGTCGGTCGTCTATAGGTCCCTTGTGCAATCCGCATTGGCAGCTGCCATGTTATTGTGATGGGTGCATACAGTTAACATAGAGAACTACAGTAATGTTAGAGCTTGACTTTCGCACCTAGTTCCCGCCCTGTCCCCGGTCCGAGTTGGTAGCACAATTCAATTGAACCCACACTAACGCCGCCATTACACCGAGCTCAAGTTGAAATGCTCCATCTGTAAGAGTGAGTACACTATTTGGCCCATACAGATATCTACCCCATGTGGATATCCCATGTAGACAACCCATGCAGATATTCATTTTGGATACTATGTTTGCTAGACCCAAGCACTTCATTATTACAGAATTTTACTGTATATACACCCCCTCATATTACATATCAAATGAAAGGTCCTTGGGTCAATAACACTAGAGGGCACCTTCTGTCATAGGGTTAGATAGAGAAATCTTAGTTCACTCACCAGCCACTATAGCATGGCAGGGCTGTGAGTAGGCCATGGACATGGCATGTCTGCTCTATACAGATCTTCAGATCTGTCAGAAAGGTTTGAGGGGTGAGGTATATGTAATCAGCTACAGTTAGTTACCTAGTTACTATATCAATATAGCAATGCTAATTTGTTAAATGTGAATATTGAGGCATTCTAGACATACATAATACATGTGTGTCTAGTTCATTTTCAAAAATGCTCCGGCCACCCTACCTACAGGGTACAGGATATCCTCCTAGGCCACATGTGTGGAAAAAGAGCTGTTATCCGGCTATTTTACATAATCAATCTATGAAAGCGGGCTGTATGTTGGATATACTCCTAGTGTCTCAAGTCAATATCATTGATATAAGCCTCGGCCTTCGGGCTTGGCTTATATCAATGATATTGCCTCTCGACCCCCAGGAGTATATCCAGTACATACATCCTGTTACCTGCCACCCCCCACCAGGTTTGACCGTATGGGCCCTGTGGACCTCCCAGTAAACACAACTACGTTTTAGCAACGTAATTTAAGTATGTAATTATAACGTCCACATGTAAGGGTTGCTTAATGCTATTAAACGTATATAAACGTTATTTAACGTGTATAAACGTTATGTGAGTGTTACTTTCAAGTTTATTCAACGTTCCTACTACGTATACTTACGTTATCTATGTGTTATCATGTGGGTTCGAATCCTATAACAAGCAGTCCATTTTAGTTTGGAATATATGTTGTATCAGGGTCCTGAACCTGCCCATATAGCAAGAAATGTTTACAGCTACTCATATGCTCCAGATTAAATCATGACAGTGATTACAGTTACAAAAACGTGTTGCTAGTTACAGGATTTGAACCCACATGTTACTAACACATTTATGCTAATTAAAGAAGAATTTGCTATTCAAAAACCACTTTGTTATATAGGGCTATCCCTTGCAGATCTATCATTACTTTTGTAAAAAGCAGCAATGTGATTAGATTTACTGACCTTTCAGGTTCCAGTCCTAAGCCCTAACCACTAGGCTACCTTGGCTAGTGTTAATAAGGACCTTTAGTAAGATCCATATAGATAGGCTGTTTGGCAACAAAACACATAAACCATATGTTTCTGTCCTGCAACTTGCAATAGGGACCTTTAGCAAACCCTTTGTAACAAATTAAGACCCTGATACAATTCCCTATGCTAGGGGCACAATGTCACCGGGTGTGTCCCGAACCATGCAGGGGGTGATATAACCAACTGTCATTGTGCCCTACCCAGTAAACACACCTACGTTATTTTTGTGTTTCCTTGATTTTTCACGTGAGATAGATGAACAACGAAATACAGAGGGACAGACAGAAAGACATTCACATTTTATATTATTTTAAAGACATTTTACTCATTCTATTCCAAATAGACATCTACATATTATCCTATTCAATGCAATCGACTACATGTGCCCTCTCTCTAATCCTGTCTCTATCTCTACCTCTGTTTCTGTGTCTGACAGAAGGCAAATCAAGAAAACAGTTTGTCAATCAATGCTGTGGCCGAATGGACAAGGCTTGGGACTCTAAGTCTGAAGGTAGCTTGGTCGAATCCTCATACTCACAGTGAATATTTTTCCGAATTGACTAATCAGAATAGTCACATCAATGACCTAGAATAGTCATGTAGCCAGCACTAAACATATCTTTAAAAACGTTAGACAGTTAGTAAAACGTTTCCCAAAAAACGTTTGTGTGTAACTTTTTGTGATCACCAACATGGTGAAGTTTGGGTTGAGTCCCTAATAGTACCTGTGAACATTAGCCTTCAGTATCCCTGCTTTGACACTGTACACTCACAGTCCCGGTTAGCACATACAGTAGGGCAGTGGAGTTTCAATCCAATGGTCAAGGGTTCTCTTCTCACAGCTGGAAATATTCTACCCATAAAAATGAGAGGAAAACGTAGTTCACAACTAAAAAAGGGCGGGAAGTCAACAACTTTTTTTTTGAGATAGAACTATAACTTTTACTTTTTGGAATCAGAGCGAGGTACAACTTTGCCTGGTTATATTGGCATAAAAATTGCAGTTCCAAAATGACATTTTCTGGTGTTAATCAATTTATGTAACTTGAGGTCCACGTATATCTACGTAAATAAACCTGATAACTACGTTTAGATGACGTATGTAAACGTTCATTAACGTTCATTTAGGTTTAATAATGTTAAATAAACCTTACATTTGAATGTCATTTAACGTAGAAAGGTTACGTAATTCAGACATAGAAAGAACGTTGAAAGAACGTTAAGTAACGTAAGTGTGTTTACTGGGCTGCTAGCCAGCTTTCAGCATATATCATCATATCCCCCATAGCCCCATTAGGCTCACAACTCCTTCCCTTTTCTACCAAATCCCTTGTCTTTATAATTATGTCCTCTCCTCACACAATCCCCTATCATGACCCCTTCCTTCCCCTACCATATGGTATTACCTCCCTGGCATTTCCCTCCACACCTCTCTTCCCTCGCCAACAATCATCCCTCTACCCCTGTTTTCCCATTCCCATGCCAAGTCATTTCATCTCTCGGGTCCTCTCTTCCTCTCCCATGTCCTGCCCATCCCTGTGTCCTCTCCTCCCCACCCCTGTATCCTCTCCTCCCCGCCATACCAGGTCAATTGAAAAGCTGTTTCCACTAATGTAGGTGGGGGGGGGGGGGGGGGCAGAGCACCTAACCTATTGAGCTAAATGAAAAAATATTATTCAAAATTGATGACCCCATATTTGGTATCAAGCTCATAACATCCTTTGTCACATCCCACATTCCATTTGTGTTCACAAAGAACGTTCAAGCTGTAGCCAATGCAACTACTCATTTGTTTTTTTTATACTCATAATTTTTTTTAATTTTTTGGTAAAAATATAGAGAAATCTGGCAGTGAGAGGGTTAAAAGTCAATGCCCTTCAATGTCCATCCCTACCTCTCGCCCAATGCCCCCCCCCCCTCCTTACCTCATTCTCAATATATCTCCCCTAAATGTCGTTACCTCCCTTCAATTCTTTGATATATGCCTCGGCCTTCGGCCATGGCTTATATCAATGACTATCAATGATATTGCCTCTCGACCCCCAGGAGTATATGGCTCAAACCTCTGACCTATGTTGTTTTGGCTATTTCTGGCCCTTTTCAGGCTTATAGCCCTACAGAATAACCAATTCGGGATTTTTCATTTTTTTGTGTATTGGCCCAATATTTTTCGTTTTTAGGCCCTCTAAAGGCCCAAAAACCCTTAAAAATGTCTAAAACCCCTTAAATGACATGTTTTACATGTCTCCCATGTCTACTAAGACAGTAACAGCCTATCCCTAATATCATTTTCTATTAGGCCTATGGTATAGTCAATTGATTCACAAGGATTTCACTAGATATGTACCGTATTTTTTTCTCCACAGCCATTTAAGTATATATTGTCAGCAAAATTTTCAAATGTCCTTTTATTTTGATACCACTATACAGTAAATAAACAAGATCCCCAGATAGTGAGGTAACTATTGTGTCTTTTGCCAGAAAAAAGAAATTTTGAAAAAAATCTAATATATTATTCCAGCCTCCAGGACCAAATGTGTATTGTGATACTTATTTTGGTCTCGGAGTCACCCTCTTATTTTAGTCTCGGAGTCACTCGCCTTGCTGATAATAGTAAAACCCACACAGAATTGTTAATATCCTATATATTTTAGTTATCTTTAGTGCCACTGCTTCCTATCCATCCCCTCTAATGCTCTAAACCAGAAATCTGAGGATTCCACTAATTTAACCTACATTTATACAATATTTTATTTTGGTCCCGGAGTCACCCGGGTGACTCCGAGACCGAAATAAGGTGAAATAGCCGCTTTTTAGGCCAGGACTGTGCCAAGTAGGTTCAACGAAGGATCCTAATGGTCCATATTTCCTAAAGTATATACCATCAGGATATTGTAGAGTGATTTTGACAATTAATTAAACCATTTTGAGTGAACTAGGGTAAAATGAGAGTATGTTGTTAAAATTTTAATATTTTTGATAAATCTTCAATATTCATCGAGCTGTATCTCAAAAACTATTTTTCTGAGGGTATCCATTCTTGGTATGCCTTAAGATAAATGTTGTCCCAGTTTGTAAACAAAGTTATTAGTTGCTGTTATGTACTTGAAGACATTATGTACATAATCACCTTATTTTGGTCTCGGAGTCACCCGAAAACGGACAATCGAGTTTGTGAGGCAATAAAAAATGAGCCGCTAGGGTTAGAGATGTATCAAAAATCTAGCGTGTGATCCTAATCACAAAAGACTCAGGGATTTGTTTTTCCATTGGATAAATTGTATATAAACCTACCCGAAGACCCACCCAAAAGTCCCACCCAAAGTCCCATCCAAAGTCCAACCCAAAGTCCCAAAGTCCAACATCGATTTTATGTCCACAGATGGCAAACTGGTCTGACAAAAAACGTCTCACCTACCCAGAATTCTGATTCCCCATAGGTTTAACACTAAATGCCGAAATCGACAAAATGTCTACAGCAGTACTTTGATGTTTGTCTACAATTAGGAAAAAATGACCTTTTTTGGACAGGTCTACTTTGAGATAGAATTTCAGATAGAACCAATGGACAGAAACTGTTGGGGTTTGTTGCATTGGAACAGAAAACAGCTCAATTGTATCTGTGCATCACAGCATTATTGAATGTTGTTTTTTTCTGTGAGAAATATTGATTTACTTTTTTTTGCACAGATAAGTGGAAAGCGTCTCACAGAGGCGTCGCATAAGACTCTGGGAGCAGTAGCTCCCTGAGTCAAAAAGTGTTCCAAGGAGCCGAGATATATACCTTTCAATAATATGAACTTGTTTAAATATATTAAGAACTTTCTGATTTGTCCTTCCTCTATCCTAAAACAACATAAGTCAGGAGTTTGAGCCATATCCGACATACAGCCCACTTGCATAAATTGATTATATATAATAGCCTGATTACAGCTCTTTTTCCACACATGTGGCCTAGGAGGATATCCTGTATAAAGGAGGTTATATGATCATCAAACATCTTCTCTGTGTGTTTTCATAGAAATAGAAATTAATGATCATAGCATATGCTTGAAGAGTGTAGCCTCATTCTGATATAACCTAGTCATATATGGAGAACATAAATGGATGCAACTAAGCAATTAATGTTACTTTTCACTGGTTGCTAAGCAACCATTAATAATTAAAATTCCTCAACAGTGGGAACACCCTACTGACCTGATACAAGTCACCTGATACCATATCTTTAAGAATCAAGAGCGAGCAAAGTATATCGGGCACTTTGATTTTTGAGGGATTCTCTGCCTGACTAATGTGAAATAGTACACCTACACCTACCTGCCTCAGTAATGGAAACGGATTTGCTGTCAACGTGTTATTGTTATGTTTTTATTTGTACAAAGATTCCTGATGATCCAGGCACTGACATTTATCAGCATATCACAGTTTGACATAGTACATAATAACTACAAATGTAATCAGCAAAGGAGTGCTGAATAACAACTTTCCCTCTGCCGGACGTCACATTCGGTTTTACTATTTGACCAATGAACCTTTGGTATAAAACTATATACAGATTTTTACATAGATATTTGGTGACATTTATATACAAGCAATTTTATTCATGTAGAGTATCACGGCTCTCATTTCTCAGCAACTTTATGTATTTTGTTGATACGGGTGATGATGTTATTTTCTTTTTCGCGTAATTTGGAGGCCATGTCCGTTTGTAGCCCCCCGAGCATGTCGTTGAATACAGAGGTGATAATGGACTTGACTTCCTCCGCAGAAAGAGCCGCCATTAGATCTGACTCCTTCTGGGGGTCGATACCTGTGGTGCCATCAACAGCATCACCGGCCGCGCTCTCAGACTCATCATCCTGAACATAGAAATGGCCGCTATGTATTGAAATATTTCTGACTGCATTTAACACCATATTACTTTGACATATGTGTGAAATAGAATCATTGAAATCACTATAGTTCAATGGTAGTCATTAACGTAAACCTCAAAACATTAACTTTTATATCAAAATTATGGAAATCTATGAATTCACTGAAACTTAATGCATTTCAAACAGATATAGGTATCAATGATTTACTGTATGTTTGTTTGTTGTAGCCTATATCCCAAATACAATTCTATAAACTATAAAAAGTATTTTTAATCTATCCTCATTGCAGAACCTGCATAATGATGTAAACTGTTTTTTTCAGTGACCATGTTTAGTTAGCTTTACCTGGGGTGTGGGTGTGGGGGGTGGTGTGGCGATGTGTTCGCGGTAAACCTCCTCTGACACTCCCTCCTCGAGCGGGGGAGGCCAAGGAACATTGGCAAATGGAGCAATCTCAATATCCAACTGTAACATACAGGATAGTGCACTTAGATTTGAGGTATACTTAAAGAACCACGCTAATTGATACGAATGGAATGTGACTTACGGTTGAGGGCATTTTCTTCACCCCAAATTCAATCTAATTTTACATGTGTTGTTTGATCGATAATGTGATATTTGTTAACCATTCGATCACTATAGTTATCTGAAGTTAAGTAAAGCTGTCAAAGCATCGATTTTTTAGAATCCTGATTTTTTTCGTGGGTAGGCCAGAAAGTCCATGTTATTTCAAGCAGTATGAAAGTTTGGCACTCACATCAGTTCCAATAATCTCCTCGGCTTGTGTATGGGTGAACATGAACTCGTACAATTTGTAATGTTGGAAAATACTGAAAGGAAAGAGACAAGAAAACGTATATACAAAATATCTCGAATATGACTTAATGGTCTAGGAATGGTCCGCCATGTCATGTTATTTTGAACTGTCCAGTTTTTAGTTTAGCATCATAGACACAACCATTTGTCGACCCTTTGGTAGTACATGAACCTTGTCAGGTTATTATGATGCATGAATGCAGCAGCACTGGCGCATTACTCGCCAAGGCTGCATTCATGCATCATGAGCATATCACATTAAACCACTATGCATCCCTTAAAGGGTTAACAGTCTCACAACTCTGACCTGGAGTAGATGTACTCTGAGATGGCCTTGGCTTGTGTGACGTCGAAACACTCTAGTCCCCCTGACAGCTCTGCCCCGTCTACGCCGACCCCGGCCAGCATCTTCTTGAACTCCTTCAGGTTCTCCACCAGTGGCATGTGCTTGTCTGCAGGACACACGCAACATTATGTTTACATTAACACCGTATGTGCATGCAGTAGGACATGCTGGTGCATGCATACATCTGTCAGACATGGTAGAAGACTTTTTTTTCATATTGTACTGATAATGCTTGTTTTCTGGGGGGAAACCAGACATGGACCGATAACCCGACCAAAAAAGCGAAGAAATTGATGCAGAAAGGAGCACCTTATTTGTGGTACATATCAGTCTGTTCAAGCATGTTTCACAGCACCAACAAATAATTTCTACTTTGAAAACATCTGCGAACATGAAAGTGACCTTGATCAACTCTATGTTAGATTAAGACACAATTTTAACTTAATTAGCCAACATAGTCTTTTATTGTAAAAATATTTTTATTGCTAAATTTAATATAATTCTCACCTTTGATGTTTTCTAGAATAGTTTTGACGACAGTGAACATAGCTGACTGTTGTTCTTGTGTAAATGACTGCTCCCGTGCCCACCAGAGGGCAGCGGTGTAGTACTCCAGCAGCGACGAGTCCTTCAGATCTATGGAGTGGTGCGTCAGGCTCAGCACCTCCGACAACTTACTGTGAGAAAGGCACAGAGTGCTGTCAGACAACTTATTGTGGGGCACAGAGGGGCACAGAGTGGTGTCAGACAAGTTTCTGTCAGACAGAGAGGGGCAGAGAGTGGTGCCAGACAATTTACGGTGCTCGTAGGGACAGACTCTCCTGGGTACGTGGACAAGAAAATCTTTCCAATCTTAAAAGCGATAATCTTAAAGCCGATTATCTTAAAAACGTTGCTCGCTTTTAAGATAATCGCCTTGGTAAACCCGCTCTAGATGGCGCCACTTATACTTACGTTTTTTCTTTTTTGACCCTTTTTTATTGATTGTTGGTAGTATATTGTATTATATTGGGGGCTCGGCCCCCGAACCCCCTTTTCTTTCCTTTTTTTCTTTTTTTCTTTCTTCTTCAAAACTGATATCAAACACAGCTATGGCTATAACTGTGCCAGGTATAATGCAGTGGTGTCATCTGGTATTTAGAATCTTCAATTTAAGATTGTCATGCTAGGACAATCTGAAATAAATGTTATTATCTTAAAATACGGAGGGAAACATTTTTAAGATTACTGCTTTTAAGATTGGAACGATGTTCTTGTCCACATTCCCAGGAGTGTATGTCCGCTAGTGCACTACTTACTGTGGGGCAGACAAGGGCACAGAGTGGGGTGGGAACTCTTTCTCACATTCTTTGGTCATTATTACGTACATGTAAAAAAAAAAATTTATAGATTTTTATTAAGGTAATATACAGCATAGTATACTTAATAGTATACAGCCGATATCCGGATTACGGCAACACGCCGATCCTCCATCCAGTCCTTCTCTAAATGCCTAACTGACTATGATACAATAAGTTGTGTGTAATGATGATGCACATTTTTGTTTTCTTTTATACATCTATATCAAGGGAAATATATAACATATTTTCATATCCTTTGGGGGTTATGGGGTAGGGCAGGGGGCAGGGGGGGAGGGAGGGGTTGGTGTCATCTTATGTCTTAACTCTAAGTCATCCCGACTATTAATAATGATTATAAAATTAGAAATACCGTAAATTCCCGCGTATAACCCGCACCTCGCGTATAACCCGCACCCCGACTTTGGGAGAATTATATAACCCGCATCTGGGGTCTGAAAATCGGCCGTTTTAGTACTATACTATACTTATAAAAACCCTCGTATTACCTGCACCTAGACTTTGAGAATATTGTATAACCCACACTGGAGGGTTGGTTCGCGTATAACCCGCGGGTTATACGCGGGAATTTACGGTAGTAGCTCAGTTGCCCAAAGCCACATACACAATTGAGATTTGCACAATGAGTCAGATATGATACACAGACAGAGAAAAGATATCTATGAGGAACAGTGCTGTGCGTCATTGGAATCAGAACTCCATCCATTGTAATTTCTCTCTTAAGGAAAACTGCGGTGTCATTTAAAAAAAAAAGGGGGGGGGTCAATGAGTAGGTGGTTTTACCCACCTAGTACTGTATGCCCGGGTTTATCATATAGCACTGAAGATGAGTTAGCTTTATTTTGAGTTTAAAAAGTTTTAATGAGGGAATTTTGGTTATTTCTGGTTTGAGTTTGTTCCAATCGCGCACAGCCCTCTCAAAGAAGCAATTATAAATTACAGGATTTCTTGAAAATCTCTGAATGTATCGCAAGCCTGTATTGTATCGTGTATTTGCATCCCTTTGATCAATAGAATTAGGGTTAAATTGTAAAGTATAGGCAAAAAATAATAAATGCATATTCCTTCTATCCCTTAAAGTTTTACAACTACTAACATCATGTAGTTGGTCTGTATCATACAGAGGGTTTGGGCCCAGTCTAACCTTGTAGGCTATTCTTAGTGTCCTGTTTTGTAGCAATTGAAACCTGCGGGAAAAGGCTACAGTGTGCTTATCCCATATGATATCCATGTGATCCATTACATTAATGACAGGATCATGGTCTTAAAGGTTTGAAAATATTCCCAAATAACCCTGTTCGGGTTGTGTTTAGGCTTGATAGAATCCACAATGAGCTGTAAATAGAGTTTTTGAGTATCAATGTTTCGCCTCTCTGAGGGCTTCATCAGGGTGATAAATTTATTTTGACAACTAGGCAAGGTATATGGTTTTGGAGTCATCAGCTGAAGTCATTGCTGGAGTGATCACAAATTGGTTTGGTAACCATGACATTAAAACAACAGGAAAGCCTCTTAGGCAGAGAAGTAGATACAGGCAACTAACAGGCTCAAAAATGACTAATAATTAATAGGGCCTACAATATTTTTAGAAGTACCTGTGGGCCCTGGTGGCAGAACGGCAGCCAAACCAGGTGAAGATGTAATATTGCATTCAGATCTACCCAAATAAAACCTTTTTTTTTAAACACCAATAAATATTATGTAGATATTTACACATTCTTATGATAATGTCTTATCAATTTTTACCGTGGGTACATTTTATAAGAGAAAAAAATATTATTCAGGTTTTGGTCCCTGGACACGAGATTTTGGCTAGAATCGCGGGTTTTGTGATTTAATGAGAGTGATGACCAAGACAATGGGGGTAATTCGACTAAATCAATCAAACAAAATCAATTTTTACAAACAGCTTAATCAGGTTAGTTTAAAGCTAACCAGTATGCCGTTTCTCCACCGTCTCTAGTGATTATTGTCGATTCTTCCTTTAGGTTTTATATAAAGAAATGCCAAATATATATATATATATATATGCTACTTACTCTTGTACAAGTTCAACCGTCTCCAAATCTGCCAGTTCCTTGGTTTGTGGTGCAGTGAGCACCTTCCATGCTAACGTCTCTTTGTTGTCCTCCTACAACGATAACTTACGTTATGAATTGTATACTACTAGCATGGAACTTACACTAATTACGACTCACATTAAAAGGCACTTTGCTTTATATGTTTACTTCTTATTCATCGTTTTGAATGAATATGAAAATATACACAACATATGAAATTATTGAAGCCCATTTCAAGTATAATCCTGAGTATTAATGTAACAAAGTAGATTTAATCTTCAATTCTGCCTTTTTCCATGGTAGATTCATTATGTTTAATTCTCAATAAGATTTTTTTTCTGGACATTGTCTCCATCATACGTTTTTGTGAACAATTAAAGTGCGATTCATGCTGTACAGTGGGGGAAAAAAACAAAAAAACATGTGATTCAGTATAAGTTGTACTACTTGTATTTTTATTCCATTTCATAATGGGTTGTGAGGTTTTTTTGAGAGAGAAAATTTAGAACATTGAATATTCAAATACATATTACATTTAGCACAAAACTCTGTGTGTCATGTCAAAATTACAATGCATTTGATTTGAATAGACCGGAACATGTACTATTCTGTCGGTAGTTCTGTGGTGGACATGCCGAACTCATGCACAACTCAGTTTTGACATAATAACAAACCCAGGATGCACTATCTGTTCCATATTATTATTCTTTGCATACAGTGTGTATTTGTAAGGCATTTAATAATTTCTATGTGAATTATGTATTCTTCATGCACCTCTGTGACTGCTATAGACAATACACGTAAACACAGACCAAGGTACTTAGAGTTTCTGTAAACTCAGAATCGCCCGGTTCACTCTGGGCAGGCTCACTCGGGGTACGTTTTCCCTCCGAATGCTTATTTGGCATGACACAAAACACACATTATGAAGTATGGATCATGTATGTATACTAGTGATGTATAGCAATATTCATATGATTCAAACAACTATATATAAGGACACAACAGATCCACCAGTTTTTGCGACACCAGCTTACTGAAGGTACAAATGCAATACATGCATGATTTTTCATGACAATTATGTAAAAGTAAATGTTCCACAATTCTGTAGTCGAAGGATATATGACGCCTGGGAATTCATGTATAAAAAGGCAGTCCGCTACTGTAACAACTTTCTTGCTGTCAACTATCTGACATCCACTGATCCACTACAACAAATCTTCTTACATGTTTCCACATTCATTCATACTACTAACTAGGGACCTTTTGCAAACCTGACGTAGCTCATTTAACCCAGACGTATCCTATCCTTTCAGCAATGCTGTGTCTGCATTTAATGAGCTTTTACATCGTTGCTAAAGGTCCCTAATAAGCGCTCTCCCTCTGCTGGCTCTTTGTGGGTGCGATGACAGGGTCCTGTTTCTCCACAAATTTGTGGACGTCCGTAAATTTGCGGATGTATGTAAATACACTCTCCATTTATTTATGGAGCTCCGCAAATATAGGCCTATAAGTTTTTTTGGTACTTAAGCATACAAATACAAACAGTGGGCCTTTCTCTCGGCAAATTATGGGCCTTTCTCTCGGCAAACTGTGGGCCTTTCTCACGGCAAACTATGGGCCTTTCTCTCGGCAAACTATGGGCCTTTCTCACGGCAACTGGGCCTTTCTCATGGCTAACTAATGCGACGAAATCAAAACCACTGGCGTTAGTTATATGGTGGATATGCCACAACTCACGCACAACTTAGTTTTGACATAAAAACAAACCCAACATGCACCATCTGCTCCATAACATCATTCTCTGCATACACAATGAATTTATAAAGTATTTCTATTCATGAAATGATTTTCAAAACTCAGATTTTCAATCAGAGTAGATAGTATGGTGTTTAAGATATTCTTTTTCAACTTAATATTCATTAAATTTCCTCAAACTTTCACAGAATATCACTTCTATGAATATGTTTATGAGATGTACTCTTATATACCTTTTATCTCAAATCACACTCAATGGCAATGTGGCCTAAAACTAAAAGAGGGCTATTCTAGACAAAAAAAAAGTATAGTAATCCTCATATATAGATCTATAGTTGTCTTTCTTTGGTGGTCTTATTAGGTAATCTGTGACAACCTGACCTCAATATCCGTATCAGGTGTATGAAATTAGATATTGATTAGATAATGCCCACAATAAAACTTTAGTTTAGGGAGTGGTAAGTTTTTTCCAGCCCTCCCTCGACTAGCGTCGAACTTTTTCTCCCCCATGTGACCCCCCCCCCCCCCCACCCCACTAGACCTGGCCTATGCTAGGTCTACATATATTTATATTGATCTGGACATCTAGTCCGAGATCATTTAGTCTAGTCTGGGAACCTTGTTCACTACTAGGCTACGTAGCACGAGACCCGTCCCAAAACCTGATAATATTACTACTGAGGCCCATAGTCATAGATAATAAAGTGCAGTTCCTGAGCTGTACTTTACTATTAATAGCCTAGCCCTATCCTAGCTCCCACACCCAAGTTCCAACCAAAAGTATGATACTTTCCTAAAATGTTATGTGCGGTTGTTGATAGTTTTTCAGTCCCTGGGGCTACAATAAGTAATTTGATTATTTTAATATGATTAATGTATTTTGAAAATTTGAATTTTGGTTGCCATGGAAACAGTGATGATTGGAAAATGAAATCTCTTTTTTTTTGTCGCCTTCATTTCAGTAAAAAAAATATTTAAAAATACACAAAAAAATCTTGCTTTAAGATTTTTCCATTAGAATTGCCAAGAACTAAATTCCCTTTCCAGTGATATTTTATGGACTCCTAGCTCTTCCCGTTGCTGAAATATCAATGTCTGAAGACAAAGGAAGAATTGGCCAAAAGTGTGCAAAAGTGACCAGATTTGGGACGAAAATGGAACCTGTTTTAGTCATAATTACACCTTTTAGAGCACTAGCCATCAAATTATGTCATAATATTTTACCAAATCTATTTCAAATTTATGATCATCTAGGTCGCTTTCAGATTTGCTGAAAAAAGAAAATCTAAATTGATAATTTGATTGATTTATGGTATATTTTTGTATTGCTTGGAACTTGGGTGTGTGGCATCGAAGTAAAGAAGCAGACTCCCAGACACAGACTAAGGGAGTATTCAATCATTAGTTACAGCATGGAGCTACAGAGTCTACTGTACACTCCATGGTTACAGGGGGGGGGGGTGATGTGGTTTGGTTGTTACTATAGTTCAAAGGGGGCTGGGCGAGAAATGTTCACCGCCTTCGGCAAGGGGGGCGCGAAACATTCCACGCACTCTCGAGGGGGGGGGGGGTAAAAAAATGTTGCGCCTCGGCGCGAAATCTCACCACCCGCCCTGTAATTAATAAATGAACACTCCCTAAAGCCCCGGCTACACCTACGTGATTTCGTCCGACCCGACGTGATCCGACCCAACCCGACCCAACAGTCGTAAGAGTTTGGTAAGCACAACTCTATCAGACCGGCCAGGTAAAATACATCCGATTGTCGGGTCTGATCGGGTCGGATCGGCCCCAAACAGCCTAGTGTGGCCGGGGCTTAAGAGTATGAGTCATCAGAGTGTCACTGTGGCACTGAGCTGACTGAGTCTGAGACTCTCAGTGACTGAGACTCAGTCTGAGTGTCACTCTCACTCAGTCTTAGGGAGTGCTCATTTTTTAATAACAGGGGGGGGGTGGTGAGATTTCGCGCGGAGAGCGCAAATTTTTTTCACCCCCCCCTCTAGAGGGGTCGAAATTTTTTACCCCCCCCCCCCCCGCCAGCCCGAAAATCGAGCGCGTTCGCGCCCCTTTGTAGCATAGTAACGCGCGGGCTTTTCCCCTCAAAACAGGTTGAATTTTTTTGCCCCCCCCCCAAGAGGGGTCTGAATTTTTTACCCCCCCCCCCGGTCGAGGGGTCCAAATTTTTTACCCCCCCCCCCCCCAAATCCACCACCCCCCCCCCCCTGTTGTTAAAAAATGAGCACTCCCTTAGTGAGAGTGACACTCAGACTGAGATACTAAAACCGACGCCAACGCTGAGTGAGTCTTGCACAGTGCCACAGCTGTTCTCAGTTCTGAGACTGAGACCCAGGCCCAGTTACAGTCATGCAGCCTAAAGACATAAAGTGTAGGCCTAGCTGTAGTAGGTCGGGAACTCACCTCTTCCCCCGTTCCCAAAGACAGTTCGAGCCTCTAGGCTCTACGATCTATTAAAGCTGTAGACAGTGTAGTACATGTATTACTATTACAGTACTGTCACTAGTACTAGGCCTAGCAGTAGGCCTACTGTAAACACTAAAACAGGGTAGGCAGTAACTTATTTTAAAGTGTCACTCACTGTCACTGGAACCTATTCCTAAGTCCCTGCTAGGTCTATCGACATAGCTATGCCTAGAGTAATATGAATATTCGGCTTGCCTTTAGTTTAGAGTCTTTGTTTTTCCCACTTCTGGATTTAGCGGAGGGTGGTAGAGTTGAAGTTGATCTTGGTTTTCCCGATCCCTTCCCCTTCGAGGCCATTTTGAAGCTTTGCCCGTAACCAGTGACAACAAACTTGAAGCCTCGAACTTTGGATTATTTATCCACACGTTCACAGTTCCAAAACTCTATGAATTATATATGATATATTTAATATGACATATAACTGCTAAATAATTCGATTTCGATTCTCATATGGATGTTATTAAGTGGTAATTTGCTACCCACGGTACTTGTTCATAGCTACACGGAAGTGCCCTGCGGTGTCTTTTCACGCCTTAATCAACAAGTGCGTGAGAGCTCCACAACAAAATGTTACCCAGTATTGGATTCGCGCCAAACTTGGGCGTCTACTGCAGAGAGACGTGTGTGATATGAAGTCATGACAGTGTGGTGGTTCGTAGTTAACTCTAGGTTAAAGAACAACGATCACGGCAGTTTCCAGGTGCGAGAATATATCCGTCTTTATTCACAAGAATAACAACTCTAGTTCCTTTCCTAGGGAACGATCAGTGTAGAATTAATACACACAGGTAGATCAGGTTTCTCTATAAATAGAGGAAACGGTCAGTATACAACTCTTAGCATACAACTCTGTCCGCACGGTTGGACATGTGAAGTCTCTCGTCAGTCGGGCCTGCACTGACTGCCGTTCCAGGTAAACACATGGGTCTTATATAACACCGGCTCTTAGATCACGTGGCCAGGTGGGTGGGTCGGCCGCCCACCTGAGAGCGGCACACGGTTACCTGAAGAGGACCTGCGCCCTCTCCCGGGAACTGTGTGCACTAGCTCCAGGTGGAGAAGCCGAGTAAACAGACGTTACCCGGAAATACCGTGTATGAGATTAATATGTAATATCATGCCCCTACACTACCCCCCCTAGACAAAACTAGGTGGTAACGAATATATATACGGTTTTCCTAGTATATAGAAAACACTTTAGACCAACGACTTTACAGTTATTGTCTATACAGCAACTAGGGGCGTAACATATTATCACGACATACTACACAAGCGAGATCATCAAACTCAATATAAATATGGCATTACACTGTAATAGCAACCATAATAGATGTTTTATGACATGTGAATACAATATCATACATACAATCGAACGGCTTGACACATTTCGATATGACTTCCTTATGAAGTTACCTTACTCGGTTATTAAAAAAATGCGCGTGGGGTGTGTTTATATTTAAGTTGAACAGAAAAGTTATTAAAAACCAGTCCTGATAAGGACTCACAACCACCAGCGTCTTACATTGATTTGTGATTTAATGAAAACATTCACACAATGGATAACAGTAACCACAGCCTTTGTTTTTTAAGCCGGGTAATCCGATTATATAACCGGAGTATTATTATCTCTCGCAACATACAACAGAGTCAACACACATGACAATACCTTGCGGTATACTTAGTATATACACATAGTCCTAACGACTTCATATAAACATTACGGGTAGCCACGTTTCCTAGCTTATCAGATCATACAATCTTCATATATAGCATATTATGAAACCCGATTCATAAGGTAAGTATGAGAACACCTTATTGGAACACCTGAGGTGATATGTATCACATAATAATGATATATTTTATATATTAAAAACGTTTTAATGAGTAACCTGGCAGTGTACCCGGAAACCCTTACAATTAAATATAGCTTACTGGTGATCTAGTTGTGGTCAAGGTGCTCTCCGCTTCTAATAGACGAATGAGTGAGGTGCTCTCCTCTTCTTAATACTGTTTCTTGGATAAATATCACCCGAAGGTAAGTTCATATGTATACAGCTCGATAAGTATCCCGTCCTCGCTCCAGTAAGTTCATGACATATATAACTATAATCCGGCTGGAAACCACGAGTACTGTCCGTTTAACACGTAATCCTAGCTCCAGGAATGTTCATGAAATATATAAGAAGAACTGGAACCACGAGCATTGTCTGTTTGACACGTAATCCTTTGGACGGGAACAGTTTATAACTCAGCATAATAGTATCAGGAACACATCATGGTAACGTATCCCAAAAGTTAGTTTCAGGGACGTTAGTTTGGTAGCTTCCCGGTGGAGTCCTGATTCCCCATCGGTAGGCTATAGTTGAGAGTTGAGTAGTTAGGTAAGTCCAGAGCTTCCACGGAAGGTTCCCCCCGCGTTGATCCATATGCATCTAAAAAGATGCCCCTCCCTTAAAAAGGGAAACCCCGTCATAAACAATTTATGACGTCAGATTAAATGAAAGAACAATTAATCTATCCGGAAACTATTATAGTTTCCTCCTCTATTCCTAAAAAAATTAGAAATAGACTCAGAACCTTCTATTAGTCTTTTAACCTAAAGGTTCATCCCTTGCCCTAATTAAAGCAAGCGCGTGCTCAGCTGTGCCATCCCAGGTATCGAGAGTCACGCCGAACACCCCGTAAAATTTTACGTTCATGTCTTGTAACCGTTTGGTTAACTTCTCGTTCTCTTGCTGAACGAACCCTGCGGCGGCCTCAGCAGTCTTTTGCCCTGACGCAGCTTCCCTTGACTTTTTAGCCAAGTAGTCAGCATTGCCGACAGCGACCAATGCTTTCTCCTCCCGGTGGGCAATCTTTAGGCCATGCGTGAACAGGCCTAACATCTTGGTGTTATATTCCACCGCCAGCTCGCGTTGGGACTCCTGGAATTCCGTTACAATTCTCTGTCCCACTTCGCAGCTCGCTTTCTCTTCCCGAGAGAAGTAGTTGACTATCGGGACGTATTTTAATTTTACGCCACCGGTAGTTTCCGTACGGGAGGTACCCGCGACTGGCTGGATGACAACCGGCTCCTGGGCTGCAGGAATCACGGGTTTAACATCCGCTTGCGGCGCTTTCGCAACCGCTGCAGCCTTCGGGACAGTTATGCCCCGAGGCGTTACCACTGAGATTAGTGATTTTGGTTCAGCTTTCACGGTCAAGCCCTGCATGTCCCGAGTTGGGGTAGTGGGTGACCGGACGTCCCTGGGGGCTAGCTTTGCAGTTGTCCCCAGATGGTACGTCAAAGGCAGGGAAGCCTTTGTTCTGGTAGCCGGTTCTTTAGGCCGGGCACCTCCACAGTCAGGTTGACTGTTGGCACTGTCTGAACTGCTCAGACGTCTAGAACGGTATTCCATGTTAGTAGCCGCCGCCGCTTGACCACCGGAATCACGTTTCCGATCTTTCCGGTCTGTAAACAGCGGGTCTGGATACTCGCGATAATAGTCGCGACCTTCCGGGGCATGATAAATCCCATAGTAGGAATTATCGAGTTCCTCCAAAGTGGATCCGGCATGTCTCCGTTTTGGTCCCGGTGATACCGCAGGAGATCGAGAGCGGTCGCGGGCGGACCGGCTCTTCCCCCGGGAACTACCCCGGGTTTCCGGCTGACGGAAACTACCGCCACCTCTGCGGGAAGTACGGGTAGTGCATAACACCGTATATTCCTCGTCATTCATGGCGAACTTATGTCGTCCGTCCACTCTGGCAATCCTGGCTTTGAACTTCCCATCTGCGACCTCACAGTAGAAGGGAGTTGCCGGCCGGATCTTAGCCTTCTGTTCCTCCGTGAGTGACTTGTACTGGTCACATACGGCATCATGTAGCGCATTCACACGGTTGCGAGCTACACTGATTCCCATATTATGGCAATCTTTCATGTGGCGCATGACCTCACCTCTCCGGGGTTCTAAACACCCGTTACAAAGCTGGGACTCCCTTCCTACTGTGATATCACAGTGGTACACCACACAGTGGTGCATGTGATTTTCACAGAGGTGTCGCAGAAACCGTTGTTTTGTTACAAACACGGTTCTGTCTGTGCCAATCGTGTTTACACACGTAGCAAATGGGCACCAGTTTCGTTCCCGTTGGCTATACCAGCGGTTACTCGCAAAAAGAAGCTTTTCTTTCTGCTCCTTACTATAGTAAGTATCCGGCAGGATCCTGAGTTGATCTAGCCACTGCTGATAAAAAGCAGACGGAGGACGGTCCCGGGGGGTATTCCGGATCCAATCCTCATCGTCACTCTGACCTTTACAGTTGGTCGCGAGTGGACATCCAAAATTGGTAGGACCAATCGGACACTGTTCCCATGAATTGGGAATAAACACGCGAAACTTATTGTTCGCGTTCTGCCAGATCCGCCTCATCACGTCATTAGGCGGGATGGGGTCCTCTGGGGCATTTCCTGGTTCCTCAGCGTTAGCCGGAACCTCTCCCTCTTCCGCATCCGAATGAGCCGGACTACGGAGAGGGCTGAGACGTGCTGGATTAAATACCAGCGCAGCCGCCACGGCGGCCGCTGCTCCCGCGGCGGCGGTCATATCTGCCACAAGGGCCGGGGTGGTGGTGGTGGTGTTTGTGTTGGAGGGCGCCGGAGTATTGGCTTCGTTTATGTCCATAGCCTCATCCGTCTCCTCCTCAGCCCGGGGAATAACGGGCTGTCCTCCGGAAGGTTGTTCCGGTAATCCCTCTGCTAACACAGAGTCCGGCAAGTTAGCTAATCTTGCCTTCTCGTTCCGGCGAGCCTGACGTCCTCTCTCCTGGACAAACTCGTCCGACTGGTTACTGTCGGCCGAGCTCGACCGGTTTGAGGCCCCCCTCTCACCTTTACTGCCGCGCCCCCTAGGTGTGGCTTTCAGCGCTTTTATTCGCGCCTTCTCCTCCGCACTGGAAGATCTGGTTCGTACTGTACGAACCGCCTCGTCAACCAAACAAGATATGGCAATATCTCGTTTGACGTTGTGAGTATCCATGTAGTCTTCAATAGTGGCTACATCCAGGATGTACGAAACTACCCCCTGTGTATTAGCGGCAGCAATCTCGTACTCCTTCCGGGTTTTCGGTTCTCGGAGTTTCCCGATTCGTGCCCGGTACCTGTTGACTCCAGTCAACAACATCCCGGCAACTCCACAATTCGGGTCCAGAGACAGAATTGGGAGTGCGGGCATTAACCGCTTTATGTCTGCGATATGTAAATCGAAGACAGCTCGTCGTAAGCAGTAGCATACGCGTAGTCCTTTCTGGAGTGCCTCCCAGTACACAAACCAGTCCGGGGGCATCTCCTCCTGCTCCTCCACTAACAGGAAGAGCAATATCGCCTGGCTTGTGAGCGGGTCTATCCGGCGGGGAGCTCCCTCCGCCGTGAGTCTTAGCACGTCCTCGTGCAGTTCTACTTCACGTCCATCGTAATTGGACATGAAGCCTCCTAGTGTTGGTACTGCCGGGCGGGGTTTTTCAACGTCCGCCGGCGGTTCTCCATGGTACAATGGACCCGGATCCTGATACTCAGCTTCACCGGTATCAGCGTGACCGTCAGCAGGGCTGATGGCCTCAATGTCTAGCCCCTCCAAGTAATTGGCGGCGACATTAGCAGGGCGTAGCGGTGACTGAGAGTCAGCGTCGACGTCCATTATCTCCCCTTGTCCCAGGAAATCCATAGATTCCTGGTCCACGAGGTCAGGTTGATTAACAACCACATTTCCTCCGCTAGCGGAGTCGCCCTCTTGAAGAGGGTCCACCTGTTGGTGGTCTGTCTCGGAAGACATGTTTTTGTGTCACACTCAAGAAAAGTGTTTGTTGATGGATTTATAGGGGATCCACCTCCCCACAGCGACAATGGTCGTGTCCAAGCTCTTACGTCTGCTCTGGACCGCCTCTCAACCCCAACTGGCGATTCCCTCCGCTCCGCGGGCCTTATATAAGGCGCGCCACCGCGCATGCGCAACCCCGCGCGTCCCGTGACCCAGTTCCTTGGAACCAGGTCACCGCGCGTTCAATTGTAAACAGGTACCCTCATTCCACGTGTTAATCCTTACGCTCTGTCAACTCGTCGAGAGTATCAATGAAATATATATGAATGGCATAAAAGCACATTCACCGGATTATCCGTCCATCACCCATGGGATCCTTGACAGGGGGACTATCACGATCATTCCGACCGTACTTACTTCCACACATAACTGATTACAACATTTAAATATTTAACAAGATTACAGGACACCACACTCGTTGTGTACCGGCTTAGGTTATACCGTCCCTAGCTAGTAACCGGGGACTGCGTCTTATGTTTTTAGGCATAACATTAGACCTGGTTCTAGGACACGCTTTTTCCAGAGTGGATTTAGCCTTAACCACACTCTTCCGGGTCCTTTTCCCTTCAGCCAGCGAGACTTTATTAGCCGCCTTCTTCCCGGATCTTTTTGGGATGACGGGCTTATGCACCATTAGTTTCCGGGAAACCTCCTTCCGCGGCCTCCCGCGTTTCCGGGGAGGTTCCTTCACTAATTTCCGCTGTTCACTTTCCTCTATCAAAGTATCAACTTCCAACTCATACGAGTCCAGGGACAAATCTCTACCCTTCCACTCTCTTAGTCGAGCTACATTAGATTTATACATCTTTCCTTGTAATGAACGTATCACTACAGTACTGTCACTTACTATGCGGGTAACCACAAAGGGCCCGTCCCAATTACTAGCAAGTTTCAGAGTCGATAACGGCTCATGTAATCTTACTACCTGATCACCAACTTTGAATCGTCGCGGCTTAAGGCCTAGATCATAGCCGGTCTTCTGCCAGGTAGCATTCTTCTGCAGTTCAGTTCTCACCAATTCATAAGCATATTTGAATTGATCTCTTAATGACTCCACAAACATCACATGGCAGGGGGTTTCCGGGTTCATTCCAACCACCCCGAATACCAGATCAGCGGGCATTATTAAATCTTCCCCGAAAACTAATAGATTCGGGGAACAGGAAGTACTAGAATGGACAGTGCTATTATATGCATGGCATACATAATCACACTGCTCATCCCAGTCATCCATTTTATCATTCACCAGGGATTTCAACACCTGAATCAATGTACGATTGAATCTCTCAACCATTCCATCACTTTGTGGCCGATAGGGATTTGTTCTCGTTTTACAAATCGCCAGTCGGTGACACATTTCCTGCCACAGATCAGATTCAAATTCCCGACCTTGGTCACTATGCATCATTAGGGGAACCCCAAGATGCAATACCCAACCTTTAACAAAAGCTTTTGCACAGGTTGCGGCTTTGTGATCCGCTAATGGGAACACTCTCGTATACTTAGTATAATAGTCAGTGACGACCATCATACAAGTATTACCCTCAGGGGTAGTTTTAAACCCACTGATAATATCTATGGCGACTCGCGCAAATCTTACACCAAACAACTCCTGGGACAAAGGCATTTTACCCATCCCAGGCCCAGGTTTGTTTTTACAACAATCCGGGCAAGTAGCAATCCATCTTAATAGATCACTACTCATCCCTGGCCAGTAATATCTCCTTTTCAGACGTTCCAGGGAACGCTTTTTTCCGAAATGTCCACTGGTCAGGTGTCCATGGCAATAATACATAACATCCCTCCGCATACCGGAGGGGATTACCACTTGCCGGACTCTCCTACCGGATGAATTAATCTTCCACCAGTAGACGATTCCGCTCTGGACCTCTAGCTCTGCCCATTGAGCTATTAGTCGTCTCATTTCCCGATTCTCCAGGGAAATCTCAGGCCGCGGGGGCCGTATCTTCCTAGGTAACAATACCAACAACCGGCTAAGGTTAGGATCCTTTTCCTGGAATTTCCGGATGGTTCCCATGGACCACTCCAGAACCCCAGTTCCCTTGATCTCAAAGGGAATCCTTGCTCCGGCTATGACAGCCTCATGCTGACCACAGTCATCACAGTTGGTGTTTTCGCACTTCCTGATAGGACGTCGGGAAAGTGCATCAGCATTTACATGCTTTACCCCAGCTCTATGCTGGATCTGACTTTGCTCCAAACCGAACTCGGAAAGGTGTGCTAGCCAACGTCCAATCATTCCTTCCGCATCTTTGAAATTCAATAACCATCTCAAAGAGGAATGATCTGTTCTTAGCGTAAAATCTGACCCCCAAAGGAAATGTTTGAACTTTTTAGTATAAACTATCACAGCCAACAATTCCCTTTTAGTGGTACAATAATTACGCTGGGTCTTACTCATAGTATTACTAGCAAAGGCAATGGGAACCTCCACTCCGTCTTGGACTTGACTGAGGGCGGCCCCAATACTCTCATTACTAGCATCTGTATCCAATACAAAATGACCATCCGGGGTGGGATACTTTAACACCGGGGTCTCTACAAACAACTTTTTTATTGCTAAGAAAGCTGTGTCCTGTTCCCTCCCCCATGGGAACTCTTCCTTCCTATTTCCGGGTGTCCAGTGTGACAAACACTGGATCGGATAGGCTACCCGGGAATACCCCGGCAGGAAATCCCTATAGTATGAGCAGAATCCTAGAAAGGATCGCACATCTTTAGGACCCCTGGGGACTTCCCATTCAGTCACACTCCTGATCTTTTCCGGATCCGCCTTAACCCCCTCGGTGGAAATAATCCGCCCTAGGTAGTTAATATCCTTCTTAAACAGATTGCATTTCTTTGGTTTCAATTTGAGACCGTTAGACATGATTCGGTTTAAGACTTCCTCTAAATTACTTAAACAATCCGCAAAGGTCTTTCCAAACACAATTACGTCATCCAAGTAAACTAGACATTTCCGCCATAATAAATCACTTAACAGTGTCTCCATCATGGCTTCAAAGGTGGCCGGCGCGTTACATAACCCGAACGGCATTACCTTATATTCAAACAACCCAATATGGCTGGAAAACGCGGTTTTCTCCATATCTTCAGGCTTCATGCCTACTTGCCAATACCCGGACTGTAAATCCAGGGTACAAAACCATTCATTCCCTCCCAGGGAATCAATCGTCTCATCTATCCTAGGAAGAGGATAGGAGTTCTTTTTAGTCAACCCATTCAGTTTCCGGTAAACAATACAGAACCGTATGCTACCATCCTTCTTGGTTACCATACACACAGGGGAGGACCAAGGACTCATGCTGGGAACAATAACATTATCCTTCAGCATTTTCGCTATCTCTTCCTCAGCTACAATCTTCTTCTTGAGGGGTAATCTCCTATAAGGAATCTTAAAAGCGGGGTTATCCCCGGTTTTAATTTCATGCAATACCTTATTGGTTCTCCCCAGGGGTTCCCCTGGGGCCGCAAAAGCTTGCCTGCATCTCTTCAGCATAGCCTTTAGGGCTTCCTGATCATTCTCATCCGTTATGGACGATCCTGTTAACAACTTAGTTAACTCTTCATGCAATTCCTCTTCCCCTCCTTCTTCTAACCTCAGGTCTTGGTGGCTACCGGTGACTGCCTCCGCAAGTATCACTTTCCCAACTTCAGTGCCTTTCTCAAGATATACTGTGGAGTTTCCGGGGTTGGAAATGGGTGTCACTGTCCATCTGGAATTCCCTACTAGGGTATCCGCAGATTCCAATCCCTTCCGGGATAATACAGCCATATCCGGCTCGATTACCGCTAATCCTTTCTGGATTAGCCTCCCTGAACTGACTAACACGTCACAGGTCATTCCCGGGGGAATCTTCACAGTCTGTGCCACACTAGCGACACTACTTATCACTCTCAACTTACAGAGTATGGTCATATCATACGGGTATTCAATTTTCAACTTCCCACTTTTCGGATTCAAAGTCGCACCGAAAAGCGCCGCAAAATCCAAACCAAGAATACCATCATCTTCAATCTCAGCTATGGTCGGGGCCCAAACAAATTCTTTCCCGGCCACAGAGATTATCAGAAAAGTCCGTCCAAATGTCCTCATTCTGGTACCATCGGCCGTACATGCGTTTACCCTCATTGTGAGGTTCTCACACATATTCGGCAATAAGCTGATGAATCTCTTAGAGACCATGGAGTGGCTAGCTCCAGTATACATAAGAAACTCCCCAGTCTTTCCTTGTACAGAACAGGAAACGTACCACCTCTTCCCATCAGTTACTGAGGGATTCCTAGTAAACCGGAATCAGTGCCCAGGTCGAATCCACATCCTTTCAGGTGTTCCAGACAAGGATGACCCGGGGGAAGCCTGGTTCCTCCAACCTTAACCAACTCTTTGGTTATTGACTCCTCTAAACTGGCACTAGGTTTCCCATACGCGCACCCCTGGGCGCCTGTTGTACCAGTCTCCCCAGCCTCATGGTTTCCGGGATGTACGGTCCCATCTCCCTTCTTGCTGGACGCATTCACTGCTAATGAATCTTCACCGCCAACGTCGGTGATAATCTGACATATTTCCTCAGGGGTTACCGTCCTGCCATCCCCGGTAACCCCCTCTAATTTCCCGAAACCTCACTTCTTAAAACAGGTTTCTCTGCTTTGCATTCAGATGCAAAGTGCCCTTTGACTTGACATCTGTAACACTGGACAGTGTTACGATCGACCCTAGGGCGGCGCCTGGTTTGATTATCAAACACCTCGTTCATGCGTTTAATCATGGACTCCATTAAGGTATTTAATGAGTTTCCTGACGCATTTGTTTTATCCGGAGTGGTCGTCTCCGGGGTCTGGGTTTTCTGACTGGGTTCAGTCTGAGGCTCCCGAATGTCGGGTTTCCGGGGGGTTTCCGAATAACCTTTGTTACTAGGAAGTTTCCCGGAAGCTGGGGTTGAGCTAGATTTCTGTCGACCCTTAAATTTCAGGGCATCTACTCTCTCCTCCCCTTCAGATTCTTCCGCGGAAGAATCGTCTCCATCTAAGGAATGTTCAATTCCAGAGACGCGCTGCCCCCTATTAGCGGGTATCATACCAGCCAACAGTATCTTCTTTTTGTCATGTTGATCAATCGCCATGAACAAATCTGCTAGGGAAGACCCAGCTTCCCAAGCTCTACCACAAACTTTAGCATGTTCGGGATCACTTAATCCACTAATAAATCTTACAAATAGGGATTCTATGTAATATTCAGCATCCCTACTCCATTCTGGCCTAGCCTGCCGCAATAATCGCTGCAATTCTAGCCCAAAAATTTTAGCAGATTCCTTTGGTTTCTGCGTTCTTCTCTGAAACAGAGTCCAGTGATCTACTGTCACCATTTTCCCAAAGGTATAACAAGCTAATACTTCCAGCTGGTCGTATGTAGCTTCCGGCCCGTAAGTGTCCCTCCATTCTTCAACCACTATCTTACCCGGGCCGTCACTCAACCATATCACAAAAGCTCCCAAGGATTCCTCCTTGTTCCAGCAATTGTACTTACAATCATCTAAAAGTGATTGATATTCCTCCTTCCAGGGTCGTAAACCCCTGTAAGGCTTAGTCACGCGTGCAGTTCTCTTAGCGGCATAATTAGAATGCACTAATTGACCCGACATGCGTCTACTCCAAGCCAGTAAGTCTGTACCGTCTTGACCTCGGCTGGAGCAATCTAGTCCCAAATTACCTATGGCTGGGTCTCGATTATGTAATCGGTGTTCAGCCGGGGTCATTGTTACCCTTCGGTTCAAAGGAACCTTTATCTTGGGTATGTCGTCAGAAGATTTATCTGATTCCGAGTCTGTACCCTCATCAAAGCGTGGGCCTTGATAGCCGGACAATCCCTGAGTGTTTTTATGCACTGGATTTGACCTTCCCTTCGTTCTCTGCTGTGACCCCTTATTCAGACTGCCCCTCGGCCTATTTTCAGGGTCTTTATTGACTCCCGAATGTGTATCAGTGGTCGGAGGTGGATATGAATAAGTTGCATCCGGGCAATATCTATAATTACCCTTGCTATCATAATCTCCCGGGTTCCCATACTGAGCCGGGTCATCTCCCGAAAAGGGGTTCAGTGAGCCATAACTATGGTTCACGACTTCATCTCGGAATTTATTTTTATAATGTCGAGACACTTCCTCCTCTGGAGACATTTCCCTGTTAACCTGACCAATACTGGCATGATTAACTGGTTCCCGTTCAAGAGAGCGCCCGGTGATATTCACTCTCTTTGAATCCTTCCCTCTGTTTTTATACACAGAGTCTTCCACATTCCTCAATCCATTATCATTAATAAATGGATCGAATTGAGGTAATGCATCCACCTTCCTAGCAGCAAGAGTGCTGTCCAGAACAGTTTCCGGCCTGATAGCTGGAACTTGTTCCTCCCCCTGCTGTTCCATTGCCTTCGACAATTTACCCCGCAGGAGAGTTTTCCTGGCTTCAAGGGAACAGACAGCCTCCACCTCAGCTTTCCGTTTCCTTTCTAACTCTTCCGTTTCTTCCAGGATTTGTATCCTGGTGGATTCGTTATCCTTGACCAACTGGTCTCTGCCCTTCTCGAGCTCTTCTGTCCCCTTCTTCAGGGCATACCATTCTCTAGAGTATTTTTTCAACTCCCTCTCATACCTCTCCTTAAGAGATTCGGAATGTTCATTCTCCTTCTGGTTCTCAGCAATCTTTGCCTGAATCTTTTGGCATTCATGCGATTCCTGAGCAACCTTCTTTTTCATATACCGGTTGTCTTCTATCAACCGTTCTCTCTCTTCTATCAGAGTTCCTTTTACCCTCTGATTCTCAGAGAGGATCTCGTCCCTTTCTTTTACCAGGGATGTCAATTCCTCAGTCAATGCAGCATACTGATCTTCCATTGACTGCTTGTCCAATCGGACATTCTCCCAGTAGAGGTCATCCTCTTCCCGAGCCAAACGCTCGTCATATTCCCTCTGGAATCTCTCATCCCCTACATAGGGTTCCACCCAGGAAAGATCCTGCAATTTCCTCTTCTTTTGCTCTGGCTTCAAGCCCTCCCCAGGGTCCATCCCTGGCACCTCCAGGCGAGTTGATTCCAACTCCCCTTCACTCAGCTCTGGGCCAGAGCCGCCCAGGCTACCACCGGTAGCCATTGTCTGTCCACCAAAGGACTGTCTGTCCACTCAAGGACTTCCTGTTCAGTATAACCCGAACATATTCCCGAACAACTAACTTGTTCTGCTACCTTCACTGCTACTGGTCACGGCACCAGTGTGGTGGTTCGTAGTTAACTCTAGGTTAAAGAACAAAGATCACGGCAGTTTCCAGGTGCGAGAATATATCCGTCTTTATTCACAAGAATAACAACTCTAGTTCCTTTCCTAGGGAACGATCAGTGTAGAATTAATACACACAGGTAGATCAGGTTTCTCTATAAATAGAGGAAACGGTCAGTATACAACTCTTAGCATACAACTCTGTCCGCACGGTTGGACATGTGAAGTCTCTCGTCAGTCGGGCCTGCACTGACTGCCGTTCCAGGTAAACACATGGGTCTTATATAACACCGGCTCTTAGATCACGTGGCCAGGTGGGTGGGTCGGCCGCCCACCTGAGAGCGGCACACGGTTACCTGAAGAGGACCTGCGCCCTCTCCCGGGAACTGTGTGCACTAGCTCCAGGTGGAGAAGCCGAGTAAACAGACGTTACCCGGAAATACCGTGTATGAGATTAATATGTAATATCATGCCCCTACAACAGTTAGACTGCCAGTAACGTTATCATATGCCTAGCTTCTGACATTAGAATTAACCGGTACATCTCTTCCCTGCTAGTATGAACCAATAGCCTTGAATAGGCCTAGATATATTATTGTCGATTTTACTACGGTAGGCCTACTCAGGCCCTCAGGGGTAGGCTAGCCACTTTGATGGGTATAGACCCCTAAAATCGACATGGCGACATGGCCATTTCTTAAAATCGACATGGCGACATGGCCATTTCTTAAAATCGACATGTGACATGGCCATTTAAGTGACATGTGACATGGCCATTTCTTAAAATCGACATGTGACATGGGGCTTAGTGACATAAGAAAAATCCCTCATTTGGAGTACAGTAGGTTACCCAACTTTTTCTTCAAATTTTTGGCCCTGTAGATTGTCAATTTTACTAAATTTTTCTGGGGCCTGCGGCCCCAAGACCCCCATGTATAAATCCCTTAGTGACACTAGTGACATGGCTTTTTCCTTAGTGACATGTGACATTGTGGTGTATGTGGGAAGAAATTCAGTGATAAAGAAAACACAATGCTATTTTCGATAGGTATATTACAGACATGATCATTTCTTAAAATCGACATGCGACATGGGGACCCCCCCATCTACCCCCCCACTTTGGGGGGGTAGATGGGGGGGTCCCCATGTCGCATGTCGATTTTAAGAAATGGCCATGTCACATGTCACTAAGGAAAAAGCCATGTCGCTTGTGTCACTAAGAGTAAATATGTAGGGGCACTGTAATTAATGAAGAGCTATGATAATGAATGGGGCTCTTGGGGCCGCAGGCCCCAGGAAATTTTTGGAATTTGACTATTCACAAGGACGAAATTTGAAGAAAGAGTTAGGTAATTTGATGTTTACACTAAATGAGAATTTTTTGTTCATGTCACTAAGCCTGTCGCATGTCGATTTTAAGAAATGGCCATGTCACATGTCACTTAACTGGCTATGACCCATGTCGATTTTAAGAAATGGCCATGTCGCCATGTCGATTTTAAGAAATGGCCACGTCGCCATGTCGATTTTAGGGGTCGATACCCATCACTTTCGTACCCCTACTAAGCCTCCCGTTCCTCTCCCCTCCGGATACAGACGAAACCCAGTCTAACTCAGGGGCGGATCCAGGAATTTGGGAAAGAGGGGGCGCTGTAATACCTACAGCATTGGGGGTGTTGAACCATCTACATTAAAATGTACAGAAAAATAGGGGGCGCTCACCCCCTGCCAGCCCCCCCCCCCGGATACGCCCCTGGGTAGCCTATAAAGTAGCCTAGGCTATAGCTACACTACCAGACATAGACCTAGACCTATTAATTGTATTTAGGCCCGACATTTTATTGCCAGTTGATGGGGGGAGGGGGGGCAATAATAAAAGTGACATGGTCCAATTTTTTTCAATTTTTTAAATGCTGCTCAAACGTGTTTCAAATGTAATAGTACAATACCAATTTTGGAGGATAGGCCTAGGGCACAATACAATATGATCTATGCCATCTATGTGCAATAAGAACCCAGTTAGAGGTTCACATGTGGCACTAATATAGCATTTTACAGTGTGTTTTTAATAGGGGAATTATACATGTAGCTTGCACTCCAAAATTAGTAGGCCTAAATTGAGCCCTACTCTGAAGATTAGGCAAATTCTAAGCTGAATCCTAGCGAAGGACATTAAATAAAGTAGGCCTTATGACTTAGTGGGGCGGGGAAGGGGTCAACGTTATGCTTCCAGCTAATTGGTCGAGGAGGGGGGGGGGATCCAACAAGCCCTAACTCCCCCCCCCCCTTTGTATTAAAATGACTGGTCCCTTATTATAGGCTCCCCCTATAACAATTCAATAATCATAATGCTCACTGAATGACTAAAACTAGAGTACACTTACCTTTCCATCTTTCTTCCCTTTTCCCTGGAAACGATCATGACTCAGTAATTACATAATATCTAGCGGTTGGGTCTCCCTTCTCTCATCAATACTAATGTTAGCACCTTATTTAGGAATAGGCATTGAGAAGTTTATTTGCTTGTATATTAAAACTAAGTCTAAATCTACCAATATTATTACTGATATGTTATCCCTAAGTGGACATTTATTTTACGATAGCGCTTCTTTTTTACAACTGCTATGGCATTCTCAATTACAATTACAATTATATATGTTATACAATCATTCCAATGAGTGATGTCCTCTGTCTTATGACACTAATATACTACATTTATAGATAAATTATGAAATCCATGATAGCAAAGCATTTTACAGTTACTCACCACTGCGTAATGCAAATTTGTACATATTAAGATAAAGCATTAGGCTTGGCACACAAAATCAAATATATTAAGGTAACTCAAAATAAAAGTAAAATATGAATCTGATAAATGCTGATTCATTAGGTTTAGCAACCATGTTTGATATTGTGTCCTTGTGGAAATTGAAAATAAAAATCAAATGTAGATAATTATGTGTACATAATAAAAACTAATGATCTAGTCATAAGGCCTACCGGTAACTTTTGATTCGATACCATGAAGCTATCTATTTGGATAAAATGCTTGTAGAATAGATATTAAGATAACTTTAACGACGTCGGCCCCATCGACGTTTAGGCTATTTCTAATATATAGGCGTATAATATGTTATTGACATTTTACTCATGCTCCCCACATTATCACAGAAGCTTAGCACTTTTTGCCATTTCTGCAGCACCCTAGTAGCAAGCCGGCACGGGGCCAATTTGGTTTTAGCTCGGATTGGCTGTTTGAAGTTGGGCAATGAGCTGGGTTTCATGTTGGGCAGATGTCTGGGCTAAAGTGTGGCCCTGACCAGGCTGCCCGATTTGGGCTTAGATCGGTTTCAAAGCGGGCTGTCCGTTTTGGGTTCAGATTGGTTTCAAAGCGGGATGCCCAAGTTGGACTCAGATCAGTTTCAAAGCGGGCTGCCTGTTTTGGGTTCATGTTGGGCAGATGGCTGGGCTGAAGAGTGGCCCCGATCAGGCTTCCCAATTTGGGCTCAGATCAGTTTCAAAGCGGGCTGGTCGATGTGGGCTGAGGCTGGGTTTGGACAGGGCAACTGGTCTAGTAGTTCTGATCAGTGACACCAGATGTCACTACTATACAATATATAGAGTATCCAACAAAGCCAGATGAAATTGACATCATACAATAATACAAGAAAAGGTTAAAGTGATGTAGAATAGGAAACAATAAATAGATGTTATCACAGTTTGGAAATAAGATAGACTATATATTTGAATGATGAAAAAAAGGTTATCTAAGCAGCTATCTGGTGTAGACACTATTTCTGTGGCATTACAATTTACTTAACACCAAACTCATATGCTCCATGTAGGTATGAACTATGGATTTGAAGGCCAATATACACCATAGAAACTTGTCTATGCTGCATGTGGCTTAAACGTGATGATGATAGGTCTGCTTGGTACTTCCATAATTGGATAGGAAGAGTATGATTAGGCCTTAGGGTTGATTAGCAAGACCTATCTTATTCAACAAATACAAGAAAATATTGGGGAATGATTGAATAGATTCTAAAAACCCATAATTATCAGGTGGTGCTGTGGCACCAAATTGGCCAGCCCGTCCAAAAACCGATCTGAGCCCAAAGTGGGCAGCCCGTCCAAAACCCGATCCGAGCCCAATTCAGGCAGCCCGTCCAAAACCCGATCTGAGCCTGCTTTCAGCCCATCCAAAACCCGATCTGAGCCCAATTCGGGCAGCCCATCCAAAACCCGATCTGAGCCCAACTTGGGCAGCCCGCTTGGGACCACACCAAAGCCCACTACCCTAAACCAACGGGCACACATCAGTTAGCCCACTCCGGGCCACACTTGCAAACACGGTCTGGCTCCGTCTGGGGCCACACCGTGTTTGCTACTAGGGCAATATGCATGAATGTTCTTACGCGCAAGTTGCTTAGGTACGTCGAAAAGTAGTTCCGGCAGATGCCTCAGCATGCCAATTATGAGCAATATATTTGAATGGGCAAATATTCAATCGGACGAGCATGACATAGTATTATGCTATCTATATGCTATCTATATTTTGGCTATGATTTGTTCAACTCCCATCTTTGAAATGTTATTACCCCGGTACCGGGAACAATTGTAAGAGAGGTGGGAATCAAATCTAAAAGGCGGCCCATGACCCCGGGCCCATGACTTCCCGCATGACTTCATGTTCACTCAGGAGGACCCCTAAAACAAAGGCCATCCCATTGATACTTGGGCTCAGAGGTGTGTACAGTGGTCAGCTGCTGGTAGGTGTGAGTGCTCTACACACACACCCCTACTCTACCCCATGCCAAGAAAGCTGTGAAATCTCGTCAAAGGAGCGAGATTTGGTGTCCTACAAGATGGCTGCCTCCATACAGAGGCTCCAGTGGGCCATCGTGTTAGAGCCTATAGGCCTCTACCGGGATCGGATTTGTTCCCGCACCCACACTGTTTACACTGACACCAGCAATCTCGTGAGACCTTGGTTCCGCTCTCGTATTGTAGCCTGTTCCCCGGAAGCTATGGTGTGTGAGTGTCTGGTCACTGCCTAAGTCTCACGATAAATGGCGAGAACAGAACTAACATGGCTGCCCATACGGAGAAATCCGAGACTTCGCTATATTGCTCCTTGCACTGGTTTCTACCGCCCCTTACAGGGGGCGTTAGTGTATAGTGTAGCGGCATAAGTAGGTGCTGCCCAACCACCCAGGGGGCGAAAGGAGTCAGAGCAATTCACAGAGGTACAAAATATATATGTAATCACCTGCTGAGCTTTGTTACCAGCCCTTGAAATGCAGTGGCCCATTTCTGATATGCTATTCGAATTATCAAGAGAGACTCCCGTCTAGTTGTCGTTTAGACATAGTGTTATGCCAAAAGGGGGACGTCTCCTTATCTAGAACCAGATAGAATAAATGCACCAGGCCTTGTGGATTGCCCCATAATGATATGGGTACAAGCTCTGTATCAGACCGGTGGCGCACCAACTTGGTGGTCTCCTTATGGATTAGTGTGATTAACTTCTGTAATCTCCACGGAGATACTATGACATAATTTATCTAGTTATATCTGCTCACCTCTGGGTTATATTGGAGGTGTACAATACAATTAATGTTACCTTAATAATCAGAGCAGCATATTTAGATGGGGTGAACAGTATCTGGGACATTCTAATAGGTAGGCCTACATATATGCTATATATCGGATATTGTATTGTTTATGTCCAAGAAATCGCCAATTATATAATCATAGTTACTTCACCTTTCTCTTGCATCCATAACGTAATACGTCATACATGTGTCTATGAAGTGTGTCCCCTGACACACATCACAATAAGTTACTCCATGTCATCAGAGTTACTTACTTGTGAGTCTATTTGGGACCACTTAAAGGTCGAATCCCACAGGGCGATCTATGACTTGCAACCCTCTGCATTCTAGGCCTATCGCATTCTAGGAGACTTGCTTATACTCCAAATTGCAAGGGTTGTTAGATGTTATTGCAGGTTTCAAATCCAACTGTTGCATGTGTACAGCCAGTGAACCTCTGCATATTGGACTGTGTTGACTCTATATGTGAGGGTTATGTGTTATATTTGGGGGAGTTACTTTATGATAATTGTGATAACAGTTGGTTTATTATTGAAGGAATGTCCACTAGTCTATTCTTTGAAATAATACATCTTGTAGGGCTAGTGGTAGGCAGATCATATATATTATTCGTGAAAATGGTTAGAACATGCTGTCTGTGTATCATCCGAAATAGGGAGTGCCCCCCTTACTTTCCAGATGTTTGGTATGCACTGTCTGTACAGTGAATTCGCAGAGATTTTGCTATTAATCAGGGGAAAATATCTAATTATCTAGATCTTAGTTTGCAGCAAATTCGCAACAGATTCCTTGCAGTTATACCTCCTTCTTGTAGTTACATCTGTTGCAAATTGGACAGAATTCCCCAATTCGCAACAGATTCCCAATTCGCAGAGAGTTTCCAGCATAGAACGCCCTGTGGGTCTTGGCCTTAACGCTGGGACATAGAGAGGAGTGTCTAGTCAAACATTTTTTATGCACTTAGAAGGACAAGGCACAGGACAATAACTAGAATCGATGTTCCATAGACATGAAGAGACACCTAGCTAGGGTGTGTCTCTGGTAACAGAGTTGACCTCTGTGTATCAGGGTCAGCATGTTTCTGTCACTAGAGTCATGTCGACTTCAATTAGAGGAACATTATGGCTACCTGCAAAGCAAAATGATTATTTGATAAAAATATACAAAAATATTTTAATGTAAAGTACCGTAGTTAAAGAACATATGAACAAAAGATATGACACAATATACACACAGCAGCAACCGTTAATCTAGATAAAATACAATAGGCCTACATTTATCATGCTTAAAAGTAACCTGCACAGGGACTTGATGATACCATGAATAATATATTATGAATACAAATGTAGAAATATCACACTGAGGCTGTAAAATCTACCCATTACTACCCGATCATATTCATTGTGACTATACATATCATGCAACTGCATCGTTATGATACCAGGAGGCCTATAATTAATAGCCATATAGAATGTTTACCAACCGCCCTGTCGACATCTTTATAGTATATTGGTATATTAGTCTTATGGCAGTGGGTCATAATTCAGATACGGAATTACGATTACACAGAATTGAATCGTGTGCTTTAATATTCTCGTTTTGATGTTATTAATTCTAGTTCATTCAGTAAGCCTAACACCATGTTATATTTACTAATTCCCCTTTGTATTCTCGCGTAACACTGTTTCATTATCCACAATATATATGCACATTGATGTGTTCAATACCAAACACGTATTAGGTACAGCCTATAATAGGATTAGGCGTGTTCCTCCTGCTGGTGTGCTATTCTGTATGGGGGGGGGCGGGAGTGAGCTGTCCGGGCACTAATCTTCTACTTGGTGTGGGCTCTAATGGCCTCCTCCAGTGTTCTGGCTACATGTACTAATGGCTTCTCCACACCAGAACCACAGTCACACTGCCTGACGCTGCCCCAGCGTTAACCCTTCAACCACTGCACGGTGCCTCCACGCCTCATCTACATGTGTCCACAATTGTGATCAATGCACCAACGAAATGCCGGTAAGCGCATTGGTACACCATACCGACTCTTCAGGAGTGTATCAAATCATTGGAGTAGGCATGATGCCTGACTGCAGCACCATGGGTCACTCACCAGTACTGCATTCTAAATCTGACAGTGCATTAAAGTACTACCTTCTATTAAAGGGTTAATCATATAAATCAGAGGCAATATCGTATTTGACTAATTCAATGCGGATACCATTTGATGAAGATATTAGCTTTTGAAATAAAAAACAAAATGTCTGTAGTTTTTGTCATCGATAGATGTGCAGAAATGTATAGTATAGTGTACTACAGTGGCTCCGGATTCTACTATAGATGCCTATCGGTAATAGGTTTGCCATCATGATAAGACAGTTGTTTGAAACGCATCATGGTTACCACTGACTATTCTTCTCACCATTATGAATACATATGGCGCTTTATATTAACCGGTGCTAAACGGACAGACCATCAATTTAAACCTTTAAATGCCGCATAGTGCATGTAAAACCGACCCACCTATCCTAGATTGTCAAAACACACCTTTAATTTTGTGACTTCACCCAGATAGGCTACATTTAAGCATAATGCGGAACACAAAGGGTCGGCATGATGCATGAACAATGCAGCCCTGGTGTAGTAGACTCACCGAGGCTGCATTCCTGCACCATGACGATATATGGCAAATGGCTTTAAAGCACTATGCTGTCCTTGTATGGTCGATCAGTTACATTATGCTGTACTTTACACTGTACACCCTCAGAAAAGTGAGAGTCATTGTCGCTAAAACTACCCTCTCCTGAGAGTCAGGCAGTGCCTGACCCTCAGGCGAGGGTAGTTTTAGCGACAATGACTCTCACTTTTCTGTGTGTGTAGTGTAGTGCGCCTTTATTGTAAGTATCAACAGTATTGTAAATGCCGATAAACAAAATACATCGTGATATACGTAGAAGATATACGTCATATGTATCCTGCACCTACACATGGATACCACTACAGGCAAGGGTATCCATTTATATAAATGGTACATGCCAACAGAATAGAAGAGATAAATACCTGTTATGGTGAGAATTAGTTATTCACGAAAACGTACCACTAACAGACATCTCACAATGGTGTGCAAACTGGTGATTGATTGTTATTACATTAAAGCTTTGCATTAGCCACAGAAGTTAATGCAATTATAGCCTGTTAGTAACAAAGCAAATGTAACTGAAAATAGATCCAATCTGTAGTTACCCACCTTGGCTTTCTTGGACATTCTGAAACAACTCCTTATTGGCTATATAGAGGTATCGAGGATACTCCAATGTGCAGCAACCCTCAAGCCTTCAAAAGACGTGAAGGCGACTTACACAGATTTCAGAAACTCCCCTGAGATTCTCGTGTATGCGTAGCATCAACGGCGATTACTCGGTATGGCTAACAATGCAACTTAATCCTGGGGAGACCAAAGAGGAACTGGTCTTTCACTGACCATTGGCTTATACCCACAGCACTGTGGTCCAATCGGCAGGTGGTATATGCTGGTGCTGGTGTGGAGATGTGTGTGTGTGAGCTGGCTGCTGGTGCACCACTGGTGGTATACAGGTGTACTGCAGGAGGCCCACTGTGCACCACGTGTGGACAAAACGGCCACCGAGTAATCAGTGCCCACCCAGTAATCCTATAGCCATTGATCCCCGTACGCTGAGCAGCAGCAGGAGGAGGTGTGCCTTTATTAAAGGTGGGTTAGGAGCTAATTTTGGAGTCGATTTCTTTTTCAGAAATTATAATTGTATTCATAATACCTATATATATAAATGTGTTTAAAAACGTTTATATCCTGCTGATAGACCAAAATGCATAAGTCATAGAGAAAACCATGCCATAATAGGTCAGGTTATCCCATTATGATACAAGACCAGGCCCTCTGACCTAGAAGTTGTGCCTTTATAAGTATTGGATGGATTTAAAAGTGTTCAGACTCATTGATGTAAGCATTATGAATACCAAATACAACGTGTAACTGAAACATAAAAATTGACCCCAATCAGATGCTAAGCCACCTGTAAGGAGCAGGTCTGCTGGCCGCACCACACAGCTGCCAGCTGCTCTGCTGTAGTGTATGGCGCCCCCCCTCCCCGCACCTCCCTCCCCTCTTTGAAGTCTAGTAGGGCGCGGGATCCTTGGCTGAAGAGGGGTGAAATCCTTACCCCTCAAATTCACATCACCCTCAACCCTTATTTTTAGATAATGACCATGCAATCCCTAAAGGCTGTATTCCACTTGCATTATATTAAATGCTTTTTAGATTATGGCAACTCCATGATGTGCCATTCATTCAACATTCATCTGACGTATAGTTTGGAAATATTCATAGCATTATTGGTTAGCTCAGGACATTGCCCCACAAACAAGTCATTCATGAGTGACAGTCAAATGTGATCTACCTATACTCGGCTTAATTCATACAAGCATGACATTTCAATCACACTTGAAGCGGCAATTCGGCTGTACTTAACACGGAAATGACTGATAAGCCTTGTATGTAAACAAAATAAAGTGACCATTCCTTTTTTGGGAGAAGGGAAACGCAATGCATGGATCTCATGTTCATGTTTACTGCAAATGCCCCTTTACGAGTATCAATTTGAATTATGTGTACAATACACCCCTAGGAGGTGGTTATATTTAAGAGCTCTTTCTCTCTTTTATAGCCAGGGTATCTAACAGGATCCGTACCAGTAGTATAGTTTGTATCGGAATGGGACTATGCTTAAGTACTGTTTATTACTCATTGGACTTGCAGCCAATCAGAGGCCTCCATTTGACCGGAAGTGACCGTTGCCATGGTAACGTGACCTAGTTAGGCTCTCAGCCAATCAGAGGCCAGCATTCTAGGTGACCTACTGACCTACTTAGGGACTCTCAGCCAATCAGAGGCCGGCATTCTGGTAACCATGGTAACGTGACCTAATTAGCGACCACGTGACTCTTTTGTTTGTAAACAACACCACGTGCCACGTGACCTGTCACGTGACGTGTTTATTTGTAAACAAAAGTGACCTAATTAGAGGATTAGTGAGAACACGTGACTCTATTTTTTTTGTTTTGTAAACATAACGACTTATGATGTATGAAAATAAAAACACAACAAAAAAGGCATTTTCATTTTCTTATATTCTCATTTTTTCACACAAAAAACAAGTTCAGCAACAGGAGCAACAACAGCAGTAGCACCAGCAGCAGCAACAGGAGGAGTCAGCGCTAATTCTCCAGTCGTCGCGTTCAACCAGAGGCTTCTTAAGTGTGACAAATGACGGTTCTTTGTCGACACCAGTAGCAGCATCATCATCATCAGCAGCAGCAGTAGCAGCAGCAGCAGCAGCAGTGGCCGCAGAAGCATGAGCAGTAGCAACAACAGCAGCAGCAGTAGTAGCAACAGCAACAGAGCGCACCCTAACGGCATCATCAGCGGCAGCCCTGGCAGCAGCAACAGGCTCAACAGCGGCAGCATTGGCAACAGCGGCACTAGTAGTAGCAGCAGCAGCAGCAGCAGCAGCAGTCACAGCAGCAGCGGCAACAACAATATCATCTCCATCACTAACTCGTGTAGCAAATGCAGAAGTTGCACGATCTCCAGCACTAGCACTAGCAGCAGCAGCAGCCCCAGCAGTAGTTTGACATACGCGCGCCACATCATAAAACCCCATGTCACCGTTACCTGCAAGTTGATAGTCTGTAGTAGTAGTAGCGGTGCGGCCAATGATGAAGCTGGTGGAGGCGTGTGAGTGAGCCTTGGTTTCACTCTCCCTTATATACCCCTACTCTTAAACCGATTTTCACCTGCCGACTCATCCTCACAGTAGGAGGAGGAGATTAACTCGCTCATTTTCAGATTTTGTTTAGTCTTAAGTCGCTTACCATATGGCACACCTCTCCATGATCCCATAATCCTTTATACAGCTGACGCGCATTAAACCAATTACACCAATTATCACAGTCGGGGCTCTGTTTGAACCACCCCTCTCATGTCGATGGATCAGAGGTGGAGGGATCCAGGTGAAACTGGGATCTTACCACACACACACGCACACGTCTCGGGGGAGGGGAGAGGGGTTAGTTACACTCACCACCCCCTGTAGTTTATTGTATACACACTCACACCCATGATCCCATAATCTAATATACAGCTGATGCGCATTACACCAATTATCACAGTTGGGACTCCCCTCTCATGTCGATCCATCAGAGGTGGAGGGATCCAGGTGATAGTGGGATTTGGGTTTGTTTCTCTTTCATCATCATACACCAGGTGAAAACGGGATTAAATCTCTCATATAAAAAGGCCGACATTTACTTTCTTTCCACACACACTCTCACCACTACTACAACCACCACTACCACCACCACCACCACCACCACCACCACCACCACCACCACAACCGTCACCACCGCCGTCACTTACACTCCAGGACGAAATCTGAGCTGAGTCTAATCTTTTTTTCTTATTTTTCTTTTTTATTCTATTTTTCACTCTTTTTTTTTTTGGAGAGAAAAAATATGGCACTCGAGAGGACGCGCAGACAAGTCTCTTCTTCTTCTCCTCCTACTCCTCCTCCTTCTCTACTCCGCGTCTCCCTAGCTATTTTCTTATCTGAAAGTAGTGAACGTCACATACTTCAGAATCACGCTTGTCTTGAAGCGTATGAGATTCTCATGAAAAGCAAACGCGCGGGAGGTGTAACAAGAGCGGAAAAGGAAAACATAGAGAAATGGCCGAGAGCTGTCTTCAAAGAAACAGTCTTCAGTCCGACAATGTTTAGTAGCCACCCTCAACGAACCCACTCGTTGGGCGTTTCATGAAAACAAAGCGCGCCCCTACTATAATACTGTGAGAATAAGTGCTATGAATTCGACGACCACATCGGTTATTTGGGGGTGACTGCGTCTCCCACTCGGTGGGTGCGCGTGGTGGTGGATGTGAACACGATCTCGAAACGTTTTGTCGTCGTCACTCGTTATCCTGCGTTTTACAGTGTAACCGAATTGAAGAAGAAAGGAACGCATCCGTTTAAAGCATACGCTCCAATTTGTGATTGTCACCACAGCATTCGCACCGCTTATAGCTTCTTAGATGTGATCTCGTCAGAACAAAAGGAAAAAGAAAGCGGCAAAGCGACAAGCTTTGCCTAAATGATCAAAAAAAAAGAAAAAAGATTGATCTGCGCCTCCTCCTCCTCCTCTTCTCCTCCCCCCTGCTCCTCCTCCTCCTCTTTTTTTTAAAATAAATAATTGTATCAGACTCCTCCGGAGTCTGATACAGTCTTTTATGGACATTGAGTGAAAATAGAATATATCGCAAAAATAAGAAAAAAGAAAAAGAAAAAAAGACTACTGCTGTTGCTGGTGGTGTTGGTGTGAATAAAACGCACCACCAGCGCTCCCCGACAACCACTCGTCACCGAACGTTCGACAGACAGACAGGTAGACTCTATAACGTGTGCTGCAAAAAAAAATAATAATAATAATAATGTCGAGTGGTAAAAGCATACCCTTCACGGAAATACATTTCGACCCTCGACTACAAGGACCCTTCAGTTGTATCATCAGCGGTCCCTCCGGTTGTGGAAAATCACGCTTGGTGGATCGATTTCTGAGCGACGTGAAGAATTTGGTCACGCCACCAGTGGAAAAGATCTTTTACCATTACGGCGAGTGGCAACCTCTGTTTGAAAAAATGCAAAATCTGTACGGCGTGGAATTCAGAGAAGGTCTTCCTAGCAAAGAGTCTATAGCGGGAGACGTGGGAGGAGGAGGAGAAGGAGCAGCAGCAGCAGCAGCAGAAGGTGATATACGACCGCACACTCTACTGATATTGGATGATCTGATGAGTAGTTCCAATCAGCAAGTGGTAGCTGACATCTTCACCAAATACTCTCATCACTGTAACGTGAGCGTCATATATATCACTCAGAACCTGTTCCAGAAATCGCCCGACTTTCGAACTATGAGTCTGAACGCTCACTACATGATCGTTTTCAAGAACCTGCGCGACATGGGGCAAATAGCGAGTCCGTCTCGACAGGTGTTTCCCTCCAACGCGGCGGCTCTCTCTAGTATATTTACGCATGAACTCAAGCGTCCTCACTCATACCTCCTTCTGGACTTCAAGCAGTCAACACCCGACGATCTGAGAATACGCTCCTCTTTGACATCTATTTACGATCAGCTCGTATTCGTACCGCTAGACTAAAAAAAGAGAAAGAGAAAGCAGTAGCAATGGCTTCTCATCGACTCGGAAGACACTATGGCACTCTTAAGCACTTAGCTAAGTGCTCGCCAGAGGATTGCGAGCATTTAATAGGCTCGGGAAGCGATGATTTGATCACGGCGTTGAGCGAGATCTGTCAGAATTTACTGGAAGGAAACATTCCGCTCAGCGACAAACAACTGGACAGTCTTCGAGAATCGGCCGACGTGCTGAGGGAGGTTAGCAAAAAATCTACTTCCATCAAAAGAAAGAGAAGCGTCTTGGTACAACAGGGAGGATTCCTCATTCCGGCTCTCATAGGGATGGCCTTACCGCTTATAAAAAGCATTCTCTGTATATGAGACACCTCATTCCTGCACCACCACCGCTACCCCCATGACGGACTCAGAGCAGCAACAACACTACAAACGCTTGGCGCTCGTGGATCCTGACACGCTCTCGAAAGCGAAAGCGTCACCACCACTACCACCACCACCTGCACCGCTTCGTCATGGTCTCGTCACAACTCCTGCTGCTGCTGCTGCTGCTGCTGCTGTTGCTGCTAGTACTACTTCTACTGCTCCAAGGGTTCCTCCTCTTCCTGATGAGCGTACTGAAACCCTCTCTAACACCACCACCACCACCACTGCTGCAGCCGCTCCTGTCGTGACAGCAGCAGCAGCAGCAGGTCTACCTTCCAATATGCCCTATTACTACAGACAGGCAGAACAATCCCTTCATCCCAACGCAGCATTACACCAGGTGCTACAGTTTATCTACAGGGACTTGGCCTTAGTGTTGAACAATCCTACTTTGGAATCGCGAGAGAAAATGTTGAAATACCGAAAGTTGTTGAATAGGTTGCAATTTTTTCTCGCGAATCCCAACAACCACAACATCCAGACATCCTACTCCTCCTCGCCACCACCTCATCAGACTGGTAAACACCACGTCTCCCTGCTAGAGGGTTTGCTCCGACAAGTTCCGCAGAAGAAACGTGTCCCTACCACCAAGCTGTATAAGAGATTGCAAAACGCCAACTCGGTCAAGTGGAACGAGGATGGTACGGTGCGCGAGATGATGGGTAAGAGAACAGATCCCGCCCTTGGAATTAACATAGTGGACTTACTGAACGACGTCAGTAGGCTCAGGAAGAGGGTGGAGAGACCGGTAGGCTTCACCCCGTTCAAACAGGTGCTACGCGCAGAAGATCCCACCGGCTCCTTGATCGGTAACTCGTTCTATAAAGCGAGCAGTCCCAAGAGACCTTCGAACATAAGAGCTAGCGACAGAGGAGAGAAACGAGTCAGCTCTGACACGGAAGAAGAAACAGCAGTAGAGTACTGTGCGGCGGCCACCCCCTTCCACTTTGGTGGCGCTTCCGACGACAACGACGACGACGATTTCCAAACTCCGACTACCAACAGATCGTCACCGTCAAATACGCCGCTGTCGCGCTACTACGCGGAGCAGTATACTCCCCCTCCACCATCAGGCTGAGTGAACCAAGAAAGAAAAGGAAACCGCGCAATCGCCAAGCGAACTTCAACGCTTCCTCGCCCCCATGGGTAAGACAACTATCCTAAAGTCGTCTTTTGTCGGGATAGAAACAAAAAACTCTTTAGAGGATGGGGGTAACATCAATTTCACCATCAACAAGTTGCAAGAGTACACGGACCTCAACGAGAATTACCTTTATCTCGAATGCGAGGTGACAAAAGCGAGCAGCGAACCGCTAGTGGCTGTCGTGGCTCCGGTGAACAACTTGGCTCACTCGCTCTTCAAAGACGTTCAAGTCTCCATCCGTGGTTTCAAAGTGTCTGGTAACACCGAGACCTACCCTTACCGGGCTTACCTGGAAGGGTTACTCAACTACAACAAAGACGTGAAGGACGGTATCATGAGCGTCCAGGGTTGGCATCAAGATACACCCTGGTATTTCATACGACGATTTCCTGAACGGTTACACTGTGTTCCCCTTCGATCTAACCCCAGGTCGCACGACGGGTGTCGCATCAACCTTATAAGGGCAGGTCAGCTGAGGGTGGAGGTCAGTTTCCCCACGTCCTTAGCGAAGACCACAACGGTGCTACTCTACTTAGTGTACGACACCATCGTCGAGCTGACCCGAGATCGCCACCCCATCACCGACTACCACATGAACTGAAGACGGTGTGACGGTGGTAGCGTATGAATATGCTTGAAATAAGTAGAGTGTTGAAGGAAAACGTTCACACAAAACATCGTTTCCTAGGTGTTTTCTCTTGTGATACTATTCCAAAGCACCCTATCAAGGACACTTGTTTCGTAAGCAACACAGATCCTCAACATTTACCAGGTCAGCATTGGGTGGCGTTTTACGTGTCGAGGACTGGTGAAGTGTACTACTTTGATTCCTTGGGCTTACCACCGCTGAGCGGGGAGTTCTTGTCCTTCCTGAACCCCTCTGCTCCGTTCAAGTGGCAAAGAAACCGTGTTCAACTCCAAGACACCTCTGCTGACACCTGTGGACCTCATTGCGTTCATTTCCTAATTGGAGCATGTCGAACAAGAAACCCGAAGAAATGCGTCATGCAAATGAGCAAAAATCCAAAGCTGAGCGACCGGACAGTGAGTCAGAGGCTGGCGATGCTGATGTTGTGACAGAAGCGGGGTGTTGCGATGGTGGTCATTTCATGCAAGCAAAGGTTCCCTGCCTTGCCGAAATGGTGCTGGATTTATCCAAAGTGGTGCAATGTATGTTGGAGAACAAGAGTGGTGGGTGTGAGAGTGGCGAGGCGCTGCTTTGCGGTCTGTTGGGTTGCAAATCGAAGAACAAGAAGAAAAAGACATAAACTTGTGTGTGAAAAAAAATGATTTGAAATGTGAATAAAAGAAATGAAAATAAGTTATTTTGTTGTGTTTTTATTTTCATACATAAGTTATTTTAAAACTAATCAGCTCATTGTCGACATGTTTACAAAACAAAAAAAAATAGAGTCACGTGCTCTCACTAATCCCATAATTAGGTCACGTTTGTTTACAAACAAACACGTCACGTGACATGTCACGTGGCACGTGGTGTTGCTTACAAACAAAAGAGCCACGTGGTCGCTAATTAGGTCACGTTACCATGGTTACCAGAAGGCTGGCCTCTGATTGGTTGAGAGTTGCTAAGTAGGTCAGTAGGTCACCTAGAATGCTAGCCTCTGATTGGCTGAGAGCCTAACTAGGTCACGTTACCATGGTAACGGTCACTTCCGGTCAAATGGAGGCCTCTGATTGGCTGAGAGTCCTAACTAGGTCAGGTTACCATGGCAACGGTCACTTCCGGTCAAATGGAGGCCTCTGATTGGCTGCAAGTCCAATGAGTAATAAACAGTACTTAAGCATAGTCCCATTCCGATACAAACTATACTACTCGTACCCACAACCTCAGAACTATTGAGCCCACCAGCTAACCAACTGCTCCATCGGGACTCATGCAATGATACTCATCACCCAATAGTAAATGTACTGCTTATGAATTTTGGGACCAATGAGTAATGCTATTTAAAAACATTGAGGGGTTTGAACCACATTTGTCCCAATCCCAACAAGAAGTACCCTGTGCCCTAGCCGCAGGACCACACAGCTACATGTGTTTGAGCCTGTTAACTAAGGCCTATGGTGGTGAGGCATTGTCCCATTAGACAAAGTTAAGAGTGCTGTTGAGTTGGTGGTGCTGTTGTATAAATCGGGGGCTCCGCCCCCGCACCCCCGTTTTCTTTCTTCTTTTTTTTCTTTTTTTTCTGTTGAAATATCAGAATAGCCAACTAGCTAAGTAGGGCCAATGGTCGTGAGGCATTGTCATTATAATCAAAGTTGAGAGTACTGTTTAATTAGTGCTGCTGTTAAATAATTCGGGGGCTCCGCCCCCGCACCCCCGTTTTTTTTCTTTTTCTTCCTTTTTCTTGAAATATCAGAATAGCCAAAGAAAAAAAAAGTATATCAGGCATATCAAAAGTTCTACTTGTCATGGGATTCGAACCCAGCTTCTGGAAGTCCAAACCAGAAGTACCATGTACTCAAGGAGTTCCACCCCAGAAGCCAGCTGTGAGTGTTGGTTCATGGTTAGTTTATATATGGCTATGCTGTATCAGAATGAGGCTACACTCTTCAAGCATGTGCTCTGATCATTGTATTTCTATGAGAACACACAGAGGATATGTTTTATGATCATATAACCTCCTAGGAGGGTTATACAGGATATCCTCCTAGGCCACATGTGTGGAAAAAGAGCTGTTATCAGGCTATTTTACATAATCAGTCTATGAAAGCGGGCTGTATGTCGGATATACTCCTGGTGTCTCAAGTCAACATCATTGATATAAGCCTCGGCCTTCGGCCTTGGCTTATATCAATGATATTGCCTCTCGACCCCCAGGAGTATATCCAGTACCTAAACAGTACGTTCATACTACCTGTGTCGCACAGCCATTGATATTGCGATGTAATTCTAAAAAAACAGCTTTAGTAGCCATTTAAGGTTGAATCCCACAGGCTGATGTATGCCTTCAGAACCTCTGCCTTCTGTGCATATTGCGTTCTAGGAGCCTTGCTTATACTCCAAATCGCAAGGGTTCTTACAGGCTACTGCAAGTTCCAAATCCCACTGTTGTACATTATATGGTACTAAACCTCTGCATATTGGACTGCATTGACTCTATGTGTGACGGTTAAGTGTTGTATCTTGGGGAAGTCACTTCATAACAATTGTGCTTACAGTTGGTTTACTAAAGGTCGAATCCCACAGGGCGATTTATGCTGGTATATCTCTGCGAATTGGCAATCTGTTGAGAATTGGAGAACTGCCTCCAATTCGCAACAGATGTAACTACAACAGGGAGATAAAACTGCCAATGATCTGTTGCGAATTCGTCACAAAATAATATCTAAATAATTAGATATTTTTCCTTGCTTAAAAGGGAAATCTCTGCGAATTCATTATGGACATGATACATTTCAATCATCTGGAAAGTCAGGGGGGGCACTCCCTATTTCTGATGATACACAAACGACATTTTTCAACCATTTTTCATGAAAATTATATATAATCTGCCCACCACTAGGCCCACATGATATTATTATTTCAAAGGATAAATTAATAGATATCCCCTCTATAGTAAAGCAACTATAAGCACAATTATTATGAAGTAACTCCCCCCAAATGCAACACTTAATTTTTACATATAAAGTTAATGCAGTCCATTATGCAGAGATTCTGTGCCATGTACATGTGTACAGTGGGATTTGAAGCTTGCAATAAGATGTGGGAACCATTGCGATTTGGAGTATAAGTAAGGCTCCTAGAACGCAACAGACATAAAATGCAGAGTGTTACTAGTCATACATCGCCATGTGGGATTTGACCTTATAGAAGGGATATGCATTAATTTATCATTTGAAATAATACACCATGTAGGTCTAGTGGTGGGCAGATTATGTATATTATACCTGAAAAATGATTGTAAAATGCTCTCTGTGTATAATCAGAAATAGGGAGTGCCCCCCCTGACTTTCCATATGATTGATGTATATCATGTGCATAATGAAATCGCAGAAATTTCCCTGTTAAGCAAGGAAAAATATCTAATTATCTAGATGTTATTTTGTGCCCGATTCGCAACAGATTCCTTGCAGTTATACCTACCTCTTGTAGTTACATCTGTTGCGAGTTGGGGGGAGACCCCCAATTTGCAACAGATCCCCAATTTGCCGAGATTTGCCAGTATAGATCGCCCTGTGGGATTTGACCTTTAGTGTATTTTCTGTGTGCATACTGTAGACCTACTGTATAGCTATACCCTCCACCCACCCCACCCTTGGATCGTCGCACAGTGCCACAGGGGATCCATGTTGGCTTTAACACTGGAGCTCCAAGATTACCATACAGCCAATCACTGCAGTACGACCACCGCCATTACACACTTAGCACCTACATCTGCAGTGTATAAATATTTTTCCGCTGGCATGAATTAGCTCTAGGCAGTGGGGCTTTTATCCACTTTTAACATAGTAGCTAAATAATTTGATCCTGGGTGATATAATGGCTCCGGCTGTAAGCTTTACTTGGATTAGCTTTGTGTTGGTTGTGGTAGTGGGTGGTGGTGTGGAGTCCCGATGTGGAGATAAGCTGCGACTCCACTACCCGATTTTTGGAGTGATTCTCACGATTCAATCATACCCTGGTACCCCTATGCACTGAAAATACTGAATCTCAAATGTTAGTCCAAAGTTAGTCAGTTTTACTTACTTTTGTAAAACCATTAGCAAAAAACATGTGCCCAAAGTTCTTATCCTATCTTAGTGTTTTGTTGCTAAGGCTTAGCTAAAAGTTAGCATTACTATATAGGCCACCATAAAATCCTGTGTATACCTGCATCTCATATATTATGCACACCCAGACTTTGAGAGAATCCTATATCCTCTACCTGGGGCTTGCAAATTGTGATTTTAGTACTGTATTATACTTTCAAAAACCCTTGTATTACCCACCCCTAGACCTGAGCATATCGTATAACCTGCACTAGAGGTTTGGTTCTAGTATAAATTTACAGTAGTCATTTATTAGTGATTAGGGAGCGTTCATTATTTATGGCCGGGGAGGGGCTGAGCAAAAAAGGGGGGGCCACTTGTTTTAGGGGTATTCGAAGGACGTGGACATGTCACGGATTTTGGTAATAGTCTGTGTTATATTTCACCAAATTATGTCTAAATTTTCAAAATTTTCCCTTTAAACTACATGTATCTTATTGTGTCCCTGTTGACAGTCAGCATTGTGCCCCCTTTGGAACTTCATTCAGTTTTGCTTTGCCTCCCCCAGCCAAAGTCAAGTTGCTTCTCACACCCCTCTGGTTATACAAGGCTGAGGCTAAAGTATGCTACAAAACTAAAATAGCCAAAACCAGACCTCAGGTGCTGGTTATAAGATGGGATTTCAAGGTGTAATTTGTACAATTAGTGTGGGTAGTTTGAGAAACCTTTTGGTAGGCAGAGTTGATTGTAAGCTTACTTTACAAAGAATGAACCCCGGGGTGGGCACTGCCACTATGTGGGTGAGTGGCCACTGCCATGGTACTGCCCCTACTCCTCATACTGTGGGAGCTGAGGGAGTAACTGACTGCCCCTCCTTTTTATAGTGAAGCAAATTGTTGCAATTGACTGCCTCTATAATCAGGCTAAGTGAAACCAAAGTCACCTGCATTCATCCCATCTGAGCATCAGGAGCCAGACATAACATTGTCAAACTTAGCAATTAGCAGTTTTCTAACAATACATGTTTGTGCTCCAGTATTACTGTATAAACACAAGAAACCTGTATCCAGAAAGCAGGGGAGGGGGGTCACCACCCCTCCTTTTAATGTTAAGAAGTGCTGACCGCCCCTCCTTTTCATCCCCTCTGTCAACCCACCGCGACCGCTCCTGGGAGAGGTGTAGCAGTGGTTATCCAAAACATACCTCAGTGCCCCCCCCCTGGGGAATGAACCCAGATGATCTTCTGGCAAAACAACTGCAAATAGAGACAGTACCTCAGTGTGTCACATTGGATTCAACTTGAACTTAATGTTGAAGGATAGAATGCATCCAATGCATCTGTGGGCTGGCAACCCAATAGAAATCCAGCCCCTACATCCCTCCCATCCAACTTCAACCACACTGAACTAGTCTCAGGTTAAAGTTTTTTGACATGGGACTATACCTGACCTAGCTGATCCACCAAACCCCTCGTGGGATGACCGTTCGGCCTGTGCCTCAAGATTTACAGAATAGTCATGTTAAGTTATATTTTGTGGGGGCACAGTCCCCCAATTATTTGTAAGTAATTTGTAATTTTAAGACTGCATTTTTTTTTGTAAATGTTGGAAAATGGGCTGAGAGGTCATTCCTTCTTGCCTGGGGCTGTTCCTCATGAGAATATTTGGTCACACAAATTCATCACTCTAATTTTCACCATTTCTCTGTCTGCACGTTTAAACAGCATTCTCTCAAATAGAGCTAATGGTGGCTTTCCCCTTGGAACAATTTGTCTTTCAGTAAATTCAGTCATCATTTTTATTTAGCATGCTTTATTTCTAAGGCTGACATACCTTTCAAGATTCACACCATACATTTTGGAGTTAATCTCACTCTCACCTTCTAGTTTCTCCCACATTCTTCTCCCATCAGCAAATGCAGGTTTTCAAAATATCCTTGGGGGATGCCTGCCTACAATCCCCTCTATCAGTTGAAGTGCTGCACTTTGTAACACTCTGGTTAAATCTCACTCTTTGAATTCATCAAAACTTGAGGTCTGGGCTCAGGCTTTTAAGCACTATTATCATGGACACAGTAATTTGCGATGATTTGCAGCATTTCCTGAGTGGCCAAATCTGGAAGCTATACCATTGCAGGAACCTACTGCACCTACAAAGTCAGACCCTAAGAATTGAGATCTCGGTCGCTTATAGGGCAAAAACATTCAGAGTTATAGATTGTCTGAAGTTTGAACAACCAAAAGAGTATCTCATCAATAGTTCTTTTGTAAGTGTTATTGGTCTACTTGCAATGAATGATCTGCTAGATAATTAAGTCAGACATACATTTGGGTGCAGTGTCACCCTCAATCTGAGAGTCCAATTCCTCACTCATTTAAGTTAGCCTCAGTTCTCTGAATCTCTTATCCACCACCATGCAACAATATGGCTAGAACAATTATTAGTTGACCTGCTATAAATTCCTGTATATAGCCTTCAACTTGCATGTATAGACAAAGGCTCATGAGCATTGTTCACCATTGAGGGTTATTTTATGAGACAAAGCAGACAAATATGTTTCAATGATCTATCAGATTCAACATCAGACCAGCTTCTGCCTGCAACAGGACTGGTTGGACTAACAAGGCCTCACTGTACTGGTGTAGTATTTCTAAAAACCCTTGTATAACTGGCACCCCCAGCTTGGTAGAAGGTATAATGGTAGGAGGGGTTATATGTACTAGGGGATATATAAACACCACAGTATGTTAATCTGAAGGTGGTGAGTGTCTGAAAGGCCAGGATTACATACATTCAACTAGTACAAGCCAATTTCGTTTTTGTTAAATAGTTTTAAAAAAAACGATCTAAGGTGGAGGGGGGGGGTCACTTTTTTTTCACCTACTCCGAGGGGGGGTCTTTTTTTTTTGACGTATTCGATTTGCCAAATGCTCGGCCCCGCCCCCTGCCATAAATAATGAACGCTCCCTTAGCACATCTATCACCAGTCAGTGGCATGGCGCTGGTAAATATGCACCAACCACAGCATGAGTTACCTGCGCAATGGTAACTCCATCCATTGAAGCCATTTTGTCTACACAATAATTATGTAGTAGTTATAGGACGTGTACCAATCTGTACACGAAATACAGTGAAGGAGCCTTATAATGTCCTGTATAAGTGGTCATATAGAGACTTGAGTTTGTCTTTGCTATATGCATTTTTCAAAAGCATAAAAAAGGTGTCCCATTCAGAAAACCTCATTGGAGTAGGATGATCCATCTTTACAAAAAGATCTAGCTAAGTACATACATAATTATATTAAGTTACACCCCATCATATCATATTCAATATTTTCAGAAGATCACCTTTAAGGCTGTGTCTCACGAACTTGGGACAATGTTTTTGTCTCTGACCGGGTGCCAGCTCTGACTGGGTGCCAGTGCTGACCGGGTGCCAGCTCTGACCGGCCTTAATAAAAACGGGTTATTTAGTGCAGATGTAGATAGAATTTGGCTTAAAAGGTTAATGGATGTTATAACTCTTTAGACTAGTAATGAGTTGCCCATTTTTATCATCATCTGCCCTAAATAACCTGTTTTTATTCAGGCCGGTCAGAGCTGGCACCCCCGGGGGGGCCACTCCCTATCTTTTCTATAGTAACTATGTGTGAACATCACCTAAAATTTAGGACCCTTATCACGGGAGAAAAATCAACAAAACAGCACCCTTTTCAAGGGAAACTTACCAAAAAGCATAACCTAATCAAGGGGGCCCGAGACAAAATCCCTTATAAAGGGTGAGATTTAAAGCAATAGCCCTCAAATGGTAGGCCTTACCCTTGCCCTGTGAAGAAATAGGTGTATTTAATATTGCAAATGTTGGATTAATGTCTCATCTAAATGTTTTTCCAGTAATTCAGCCATAAAATGTACCCCTTTTCCTCCAAAATTGCCTTAAAAGCAACCCTTTTCAAGGGCCCTCGCGGGCCCTTGCCTAGGGCCCAAAAACATACCCTTTCCCTTGGAATCGTGTTCACACATGGTCACCAATGCTGAGGGAGTGGCCCCCCCGGGCTGGCACCCAGTCAGCACTGGCACCCAGTCAGAGCTGGCACCCGGTCAGAGACAAAAACATTGGCCCAAGTTCGTGAGACACAGCCTTAAGCGTGATAACAAGTCTAATTACAATCTTGTCATATAGATACATATCTTATGATTTGCTTGTGCTGTGACCTGGTGTGGAATTCCTGTGGGTAGCTGGTTAGTGAAAAGTTAGTCATAATTTAGCAAACTCTTAGTTCGATTTAATAATGCTGATAAGTTAGTGGCTTTGACCAAGATATATATATTAGCATTGACTAACCCCTGGAATTTTCAGTGTAGCTATCCCATATATTAGAGAGACGATCGGATCGGAAATAAAGTGTTATAGTTATTTTAGGTGAAGACATAGGTCCAGATATTGCACCATTTGGACGAATAAACATTAAACCTGTTTGATATGAGATCGGGAGCCAACTTCGGGCAGGGATGCACAATCGGATCTTAAATCGGGCCCTAAATCGTATTACTGTAAACGTATCTTATTTCACGCTGTACATATTTTCACGGATTTTAAAATTCGCGAAAATACGAACATTCAATATAGCTATATAACTTTGAGATTTCAAAATCTATGAATTTAAATCCGCGCGAAAATGTACTTTTTAGATACCTTTTAGAAATTCCGCACTAATTTTCAGACGCAAAAATATCTACGTTTATTGCCTTTAGCCTTGGCAATTCTATCTTCAACTTGAGCATGGAGTATAAATATAAACATTATTTGTAAACACAAACCTATAGCAGGGTATACAGTACCTCCCTGCCTATGGTACATTACTGCATATTATCCATGGTTTGAGTTCCATTTGTGAGAGTTGCACCTATTTGAGAACACTATCGGTAAGTGGAGCAGCAGCTTAAGGATGAAGAGGTTAGTTGTCTTTGTGTCTGTGCATGTGGGGATGTCGGGGAAGGGGTGTTTTCCTTAGGCTCAGATTAAGAGGGTGTAGTTGGTAATAATATATGAGGCCGTGCGTGATCAAGGTAGACCTGTTGGGGCTTGGCCATCTAGCCTTGTCCCCCTCCTTTGTGATGGACTGCTTTCAAATATTTCCCCAGATGTTTGAGTTCTGCATTTTTAATGGCGGATAGAAAAACTGCTAAAGTTTAACCCACTTGGGATGAAGGAGGGTGGGACTTGATGGCTGCTGGAGGTTGATACAACTCATTCATGGGCAGATAAGTTCATCCTTTGAGGATGGCTTCGTGCTTAAATGACTTTTTATCTTTGTCTTCATGGTGCATGAATGCAGCCCTGGGAGTAATTCATGTAGCATGCCGAACGTACGGTGTTAAGACAAGCCACTCCCGAAGTGTCAATGTAGTGTCAGCGAGCTACTCGCCAGCGCTGCACTGGTGCATCATGACGACACACTTTGCCTTGAGGCACCACCATACTGTACCCTTAGAATTTAGATGGGTTACACTTTCACAACAAGACGCTCAGACGAGGCGTCTCATGCAAACCGTTGGGTGGATTCCTCCACTCCGGCTAACCTGGCTTGTTGACCTAAGGGAGCTGCTCTGCTGGTCAGCATTGATTATTAATGTCTGACACAGGATATTATGGTCAACTCGTGCCAACTTATATTTGGCCACCGTCAATGGGAACTGTCGATCCGATGAAAGGATTTACCAGGACGATTTATTATCAGGACTTCAAACTGCAGAGCTCATTTTCCATCCTCGGGACTAGGCCTGGTGGCCAGTTTCACAAAGGGTCTGGCTGCAATGTAGTAAAGAAAGGTGCCCCTTTTTGTGTTTTCTCCTCGAACAATGGGATTAGAATATAGTGCACCTCAATTCTGAAACATATTTTGAATATATTTTAGATTCTGAATTACCAGACAATAATAGCCAATCATAATTACAAATGCTGGGGTCACCAGGTTACCAGGTGTGTAATAGTCATCTCACCCTGTCAGATGACCGAGAGTCCTCCATCATCCAATAGGTTAGGATGACTCTACTTGTATGTGATGAAGAGCGTTTCAGGTCCATTGTGACGGGCATGCCTCCTCCAGGGTGGCTACCCCTTACTCCAGGGACGGTCATGCATCCTCCAAGGTGCATCACCCAGAAATCCTCCAGGTCCTCCTACCTCTCCTCTGCACTGTACCTTTCGGGTCACTGCAATCACCCAATAGCTCAGGGCAACTATATATTTCTCTATAGTAAACTGAAAGGGTTGATCAGTCCAAAAAAAAGGCTGTTTAAGGTAACATAGGAAGAAAATTTAGGGTCGGTAGGTAGAATTTGTCTTTTTAATATATTTTTTTAGATATGAATGTACTAGCCAGCTTCTCCACATACCCTAAAGTTGATCCAAAAAAGGGTAAAAATACGAAAATTTCGTCAAAATTGCATAAAAGATGTAGGGTAGGCCCTGTTTAGATATAGGGTCGGTCCGGTGACCAGAAACACCTTTTTTTGGTCTCACACTCTATATATAGTGATTTGAAGGTTGTAAGGTTGTATACTTGAAGTTTGTATCATGCCTGACCATGAAGACCTGCAATTGTACGATAAAATTTTAAAAATGCAATGAGGAGTGGTATTAGAATCAAAAGTACTAGGGCAATTGCATTAGTATACAACGACAAGTAGTAGGGTACGTAATTGCAGAGGAAGTATAGGGTAGTTGTACTTTTGGTGGAGGGTATATCAACAAGGAAAGGCTATATAAACAAGAAAAAACGATTTCACGTGTTTTCAGTGAAAAAGCCTATGATTATGTTATCATGCTTAAAAGGGCACACGTGTCCTGTTCAACCTGTAGGCAAAATAGATTTTTTTTTAAAAGGCATTCGCTTATCCTAGTACTTTTAGGACGAATTACCCATGTACCTTGCTGTAGCTCCAGAAACAATTACCCCAGTACCACACAGAGGAATTACCCTAGTACCAAGAATGTATTTCTGGTCCAGCCCATGTCTACATAAGCATGTCTACATACTTAAAATATTGAACGCGTGATTGACATCACAAATGACTTGATCAGGGTCAATGTGATTAAGTGATTGAATTGATTGACTGAAAGATTGAATCTGTAAATAATTTCAGGAACAGTGAATTATTTGTCAGTTATGAGAGGAGAAACGTATTCCCCGGTCAAAACTACCATCAAATCATGTGTCACACTAGTATACTATCACATATCAGTGTAGCAAGTGGGCATGGGCGAGCAGGTGGTTGTGGTCGAGCAGGTGGGTGTGGGCAAGCAGGTGGCTGTGGGTGTCATCGCCAAGCTGCCTGTGTCCTTCACTTTACGCCTCCACCAAAAAAGTGTGTAGATTGCGGATCACATAAGCTAGGCCACACTGAATCCTGTTCAGAACACCTTTGATCATGCTACAATGATGTGTAATGCTGAAGAAATTGATGGGAGAGTGCATGGGACGCTGAAGCGAATACGTAGGCCTACTATAAAAATGTACAGGGGCAGCTTTCAGAAATTGGCACCAGAAATAGCAAACCATCTTTCTTCTACTAATACCAAAAACACTAACCCTATATTTTCAGGATACATTATATTTGGTATAATCTGTATAGATGATATCTCATGATCTATATTTGACCTTCTATTGACCTCATAATAGGTGGGGTTTTAAGGTATACATGAAAGGGTGTGCAAACAATTATTGACTCATTGATGGAAGGTGGGTCGGGTGGCGGCTAACAGATTTCCCCATTTTTAGGCTTTCATAAAAACAAAGCCCTTCCTCCTTGGAAACGGACTGAAATGAACTATGCTCAAAAATTACTGGTGGCCATTTTTTTTTTGGGGGGGGGGAGGGTTTAGTGGCAACCCGTTTATCTTTGCAATGGCCTATAGTGGACTAGGCTTGCAAATCCCTTTCATTTGAGGTACAAGATGACAAGGAGTGATGAATAAAGCATTTTGTTTTTTTCTCTCAAAAAACGATGGTGGCCATTTTGAATTTTTGGCTTTGAGACTCTTGGAAGATGATGTTCCAGCTTGGCAGGTGTCTCAGACAGTCTGGCCTCTAAAATCCCTTCATTTTGATGTATTACATGACTAGGAATGTTGAATAACATAGGTTTCATAGGTTTTCTCAAAAATCAATGGCAGCCATTTTGTTTTTGTAGTTTTCACAAGGAAGGAGCCATTTTTGAGCTTGGCAAGTGTAATTTTCGGATTCAGCACACCCAAAATACCCCAAAAAGTGATATTGCCTGTTTGTACTTTAAAATGCCCCTTGGAGGGATCAGAATGATATTTGTGAAGATTTTGTCCAGTCTATTACCCTTTCTGGCCATGTTAAAACATAAATAAACCTTACCAAGGTGTACATATTATATGTGTCTTGACATGTAATATGTTAGAAATGTCTAGATGCGACTATTAAGATAATTCTAATTGACATTTCAATACCGATCATGTACGTCATGTGACGTACATGATCGGTTGTACAGCAATCCACTCTCCTTTTGGCCCCTTTCTGACCATGTCTAAAGCATAAATCAATCCTAGCAAGGTGTACACATGATGTAAGTCTTAACATGTATAATTTTACACATGTAAAGCAGTGGGTAATAAGAAAATTTTACATGACATTCCAAGCCGATCATGTATGTCATGTGACATACAGGATTGGTTGTACATTGAGCCCCCCCCCCCTTTGGCCCCTATAAATATTTTGGGATTTTTCTTTTCCTAATAAACTCCCGAACTACATTACAGCCAGTAGGTATGGTTAGATGGGTTAAATAGTGGAGTAAATGAGGCCTTAGGGGGATATTGTTGTTTTCCGATCATGTACGGCCGCCGATCATGTACGGCCACCGATCATGTACGGCCACTTTTTCAGTTGCACTGATTTGGTGAGAGTGAGTCACATGGTATATTTAATAACAGAGGAAGAGGGGCTGTATGTTAATTCTAAGGGGCCGCTAATATTTCAATGAAATTTCGTGGGTGAAAGATCTACCATATTTCTGCAAAAGTGCCATTTCATTACTATTTGATGAGTGTCATCTAAAGGACAACTAGCGAATGGCCACAAACAAGGACCATAGGATGCACTTTTGCAAATTCTTCTATTGTCAATAGAAGCTGAACAGTAAAATTAATGCACATGGTCACCTCAGTTGCACTGTCATAAGGGGGCCAATTTTAGAGTGCCTGCCATGGCTGCTACTTTGAGGGCAGTGGTGCGGTTCTTCCAAGTGACTACTGTAATGTAGACGAAAATCCATTTTTAGGTCTTTAGAATTTAATTTCTCTCCATCAGTTTTTTTTTTTTTTTTTTTCCATTTTAATGTAACTGATGCCTAGAATACAAAGTTGATGAAAACATAACTGGTATGCCAGATGCCTGAGTGTGTCCATCTGTCAAGTTTTACTTTTTTTGAACCAGAGATTGATACTCAAAAATGAAGTTTCACTATCTTGAAACAACCCCTCAGGAGGCGTTGCATAAACCCTGAGTCAACTATGATTACGCATAGAAAGCAAGTATTTACAGCAGAAATATCAGAAAAGTGTTAAGACATGATTTGCTCAGTCAACCATGACATATCAGGTAAGCTCCAATACCGAGGTTGCAGGTTCCTTAGTAGGGGGCACCATCAACAAATGAGATCACTCCCTGGGCTTCACTGCGGAATTCTTAGGGGGCATTATGTAACAGCTTGTACCCATTGTGAGTGCTGTATCAGTGCTTATCTCGCCTGTTACCAGATCAAGCAATGGACACCCGCATAAGGCATCCAGCTTCCTCGGTGTACAACTGTGTGTGTGGTGGACCATGTCTGGCCCTATAGCTCAGTGGCTAGAGCACTGGTCTTGTAAACCAGGGGTCGTTCGTTCAATCCTCACTGGGGCCTATATGTAAGTTTTCCTTCTGCAATATCAATACCATTTGGTGAGAAGGTTTGAGAAATTTTAAAAGCCATTACATCATTATCTATCTGACTTCACTCTACTATGCCTGCTGCTGTGCCCACCTTTCATTTAATTTAATTTGAAAGACAAAAAACTGAGCTATACCCCCACTTGCTAAACAAGCTAACCTATAGGACTATCCCTCCAAAAAGCAGCCTGATTATCGAGGTTGCCAGATTATTGAAGAGGGACTTATCAGGATATGCCAGTACAAAAGGGACTTATAGCAACCATGCTGTAGCCCATAAAGCATTGATGTCCCCTAGGTTTTACCGATGCCCCAAATGCACGTAAATAGCGTATATCAACCTTTCAACGTTTAATGAGCTATGTAGGGTCCGAATTCTGCCTCTACAAGCATTGGTACATGACTGATTTCCTCACGCCTGAGGTGTGCCAAGCCCTATGCTGGGAGAGTGACCAAGCCTTTCACCACAAGCACTTCCTGTATTGCACCACTCCTGTAGGAGTTGATTTGGTTGGTATGTGGTCATATTTTAACTTACTCCATGCAGGGCGAGCCGTAGTCCAGTGGGTTAAGTACTGAGCCTGAAGCATTGCTAACACTGTCCCATCCAAACCTGGCTTGTACATGAACGTATGAGTTAGGGGGACTCCTGCTGGATCAACTCGATACTCACCTTTTGAGTTTTCCAGCAATAGAGAGAAGTGATCATCAGCTCGAAATTATATCGAATACCGGGTGGAAAGACTTAGCAATGACCTTTAGCAACCCACGTAAAAGCTCATTAAACGCAGACGTAGTAGTGCTGAAGGCATAGGATACGTCTGCGTTAAATGAGCTTTTACGTGGTTGCTAAAGGTCCCTAATAGTCCAGGAGAAACTGGGATGAGAGACACAGACGTTTCCAAGCTCTGTAAAGAGCGTTTAATACACTGTTACGAACAACTCCCCAAATAAATAGTGAAGCCTATGCAACCACTGGTGCTACTGCTTCACCATTTATTTCAGGGTCAAATTATTTTCAGAATCGCCTTAAAATAGATTAGGCTGAAGGAATACCATATTAAAAACAAACATATTTAGCATAGCTTTGTCTGGGTCTAATAGGAATACAGAAGGGCCCTTTAGCAAACCGCGTAAAAGCCTATAAAACGCAGATGTAGCACTGCTGAAAGGATAGGATACGTCTGCGTTTAATGAGCTTTGACGTGGTTGCTAAAGGTCCCTAGTGTGTATATTTGCACACAACTACCTTCTCTTTATAATCAATGTATGTGTTAGATAGACTACACCTGGACACGGCTCTTCCATATAACCACTGCCCCACAGGGTCAAGACGAGGTGTTATACACCGAGTCGCTGACCAGTGGGCAGTGGGTATATGGAAGGACCCTGGCCAGGTGTTGTCTATCTGACTTAACCCTCGGGTATACGATATACCCAACGTGTGAGGCCTTTGTCTTAGCCGCCCACCGTGGGTTAAGTTATGTTACCATGATTTTAAGAAAGGACAAAGACTCCCAGTTTCAACATCACATGTGAAGTATTTATTACATATACAGGACTCCCCATGGGGAGCAGATTCCATTATCTTAATCACCTCTGTTGCAGTATATCATATGTGGATACTCTCAGAAAAAAGATAACCTTCAAACCGTAGATGGATATGATTAGGAGGTTCCGGTATGTGCAAGTACTTCTATAAAATGATATTTACATGAGAGCAAATCCAAAGGGGATACGATTATATTCTCAGAAATTAATATTGCACAGAAAAGCAAGAGTCGAATATTTATAAAGCTCTATGTCCTTCTTACAAAAGGACACCATTTGAAATAATTAAATGATATCTCATATTAATTATCAACATGTGAATGGCATTTAAACAGTGAGGTAATCCAGAGTAAAAGTATTATTGATGGGAGGCTTCTCGCTAAATAATCTTAATTCTGTCACGATCCAATGCGAAAAGGTTTCACACCTTGAAGTTATAACAATACGGTTATATTGTAAGTCTTTCACTCGGCCGAGCTTTTAAATGAGCTTCTATTTGTAAATCACATTAGTATGGTATATTGTTACAGATACTGAGAGCTAATATACAGCCATATCTTACAATGTGCTGGTGATGTACTATTTGTTGATTTGTTCTCTGAAGGATCTCACAAGGACGAACACAACGCGTAATACGGAGACTTTTCCCAAAACCCCTCACTGGATTTACTATAGCACAACAGGCCCCTTCACTTCCAGTTAAGACTAAAAAATATCACCACGAAGAGGCAAAGCTCTTGAGACATTTACTTTTAGAAAAATAGAACATCAACCACACATATCTTGGCTGGCATTGGATTTCAACATGAATCGGCAAAATCATACAGCAGAAGTTGCCATGGTGATACAAAGCATAATACAAGGAACTGAAGTGTTACTAGTTTCCAAAAGGCTTAGGCACTGAATATAATCTGATATAAAAGCATTCTGATGTTAGCCCAAACCTAATATGTCAAAAGCTTCACAGGGCAAGTGTTAAATTCTATCTGACTATATTCTGTTCCGCAATATAAGATGGTCCCAAATTAAGTCATGTATTCTAATTGTTACATAGTATTTTTCAACGAATGTTTTTGGAGACACTAACTTACTTTTTCGTATCAGCCCTAATTCCAGATGAGCAGGTACGCAAAGGCATGTACTCTATGGATTTCCACTTGGATCACAACTGAACGTAAACAGAGGTCTTTTCAACATCCATACACATTATAATGATGTCAGGGGATTGCCCAACACGGACTGACACTCACATGTCTGCGGTAGAGGCTACCAGATTATGTTAATACAATGTAGTACTTTAATGTACCACCATCAATCATATCATATAGCGTCAACATGAAACAATTGAAAGCATTTTAACCACGTGAAACAGCCACGACCGAACAAAATAATGTATAATTCATACATTGCTTTGCATTACTAGTAACTCCATTAAATACCAAAGAACAAAGAATCGTTTATAACTCATAATGCTACGCAATACACATTCAATAGTCAACGACTATTGCACTTTGAATGACTTTCACCGAATTTCTAAAATCTCTACTTTTCTTCATTTTCCCCTCTTAATACCGAAATACACAGCTATATCCAGACATTACTGCAATGTCATTGTCTCGTTAAACCTTGGTTCAGAAGGCGTACACTCAAGTGAAATGTTGTCTTTCCGTCGAAAGCTTATCCCATTTTGATGACAAATTGAACACTATTCCTCGCAGGGAACCTATTCATGATAATCACTTTCTCAACACATACAAGCCTATACCGAATGACGACTGGACGCTAGTTCCACTTAAGGCTCCCAATTTAGTTTAATGAAAATAAAAATTTCTGACTAAGCCCACCATTTTGTGACATACCCCATGATTTAGTGACATACTAAAAGAATATTTTATTGCAATATTTAGGGCCCCCAACTTAGAGGAGATAAGCCATACCATGTGCCATCTTCTCTCGTGACTATAATCCACCTTAAATGACTTTGCCTGAGCGTACTCGTTTGCTCCTTTCTTTTGAAAAACTTCCAATGTAACTGAGAATTTCGTTTCAAATGCAAATAAACTACCCCCCCCCCCCCCCCACACACACACCTTTGTGAGAACTAGACAGAGCTGTACATTGTACAGCCATATGCAGACGCCGACTCCCAGTACACGTACACAGCCGCCACCTGGTGTGCAGCACACACACCATTCAGTCACACATTGAACCCACAGATACAACTGCATTACACAATATGTACACTACATTTTGGCATTTCAGTTTTCATACATGTAATTTAAAGACATTCACTTTCTAAAATAGACATGGCAATATATACTGGAGGTCCAGTTATTAGCAAAGAGAGACTAGAGGAATGAATAAAATGCAGCAGTGGTTGTAAGTGGTGTACCCCATGTCCACCAGCCTGGTGCCCTAGTTGTAACGTCAAGCTTCTGTAGAACAAGGACAGTTAGTTATCTGGGATATTCTACCATATTGGTAGCATTATATCAATCAATGTTTCATCCAGCAATTTAATACAAGCTTTGAATTATGTCCATACGAATGGATAGCACAAGTTGTACATATAATGTACTTCACTGCTTGACTGAAACATCGTGTATTGCACCAAAGTTGATGAACAGGGGATATACCGATGCAAGAACGTGTGACACAACAATAAATGTCAATTTGAAATCTTTAAGCGTAGTTTGTCGTTTTAAAAGCTGTAAAATATAGGCACGTTTATCTTGGTCTGAGCACTTTTTTTTTTACGTACATGCATATAAAAAAGGCGCCTTGAATGACCAGGTTATAAGTTTACAATGCATGTCCCATGTATGTACAGTTTTGACCTATAGGGGAGAAGTATGTATACACGTACATATGTCCATATGGTGTGTATCGGTCTGATGCAGGTTTGTTAGAGGCATGCCATTACAAATACTGCACATCACAACTCACTGTTAACATGCATCCAATACTCGTCAAGTTTGGTTTTGGAGACTGATACTAAACACCTTCGCTTTCATCGTTTCACAAGCTTCGGTATCAATGTTTCTTCCTTTTGGAAATTGGGGAATAAATACACTAGGGACTAATAAATAAGCAATTATCACCAAAGACATCTGGCATTGAACTTGGACTGCCACTCCCTCTATGCATACAGATGGCATCTACACCACAGGGCATCGTTATGTAGAATACTCAGCAGAGTTGACAGGTCTTCCGAGGAATTTATGTTTGAATTTACTGCCAGTACATTTCTCGTGTTTAATTTTTTGCACTTTTCATTTACACACACACATAAATATACGCGGTTGCAGTGAAATCACACTCGAGGGATATCCACCATGTGTTTTTTTTTTCTTTTTCTTCTTTTTCCTTTAATAATACAGTGACAAAATCCCAAGATAATTCAGATGCATATGTCATTAATCGTCCTGGTCTATCTATCGTCCTGCCCACCTTGGGGGGCAGTGGGCTATACCTGAGCTTCAGTCTCTACATTCTTCCATCACAGCATTAGGTCGTCATGGTTTCCACCTTGGGTGTCCACGGTAATCAAATTTAATTAATTACTCTAACCCTGTGACTTAGACAACTTGTCATTTGGCTTTCAACTACCCTCCCAACCCCACCTTCTTTTCTATCCTCCCCATAAGATACCATATATTTAATTAGATTAGAAGTACCATTTTACAACATGTTGACTTCTTTCCCAGTGGAATGGCAATCTTTTATACGGTATGCATAATAAGCCCATATATACACATTGTTTTCCTAATATTCATCACATACTCTCCACATATACACGGACAAAATAAAGTTTCATTTCTGTTAATATTTTTTTCTTACCTACCACCAATTCTTCTTCATGATAATGATAATTGATCATCAATCTCAAGAATAAACAGTTTTCTGTGTTTATTTTCTCCTTTTGACAATGCTGGGGCGCCCCTTGTACGGAGCTGCCGGGTGTGCGGCGTGTAGCTCCGTGGTAGGTGTCCTTGTGTGGAGGCGGTACGGCATGCAGCCCGGGGAACTCTCATGTCTCTTTATAAACTCTACTAATGGCTACCATCTGCAGTCCAACGCCTTCCCTCAGCACCATGAGAAGAATGGAGCTCGCTTGCCAAACTTTTGCGTGAATGTGTTTTCTGAGGACTGCCTCGTCCGCCCTTTGCCGTACGTTTTCCTACTCCGCTCCACCACGACCACCGGCATCTGGACCAGCTGCACGGGCGACTTGCCGTCCTTCAATGCCTGTGTCAAGTTGAGGATCTACCCGCACCAAACACACACATGTTAACTCATTTTTAAAACACAATTTTAGTAATTTTTAGAACAAAGTAAAGATTACTTACATCCAAAATCAGCTACAGACTTTCAAACTACGTTTATACCCAATGAAGTTTTAAGTACGAATATTTTAATATTCATTTTAAATTAAACTTATAGCTATAGAGAAATGGCAATTTACCATTAGCATCGGTATCTAAGGTCATGTTAATGATGACATAAATCTATGAATTCTAAGTCAATAAAGGCGCACATAGTACAAGAAAGGTAATATAATTGGTTGATGTGGTCCTACATGATCTTATATATGTAATGTATTAAGCATTTCTGAATTATAAAGTTCCCAACGGGGATACCTTACCTGCCCTCTTAATACAGACATCTGCTTCTCAAATGTATGTTTGTCAAATCCTTTGTCAGTCTGAAAGATGGAATATACATTTCAGCATTCAGACTATGTTTACTGGGAAAGAGACCGAGAACTATCAAAACGGTGCAGCGTTTTCACTGACATATGGTAATCACAGGCATTGCTCATGTCATGTTTGTATCATGGTAATGCAGCATCGAGAGCAACACGCTGCAGAACAGACCTTAATGGCGAATGTGAACTATGTAGAACTCATTATTCGCGCGTCAAGAGACACCCTTACTCTTATTAAGTATCATCGAGATATTACTTTTCTTTTACCTTGAACAGTTCGTAGAGTTCGTCACAGAGGTCCTGCACAAAGTTCATGTCTGAGAGCTGCGGCAAGACCAGGTCGCGGATCTCCTGTGAGAAGGGCACCTTGGCCATGGCTAACCAGGCCCAGTGGTAGGGGTCTGTGGGACAAACATGGACTGTCAGCATACAGAGGTACATACATGGCCCCCAGTGGTAGGGGTCTGTGGGACAAACATGGACTGTCAGCATACAGAGGTACATACATGGCCCCCAGTGGTAGGGGTCTGTGGGACAAACATGGACTGTCATCATACACAGGTACATACATGGCCCCCAGTGGTAGGGGTCTGTGGGACAAACATGGACTGTCAGCATACAGAGGTACATACATGGCCCCCAGTGGTAGGGGTCTGTGGGACAAACATGGACTGTCAGCATACACAGGTACATACATGGCCCCCAGTGGTAGGGGTCTGTGGGACAAACATGGACTGTCAGCATACACAGGTACATACATGGCCCCCAGTGGTAGGGGTCTGTGGGACAAACATGGACTGTCAGCATACAGAGGTACATACATGGCCCCCAGTGGTAGGGGTCTGTGGGACAAACATGGACTGTCAGCATACAGAGGTACATACATGGCCCCCAGTGGTAGGGGTCTGTGGGACAAACATGGACTGTCAGCATACACAGGTACATACATGGCCCCCAGTGGTAGGGGTCTGTGGGACAAACATGGACTGTCAGGTGCAGCTTTTTACCATACAAAACGTATATGGTCTCAAAAGGCATGCATTGGCCGAACTTACGAATTTGATGTACCGATTAAACCACAAGATATGTTCAATTTAGTTTGTTTCTCGACTTGGAATGTATGTAAATTCAAGGAGGCCATAAATTTGAAATTCATTGAATAGGGTTTACTCAGAAGATATATACATATCCAGTCTATGCTATAAATTCCTAAATTTGCTTTCGGTATTTGTGATAAATGCGACTCACATGCTCTCCACTCGTCAGGATGTTTGTAGGGGAAGGCGAGGCCGTTGTCAATAGCGGCTATCGTTATCTCAGGCGGCTTCACAAGGCTCCAGTCTCCATTCTGCCAGAGACAAAAGTCACAATTAGCAAATTGTCTCGATATCTTTAAACTGAGCACGTAAAAAGTTTTCTACTTAAGATTCAACATTCTAGACATTAGATAAGAGGAATACGATGATATCTTCCTCCAACTCAAGACCACCCTGTCAATCATAATTTCATTATACGTACTGCATGAAATATATGGAAGACTATTATAAAAGATGCCATGACTCCATTTGACATTAAAGTTGGTATCCCAATTGGGGTGACTAGAATTGACCCCTCTCAATAATTACCTGAAAGTCTTGAATGTATACTTTTCTTTTCAAATGTGTACTTAATTCTGGTTACCAAGAGTCTTAAATTAATATAAAGTGTGTAATAACATCTAGATCTACAGCTTTCATGGAGAAAACTCAAGCATTGGCAAACCATCTGAGATATGCTGCCACCTGTGCAGATGTCAATGCACTAATGTGTTCATGAATGGGGCTGAGCTACTGGGTCTGCAATGGGAATATCTTGTAAACACTATACACAGCTGCCAACTTGTGGTTGGGAAGAGAGGCATGCTAATTGCTTTATTTTTGACTGCTCAGTGAAAATTCATTTTTGCTACTGTGTGGGGATTTTTGTATGGAAATAGTTCTCATAGAGCTTTAATACTTTCACATATGTCTTACAACATCAGCATGCTTATCCCCAGGCTGGAAATGGAAATTCGTCGCTGCAATAGTTGGGATACCAACTTTAATATAATTTCAGGACTAAAGGGTTATAGATATCGTACCAGTAGTATCGAAATCTGGGTCATCATTTGTTAATATGTATCATTATAGAAATAAACTCATCATGTCAGTCAGGGATGAAACATAAAACCCGGTCATCTGATGAAATGTAATTTCCTTTTTTAACCTGATCAGCTAAGCTATTTTTCACTACAGCATTCTTCTTCACATAGGGCTTCCTCATAGTTGTCTGATCTTGTTTCACGTCAATTAAAGTCACCCTAAAAGTGGTTTTTTTCTTCAAAGGCACTACCATCGCAACTAAGTACGTCTATTTACCAAACGTTCCAGTACCTATTGCGCCACTAGGCCTGCCATGCTTTCTATTCTATTTCTTTCTATTTACCAGGGAAAGATGGTTTGGCTCTAGTTGGTTCTTATTATTTGGTTTTCTATATGTAGGCTTTCTCTGATCTTCTATATACTATATCATTGACTCCTTTCCCATCCCTGGATTACCCTATAAATTTACCAGGCAAAGAAATGGTGGTCTAAAATAAAATACTTCTAAACCAGACAACCTAACAAGCACCCTTCTTATTACAAAAGTAACGGAACTACGACGCATGAAGTCAACGTATCTGTCTGGGACTTCACCAGATTCAGATGAAATGCAGACTTCAATCGACAAGAGTTTCTACTTGTGCACACAAAGCACCATTTACTCCTTGCCTCCCCCCCCCCCCCCAACACCCCCACTTCACAGGAAACGTTTATCTCAGGTTATTTATCAAAATAGGCAAAATTTAGACAAAAAATAATAATTTTACGCCAGTGTGAGGCACGAGTGCAAGTTGATACAGCAATACACGAGGCAACACCACGGGTCGCCAGTTGATGCCGCGACCCGCCTGTTGATTCCTTAGTATTTACGAGGACAAGGCTAAAAAATAAATTGTCTGATATATAATTAGCCTAGATTTTCAGATAATACATATAACCTGAAACAAACCTGTAAGCCACACGAGTAAGAGCCGGTCGGCCAGAGGTGCATTAAGTGACTTTCAGCAGCAGCATACAAGGTCACAGATGACCTTGTACATGGCACACAGCTCATTGACACTAAGGGCATGCTCTGGGCGGATGCAGAAAGGTGTTTATATCCTTGATATAAAAAACAACCTTTAGATATGTATTGATGACAACGTTCAGTTAACCTTGCTGACGGCATATTCTCACCTATATGTACCAATGTAGGCGTTTCTATGAAGGTAAAAGGACTATGAATGGCTTAGATGGGGACTGTTGCGCCATGACGATATGGCTATCCTAGCCTGCTGTGGATTGACCCCTGCATTCATGCACCGCCCTTATTCATCGTATATTAACTTGTAATACTGCCCTTATAAAGGATTAATAATTATTTACAACTGTATTCCACTGAGTGACCAATTTCATTGCGGGTAAGGCAGAAAAGCTGCGTCAGGGAAGCAGCTGTACCATTTACAATGCAGCATTACTTACTACTAAATCTCAGTGCTCATGGAAAGACATTCTAAGTTGATTTGACAGTGGTATAGACTAGACCCCCCTCCCCTTTCCTATCAGAACATACTGCGTAGCCATTACGGTGTGTATCACCAATAGCCAAAGGTACAACCCTGTCAGTTCAAAAATAAAGATGAACAAAGCAGTTACGGTAGGTCCAGGTAGCAAACGGATGGTTAGTGTGGGTATCTCTATTTGCGAAACAACGAAAGGTATTGCTGGACGAACAGGTAACCCGGTAGATATGCAAGCAGAAAACAAAATGGTTTTAAAAAAGATGCAGTTTTCCTGTAAAGTACCGGGTACTAGTTAGTATATCCAGTGCCCGACATTGTGTCTGATTGTTTAACATGCCCTCAACAAGCTGTTAGTGACAGAGCAATACATACAGATTGATGTTTGGTGTGAGTTAAGTAAAGTTTCTGCTAAGACATTATGGATATGTTTCTACTGGAATGTAACGAAGTGGCATCTTTTGGGAATTGGCCTACGCGTAAATGAGCTGAATCTATGCTGGTGTATTCATCATGTACCCTTCTTGCTACAGCTGCATGCCTCACACCTATGTAACACAGACACTAGGTACTCAGAGGTTAGCAGCAAGTCAAAAACAACACACAGTACATTTAGCATGAGTGGAGGGTGGTGTAGACTTTCAAAATGTCGACTATTGGTGGCTCTATAGAATTTCTCCATTTTTGTCAGCTTCTGTCAAACAAATTTCAATGATCACTCTTTTTGACAATCTGATTTGAAGCTAGTTTCCTCCATCCCTAAATTTGCTTTGGACTTCTCCTACATTAGATTTTGGATGAGTCCATTTCAAATGCCAGGGGTGGAAGGTAAAAGTGCCATTTCACACATGTTGCTTGTCTACAATACCTTGAACATTAAACGTTTTTCTGGTGTCTGTCCATAAATAGCAAAAACCTGAAAAATTCCAAAACGGGACAAACCCCATCTGCATTGTAAAAACACAATTTTCTATTATATAACCAGTGTAGAATCTCGCTCTCCACACAATATCAACATGGTTTATCCACATGCAGTCACAAAGGAGCACGGTCTATTCTACACCACAACATGGTAACGTACCGTCAATCCAACTATAATCTATAAAGGATAAACATCGCATCGGGGTTAGCCACATTTGTACCACAGCGGCAAAAAAAAACACGTCAATTTTCATAATTGTTGCAGTGCAGTTTCATATATAGGTAACAGAGAAGAAAGAAGATATTCTTGTCGCAGATAACTGTCATTTTGGAAATTATACAAACCGCACCAAATAATGATAATGATAGAAGTATGTTAAAACGATTAAGTTGAAATTAAAATAATCATATGGTTGGAATAATGCAGACAAACTTTCAAAAGAGCGAATGCTTTGATATGCGAATAATATGTACATCTGCACCAAAGGCAGACAGCACGTTGGTGAGAGAGAGACGCGGGTAAAAGTTGCCATGGTAACACTCACTTCCTGTTCCTCATCAGGTGCCACGTCCGGTTTGTCATATCTAATCAGCCAGTTGTCGTTGCCTCGATCTGCAACAGGACGAGCAGTTCATGAGAAAGCTGGCAAATTGTCAACATCATGCATTGTACCAATGTACTACAGACGTAAATGAATAGAAACATGCCGCCATTGGTGCAGTAATGATACACACACGTGTCACCTGCAGTGCTGGGACTGATAACACTAACACACCTTTCACATTAGCACTGCCGGCAGCAGGTGCTTAGTTACAGCTTGTGGCACCAGATGGCAGCACAGTTGTAAACACTCACTGTCATACATGTGCCATACTGCATGTACTGGGGTGGTTTTAATGAATGGCAAATGCCTCATTGTCACATTCTGAGCTGAAATAAGGGCGAGCGTTATGACTTTGTACCACACAACTACTGGTCAAATTGGTGTAGAGGTATTAATGGATCGTGACCTTGTGCAGATGGTGAATTAAGCGTACAAAGAGGATGCCCTTACCTGTGTTCCTAATGATATAATCTAAGACTACTAATCGCTCAAACTGCAGTTGGAACTGTTTTGTCGTTGACTCGGGTAGTGGCTCCGATTCAAATCTCCGCAGCCAGAAGTCAGCATCCTTGAAACTATTTACAAATAATTGGAAGGACCCCACCTGAAAAAAAGAAAAACCTGTATTATTGATAATCTGTATTTAGTCAAGAACCGGAATGAAAAACCAAATCTTATATTTTATGGGCATTTTTAACAAAGATGAAGAAAATGATTAAAGTTAAATACATTAACCAATATCTTTACTCAACATTATTCCAAATTCAATTACTAAAAGCCTTCTTCATTTACCTTGGGTGGGAGACCTAGCCTGTGGAATTTACGACCTATCTCTGGGAAGCGTTCTGCCACATTTTTCTTCGTTTTTGACTTGGCCCGGTCGATTGCACTGTAGTTAAATGTTTCACTAGCCAATTTGACAACCTGAAATAGAAATAACAATTTCAACATCACTAACGCAACAAGATACCATCACTTTAATAATATCTTTTTAATCTAAACCGCATTCCCAGACACCCTTCATTTTGATAAATATGAGTTCCCATATTCTAATACTCAAATCACTTTAAAATATTTGATTTTGTCTCATTGTGGTGAATACTATAATTAATTGCAGTTATATCTTCTCAAATTACATGTATTCATTAATGTTACCAATTTAATGTTGAAGACATCTTTAATAGGATCCCAGTATGTCCTTATTTAGGATTTAAATATGGAAGTCCCGGTCATACACTGTGTACTGTCGTTGGGCACATGCCATACTAGACATAGTAGACACGAGGGAATATGGAGGGCAGACTATGCTGAGGCTGGATCAATAAATCAATGGTGGCTAAAATACAAGACAGTCACCAAAATCCGTGCTTTTTTTTCGCAGTTCTTATCAGTGCTACTCCTGTGCCATTATCCGCAGCATCCACCATATGTTATACCCCCATCCTTCTACATAACACCTGCGGCTTTCCTGGTTAGGGTTTAGACGCATCTCGACATTGGATGATGACGCAGTAATATGTGTCTAGGGAAAGGAGCGACTTATATGTTGACAGCCTTTACTCTCCATATGGGCATTTGAATATGAACTCAAAAATGTTCAAGGCTCAATTTAAATTACCCTTTTTTATTTTGCGATACTGGTAATGTATACATGTACTATCTGTATCATAATTCTGTGTGGGTGTGCGCAGACCGAGGGGGGGGGGCATCAGGTTTGTACAAAATATGTATTAGAGACAAGGACAGACAGGGATTATATGAGAAAGGAATTAGCTTATCCAATAGCATGTCTTGTGCCATAACAGAATTGGCCTACCCATATTTCAATTAGATTAATTACATTGTGGCTCATGGTTTATGCATATGACAGAGCACAATTGCTATGTTTTATAGGAGAAGAGACGGGCATGTTACATGACCCATATGCATCGTGTTACAAGATTGTTGTGTGATTTACATCAGAATTGACCCAAAGCATAAGGATGGATACATTTAGACTATATTAATAAGGGGAAAATAACAATACAGCGCTGAATTAAGTTAAATGGCTGCAAAATAACATATTGTGTTACTTTCAGCAATCGGTTGGGTAATATGGCTTCTATAGCCACCACTTGCCATAATTCGGTGCCAATCGTGTGCTATCCACTTGCTCTGGCATATCCATAGCAACATCCCAGATGGTAATATTATCTAAGTTAACCTGGTTACTAGAACAAGTGGAACCCCCCCCCCCCCCGCCCCCTTCCCTCCACGTCAGTACTACTTATTTTGATATTGTAGTTTCATCAATAGTTATGACTATTACAGGTGAAACAGATTCTCTCCAGCCTCCAACCAAACAACTCTATCCCCAACAAGCAACCAAACGTACCCAAAGTAACCTTATTTATACTAAGAATACTACCGTTTATGGCATTTATGCTTCAGGCTTTTAGGGGATGTCACATTATCTCTCACCGAAGCCCTTCACACTCGGCCCACTATCATTGAGCCCGTCCATTTCCTGAGCTGTCTTTTCGCTGCCTGCAGACAAATCCTATTGTGAGGCGGGCCGGGTCTCAGCCTGGGTCAATGCCGCCTCACGGTGCCATGAGCCGCCGGGCACCAGCAGATACAGGCTCTAACTCAGCTGCCGGCCGTCTGGGGGCAGCACGGGCCGCACCCAGGATACCCCCCCCCCCTTTGTAAAGACCCCATGGGCTGTCCTTATCGCAGCTTCTCTGGGCTTTATCAGTTGCTGGAGTGGGTGAGGGTTAGGCTCTAGTGATAAGAGAGTGAAGCTGTAGGGGGGAGGTAGAAAGTCCTGAACTGTTCAGACCATTCAGAAAGCCGTTATTTAACCGATAGAATCGGCCATTTTCTTACTATTGCAAGAGAATGGGATTGCTTCTCCTAGTTTCAAAGAATATAACTGTTACTCCTGGTTCTGTGAATTGCCATGCTTTCAGTTTACCACAGAACGACTCTTTAGTTTTGAAAGTAGAAGTGCTGCTTTTGGAAAATAGACACAGCCCTTCCAACTGTGCTACTTCTTCAGCTGTTGACTTTCGTATTTTTCTTTAACAGATAATTAGCTTAAAGTAATAGGTTCTCACATCTTTTCTTTTACAGAACATAAGTTTAACGGAATAGATATTCTCACCGTTTTCTATAAAAGAAACCAACGGCCTGATTCTCACTGCTCCTTCAGTAGGTGTCGGCCCGGCACTCCGGGCCTTATACAGCGGGGGTGGGGAGTACTACTCACCTTAGTTTTGGGTACGACGTTGAGCTGTAGTTTCTGGTCCACCAGGGAGGCGCCTGCCTCAGACAGGTAGCCCTGGTTGGGGACGAGACAGCTGCGGCCGAAGCAGCACGGGCAGCACAGCTTGTGCATCCACTTGGTCCACTTGGGGTTAAGGTGACCGTACGGCTCCTCATCCTTAGGTTTGAAGACGCCCACGATTTTCTGCAAGATACAATGGGTGATTTGCCATGAGTAAAGATTATTAGATCTGAACAAAACTTGGTTGAAAACAATATTTCTTCAAGAGAATAATTTCTAATTCTACATCAGACCAAAAAAAAAAAAGGTGTGTTTCAGGCAACATGGTCAGAATTTCACATAGAGAGAACCAGGAATGAGTCGCGAATCGACAAATCGACTCGCGACTCACCAGAATGATTCAAAAATTTCTCTATTGACTAGGAATATCAAGAAGTTATTGCATATTCCTCTTAAAAGGCCATTTTCTGAAGTTAATCAATTATTCAGGCATCTGAGGTCACTGGGAGCTTGTTTTTCTTGAAAGAATTTGTAAAAATTGAGAAAAATAATCAATAAAAATCAAAAAAAAAGAAATATCTCCAAAATTGGGAAAAGAAAAAAAAAGGGTCGGCCCTTTTTGAATCTAGGGTCGGGTTGCCTGAAACACACTTTTTTTTTGGCCTCATAGACCAAACTTTAATGGTAGAACCTCGACTAAAAAACGTTTTCCATAAACATACTTGGCCTAGGCTTACTTCTCCATATGCAAACATGGCATAGGCTTACTTATTTTTGAGTTAAAACAGTATTTATTTCACCAGGTGATTTTCATAAATACAATTCAATGATCATATGTATGTAGCGGGTAGTTGACGTGATTCGTCCCAAGTCTCTCTACACTCCAACGTTTGGATCACAATTGTACATGTACGAGTTTTGCGATGTACAGCGGTGTACAGGTAACAGGTATTTGATAACGTTGATTAACCACAAAATTGGTGTACAGGTAACAACAATAAAATTAATTTGATTCATCACAGTATATAATCTGGTAAATATATATCAGGCTATTAAATTAATATAAAATAAGCTGCGGCAGTTCGCCCAAACCGATCCCAGTAGGGTTCCAGAATAGACCGTATACATATAAATTCATTGCACAGAACATTGCTAAAAATAGAAAAGACCCATACATTGATCACCAGTTATATCAGACTCAGTGACGAATGAATATCGACCTGAAGATTTAAAAAAACATCCTCAGACAATATCCTCAGGCAAAGGTTTTTCATTAGTACTGAAGTATCGAGGCACAGTTTATTCAACAGATGTGTTGCTTGATACGTCAAAACTGAATATATGGCGCTGCTACAGCCCACTTTGAGATAGTACAGACACAACATACACTTTTTGTACAACAGATGAATAGCCCTTGAAGACAATATGGATTGCAAAAAGCAGAGCGGCTACAAAAAGTTTAATCTTTATTTTGCGCATGTGCCTTCTGGGAGGTATATTATGTCCGCTGTGCTGCCGCCCTGTACGTGGGAGCTGTACACATACAGGATTGTTAGTGTGTGTGCTACAATATGATACATGTTATGGTGTGCGATGGTATTGAGAGGTGTATAGCTATGAAATAGCCTCAGACGCTAGACCTGGCTATAACACTGAGTAGATGCATGCACTACTTTATATTCTACTATGGCCTATAGCCTGCATGTGTGTGCCTTTTGCTGTAGCTGCCTTTTCTTCATGACACCGCCCTCCCAAGGGAGGTGTCCCACCCCCTTGGCAGCCTCACCCAGTCAATTCCCTACAACTTTAAACACTTTGTTCTCAGCATATACATGTATTCTTTTGACAGGCAATTTCCGGTTTCACTGTAGCCCTTTAGAGATGTGGGTTTAGCATTATGTATGTCGCCGTGGGACTGTGGCGGGGTGTGTGAAGGTTGTTATCTCAGTATGTAGCCTTGTGCCACCTCGATACTGCCAGCTCTGACCACCTCTAGCCAGCTCCCACACCGGGCACCACACCAGGCAACAGCCACACAGCACGCACTGTGACCCAGAGCTATCACTCACTAGCCGGCATACAGCGCCTCACTAGCAATTCCTACTCACACGTTGTAGCGTATCTTTCCGAAGAGCAAGCAATTTCCTGCCCGTGTTCAAGCTGGTCCCACGTCCCTTACATATCACATCTCTACAGAGATTGTTAAAATGTCGTCATCGTAAAAGGCAGACACGGACATACTGCAGCTGGTATTACTATTATGACGTAGAGTGTAGATAACTTACAGTTTTGTCACAGTGCTACACGCCACAGTACTTTTGTTGACAGGTCGGGCATGCACAGCTGTTTGCACCGTACTACGCTCAATCATATGTCGTGTACTATTTATTTGGAGGGAAATCATTCACACGTATATTCATATGGGTACAGTTTACAGAGAATGTCTACTCACACTACTACCCCATTTCATATACTACTCACACCACTACCCCATTTTATATACTACTCACACTACTACCCCCTTTGATATACTACTCACACTACTACCCCATTTCATATACTACTCACACCACTACCCCATTTCATGTGCTACTCACACTACTACCCCATTTCACATAGGCCTACTACTCACACTACTACCCCATTTCATACACTACTCACACTACTACCCCCTTTCATATACTACTCACACTACAACCCCTTTCATGTACTACTCACACTACAACCCCTTTCATATACTACTCACACTACTACCCAATTTCATCTACTACTCACACCACTACCCCATTTCATGTACTACTCACAGGGGTGTCCCTTGACAGCCGAGAATAACGGGTATGTTTCCATGCAGATGTAATGACCATATAGGTCCGTCCTCATGCCCCCCTCCCGCGTAACCCCCGGCACCTCTCCTTGAGTCTGGCCTTCCTCATGCCTGATTTACTGCTCAATAAAAAACCGACCACCAACCGATCTTCGGGGCACCCTGCAGATTTACGCACTTACTGGATGACAGTAAAATTAGTTCTGTACAAAAACAATGTTGTTATTTTTTATTTAAAAGGCGTGAATATTGGGAGAACTGTGGAAGCATGATTTCTACATGGCATCTATACATGGTCCTTATAAATGGCTCTGATTTATTACTATTTGAGCCCTTGTGGGTTGTCAGCTCATACCGAGGGGACACATGGTTCTAGGACATCTTCAAGCTGAAATATGATAGCTTTGAATCAGATAGTGATATGTCCTACTACTGCTGGGCGCTACATGTATGGCAGGGGCAGGGAGAGACCATACATACTTATAACAGTACTCAGCCTCTATAGCCCTTATTGGTTCTTTATAAAGCTGTAGTGAGTGGTCCAGGTATAGCATTTCTTACTAATCATGTCTAGGACATTGTAGCTTAGCTTCATCTAGTAGATATTGATGAGTGGCATCTATGGAAATCAATACTGAACTTTTAAGATAGATACAATTCAGAGTTCGCGAGCAGACTTTTCTTTGCAGTTGTGTGCCAGACACAGGGCGTCCTTTCTCACGTCTATATATACCCGGTATATACTAATGAGGAAAAGGTTTGTGACCGACACAATGGCCGATCCGTACTCTGCACAGCCCTGGCCATACTCCAGACGCTGCACCCCCAGCACACAGGTTCAGCAGAGTGGTTTAGGCAAAGGTCATACCTTGTCTTATTAGTTTATTTAGAGACGCAAACAAGTTTAGAGAAGGGCAGGAAAAAAGATCAAAAGGAAGCAATGGAGTGTGGGCGTCTTTTTAAGTAAGCGCATAAAAGGAGAGGATGCGTACATCTATCTAAGTTTACATGTACAGTTTTTATATTCAATAGTCCTATTTATAAGTAACATTGCAACTGCTGATGCCATTTCAGTGAATGAGCAATATTCCCAAAATGTATGTATAAAATAAAATTGATAGAATGCAAAAGCACTGCCAAATGTGGCCCAGTGAGAAAACCAATAGTTCAATGAATTCACTACGGGGAAGCCACTGCCCAATGAGAGAAGCCACAATCAATGAGGGAAGGTACTGCCAAAATGGAAGCAACTATCAATGCGGAAAGGGGACTGTTTAATGAGAAAAGTCACTGCCAATTAGGGAGCCCCTACTAACGAGGCAAGTCACTTCCAAAGGGAGAAGTCACCGCCAATGAGGAAAGTCACTGGCCAATTGGGAAAACACCATCCAATGAAGAAGCCAGTCTGAACGCCCTACAGTCGGTGAAATGTTTCATATAATGGTCATCACCGAACACAACCATGGCGCCTTGCCATACGACCCCATCTCGTATATCATTCATCTATGGCACCGTGACAACCACAAACTACAAGACACCATTAGCGGAAGCCAATGTCAACCACTGCCTACCCACCCACCGACATCATGACATTACCCCAAACAAGGGGCGGTTCTTTGACAGGACAAGCCAAATGACCTTGGATCAAAAATAAAGGGGCTGTGGCTGCAGTCCTTGATCTGGTTCCTGAAGGTTATACATCATTGATGACGCCCATAATTACCTTGTGTATCCCCATCCCTATCCGCTCTCACCCCTGTGGTTATTTCTATGATTGAAGGGGCATGGATAAGGACACGCATGGTATCCTAATAATCTACAGTCTGGTGCACGTTATGGCGAGGAGCAGGGTGGTTGGCAGGTGGATAGGCCAGTGTGGACATGTTGGCTGGGGGTAGGTGGGCTGATGATAAAGCAGCTAGTAGGGAGGGGGTGCTCGTGCAGCTTGGCTGACACAGTGTGACGGCTCAATGGTGGCCATGGGCGGTGAAGCCGCGGTCAGAAATGAGAACTGATCGACAAGGAAAAGGCCACTAGTGCAATATATTTTACAACAATGACATAATTCCCTATATTCACTGTGGAATTCTAAGGGTACATTATGTAACAACTGGTACCCATGTGGCCGCTGTTATCAGTGCTAAGCTGGCTAGTACCAGCTTAAGTAATGGATGCGCCCACGGGACGACCAGATCGACCCCTATAGTCTCCCCTAAGCCACCTGGGGGCACAGAGAGGTAATAACTAAGTACATTTACCCAATGTGATCCTTATCATCATGATCATAATTATACTGAATGTAGCACGTGCCTTCATGGTAGTCACTTGTAAAATGTGTTGTCACATTGGGTTACACAATAGTTAGGTCAGACAGCTTGGATCACCCACAGTAGACATCAACCGATACCCCCTATAGCATCTGACATTCCTACAGGAGGCCACCCCAGCCTCTTAACCCGACATTATCAGCCACATAATAGAAGAATGCCAGCGCCATCAGCAGAGGCTGGCACCATAGGCTATTAGCCGAGCACCCCGATACACAGTGTTACATTATGTACAGCCCACCGTCTTAGACAGCGCTGAGATTGTACTGCAACCACTCATCATGATGCTATTCCATCACATCTACTTCTTTGGTATGTCATTTTTTTCTAGTTAATACATCATACACTTTGATGTTCTCCTATGATGCTGTGTGGAAAGCTTTCAGTTGGGTACTTACGTGTGCTGACCGATTGTAAGCATGGCTATATGTAGTAAGTATAGTACAGCCGCAGCAAGCCTGATAGAGGCCAATAGATTGCATACTGGGGATGTGGTTGTACTCTACTGTACCATATCTGACTTTATGACCCCTACTGATAGTTTTGTATGCAATATATATACAGGCTATTTTTTCTTCAGTTCTCCCAACTGTAGTATACAGATATTTCCACAATTCAACCATGGATATTTTATTTGGTCATTTTCAAAACCACATGAAAACGTATTCCACAGTTATTACACTATGTACTTCTATCGGGAAACCTATCTACGCTGTGCCCACTGGACGCGATGTTCATGTGACCAGCACAGACCAATCAGCACAGAGGGATGCCCCCAGGTGACCGCTGGTCCAGGCATGGTGAGGGTGAGGGCAGACAGAGTTATGAACTCAGAACTTACCGCTGCAGTAAACTCTGCCCCATACATCACGTGCAGTGTGCGGCTTTACTCTACATGGTGAGACACGGCCCTATCTATACCGACTGTTAAATCATGTACCCTCTGCCCCTTGCTACAAAACCACAGCCTAAGTAAGGAGTCTATTTGCAATCTCACACTTTAGAAAAGGGCGTTGAAGGCACAAACATTATAAAAAGGTTTTCAAGAGATGTGTCTGGTTGTTTTTGCTGTCCTTCAGCAGAAGAAAGGTGGAGCCTGTGGGCGTCCCATGTGTTACCAGGCACTTAATCACCAAGGCTACACAGTAAACAGTGCAGTGTGCCGAAAGAGGAACCCAGTCTAACTGTATTACAGATCCCGGCATGATCTAAGCACGGCCTGAAGACGACTCATGTCATACCAGGGGGTGACGCTCGGTTAGGGAAGGGACAGGGGGAGGAGCCGTGAAATTATTCCTGTGAAGTGACATTTCTCAATTGTTGTATTGTCCCAGAATGTTCCGTGCAGCTCTATGCAATCCCCCTGGCAAGGAATCCAAGGTACTGCCTGGGATCTTCCCTCTTTGTGAAATGTGCCTAGGGGCTGGAGCAGTGGGAGCAACCCCTTGTACAGACTGCACAGAACGCACAGTGACAGCAGGCGGCTTCATGAATATGGAGATGAGGCATTGTCTGGGGCAGGGCCCGTACAAGGGCTATGACGGCTACAGACACCTCTTACATGGGGCGCCCACTGAGACTTTATCTACAGCGATAATTCGGGTGGCTCCGTGCGCGAGGCCATGTTACAAAAAAAAGTAGTTATGTCCATGGAATTTCCACTATGAGATTTGACCAGGTACATGTACCATGCTCCCACACACTGAAGCTTGCCCGGAACAGGCTACATTGCGAGAGCAGAACCAAGATCTCACGAGATTGTCAGTGTACTCACAGAGGTTGCAAAAACAGGTCCACGCCAGTTAAGTCGCTATACACATACACGGTCTTCAACACCCGCCAATGCTGCCCTCTGGTGGGGATTTTACATCTGGTACAGGATCTCAGCAAATGCCGCTCACTCTCCCTTTAGAACACTTTCCTCTAACTGATACTATTTATGATACTTTTATTAGAACCAAGCCACAATTACATACATGTGATAGCACTGGGAATTCTATTATAATACCGTGGATATCAATAGGTTTTTATCATACTAAAGTAAATATGGAGCTAGTTACAACTAGTGATTGCCACTAGGACTCGGCTTCATTAAGGTGAAGTCATCAGTCATTACATGACGCCACCTCACCGGCCGGCGTACAGAGCAGCTCACAGAGTAGATTAGCTGTGGTCATGGCAGGGCAGCGGGAGCAGTGTGTGAGCGGCATGCTTCTACAGTATATAGAAGTTAGTCACGAGCAGATAGGGGGCTGCCCGGGAGAGCCAAGTCATTGTTATCAAGCCTGATAGATGCCGAAAGGAAGCTAGGTCAGGTCATGGCCACGTGTCCTTAGTAATGTAGTCATATATAACGATATACAAGGTATAGACTGGCCTCCACCTGAGCTGGTATTCAACCCGAAGACATCAGGCTCTCTTGGACATCAGATCTGTCATCAATCATTTTAGAGAAACAGTCCACCCAATAATAATCTCCTATTTATTGGCAGTCTTATACCAGCAGCTTGTAGACCCCAGGAGGCCATTCTGGATGTAATCGGTTAAGAGTTCAGTCAGTCAAATCATATTGGCAACATGTGTGGAGGTGTCGGAAAAGCGTCATTAAAATGTTAGGGTAGCGCGACCCATATACCGGTCCCCTAAGCCTGATTTTCTAACCAGTTAAAGTAGAAACATGGGATGGGAAGTATGTAGAAAGAGCTCCCCGAGTTATCAGAAGTTACAAAGGTAAAACTGCCTGGGTGAGGTATCTGGTAGTTAATAAGATTTGAACTAAAATGGTTTTTGTAGGGAAGTGCTGTAACGACCCCTAAATGTGCCAGTTTTGAATGCTGGGTTGCTTAAACGGGCGACTAAGGTTTTATTACTGTATTTCAAGGTTACAGGTTACCTTGGCGACTCCTTATAGCTATTGTCCACAATGGTTACTATTACGATCATACGCCTACTATAGAGACAACACTAGGTGGTTAGTGTGGCCCTGTATTCTTGCCATCGTCAATGACAGGCCACACTAACACAGTGTATGACTAGAGTCAGGTGAAAAAGAGCCATTTTAGCAGAGAATGAACACTGTAACATCCCATAGTAAGGTCTGGTTGTCATGGTTACCAGCGAATAGGGGCATGATGACCGCTAAGTGCAGGCCTGGTCGCGCTGACAGCGGCGACCTCTGGTGAGTAGACGGGGCGCTGACACGCCTGTGTGTGGAGATGAGGGATTAGGTAGGGAAATCTCCAAGCAGAGGAGCTTATTTGGAGCAACCTGCCAGCCCTGACACCCCCCATGAGAGAGGCGACGTAACATCAGTGTCGCTTTCCCTATTCAGAAAGCCTGCTCAATAGTATCAGAGCAATATCAATACCCCATGATGGTTAGCTGCCTGGACGAGATGAATAGTCTATAGATAGAAATGCTAAATGCAAGTGCTGTCTAACACTCTCCTCCTCCCACCCACCTCAGTCCCCAGGCTTCACGTCTCACATGTTCATGGACATTCCTCTATATTTCTTTGAATCACCCTCAGCTTTAACTCTCTAAGATCATAACTAGACTCTGAATCACATCCTCCTTTTCTCCTCACAATACAACACGCATTTTGCTCCCCTTAGTATGCCCTCTCACATCTTAATCCTTATTTTGGCAGACATCCCCCTGGCGATAAGTATGTTAAGAAACTCCCAATAATAATTATACATCCACTATAGACTCAATCGTATCCTTCATTCCCTCTACGATTCAGACAGCTTTGTCTAGTTCCCTGTATATATTCGCTGCCATGCCCGCCAGCACCCCTGGCTGACCCCCACCTCTCTCCATCCTCGTCCCACCCTTGGCGTCTGTCGGTGTCTGTGTATGGCTAAGGGCACACATTGATCCACCCCATGGGGTCCAGCCGACACCTTGCCCAGCCCTGCATCATGTACAGGGGTCTCTGTGTGGAAGCAGACCCGTTAGTGTGGCACAGTGTTTTAATGCACTTTGGGTACCATGATCCATTCATACAGGTCCTACGAGCGGTGCCGCATTCATACATCATATCCTACGGGGCTGATACAATCCCGAATGGTCGACATGATACGCCGCTTCGCCCACAAATGAATATGAAGCCTCGAAGCAGCCTTTGAAGAGCTAGCAGACATGCTGGACGTCCTACCATGGACGGGACTGGGGCTGCATATGGAGGGCATCATCTGGGATATGGATAGGGGGTCCAGTTTAGAGTATGTCTTATTTAACAGGTGAGAGTCATCAAAGTTATGAAAGGGTCGAGCTAGAGGGAATGATCATGTATCTTTCCCCATCTTTCTCAGGTTATCCCGTTAGGTAGATCGACGGGCTTTCGGATTCGTTCTATGCGAAACATGTAAATTATTTATGTAGATTGTGCGACATCTGGATTATCAATACCATAATTATTCGACGCTTTGATATTTCAGTACATAAAAGTTTAACTAGTCTTCAAAATCAAGAAGATTTCTGAAACATCCCCATGGGCTGTAGAAGGGAGCAGGGAGACACAGGTCATCTGCACCCCGCCCCATGACCGCCTCGTCCATTTGGTGGCGGCGAATCTGTCATCAGAAAAGGCCAGATCAATCTTTCTTATATCCCACACCCAGAAAATACCCTTAGTCCAATCCCACTGCCAACAGTCCACAGAGTGGCAGCGGAAATGGACTTCTGTGGCACCCAGGGGAAATGCGAGTAACTCCCCAGAAGGAAAGGAAGAGAGGAAAAATAAGGTGGGCTGATCCATTCATAGAAGGGCCGAGGTTGGCTGACTTGAAATGTCAATGTGGCAGCAGCCGGACTAGGTCGTTCTTCACTGTCAGGGCCTTGCTGCTCCGTAAGTTACGTGTACTGCATCGCCATACATAACAAGACCCCGTCAATGATGCCCTCCATTGCTAACTTATTTCAACTACAACTTTTTCTTTTGGCTTAGATCTAAAATATAATTATAATTAAACGACTGCAATTGTAGGGGAACGGGAAAGGGTACAACCTACTTATAATTTGCTACATTTCCATGAATGGCCTGATGTTTCCTCTTAGCCATCAAGTGTTTTCATATCGGTCTCCCCTTCCAAATATAGAAACACTATTTTCGCAATGAGACGTGAGAATATTGTGAACAAGTGCCTACCTTTGGTCAACATGACTGACATTGGTCCTAGCGTGGATCAGGGACACTAATCTGGGTGGCACGGCTTTCAGACAGGGTAAGGCCCCATCACAGGTCCCTGGTAGTCTACTCCTGGTTGATGTAAGCCCAGCCGGCACAAGACACTGCACTTAGCTCTTTGTTTACCGAGTGCATTTTTATGATCATGTCATAACTTGACAAGCAATAAGTGACCCTACAGTTTCTTCTTCACCATTTCATGGTTGGGATGGGGCTGAGGGAAACTAAACAAAATCATTGCATCCCTACAGTTGTAACATTCACAACACTCACTGTCATTTCGCAATAATTTATGAGTGATATACAAGCAGACCCTGCACCCGATTAGGGACATACACATGTATACAGTCATAGCTAGCACTTCGTACAACTATGAATCCATAATGTTGGACACTTCACTACGAGAATAAGCCTAAATCATATTTACACAATTTGTAGTTCCACCGATACCTTTACATATCGTAGATTCCAGACGGATACCATGAGTTTTAATAGCCTTTATTTTCGTGTTTTCAAATAACAAGTACATCATTATTCATTTTCTCCAATATATACGAAAATACAGGCAGGCTGGTTTTACGGTTATACATCCCATTTATGGCAGCAACTTAATCAACAATTTCTTAGTTTTTTTCGGCGCTGCTCGTTTTTAGGAACAGTATCAGTACAAAATAGCTTACTAGCTTACTAGACAATGAGAAATAACAATATCAGGTTTACTACTTTGAATTTCCAGCTTTACTATTAAAGAAAGGTATAAACCCCAAGGTCATCAATGCTCTGGTGGCAAAGATTGAATGTGTGATTTACATCACAAATGACTCAGGGTCAGGAGGATTAAGCTTGAATTGATCGCTTGAAAGATTGAAGATGTTAATCATTTTAGAAAGAATGATAATTTGTCAATGGGGAAGACCTCCGGGGCTAGTTCATGCTAGATGGCAGGGCAGTAATAGCAGATTCACAGGGCCACTGTACTATGGAAACTATACAAGTAATTCATTCTCTGGATAGTTTATTTTATGTTTGTTTCCTCTCCAAGTATTATATTGTTTAAAGAGCACATTACAAATTTTGAGTAACATTTTAATATTGTTAGAATATGTTAAATATGCAGAGCTGTTGACATCTTCAGATCATAGAAACTCATAGTACAGGATGCAGCTTCATCCACTAGCCAGGGTCCGTGGGCACCTGGTGATTGGCTGCGGAACTAAGCATGGAGGATCTCATTCTGACAGCAGAAACAGATTCCTCACTCAAAACTTCCCTCAAATCATGTGTCTCACCCCTATGTTATCACATTTCAGACAAAAAGGTGGGTGTAGGCGAGCAGGTGGGTGTGGGCAAGCCGGTGGGTGTGGGCGATCCGATGGGTGTGGGAGAGGGAGCCTGGCTGCACGTGCCCTCAGGTTTACGACCCTGCCAAAAGTCGAGTCAATAGGAGCTTAAACAGAGGAGATGGCGGTTAACTTCAGTGTTAGTGTAGCTCGCCAAACTTCACACTAATTTGCCAGATACAACTTTGCCTAGCACAATTTTGCCCGATAGCACCAATCTGCAGGCACCCTCTGCTTTCCCCCTCTGCCGGAAATCAAGCTGATCGGAGAATTAACAGCTTCAGTTATCCAGATGTTCAATATCATACAGATAAGTTCTACAGGAGCCTCATTCTGGACCTGGGATTTTGGTAGAGACAGGGGGGTTACTCACACTTTTGTGTGATCGGTATCTGCTTGTGGCCAATTGAACGGAATGCTATGAGGGTTGTCTCAGAAGTGAACCAGATGGAATAAACTGTACGGAGTGACCTCCCCACGCTATTGTTTTATGTGGGAAATGTCTGAACAAAAGTGTCTCACTCTGGTGTGGCAAGATGTACAGTCACTGTCCCATTGAAAAAGCTTTGGCTCTTCCCCAGAATGTCAAAAGGTTGCCGGTTCTCTAAGACGCCCCATAGAGCTCTATGTTTACGCTGAATAGCATTTTCTTGGGGAATTTTTTTTTTTTTTGGGGGGGGGGGGGGGTTAAATGTGAATTCGTAGAAAATGAAAGAACCCTATGATAGACCAGGTGTGGAGAGATTTATTGACCTGGTGTACTAGCATTTCAATTTTTCCAGCGAAATAGATGTCCTGGAATGTCTCACTAGACTCAGGGGAGACCCTGAGTCAATTATGAATAATGGCGACGAGAGTAAAAATAACTATTGACCATGATTTTTGTTTGAGATATTATAAAATTGGGTGGGTGTACATCACATTTTTAAGCAACACCTGGACTGTATAGTAGACCATACTTGGAGACTCCCTCACCAAGATGTTCTTCATACCTTATAATACCTGTCTTACAGGCACAGATCAATAACCAGGGGGGGGGGGGTCCTATCCCTCACAAACCCACACCATGAAGCAGCCCCACAGAGACAGCTTAATAGACAGACTAGATTACAGAATACCTGAGGGACCAGGCCAGCTCCAGCTGCTGTCGGCATCGCAGTGAGAATCACATCGTCAGCACAGTTTTATATCACCGCCTTTAACCCCTCCCCTCTGTCATCCCAGGAGATCTGGGGACATTGATCAATGGTTAGCTAGTAGGGGTCTTTCTCCCAAAACTATAACCAATGACCATGTAGTGGTTCAGATGGTATATAACGCAGAGTAAGAGCAGTCCTGTGGGAATCAGCTTCATAACTTCACTACACACTTTCATTATGGTATCTTGGAACCACAGCTGTGATTAAATTGGCATTATGTTTTGTAATTTTCAACCATGTATGTGAGCGAATCTGAGTTCTGCTCGTTCTGTACTGAAACATATGCTCAATCTTGGCTGATTCGGAATTTGCACAACTAGAAGCTGCTCACCAACTGCCTCCTTCACACTGAGGCACCATTACATGGGCATTAACACGACCTGATGAGAGCTCGCACACCGACAGCTTCTCAGACCCGGGCTCAGAGGCAGCTAATTGGTTGCTCATTTCCGTAAGGAATCCAAGAAAGTGTGTCGTCAGAGCTTGCAATCAAATTGCAACTGCCATCAGACAGAGGGCGCAATGATACAGAATAACTGCCACTACATGGGCCCCGACATGGCGCTGCAGCCGGCCGGCCTCAGTATCATGTCATTTCCTGCTACCAAGGGGCTTCCGGTTCCTGTAGGCTATAATAACACAGAGACCTTTCAAAGTCCATACTTAATATGGAAATGGGGCATGATGCCGCAAGGTTCCTGTACATGGTCATGATGCATCAGCCGGCTTGCACCATGGCGATAAAAGGGCATAGGATACTGTACCTAGCACTGTTCTGGCCTTACAGTGCTGGTACAGGAGGAGGGCATGGTGAGTGAAGTGAGTATATGGTGCATCAGGGTGTCCATAGTTGAGGTATGAGGGTAGAGGGATGTGATTAAAGGGAAGGATAAGGAGGGACGAGGGAGCCATCCACCATCCACCTCTCCCTAGAAGGAGCTATAGGGCGACATGTGTGCGTTATGCTAAATTCGCAAAGTAAAATATTATTTTAGCCTCACCTTTGCCTTCAGTCCCCAAAGCAGTTCTTGATCCTGACAGTAAACACGACTATGGGCGCCGCAGTGTTTGCTTAAAACAGAATCCAGCAAAAAAACAACTAACCAGATCTGCCGCACACAAAAATACGTCTTCAGCCCTCCCTCTCTGCCTTCTTATTAAGTGCAGCACACGGTAAAGATGGGCGCTAAGCTCGGTGGCTAACTGGTTATTAAGTGGGCCTTAATGGGGCTGGCTCTGAGAAGCTCCAAGGCTTACTGAGAGCAACTCAACCCCACAGCTGATGAGCCATGGCAGGACATGTACAGCAGGCAACAATCCCCTGTAGGAGCACCATTTATCAGAGCATAGTTACCGTCCTCTTTGTGTATGGTAGTGGCTAGCTAATGTACCATGATAGAATATCATTTATACACTATACGCTTGCATTGAGGCGACCTGACCCTCATACATTTGGAGGCCTAATTACCACATGTGATTATACAAGAATATAATGTACCTTTAATATAGATAGAAAAAAAACTTGCTACCCCCAGCACAATACCTGTACTTAGTTGAGACCCGATGCGTATATAGACAAGTTAAGACAAAGATCGTTTTATAAGGGTTTGCTACAGACTACGTGGTGATGCATCATCGTTTTTATCAAATATTCCTCGGCCCATAGCTTTAAAGTATTACAGACGACACACACCAAATTGCTATTAGTAACAGTTATTTACTGTTGTATCCTAATCTAATCCCAGCTACACCTTTTTGGACTGACCGAAGCTATCAGGGCTGCAAACAGCAGGCTATATGTCCTGTGCCGCTCGTCCACTTCTGATACAGCGATACAGTGGCACCCCTAGTGGTGACTAATTACCCTAATGCTGTGAGCTGACTGCCATGATGGAGGAGGGTACCAGGGTACCAGCAGAGGGAGCAGAGGATTAAAATGGCCGCCGAGTGAGTGAGGGGATTATGGGGCGACTTGTGAATGGTGGAGGAGGGGCAGGACTACATTTATCCACAGCTTTCTAATATGTCCACCAGCCTCCCTATTTATAAGCAGATACCCTGTCCACCCACGTTATTGATATCTAATCAACCACACTAATCAGCCCCTTATTCTGATATACACCACTAAGTTTAAGACGTTGGGCTGATGGAGACTGCTCCTGTGTATCAGCAGCTTCACCACACTAGGTACCAGTGGCTTCACCATGTGTGCACTAGGTACTAGTGGCTTCACCACACTAGGTATTAGCACTTTGCAGGGATGAAAGTCGACTATGTCAAAAAAACTTGAAGATATAACATACCTCATCTACATTATAGAACACTATGAATGTTTATGCATCTATAGACACATATCTAGTGCTGTGCAGCAGGATTTGTCATGTCTAAATTCTCCTGGACGTCATCTCCTGCTGAGGAGAAGCATTTGTTATGTCCATGTGGTCATGGACGTTATCTCCTGCTACGGAGAATGAGAAATCTGTCCATACACTCTCCATGCATAGCACCTTAGTTTCAGTGGCTAAGTCTCACGTGAAGAGTGTAAATGCATAGGACTTCAAGTTTTCTCAAGTTAACTTGAAATTGGCTGAGAAAAACTTGACACTAAGATCAGTGTGGTGTAGCCTGTCTGTGTTTGTGTAGGACCACTGGGGATGAACCAGTGATAATTCTGCTGTCTTATCATAGGATTACACAAACAAAATAAGTTTGTTTGAGTTTATATGGAGTAATTATCAAATATATCCTAAGAGAGCCTACAGCTAATATCCTGATTATATCTTTTAGATTGAAAAAAAACCTTGATTTCAGGGGAAAACTTGAAGACTTTCATCCCTGTAGCAGCTTCACCACACTAGGTACCAGCGGCTTCCCCACACTAGGTATTAGCGGCTTCACCACACTAGGTACCAGCGGCTTCACCACACTAGGTATTAGCGGCTTCACCACAGTAGGTACTAGTGGCTTCACCACAGTAGGTATTAGCGGCTTCACCACACTAGGTATTAGCGGCTTCCCCACACTAGGTACTAGTGGCTTCACCACAGTAGGTACTAGTGGCTTCACCACAGTAGGTATCAGCAGCTTCACCACACCTAGGTATTAGCGGCTTCACCACACTAGGTATTAGCGGCTTCCCCACACTAGGTATTAGCGGCTTCACCACACTAGGTATTAGCGGCTTCACCACAGTAGGTACTAGTGGCTTCACCACAGTAGGTACCAGCGGCTTCCCCACACTAGGTACCAGTGGCTTCATCACACTAGGTATTAGCGGCTTCCCCACACTAGGTACCAGCCGCTTCACCACACTAGGTATTAGCGGCTTCACCACACTAGGTATTAGCGGCTTCACCACACTAGGTACCAGCGGCTTCAACACACCTAGGTACCAGCGGCTTCCCCACACTAGGTACCAGCGGCTTCACCACACTAGGTACCAGCGGCTTCCCCACACTAGGGGAATGCAGAAGGGTCCCCCTCAGATCGGAAAGTTGCAGAAATTAAAGGCCCAAGGTAGCAAAGTCGCTTTTTAGACCATTTTTACTACAACCAAATTTGTCCAAAAGTTGCCAGGTCGTTTAAATTATACACAAGGTCGGATGGCTGACCTTGAAGAATAGTCCCTCATATACCCTTATAAACCAACATAATTGTCATTCCATGCTATGTCCGCCCTGTCCCCAAATGACCTCTCATTGGAGAATAATGCATAAGGCCCCAAGCCTTAGCCTATAGCCATATATAGCTTGTTCGTGAGAGGGGTGAGGCCAGAGGGTGTTAGGACCCAGATTACTATGCCCACCCCTGCACCTCTGACAGCTCCCCTGGTGACAACATCGGCACCCATGCATACCATGAATACATCATGGCACCCGTTATCTACCCGGCCTACAATATGCTCTGGACCGGTATTGACTCTAAATATGCCTCTGATTTCAAAGGGATCTCAAGCAGGATAGCTAGAATGGGATTACTGAGCACTGACTACACACAATAATCTACTGAGTTTACCCCTTTATAAGGATGGCATGATGCTTCATGACGTCATAATCATGTGTAAAGTATCTAATACAAGAGGTTTCTGGTAGGTGATGCTGATCATGCGGTTTTAGTTTTAATGGAAATTAGGACACATCAATTTCTCTCACTGGGGATATTAATTAAGGAAAGAAGTCATATAAAAAGCCACAGTGCCGTGCTGATTACAGCGACCAGACAGTACTGGCTACAACATAGAAATGCCGTTAACGAAGCACGTCAAGCGCCAAGTCAATGCCACTGTTTTTCTATGGAATGAATGCAATCAAGTGGCGCCTAGGGGAGGGAAGGAACCTAATTAGTACTGAACATATTGCTAAACGAAGCACCCTTCACACCCACAGAACACAGCTTGTTACAATTAATAGTGTCGTCTTGCTGCTGAGAAAAACACTGTGGTTCTAAATATAGATGTTTTCCTTTCACAAGTCAAATAAAACCTGTTCAGAAAGAATAACATGCCTCTGCTTTTGTCTCAAGACGAAAATGATTGTTGTCTTTGAACTGACTGAGTTAACAACAAGTGATTGTGGAACATTTGTATGATATGAATTTATTGGTGTCCAGCACTGTCAAAGAGCCAGGCACAGCATTTTTAAAGGACGCTGGGTATTTAATACGGGGCAGGGTATAAGCCCAGGGAGAGCGATTTGCTGGAAGAAAGCTCTGCGCCTTGAATAGCTCATTTGCATGACAAGGGCGAGTCGTTAATAACTAACACCCCTCCTGTTCCGATCCATTGTCCCGCTGCTGGCCTCTTATTCACAACATGTTTAGATTCATAGCATAGTGAGCAGCTATTTTTCTCAGGAGGAAGATTGCAGCTGCTCATAATGTAAATAGGCCTCGCCTCCCAGGGCTGGGTTTTTATGGTGAAACCCATCAGGTCCTGTTTGAACTGGGCCTAGCCACACAGAGCAGCTCTCTGAGCAGCTCACAAAACAAACTCACTAAATGTCAATGGTACTAGCATCATAGCCGTGCTAGGAGAATATGTTAAGTTTATGTGATATCTAAGGCTACACCTGCTGTCTACTGTACTTATTATTCAACAACAAAGGACGCCTGTATAAAGCATTAAACTATTCATGTGCTGCTAATGGAACCGTTGTTTACAATGTAAAGGCTTAACAGACATTACGTTTAATTCAAGATCAATTCTATGACAGCGTTACCTAATGGGACAGTAACTGTATAGATTGCCCAAAGGCACATCTACAGAGTTAGTACAAACAAGCATCACTGCCGGTATGGAAGTTATAAGAACTATGTAAGATGGATGTATGTGTTCTTTACCTCATAGATGTTCTATTGTGTTTGAAGATTAAGTAACCCTTTTATTAAGCTATATCTAATAACTTAGCAATTGCCTAGATTGCATTAATAACACTCTTTCTTTTAATCACACACAATAATTACAGGTATGCGTGTCTTCTGTATTTGTCTTTAAAATGACAATGAGCTGAATCTAGCCAGTTGTAAAAAGGTAAGGAAACCAATGTCAACGCTGACTTAAAACACCAGTTTCCGTAAATGCTTAACGACAATTTATTGCGCGTTAAAATGAGAGTCAGTGGAAAGGATAACATCATTATTGATTGTACAAATGGTGGAGAGCAGTGCTTTCATTAGGCAGCCCGAAATGGGGGACAACAGGCACTGTGCTGCTTAATTCAATACTTCACACTCTGACGGCAGGCCATGCTATTCAGAGACAGCAAAGGCATAAAGATAGCACCGGGCAGCCCCATTGTCTCAATACAAATACATTCAGAGCTGATGAAAGCGCCATCAACGCACTATAGACCGATGTGGAGTATTGGTATTTTGATAGGGGCGAGTAGCACTGATAGTAGTAATGGAATTTAACGGTGATGTCTGAATATACTCTACTTGATGAATGCTGAATAGCAGCCATAGGGGAAATATGGCACCCGGTAATGTAGGAATGTTGGATGCATGATAAAGGGACTCCGAATGTTCATTAGTATAATATCTAGACCTAGATATTCTGAGGTTTGTTACACAATACTGTTAGAATTAAATGAGACCTACAGGGAAATGTGATTACGATTTGTCGAGAATGTCATGAGTGGTACGGAGGGAAAAATAGTCTGTCACAGACCAAGGACCGCATAATATACCGGAATACAGGGCAACATGCACAAACGAGTTCAGTTACCTCATGATCTAGTTCTATATGCACCCTATTCCAATCTGCTCTCCATAATCCTTACTGAAATCAATTCTCATTCACAAAGCCTTGGAGAGAGGTATAAACATGGTTAAATCCAATTTACATGGGTCACAATGAAGTTAAGTTTAATTGGATTCACTCCGGTTGGTTCCGGTGAGTAGCACAGGTAGATTCAATCAACTATGTTGAACAGGACAGTCAAAGTGGTGCAGAGGCGGTGCAGCAATGCTACCTTACCCCGACACACAAAGTGGTGCAGAGGCAGCAATGCTATCTTACCCCCGACACACAAAGTGGTGCAGAGGCAGCAATGCTATCTTACCCCCGACACACAAAGTGGTGCAGGCGGTGCAGCAATGCTATCTTACCCCCGACACACAAAGTGGTGCAGGCGGTGCAGCAATGCTACCTTACCCCGACACACAAAGTGGTGCAGAGGCAGCAATGCTACCTTACCCCCGACACACAAAGGGGTGCAGAGGCAGCAATGCTACCTTACCCCGACACACAAAGTGGTGCAGAGGCAGCAATGCTACCTTACCCCGACACACAAAGTGGTGCAGAGGCAGCAATGCTACCTTACCCCCGACACACAAAGTGGTGCAGAGGCGGTGCAGCAATGCTACCTTACCCCGACACACAAAGGGGTGCAGAGGCAGCAATGCTACCTTACCCCCGACACACAAAGTGGTGCAGAGGCAGCAATGCTATCTTACCCCCGACACACAAAGTGGTGCAGGCGGTGCAGCAATGCTATCTTACCCCGACACACAAAGTGGTGCAGAGGCAGCAATGCTACCTTACCCCGACACACAAAGTGGTGCAGAGGCAGCAATGCTATCTTACCCCCGACACACAAAGTGGTGCAGGCGGTGCAGCAATGCTATCTTACCCCCGACACACAAAGTGGTGCAGAGGCAGCAATGCTACCTTACCCTGACACACAAAGTGGTGCAGAGGCGGTGCAGCAATGCTATCTTACCCCGACACACAAAGGGGTGCAGAGGCAGCAATTTTATCTTACCCCCAACACACAAAGTGGTGCAGGCGGTGCAGCAATGACACCTTACCCCCAACACACAAAGTGGTGCAGGCGGTGCAGCAATGCTATCTTACCCCGACACACAAAGTGATGCAGGCGGTGCAGCAATGCTATCTTACCCCCGACACACAAAGTGGTGCAGGCGGTGCAGCAATGCTATCTTACCCCGACACACAAAGTGGTGCAGAGGCAGCAATGCTACCTTACCCCGACACACAAAGTGGTGCAGAGGCAGCAATGCTATCATACAAAGTGGTGCAGGTGGTGTAGCAATGCTACCTTAACCCGGACACACACAGGGCCTCACGGACGGGCCCCATCTGTCTTAGGAAGTGGTCATGTTTTTGTAGGGGTCGCGGAAAACTTAGTCATTGGATCGGCCGGGAATCGAACCACATACCTCTCGCGCCGGTGACAAGCGTGTTAACCATTACACTACCAACCCTTGTCTGACTGTTCTCCGCTCCCTACCTTACTGGATTGCATTGACAAGTCCCTCGGACATATATGGCACGATGCACGATGACAGCCGGTTATGGCACCCCCTGCGGGGTTCGGGACATACCAGGTGACATCGTGCCCCTACATTTTGATAACGGGTGAAGGGTTGGTGGATTTCTACGTAGAAATCATTTCAACTTTCCATCACGCGCCCCCCTCCCGATGAGTTTGAATATATCGTGGCCGACCCTTTCAGCTATAGTAATACGCAGGCTTTTTCACCTGTCGAGGTGTCCCCCCTGTTGTTAAAAAGTGACCACTCCCTTAGTAGCCATAAACAAGGTCCTCACTTACTAAGAACTTCTACAATTTGTCTTACAACCTGCCAGCCTCCACCCTAGTTGTTGGGAAGATGTAGTTAATTGCAATGCACACAACTGTTAGTGGACTTTTCTATAAGTCTACAACCAGACTCCATATGCCACTGGAAGTGATGAATAAGTATACTAAAGTCCTCAGACTAAGCCCTGCAGTTTGTGTTCAAATCTATTGATTTTTTCCCCTTTTTTTTTTTTTTTTACTTTGAACAGCTCTGTAGACTTTAATAATTGGAATATCCATAAACTGAGGGACCGTTCTTTGCTAAGTCATGTCTAGATAACAGCCAAATCATTAGACTAGTTAATTTTTATGATTTTTCATCCCATAAGGCTGTTCAAAGAAAAAAGATTGATTGTGTGATATACATCACATGTGACCCAGGGCTATAGCCATTAACAAACACATCCTAATACCCAAGTCCCAATTCCAAAGTCCCAATATCCAAGTCCCAATACCCAAGTCCTAATACCCATTGACTCCAGCTGTAGCCTATCTAACACTTGGCCTTTACAGATCACCTGGTCCTCATACCTCTTCAAAGGCGTCTCATATTTTGATCTCACCTATCCTTCAACACTAAGCTCTATGGGTGTCTGTGTGAACGTGACTCTTTTAAAGGGTGAATTCAAGGTCACTCTGCTATTCTTTAGCATTAGTTCACAGAGAGGTGTAATTTGATGTCAAATTGACTCTTTTTCTCCTAGTCCGGTGGTAGAACAAGGATTTGGGGCCTGACCCAGAATTCTTCGATATAGTTTTTTTCTCTGCTGATTCTTCATCTAGGGGGTCTGGGTGACCATTTCCTGCGTGATGTATTTGTGACGGCTTTGGGGAAATTGAGATATTCAAGATGGCCGCCACAATTCAATAAAAATCTTGAAAAGTGCATATCTCAACTTCTAATCTACTTAGAGACACAAATTAAAGGTCTAAAAGTACATTTCTGTGGTCAGGGAATCCAATCATGTCATCTAAATTCATGTATATGGCAGCCATTTTGCATTTTATCCAAGATGGCCGCCGGAATTCAATAAAAATCATTAAAAGTGCATATCTCTGCTTCTAATCAACTTAGAGATACAAATGAAAGGTCTAAAAGTATGTTTCTGTGGTCAGGGAATCCAATTATGCCATCTAAAGTCATGTATATGGCAGCCATTTTGAAATATATTCAAGATGGCTGCCGAAATTCAATTAAGAATCTTGAAAGGTGCATATCTCTGCTTCTAATCAACTAAGAGATACAAATAAAAGCTCTGAAAGTTTATTTCTGTGGTCAGAGAATCCAATCATGCTATTTAAAATCATGTTTATGGCAGCCATTTTGAATAATTCATCAGTTTGCACCATGTGTGCCACATCTTCCATATGAGGCATACTGTAAAACAAAGTTATCACAGTGAAAATCTTCACTTATTTATGACGAGATGTAATTTAATCACATCGATGGAACCAAAATATAAGGACATAAATGTGTTGGGATGCATTAACTCCTTCCTGCTGGCTATTATGCACTACCTGGTAAATAATGGCTAGTGCATTAATTCACTATGAGGAGGGCATTTTTGGTTATAAATACTATTATCCTGAGCACCCTCAAAAAAATCTTGACAGATATGACCTGTTATTATGGTACAATATCAAAGGAAATTCCATACAGATTGCAAATCAGTCATTTGTAAACATGTATCACAAATACCAATTCTCATATTAACCTCAATATAACCCTGTGATATATTAATAGTTATGAGTCTTGGGCCTTGATCTGTTGTTTTCTGGGGAGTTTACATTATCATAGAGCCGGCTGGAAAGAGTTAACAAGACACTCCTCCTTCTTCATCCTCTGAGTCCCCAAAGCAATAAGATATTGTGTATTGTGGCAACTGTATCTCTGAGATTTGCAAAGTAGTGATCTATCACAGGTGTATCTGATTAGCTTTGGAAAGAGAAACAATATCAGCAACTGTTTTGGAGATCAGAGAGTTATTATTTTTGTTTGGCACTAAGCATACTCATTTATCAAAATAGAAAGCCACACTTGAGGATGTGGTAAACATCTGCTGTAGTCAAACAAGAAAGTATATTCATGTATACATAGAGATATCATAAATCAACAAGTTTGAGGAGTCATCCCTAAACAAGCCATACTGCACAGGATCTAGTTGAAGAATATGAATCTGATTGGCATGTTTCCATATTGACTTGTGGCATGTGACCCAAAGTGCAGCACGGCCATCAAAACATGCAGCATGTGAACTGTAATGCCTATTTTACATCATGACTCTGAGTGTATTCTTGAGGACTGATTTAGATTTTGCCTCTGTCATATTTCCCAGATCATCAGGCATTATCTAGAGTGGACTGTGGTATCAACTCATGACCAAACCCTGAGACAGTTCTAGCGCCCGCCACTAGGGGTCCTGGCTGAGCTGGGGATATGAACTCCTATGTAACAATACTGTAAACAATGATGATTGTTTCCACCCATCAACTCATGAGCCATTAAATTCTTTGTGTCATAATCCCATAAATTACAGTTAGACTCGCAACCCTCACATGGATCATTTCAATGTCATACACTATTGTGTCAGCAACCTTGATATGCTGAGATGTTGACATTGTAACGACTCACTTACTGATTCTGTCATGGAATCCTTCAGTTTTCAAATTCCTTCAATTTGCTCTTTGTACAGCCTAACAGAATGGTCCACATTCATGGATGGATTGACCACCACCTTTCCTGTGACAATGTTCAGAACACCATTAGAAAAGTCTTTGCTCTGTAGAGGGTCAATCTGTCTCTCTAGTTTGTCCTGCAATATATTTCTGTTGCTTGCATCTGTCTTGATTATTGATTTTATATCTTCTTTATGTTGAATTTCATGAGGTGCTTCTCCTTTATTCTCCAAAACATCTATGCTAAAGCCCTTGACAACCTCTTTACATGAGAGTATGTTCTGGTTTTAAGGGTTTCCAGATCCAAGGTAGTTCCATTAATTTCTCCTGGGGAATGTTTCTACCTCATTATGGTTGACTCAATAACCATATCACTTGTTGGCCTTTCGTGGATGCTTCCCACAAATCATCAGGCAAATCGTTCATGGATCTCGTATGATTATTATGATGCATATCTGCGATGGCTATAGTGGTTGGTGGCAAAGAACAAAGGTATCATATCCTTGACACATGCTTTATACATTAGTCAGTCAGACTCTTGCTCAGCTCTTACATATCCCATAACTATGAGAATGGGTCCAATTAGGCACCTTACCAGAGCTTGGCTGTCCTACTGTGATGCCAGGTTCAATGGCTCATTTAAAATGCTCTGACAATCTCTAAATCCCATGCTAGACTTTTGTCTGTGATCAGCTTGCCTACATCATACTCATGAGGACATGCATTCCACCTTTAGAAGCAAAGATTGCTTAACATGGCCTGCTTCTCCCAGAATACATGAACAGCTATTTGATACAGCTGTTGATCTGCAGTTAATATTATATAGGCTTGGCCTGTTGATTTGATAAGTTGTTTGGCCTTCATCATGGGTATTATTATGGTATTTCAGTCTGCAGGTGATTTGTTCATTAGTGGAAGGGACATCACATTGGTCTTATATTCAAGAGCATGTCCTTAACTTCTGAAAATACCAGTATTGTAGCCATGAACTGGTTTATATCTTTAAAAAACTGAGAGTCCAGGTCTTGCTCACATACAACTTTTTTGCATGCTTTAAAACCTTCTGAATTTCCTGTATAATGAACTTTTGCTATTGGAGGATCTATTGTGGATGGGGGCTGTAGTGGGCCAGTGTGTTATGTTTTGGGAACTACCTGTACCGGAATGTGTACCCTCCAACAGCTATCTCTGGTTCATTAATTAGTTCATATTCCATCCCTAAATCTGTCGTCATGACAGATTATCTCACTATAAATGTCTTATGTTTATTCAAGTCTTACATTTATCCGATTTGTAAAACAGTGTAGACTTTTAACTAATATTTGGGTTATATCATCAATTATTCAAAATGGCTGGCATATACATGATTTTAAATGGCATGATAGGATTCCCTGACCACAGAAACATACTTTTAGACCTTTCATTTGTATCTCTAAGTTGATTAGAAGCAGATATATATGCACCTTCCAAGATTCTTTATTGAATTTCGGCAGCCATCTTGAATATATTTCAAAATGGCTGCCATATACATGACTTTAGATGGCATAATTGGATTCCCTGACCACAGAAACATACTTTTAGACCTTTCATTTGTATCTCTAAGTTGATTAGAAGCAGAGATATGCACTTTTAATGATTTTTATTGAATTCCGGCGGCCGTCTTGGATAAGATGCAAAATGGCTGCCATATACATGAATTTAGATGACATGATTGGATTCCCTGACCACAGAAATGTACTTTTAGACCTTTAATTTGTGTCTCTAAGTAGATTAGAAGTTGAGATATGCACTTTTCAAGATTCTTATTGAATTGTGGCGGCCATCTTGAATATCTCAATTTCCCCAAAGCCGTCACAAATACATCACGCAGGAAATGGTCACCCAGACCCCCTAGATGAAGAATCAGCAGAGAAAAAAACTATATCGAAGAATTCTGGGTCAGGCACCAAATCCTTGTTCCACCACCGGACTATCCCATCTTTTTCACTAAGAAAGATTATTTTTTTCAAATCTTTGGATGCAGGGGTTGACAGACATAGGTTGAAAGTTAGTTGCAGTGCTTTTCCTTATTCAAAATATGCAACAGCGAATTTATGCAGTTGCATCAAAGTTTGACTGCTAATCTACTCATTTTCGTCAAAACTGTCTCCCTAAAACCCAGGTTCCCTGGGTCAATAACCTGAAAAAGAACGTTTTTGTTCCATTCACATTTCATCCCTAGCAACGGTCATTCTAATACAAGGAATTTGCATATTATATGGTCATAATGATGTTTAATATGTACTGCTCTGACAAAAACTCATCAAGTTATAGATCCTTAAATGTTTGGTTTCTGATGAAAAGAGGAGGGGGAAGCCTATCCTTAAGACTTCAACTTGGGACGTCTTTGGAAATGGTTAAAGTTGCTCCACAAGAGCAGAGGCTCTGCTCTCCGCTCTGATGGAGAAATTCATACTTCTAAATGTAATAAGTGAAAAGAGCATAGTGTATTTGGAGGAGGCCTTTGTCATTTATTTTAGAAATGACAGTCTATATTTTTATGGAGATTTCATCAGAAACGAGGGGTGAATCGTGTCGGCCGTTGCAGAAACTCTGCCCGTGTGGTATATATATATATTATTTAGGTAGTGTGTGTCAACCAAGGGTAGCACATGGGAACCACAGCCAGGCGTTCACTATTGAAGGCACTATAGACCTTTTTGGTGGTTATCCCTGTACTAATCTATTGGTCTGTGGGCTCAGTGCTATTGCTACCTACGCGCCGCTTCCATCTTTGAGCCTATGAAATTAGGTATCCCAGGAGGTTTGAAGATATCATTGTTGCATATGTGGAAACTAATTAGATTGATAGACCTTGTTAAAAGAGGAAAACCAGGTAAGTGTCATGATAAGGTCTGGACTTAATTTGGCCCCACTACTCAGGTTCATTATGAATGCATATGATATTCATTCTTTAACATCTGGGAAAGGAAATAGATGGTGTAAGCTGATTGGACCCTGATCACAGCAAATATCTCATTATCTCAATGAAGACTCAATGAGTTCAGACATCAAGTCTCATTGTTACAGGCCCTCAAAATTGTGATATATTACATGTAAGTCATAGTTTTTTCACAGAGATATGAAAAATATTGCAAGTTTGGTAGTATCTGATTTCACCAATATGGCATATACACCTTTGGTTCTAATGGAATTTCTTCTCTAGGTAAAAGAGACCATGCTTATTTTTTTTCTGTTCTGGAAAATCATGGTTGACTTAACCATTATCAATGGAAAATGAGGAAACCACTAGTTTTTCCATTGTCCCTGAACAGTGAAAATGACCCAACTCCAAATCAACATCACACAACTATTGTCTTATATATCAAGTTGCATTCTTTTATAGGCATAGATCAATATGGTACACATCATTTCCAAGCAATTGTTACCCATTAAAAGTGTTACATAATACTCAGTCATTTGATGGAAAACATCAAAATTGGTGAAATTGCTGAAATATCACTGCTGTCTAGCTGCTTTATAGCTTCTTAGGACAACATTTCTTCTTGACCTCTGAATCCAAATTTTAATATTAACTCATTTATACTATTGCTATAACACAACACAATTATGTAACCTTTAGGCCCATTACATAATCATCTGCAAATCCTGATATTTTGGTTCTTTATGCGGCAATAAATGGATTTGCCATTGATATGTTTGTAGGGAAGTACATCTATGAGGATCCTGAAGGGTGTATATTTATCATACATATTGATACAGCATGTTATGCAACCTTTATAACCAATATGTGACGACATATCCCTCCAGACCTGGACTCCGGTGCATGGACCTAGGTGGTTTATTCTACTCTCACTGTTACATCGTTAATCATATCAACTAAGTAGTTAGTGAATCTCATAGAGCAAAAAAATGTCTTTCAAATAACCCAAATATGTCTATCTAGCATTTCAAAAAAGTGCCAAAAAGTGCCAAAAATAGCCCAAAAATCCTATATTTCTAAAATGCCTACCCATGGTTGCCATACCTCGAAATGAGCCCCTGAGTGTCCTGCTTTGAATGGTAAACCTCCTGAGACTGTATTCTAATTGATATGGGAGCTAATAGGGCAGTGGCAGAGACCTCAATATTTGGAGGAACCCCTACCCATCTTACAACAAGCTGAATTTCACATATGTTCAAGCATTTTTCATCAGCTTTCTGAATATTGATATTGGCCCTGCCGGAAATGGTGCAAAGTCAGCCATTTTGGATGGTTTCCATGGCAACCATGAAATCTCTAAAATTTCTCAAATTTTATAATCTGGGACACATTGTTTGCTTTATTTCTGGAACCAATAAAGCTACATACAAGATATTTTGACAGGGGGTATGTATATGAGGTACCCTAATGTGACCTTATTATTGGTGACCTTGGTCAAGGTCAAGGTCATGTAATTTGACCTTGAACGGGCAAAAAAAACTTTAAAATCATCAAAATGCTGTCTATGACTACATTTATTGCTCTATTTATGGAACCAGTTAAGCTACACATGATATTTTGAGAGGGGGTATGTATATGAGGTACCCTAATGTGACTTTACTTTTGGTGACCTTGGTCAAGGTCAAGGTCATGTAATTTGACCTTGAATGGGCGAAAAAAACTTTAAAATCATCAAAATACTGTTTATGACTACATTTAATGCTCTATTTATGGAACCAGTTAAGCTATACAAGATATTTTGACTTAATTTGACCTTGAACATGCAGAAATCATCAAAACTCATCCAAATACCAACTTATAGACATCTTTCAACTCCTGTAAAAGTGCAGAATATTGTAATTATAATGTTCATTTAAGGATGTAAGAAGATTGAAAACTTCACTACCATTAATCATCAGGGATTAACAAATATATTAGTTAAGTTGTTGACATGGTAACACCACATTTTTCTTCTCAGCATATCTCAGCAATTGGCTAATGACACTATGAGTTTTTCCTGTGGTTTGCACATTTCTTACATTGGTGTCACCCCGAAAAGGCCTCGTCATTTTTTCCCCAACGCTGAAACATGCATTTATGTGGATTAGAAATAGGTACCGGTATTCTCAGAATATTTGGTCAATTTTTTCTAAAACCCTGCATGTCCTCCAACAGTACAGGGAAAATATCAATCAAAGATTGATCCGACCTCTCACCTAAAACTATAGCTATAGTTTGACCAGGAATTAAATTATCCTACCTTAGATGTAGGTTGCACTCAGACTAGTGCAGCTCCCCACCACTGACTGAAAACAGGGTCAAGCCCAACTAGGTCAAAGAATGGGGTCAATGCAGTGACTGATATAAAATATCAGATGTACCCACAGGGCACATATAAAATCACTAGGGCACAATTAATTTATATTAATTTATATTGACCCTACTAAAACCTCCTGAATGTCTACCTGATGAATCTTTGAATAAGATGAAACATCCTGATCTCAACCACCCACACATTCCATGCTGAATGTCCTTGGCAACAGAAAAAACATGAATTATTTTTTCTAACACCAAAACTATTTATTCTCTACACACTAGAAATAAATACTCCTCTAGGAGAAATCCAGAAAATATATATCTGTGTATTTCATATGGAATATATATGACTGGACTATGTTTTGGACTCACATAAACTTGTGAGGGCTCATGTATATTGACCTAATATACACATGCCAGCCACTGGAATCACAGCAAACTGGGACAAGTGGACACATGACCTGACAGTCAGGTGAGGGAGCGGCAAAATTTGCTTACCTGGTCAGATCTGGATGTAGTAGCGGAGTACACACAACACCGTCCTTACACCTTTACATTTCTTACATTGAGTTTTGAGTTTGAGTTTTAATTGTTTTATTTCTGAGTCACATATCATAGATAGTTACATTTCCTTTGTGTATCTGATATTGTACATGTAGTTATCGCTTGTCACGTAATCTCACTTGTTGAATGATAGATTTCTGGCACAGATGCTATTCAATGAGCTATTAGCCCAGCTCCCCTATTTATATGGCAGAGTACCTGTCCCCACTGCACCCTGACTGTTGGTCGAGGGGTACCGAGATCTGGCCCTTTAAGTACTAGATATGGTTCTTGTAGCCTTGGCCAAGGTTGAAGTTACCTTGATTAAGTTGACCTTGGCCTTAGTCAATGTCACCGATATGACTGATTTGACCTTGAAATTACCATATCACTACATATACAACTACTCAAGTCATGTTAAAACTGAAATATCTACAAATAGTTTAGTTTAAGGGTAGACATAAACCAACAATACCTTTCTTGGCTGTTTAAATAGAGTTTAATCAGTATGTTGCTATGGCAAGCACATATGGCCTGTGTAAATCAACCATTTTAGCAGCCTGGATGTTGTAAAATATATGAATTTTCTGAGCTGGGACATGTTTAAAGCTCTGTTTCTAGAACCGCTTGAGATATGTCATATTTGAATAGGGAATAGCTATACCAATTTTCACCTTTTTCTGAGTTTTAGAGAATTTCACAGCATCAGGAGGGGTATCTAGAATTATGATATACAGATTCTGATGCATCTGGGAGATGCCCATATATTGGACCTTTCAATAACAAATTTCACATATGCGATAATCCAAATAGTATGGATATGAGAGCCTTTCTAAAAGTAGGTGTTTTGGTCAGTTTTTACGTGAGGACACGGCCAGTGGCGGCCTACCGGGATACCTAATGGAATCCTATACTCCCTAATATTGCCCGAGGCGATGATCGCTCGGACAACTAGTATCTCATTTCAGGTTTTGGGAATGCGGGGGAGGGGATTTAAATATGAGAAGTTTTTCAGTGGAATTGAGCATCATTCAATCATCTCCCCATAGCTCTGCATGTCCATGCCGTAACCATTAAATTCACTTGTCATCTGCTGAAGTTAATTCGATGTATTCCTCCCCAGGAAGCTTCTAATAAATCTCATTGATGTGGGCACTTCCCGAGCAGATCACAGGATTGAAGCTAAAAGTGGAAACATTGTGGAAAGACAGCTCAGAATACTGCTCAGATTGTAATTTTCGAAGTGCCATGGCAGCCGATGCTTTGCCACAGTTTCTTGTCAGGTTGATAACTTTTAATGACAGTTCCTGGGGATTTTCTCCTGCCTTCCATAAAGTATGTACGCACCAAGGGGGGGGGGGGGTGGGGGGGGGGGTCTATTTTCTGGAAAATTTTGCATACATAAACCTTTTGTTTTAATGCGTACGAGAACTTTAGGGGGGTGGGGGGGGGGTCAATTTCTGGAGAAAATTTGCGTTCATACTTTATGGAAGGCCCCAATTACCTGGGCCAGGAGAAGAGGAGGTACAAGATTGCATTCCACTAACTTGATTCAAACGTTGGTAATTGAATTTGGAAATGATATTTTTGATTCTGGTTTTATAAATGAGCATGTTTATCACATCAATTAAATAAAATAAAAATTCAAATATATTTCTTGTTGCGCTGTCTGAATTCTATGAATATTTGTATTCAGGCAAATTATATTCAACAAGACACACAAAAAACTGAAAACACAATTTAGTGACAAAACATAGAAATGTGTTTTGCTTTACAGATGAGGGATGGAGATACTCACGCTTTCCCTGTTGTGTACAAAATAACATCCACTGGACCCCTTCTTACTGAGTTGTGGTAGGAGGCCATGTTGGATGGCCAACTCAGTCTCGTGGATGGTGGTTGCGAACTCCACATCGGTTTGGTAGTTTTTCTCATTGGGGTACATAACAATATGTGAGCCACTCACACTCGCGAGCTCCTCATACTCAATGTTGGAGGGAGCCACAACGCGCTCAGTGTCCCCGTTACTCATGGTGAAGATGTGAAGTTTCTGAGCTACTCGCGCTCCGGACATCATTAGATTCACAACTTTTCTCTTGCTACTACAACATTATTGCTATTGTCATCCTGTAGCACTCTTCTGTGGCCCACTATAAGACAGAGTGGTCCTGACATGGTGGTAGTGTTATTACTGTTAGTTAAGTTCTTTGGCCGCCAATAATGAAACACAATGCCCGCAGCGCCTGTATAATAGAATAGAATTACAAATGCTTCTCTCTGAATGCCCTTTGGCACTTACTGACACCTAGATATATGCTGTGTACTCCTGCAAATGTTAGCTGTCTCCAGATGCTACAACTATCTATGGTTCTGTGGTCCTCTAAGACCGATTCTATAAAACCGTATCACTGCCCCATGTAATCTGTACCCACTGCAGTGTAGCAGTGTCCCTAGCACAGTCCTCGTGCACTAGTAGTGGCCACACACGTTATACCTTCTTGTACAGTCTGGGCGCCGCTCAATTCCGCTGAGGTCATCCCCATATCTCCTGAGCCCTGATGCCCAGAAGTGTGCCCCCGACAGCTTATATAATGTATACATCCACATCTCCGGTCCAACCACGGCAGACGTCTGTGAAGTCTCAGGCCGAGCTGCTCTGTGTGGGTGGTGGAGCAGCTCCTGAGCAGCTCACTGATAAAGCTCTCCGTGTGCCCTGTTTCTGTGAGCTCAGCACTAGTAATGTAATGATAGTATCTCAGTATGTCAGAGACTCAGCCTCACCCCATCCTGCCCTGTACACACACTGTAGCTGTGCTAATGTAACGGCGGTATCTCGGGCTGTCAGATATCAAGATGGGACGGGGCTACTAGCTCCTGCTCCATAGGGCTCCCCATTCTGTCAGTCCTGCCGGGTGCTGCGTACCGCCCACTGTACCCCACGTGGGGGCAGGGTAGTTTATATAATTGGCGCCCTGCAGCAGGCGATTAGGCAATGCGGCCAGCAGGGAGCAGGCCACTAGCCACCACAGTCACGGCGTGTGTGCCCCCACACCACGGCCCTCCTGTGTGGGCGGCGGGAGCACCTCCTCCCGCGGCCGGACCACCCAGACAGCGGCTAGCTGCCGTGCTGTAGAGCTGACTGTGTGTGGATGGATAGATCACTATTGGGTGCAAGAGACTGACATGCAGGAGAAGGGACTGGAGGCATCCTCACTGCTCGGTCTGAAGCTGCTTGGAGCGGTGCTCCTTGTAGAGAGGGGTAGCAGACAGCGCGTGGAGTGGTGCGGCTGGTGGTGGCCGTGCTGGTAGCTGTTGTGGCAGCAGCAGTTGGTGCGGCGTGAGCTCCTCCTACACACACACCACTAGCTGCCTCCTCCAGGGCCGTGTGCCAGCAGCAGACACACGGCAGGACCCTATCAGGACCACCCTGCTGACCGCCTCTCACACACCGGCCGGGGGGGGGGGGGGCATAACCCTCTGAGGGCAGCCTGCCTTTCCCTATGTCGTTTATGGTGCATGAATGCAGCCCTAGTGAGTAAATCGGCAGTGTTGCATTCATACATCATGCCGACAGTATAATTGTGTGGTTGAATCACTGCCAGGCCCGTAGACAGGTGGGATAAGTATACAATGTAGTGCCCCCTCCCCATCCCCAGGGCCGTGGGATCACTAACCGAGGTCGTAGGCCGAGGGCGGTGATCACACTGTCCAACTTCGACACTTTTTCAAAACATTTTTCTTCATATTGACCCTTTGACAGGTGATGAAAACCTCATAAAGGACACACTAAGTGAAGTCCCATTGGAAAGTAATTCATGAGATCGCCTCCTGATCACCTTCCCAGTGCCTTGTTTTGGTTAACTTAGACCTCAGAAGGATCACCCTGCCCAGCTGCCCCCCCCCCCACTATGGTAGAAACCCCACCATGTACAAAGTCCAGTCCCAGTGCCCTCTCTATACCACAATACGTCAACCCCGCAATTTACAAAGTCCAGCCCCAGTGCCCTCTCTATACCACAATACGTCAACCCCACAATGTACAAAGTCCAGCCCCAGTGCCCTCTCTATACCACAATACGTATGTAAAAAGTTGTTGTTCGTGAACAGCAATATGTGCTGTAACTATACAGTACTTTAGCTGTAAAAGATAATACAGCAACTTTTGCTGTACACATACAATTCTGTTACTGTAGATGCAGGTTCGAATCCCATAACCAGCAAGCAGAGGGAGAGAGAGCAGAGAGGTTGGAGGGAGTACCATACTCCACAGCTCAAATATGACCTGATCTTTTCAAAAGCCCAATGATGCAGGCTACATAGTGACTGCCCCTCTAGCTCAGTCGGTAGAGCCGTGGGCGATGTAGTCTGAGGGTCAGCAGTTCCAGTCCCGGCAGGAAACTCTCACACAAACTACATTTCTCCTGAGGCAATTATAAAGTATAATATATTTTGGTACACTGAAATGTTACTATTGAAAATATGCAGAGGATAAGAACAATGTATCTCAACAATCTGCATGAAAGATAGTAAAATTTACTTTGAAAAACATCTATAGGCCATCAAGATTACACTTCAACTAATGGTAGTTCAGTCCTTATTAGTACATTACTGCAATAGGGTAATTTTCATATTATCCCTTAAGACATGAACAGTCTAGTTCTAAAATTGTCCCCAGGGATCCTGTGTTGACCTCATTACCATTCTCACATAAGTAGGAGGTGTTTCAATGCACCTGACATGCAGGATTCACTGGCGTAGTGGTCATGGTTCAGGACTATGGATTGGAACCTGGGGGTTCAAATCTCCAAGATGTTGAATATGTGAGCCATTTTAGAACTCAGGTCTGCGTCTACAGTAGATTCTACTGTAGGTCTACAGCAGAATTTACTGGAACCAAAGTTGCCCCCAATAGTTGCTGTACAGGAACACTACTTACTTCTAACAGTGCATGTACAAAGTCCAGCCCTAGTGCCCTCTCTATACCACAATACGTCATCCCCACCATGTACAAAGTCCAGCCCCAGTGCCCTCTCTATACCACAATACGTCATCCCCACCATGTACAAAGTCCAGCCCCAGTGCCCTCTCTATACCACAATACGTCAACTCTACCATGTACAAAGTCCAGCCCCAGTGCCCTCTCTATACCACAATACGTCAACCCCACCATGTACAAAGTCCAGCCCCAGTGCCCTCTCTATACCACAATACGTCAACCCCACCATGTACAAAGTCCAGCCCCAGTGCCCTCTCTATATTTTGAGTTTTTTATAGTTAGGCTAGTACATGGTACATGATCATTGTTATGCCTCCAGTGCCCTCTCTAAGAGTACTGGGCCTGGAATCTGGAGTTAGCCTATCCATAAAGGCGGATGGTAGGCAAGCAGTGCTAAAACGATTTAGCCTATTTGTAATGTAAATACTGGACATTCTTACATGATAGTTGGTAGAATCTTAGTTTAGGTATACAGTATGTAGCCATGTAGGTAATTGCTAGCCTCACTAAATCAAAGCAATAATAGAGAAATCAGCCCGAAATAAAGATTGAAGACTAGGCTAATTATGTTGATGTGACTAGGCTAACTCAATGTGTTGTGAGAGGAAATGACTAGGCTAACTGAATAAAACGTACTAGGCTAACTAATCCTTATACAAATTTTGTTCCTTTACAGTTACAAGGGAGCTTCGGTGTGTCTTTTGTGAGCTCAGCAGTGACTCACTATGATGAATCATTCAGAATACCATATAAAATCATGCTCAGGGAGATCTGGCCATCCAAGGTTAAAGATGCAAGCCTGATATTTTGAGTTTTTTATAGTTAGGCTAGTACATGGTACATGATCATTGTTATGGGTTAATTCCTTCTCAAATATCCAGCTTGCACTTCTTCTGTTATGCTTCACATGCACTATGTTATATCTCCATACCAATATCACTAATGCACATCATACTGAGTGGTCATTTTATATCATCATAGGTTCATCAATCCTCTTCTCCGGTAACTTAATTAGCCTAGTCATGTACTTGTACTTATCCTAGTTATTGCTATGGAAACCAATCTAGTTAGCCTAGTCATCGATATCATAAAATCATTATTTCCTGCTCTTACAGACCATTATATCCAAAGACCATTATGAGTGCACTACATAATACATGGCCATAGCCACTAACACATAACTTAATGATATTTAGCTCCCTATAAATAATGTGCAATAACCCCCTGTAGTTTTGCTTACAAGCACAACCATCCACCATTACGGATGGGCTAACGCTTCAGTGTTCCTACAGTGTCTATACCACAATAAGTCAAACCCACCATCTACGCAGTTACATTCCTGATGAACACATTAGTTTAGTCCACAGGGGGCTTGGAGTACTAACGCACAATAGATTTTAAGCTACACAGAAATTCTGGAATGACACAATTATATCATGGTTAATTGAAATGGGTCCTAATGACAGGACAGCAATGTGCTGAGTTAGGTATCATGGCATCTATGTGTCTATTCACTAGGTCTATTCAGCCAAAAATATGATTCACTTGAACATGTATATAGATCATGAAAACATATGATTCCACTGTAATAGACACTTTACGAACCATGGCCGTACCACATGGTAGATGAGGTCATTAACACAAACACCAGTTGGCAACAGTCTGTGCACATAACTATAGAACCAGGGTCACAGCACACACTCACATCACCTCACATCTCTACATCACTGTCATGATGAATCTCACAATAACTGACGACAAGAATGTCACCCATTCCTCTCCTCATGTACACAAATCACACACGGCTACTCGGGCCGCAGCCCGGTACTCGGCTGGTGGCTGTGTTCTCTGTGGTGCCGGGGGAGATGCATGTAGGGTTAGTCCCCCCCCCTCCCCCGGCCCTGATACCCCCTCTGTTGTAGCCCCCCCCTCCCACCGTACACAAATCTCACTCACACCTACAGCTAAAGTAACATCCATGTAGATGGGCATCTCTCTGCCTCGAGCTATCTTTGTCAAGGTACCTCTTTGTTTGTCGCTTTCTATTTATGGCTATCGCTGAACTCACTCGAATCCTTTGATTTTTTCCCCCTTGTTTTCTTTTTTTCTTGCTATACCTCTTTCACATTCAATATCCTCGACCATATAAAATTCCCATTCTACATGTGTAACCTGATTATTCCCATGCTGTCCGACTACACCCCCTGGCCCTGTGTACTGTTAAGGCTCCCACATGGGGGGGGGGGGGGGGTACTATCTGTCCTGGTGTGTCTCCCAGCGATTGGAGTACACGCACGCGTCTAGCTGCTCATGGGTGGACAACACCAGGCCCTAGTGGCTGTACCCGGGGGGCTATACCCAGCCCTCTACTTGTGTACCATGTTTGAAAGAGGTGTAATTAAAATATATGTATGGTGTAGGCTGACAACTGGTAGGATATCCGCTACCTGAAGCTGGGCTATACACGACCATAAGCCATCTACACATGTGTACATGTACTGCTTGTTTTATAAATTGACGTTAAACACGATGTGTACCGAGTGTACAATGGCTGCTAACGGCACACTTGTTACTGTATGAGCCCATTATGACGGCACTGAGGTGTAGCCATTAAAGAGCTGCAGGCGACAGGCTGAATGGTATCATCAGAATTATCTCTGAATGGGTTACTTATTCTATACATATTTTCAAGGACAGTAGATACTTTGGATTGGATTGGAGAATAGCATATTAGATTGATGAACGTCTTTGTGAACTTACTAGGGCCTTTATGTAACATCCGCAACCTTTCAGCTCTACAATACCAGTGACGAGTCTGCATAATTATACTGACATTGCATAGGAAGCTTTAATAGTGTTAGTCTAGGTTAGAGAACATAGACCCGTAGACTGAGGGATATCCTAGACCTAATAGTCCGGTGGTAGAACAAGGATTTGGGGCCTGACCCAGAATTCTTCGATATAGTTTTTTTCTCTGCTGATTCTTCATCTAGGGGGTCTGGGTGACCATTTCCTGCGTGATGTATTTGTGACGGCTTTGGGGAAATTGAGATATTCAAGATGGCCGCCACAATTCAATAAAAATCTTGAAAAGTGCATATCTCAACTTCTAATCTACTTAGAGACACAAATTAAAGGTCTAAAAGTACATTTCTGTGGTCAGGGAATCCAATCATGTCATCTAAATTCATGTATATGGCAGCCATTTTGCATTTTATCCAAGATGGCCGCCGGAATTCAATAAAAATCATTAAAAGTGCATATCTCTGCTTCTAATCAACTTAGAGATACAAATGAAAGGTCTAAAAGTATGTTTCTGTGGTCAGGGAATCCAATTATGCCATCTAAAGTCATGTATATGGCAGCCATTTTGAAATATATTCAAGATGGCTGCCGAAATTCAATTAAGAATCTTGAAAGGTGCATATCTCTGCTTCTAATCAACTAAGAGATACAAATAAAAGCTCTGAAAGTTTATTTCTGTGGTCAGAGAATCCAATCATGCTATTTAAAATCATGTTTATGGCAGCCATTTTGAATAATTCATCAGTTTGCACCATGTGTGCCACATCTTCCATATGAGGCATACTGTAAAACAAAGTTATCACAGTGAAAATCTTCACTTATTTATGACGAGATGTAATTTAATCACATCGATGGAACCAAAATATAAGGACATAAATGTGTTGGGATGCATTAACTCCTTCCTGCTGGCTATTATGCACTACCTGGTAAATAATGGCTAGTGCATTAATTCACTATGAGGAGGGCATTTTTGGTTATAAATACTATTATCCTGAGCACCCTCAAAAAAATCTTGACAGATATGACCTGTTATTATGGTACAATATCAAAGGAAATTCCATACAGATTGCAAATCAGTCATTTGTAAACATGTATCACAAATACCAATTCTCATATTAACCTCAATATAACCCTGTGATATATTAATAGTTATGAGTCTTGGGCCTTGATCTGTTGTTTTCTGGGGAGTTTACATTATCATAGAGCCGGCTGGAAAGAGTTAACAAGACACTCCTCCTTCTTCATCCTCTGAGTCCCCAAAGCAATAAGATATTGTGTATTGTGGCAACTGTATCTCTGAGATTTGCAAAGTAGTGATCTATCACAGGTGTATCTGATTAGCTTTGGAAAGAGAAACAATATCAGCAACTGTTTTGGAGATCAGAGAGTTATTATTTTTGTTTGGCACTAAGCATACTCATTTATCAAAATAGAAAGCCACACTTGAGGATGTGGTAAACATCTGCTGTAGTCAAACAAGAAAGTATATTCATGTATACATAGAGATATCATAAATCAACAAGTTTGAGGAGTCATCCCTAAACAAGCCATACTGCACAGGATCTAGTTGAAGAATATGAATCTGATTGGCATGTTTCCATATTGACTTGTGGCATGTGACCCAAAGTGCAGCACGGCCATCAAAACATGCAGCATGTGAACTGTAATGCCTATTTTACATCATGACTCTGAGTGTATTCTTGAGGACTGATTTAGATTTTGCCTCTGTCATATTTCCCAGATCATCAGGCATTATCTAGAGTGGACTGTGGTATCAACTCATGACCAAACCCTGAGACAGTTCTAGCGCCCGCCACTAGGGGTCCTGGCTGAGCTGGGGATATGAACTCCTATGTAACAATACTGTAAACAATGATGATTGTTTCCACCCATCAACTCATGAGCCATTAAATTCTTTGTGTCATAATCCCATAAATTACAGTTAGACTCGCAACCCTCACATGGATCATTTCAATGTCATACACTATTGTGTCAGCAACCTTGATATGCTGAGATGTTGACATTGTAACGACTCACTTACTGATTCTGTCATGGAATCCTTCAGTTTTCAAATTCCTTCAATTTGCTCTTTGTACAGCCTAACAGAATGGTCCACATTCATGGATGGATTGACCACCACCTTTCCTGTGACAATGTTCAGAACACCATTAGAAAAGTCTTTGCTCTGTAGAGGGTCAATCTGTCTCTCTAGTTTGTCCTGCAATATATTTCTGTTGCTTGCATCTGTCTTGATTATTGATTTTATATCTTCTTTATGTTGAATTTCATGAGGTGCTTCTCCTTTATTCTCCAAAACATCTATGCTAAAGCCCTTGACAACCTCTTTACATGAGAGTATGTTCTGGTTTTAAGGGTTTCCAGATCCAAGGTAGTTCCATTAATTTCTCCTGGGGAATGTTTCTACCTCATTATGGTTGACTCAATAACCATATCACTTGTTGGCCTTTCGTGGATGCTTCCCACAAATCATCAGGCAAATCGTTCATGGATCTCGTATGATTATTATGATGCATATCTGCGATGGCTATAGTGGTTGGTGGCAAAGAACAAAGGTATCATATCCTTGACACATGCTTTATACATTAGTCAGTCAGACTCTTGCTCAGCTCTTACATATCCCATAACTATGAGAATGGGTCCAATTAGGCACCTTACCAGAGCTTGGCTGTCCTACTGTGATGCCAGGTTCAATGGCTCATTTAAAATGCTCTGACAATCTCTAAATCCCATGCTAGACTTTTGTCTGTGATCAGCTTGCCTACATCATACTCATGAGGACATGCATTCCACCTTTAGAAGCAAAGATTGCTTAACATGGCCTGCTTCTCCCAGAATACATGAACAGCTATTTGATACAGCTGTTGATCTGCAGTTAATATTATATAGGCTTGGCCTGTTGATTTGATAAGTTGTTTGGCCTTCATCATGGGTATTATTATGGTATTTCAGTCTGCAGGTGATTTGTTCATTAGTGGAAGGGACATCACATTGGTCTTATATTCAAGAGCATGTCCTTAACTTCTGAAAATACCAGTATTGTAGCCATGAACTGGTTTATATCTTTAAAAAACTGAGAGTCCAGGTCTTGCTCACATACAACTTTTTTGCATGCTTTAAAACCTTCTGAATTTCCTGTATAATGAACTTTTGCTATTGGAGGATCTATTGTGGATGGGGGCTGTAGTGGGCCAGTGTGTTATGTTTTGGGAACTACCTGTACCGGAATGTGTACCCTCCAACAGCTATCTCTGGTTCATTAATTAGTTCATATTCCATCCCTAAATCTGTCGTCATGACAGATTATCTCACTATAAATGTCTTATGTTTATTCAAGTCTTACATTTATCCGATTTGTAAAACAGTGTAGACTTTTAACTAATATTTGGGTTATATCATCAATTATTCAAAATGGCTGGCATATACATGATTTTAAATGGCATGATAGGATTCCCTGACCACAGAAACATACTTTTAGACCTTTCATTTGTATCTCTAAGTTGATTAGAAGCAGATATATATGCACCTTCCAAGATTCTTTATTGAATTTCGGCAGCCATCTTGAATATATTTCAAAATGGCTGCCATATACATGACTTTAGATGGCATAATTGGATTCCCTGACCACAGAAACATACTTTTAGACCTTTCATTTGTATCTCTAAGTTGATTAGAAGCAGAGATATGCACTTTTAATGATTTTTATTGAATTCCGGCGGCCGTCTTGGATAAGATGCAAAATGGCTGCCATATACATGAATTTAGATGACATGATTGGATTCCCTGACCACAGAAATGTACTTTTAGACCTTTAATTTGTGTCTCTAAGTAGATTAGAAGTTGAGATATGCACTTTTCAAGATTCTTATTGAATTGTGGCGGCCATCTTGAATATCTCAATTTCCCCAAAGCCGTCACAAATACATCACGCAGGAAATGGTCACCCAGACCCCCTAGATGAAGAATCAGCAGAGAAAAAAACTATATCGAAGAATTCTGGGTCAGGCACCAAATCCTTGTTCCACCACCGGACTATAAAGGACTGGTGGAAAATGAGCACCGTATTGCTGTACAGACGATACAAGCCTCAGTGTCTGATGGAAAAAGGGCAGTCTCCAAATCTACTTCCATGTGGTATTGTAGTACCCTCCCACGTCACCGGGAAGCAGGACCACAGTCTGCTCCTAAACTCTACAACCACCATGAGGAGCAGGGAACTGCCCAAGCTTTATACTCAAGCTGGCCGCAGTGTACATAGTGAGATTGTGTGGTGAGGTGAGTAGGGTGGCAGTGGTGGCTGAAAGCGGCCTTAGTGGGGAGGAGGGCAGGGAGGGGCGGGCCGCCTGTATGGCGGGGGAACTGGAAGCACGATAACAGGTCAGGGCTGATACCCGGGGCTGATAGCAGTACACGGGCCTGTCAGTGTGACCCTGCTGGACGTGCGGCAGATAGCAGGGTTAACCTCACAGGCAGGAATGAATACAGTAAATGGCAGCTATATATGTAGGACATGTCTGTAGCCATTCCACACTCAACCCTCTTGTGCCTGAGTAAAGCCCCCATTTGCCTATACTACTACCTTTCTACGAGTAGCACTGCCCTACACAGAGGTACTCGGACTTCAATACAAGATCCGTTATCAACATGCCTCAAGAATAAGGTTTACCTCTCAAGCCTCCTGACTGTACTGCTTTATTCTTGTACCAATAATGATTTACCATAACCCTGCCCCTTCTCAGATCATGCTTGCCCTGTCACTGTAGACATCTCAATACATGGTAAAGGATATCTTTCTCCGATATCAAATAACGCCAATACCTGCCGCTTTGTACACCACAGAGGGTTCTGCAGACTTCAGAAGGCATCCTTCAGTGTGGCGTTATGCGGTGCCTCCAGCAGTTCTAACACAGTGCACCACACAGCGTGCTGCCGAGGACACCCTGCATCATAGTGTATGCTGGAGGACAAGGAACCCCATCTCTGGCATCATAGAAAAGGCGTTCCTATATAGTGTCTCTCCTTTAATACTTCAATAACCATGTTTTAATGTTTCTTTCTTTCTTTGTTTCTGTAGTATATGCATTTTATGTCCCCTTTATATATCTAACGTTTGCTTCCATGGGTGACTTTTAAAACTATATTTGGACTATAAACGATTTTGTAATGGGAAATATTTCTGCAGTAAATAAGTAGTCACTATTTTATTGTTTTACCTTTTGATATAGGGGGCGAAAGCCTACCCGTTTACTTTTAGTTGTGCGGGTTACGAAAACCCTCGAATCAGGACAGGAAGCCACGGCGCGGTACGTATTAAGTATGGGGCCTTTTGAAAACTTAAAGATTTCTCCTTCCAGAAGAATCCTTTCAGTAACAAATTTATAGTACAGCAGGGGGCACGTCTGACACACACTTATCTAAAGGCATTTCCAGTAGAAATCTCCCTTTGCTGAGAAAGAATATTTTTTCCGAAATTCCCCATAGCGTGACATCGCTTCCTGTCCTGATTCGAGAGTATAAAATCACCCGTTTTTTCCGTGGCATCGGGTTACTTACACACCCTATTGTCCTAAATTCTCCATATTTGAGATTACCGTCTACCTTGCAGACTGGCAGGCACTGATACCTTGTATAGACTAAAGGAGGGCAGCAGTTTATAACCTTTACAGAACTATGTTTACCCATAATTGTGGCATCATGGGCAATGTGATATGATATTTTCAGGGTCGGTCATTATACTGTTATTGACCTTTAGCAGACCTCCCGTAAGAAACCATTAGGCTGCAAACACCACTATGTAAAAGAACACCTCAGGAGACCACCAACATTAATCGCTTTTGAGTAGCGCATCAGGCTGATCCGGAAATAGAACGCTGTTGTCGCTACTTCCTGTCCCTGGGGGTGCGATGGCGGCCGGGCTCGTCTTTCCGTACACCACACCAGTTACACAAGTCACATTCTCCTAACCACTCAATATTATAAACACACTCTAAGTTTCAGGAGATCTTTGTTGCAATCAAGTTGAAATTTGGCCTATAAAACTGAGCATGGTTGAGTTGATACACAGACAGAGTAAGTAATTTATCTTTATTTATAGGGAGCTAAATATCATTAAGTCATGTGTTAGTGGCTATGGCCATGTATTATGTAGTGCACTCATAATGGTCTTTGGATATAATGGTCTGTAAGAGCAGGAAATATCTAAATTCTGATGCTCAACATGAAATTCTATGATTAGCCTTGTAATTCTAGCACACAAAGTGTGTTTCATCAGGCCGAGGTAGCCTCCAGTTGCTTTCTGGTCTGAGACTTTCTGATGACCCTGCCAACAGCCTGCACTATAGTTAGCAGTACCTAGCTTTACAGGACTCATCTAAATGACCGCCTCAGGCTGATTTCTGAGTCAGCCACCAGGCTGCAAACACCACTATGTAAAAGAACACCTCAGGAGACCACCAACATTAATCGCTTTTGAACAGCGCATCAGGCTGATCCGGAAATGGAATGCTGTCATCACAACTTCCTGTCCCTGGGGGTGAGATGGCGGCCGGGCTCATCTTATTATCTTTTCAAATTTCAGACGAGCTCCTTTTATAACAGGTAAGCTCACTCGACAACTTTGCTTGTCAGAGCGGGAGGTGGCCTAGTGCAGATCTAGCTGGAGGAATGCTACCTACCTTAAGTAACATCCCCCAGATCCTATACACCCCTCTGTGTACACCCCTATCTCAGCACTATCCTTCTCCGCTGCTGCAGACCCTAATGTGGCCTTCGCATGCCACAGATTACTGCGTGTGTACAGACTAATCAGCGCCATGTCAGCTGTAAGCTGTCTGTGAGCGCCCAATACCTGCAGGCACCAGTCATCTTGCAGGGGGTGAGGGTTTTTTAAATCATGGGTTGGTGATTGGGGTCGCCCCTTTCTCACAGGATTGCCCAAAAAGCTGCCCGAAAGTTGGTTTCACATTCATCCAGAACTCTACAAAGAGAATGATTAGGTTAGGGTAGCCTGACAGCATACAACAGGGAGGTGTCCTTGGGTGGGGTTACAAGGTGACAAGTTAAGGCCACTCAACCGGCAGTGAAAAATGTGACGAGGGCTTTTTTTTTTCCTTTTTACTCGGAGCTGAAAATATTTATGCACCCGATTTTCACATTTTGGTGGTTAAGAGTTTATTGGTCCGCAAACGTTAATAATAATGCAATATAATGCAAGTTATTCCTAGCTGTATGCATTACAGACAGTATAAGCTTTAATTTGATACAAAATATGCCTATATTTGTCCAGTTTTCAACAGATTTTTCATCAAAAACCTAAAGAAAAAAAAATATATATATATTTTTTTTTTCATGATGCGCGCAGTGATGAGAAACAACTTTCTTTTTGGAGCGGCCAAAGGTTGGGCTAGTGGTGGCAGACTCAGGTGCAAGAACTAGGGCTTTTTCATCTCAATATTTCTCTCAGGCCAGTGACTATGAACATGACTACTAAGCGTCTTATCCCCCTCCAGCCACTGCCCTATATCTCTGACCCCACTCTCCTGCCAGCCCCCAACCAGTCCCAGCCTGGTGGTAATCATTCTCGCTATCGAACCCTGAGCTGCACGGCTACAGCTGGTCTCCCCAAACTGAGCTGCTCCTGCAACTCTCCACACCAAGCTGCTCCTGCAACTCCCCACACTGAGCTGCTCCTGCAACTCCCCAAACTGGGCTGCTCCTGCAACTCTCCACACTGGGCTGCTCCTGCAACTCCCCACACTGGGCTGCTCCTGCAACTCTCCACACTGAGCTGCTCCTGCAACTCCCCAAACTGAGCTGCTCCTGCAACTCCCCACACTGAGCTGCTCCTGCAACTCCCCAAACTGGGCTGCTCCTGCAACTCCCCAAACTGGGCTGCTCCTGCAACTCTCCACACTGAGCTGCTCCTGCAACTCCCCAAACTGAGCTGCTCCTGCAACTCCCCAAACTGGGCTGCTCCTGCAACTCTCCAAACTGAGCTGCTCCTGCAACTCCCCAAACTGGGCTGCTCCTGCAACTCTCCACACTGAGCTGCTCCTGCAACTCCCCAAACTGGGCTGCTCCTGCAACTCTCCAAACTGGGCTGCTCCTGCAACTCCCCAAACTGGGCTGCTCCTGCAACTCCCCAAACTGGGCTGCTCCTGCAACTCCCCAAACTGGGCTGCTCCTGCAACTCCCCAAACTGGGCTGCTCCTGCAACTCCCCAAACTGAGCTTCTCCCCGAAAGCTATCGTTGGGGTTGCCCTGTTAGAAATTAGTTCCTCCGTCTACCACATTTCTTAAACTATGTAAGCCTACCTTAGGACTATGTAAGAAGGTAACAAAACAAAGGGTAATACATTGTACTTGTCCCAATACGTGTGTGTTAACCCTTGAGTAGTTTCCTGAAACATTTATTGATAAAGAATCCCCTCCGATCAGGAGATGATCTCCGCTTTCTGTGTGGCTATCAGCTGCTTTTACTCTTTGGATCTGATCATGGCTGTGTTCTCGCCTACATCCAGCGCCATGACAGATGTATGGGCTGCAAAGTGGCTGCCAACATCACAGCACACAGACATGAACTCACTGCCAAGATTTGCAGGAATCCTCTGTCAGCAGCTTACGGCTCTCCTAATCTGTTTATTTCTGCCAAACCTGCCCCTTCTGCTCCCCCTGTACCCCAAACACGTAGACCGCTCCCCCTGCTGGTGGTGTGAGGGTTTCCCCTATACCCCAAACACGTAGACCCCTCCCCTGCTGGTGGTGTGAGGGTTTCCCCTGTACCCCAAACACGTAGACCCCTCCCCTGCTGGTGGTGTGAGGGTTCCCCCTGTACCCCAAACACGTAGACCCCTCCCCTGCTGGTGGTGTGAGGGTTCCCCCTGTACCCCAAACACGTAGACCCCTCCCCTGCTGGTGGTGTGAGGGTTCCCCCTATACTCCAAACACGTAGACCGCTCCCCCTGCTGGTGGTGTGAGGGTTCCCCCTATACTCCAAACACGTAGACCCCTCCCCTGCTGGTGGTGTGAGGGTTTCCCCTATACCCCAAACACGTAGACCCCTCCCCTGCTGGTGGTGTGAGGGTTCCCCCTGTACCCCAAACACGTAGACCGCTCCCCCTGCTGGTGGTGTGAGGGTTTCCCCTGTACCCCAAACACGTAGACCCCTCCCCTGGTGGTGGTGTGAGGGTTTCCCCTATACTCCAAACACGTAGACCGCTCCCCTGCTGGTGGTGTGAGGGTTCCCCCTATACTCCAAACACGTAGACCGCTCCCCCTGCTGGTGGTGTGAGGGTTCCCCCTATACTCCAAACACGTAGACCGCTCCCCCTGCTGGTGGTGTGAGGGTTTCCCCTATACTCCAAACACGTAGACCGCTCCCCTGCTGGTGGTGTGAGGGTTCCCCCTATACTCCAAACACGTAGACCGCTCCCCCTGCTGGTGGTGTGAGGGTTCCCCCTATACTCCAAACACGTAGACCGCTCCCCCTGCTGGTGGTGTGAGGGTTCCCCCTATACTCCAAACACGTAGACCGCTCCCCCTGCTGGTGGTGTGAGGGTTTCCCCTGTACCCCAAACACGTAGACCCCTCCCCCTGCTGGTGGTGTGAGGGTTCCCCCTATACTCCAAACACGTAGACCGCTCCCCCTGCTGGCATTGTGAGGGTGAGGGCAGGTGAACCGCTGCTATCTGTGCCGAGCTGTACAAATTATGGCGCGGCCGGTGAACACGAGGTCAGGTCGGCCAGCCTCAACACCATCCGTGTGTACAAATCAATACGGCGCCTCTTAGTGCTCTCCCCCTGTGGGCGCTAGGGTTGTTTTGGGTGGGGGAAGTTGGCGTCTCTATGTATCTTCTTCTAGCACTACTCTTTTTCTATGTTAGCTCTCTCATCCTCTTCTATTCTCAGCTGTCTCTCGGTCTATGCTCCTTCTTAGTCTTTGACTATATGTTTTATATAGCACTATATTGGCTTCTTTAATCCTCTATAGACCGATAGCTAGATCATTAGTGTCATTTAACGTGCAGGATAGGACTCTTACACGATAACACGCCATCCGTGCACAGTTTGTATGAAGCACATGGCTACATTTTACAAATGTTAGTTGTTTCATCTTTCTCTAATTATGTAATCATTATTTTCATCTTTCTCTGATGGTGTAATCATTATGAAATTGCAACATGATATACAACAACCACGGCACACTGTGAAGGCCGTATACCTGTCTTGAAAGATCGTCTGATATTTATTTTTACCCAAGTCTTCATGAATGCTTTACCAGCAAAGGATACCGAATGAAAGGCCATGGAAATAGTTTGGCACCTTGAGTGGATATCTTCCTCTACATTCAGAGTGAGCAGGGTTGAGCATCTGAAACCAATGAGCAGTTCACACAAACTCATTCCAGTCACACCTCCCCCACAATGTGTGTGACCGCCCATAGCCAGACACGCCAAATCTGCCACCACCAGCCAGCCAATCGGAAATGGGATCTCCTCCCCAGCCCCAGCAGCCTCCCACACCACCGCCATTTCTAACCTTTTAGGGCAATGTAGAACCACTATCAATGGGTGCGGACTTAACAGGGATTCTTTCTTAAACCTCCAAAAGACAATATTAGAAGTAAGGGTATAGAGTCTACACACGGAAGATCTGGAGGCCTAATGGTGGATCTATAAAGAGAGTAAATAGTCAGCACATTTAAACCAGAACCCGATATAATTGTCACCATCTCCCAACCTCCAACTATCTACGAGAAACTACTTTTATTTCCATCAGCATCTCGCCTTTTAGAAAGACAAAGCATAGGATTGACGCTAACTTGCCTTAGCATCGACCACAAAGAGCACGGTAAACACGATCCTGATTAAAAGCCACTGCAGTGGGTATAAGCAGCAAACTACAAAGCTACTAGAAACTCCTTGAATGTTACCCCTTTAACGTAATCCAATGACAATATAATGTTTAATGCCTTTTGTCGTCGTGATGCATCTATGCAATGCTGGCGAGTGACTCGCTGGCACTGCATTGGTACGCCATGCTGAACCTTTTGGAATGTATACCCCTTAGTAGTACAAGAAATATGTAACAATTTCAGCAGGTATTTGGCACCTCTGGCAGAAAGCATGAAAAGTTGCACACAGGGCCTTTACATAATACTGAACTCATATCAAAGAGGATACATGATTTTTGAAAAATATTTCCTCATGAAAAATCACATTAAAATAAAAAAATGTGAAAATGAAGAATAATCCAATAAAATATCTCACATGTTGATTAGAAGGGCTTACACCTTATGATAGGGGTGAACTAGGGTAATATGATAATGCTGTTTCCAGATCTGCTATCTGTATGACCCTATCTAGGAATGATCAAGGTCAAATCAAGGTCAAAGGTCAGAAATCCACTAAACATCAATGCATGTATAAGAAAACACTAGCATGGTCATCTACTCTGTCCCTTCGTGTGTCTGCCTGTCTGTCTGTGTGTCTGTCTATGTGTCTGTCTGTGTGTCTGTCTGTGTGTCTGTCTCTTCATGCCTCTTCATGCTCTCTGTGTGTCCGTCTCTCTCTCTCTTTCTGTCTGCCCCCCCTTTCTACCTTTCTCTCTCTGTCTCTGTCTCTGTCTGTCTCTCGGTCTGTCTGTCTCTCTTTCATACATACACACACCCATATATATATATATATATATATATATATATATATATATATATATATATATATATATATATATATACACACCCACACACACCCACATGCTGCAACACCTCAACAGGACCCTTGAAATGCTTATGTAACGGGCAGATGAAGTGCCAATTCGAGTTTGTCCTATTTTAAAGCAGAGGATCTTTTCAACTGGAAGTGGAAGTGTGGTCACAGACATGCTTCCTAAAATCAAATCATAAAACACCAGTCTAGATGCTTTTTCAAACGACCACAAATGTGCCTCAGGATTCATGAATGGACTGTCTGTAAGTACCCATTACATTTCCTTTAAAACCAATGGTTATTCCTTTAGAATGTGATATATATATCATTTATACATGTGTGCCCTGTATAGGGAAGGTTACAGTTGTTGATTGCCTCTATTTATAGGGCACTGGGGCCAAAGAAACATCTTAGGGAGTGCTCCTTTTATAACAACAGGGGGTGGGTGGTGGATTTGGGGGGGGGGGGGAAGATATGGACCCCTTGACCGAGGGGGGGGGGGGAAAGAATTTAGACCCCTATTGGGGGGAGGTCAACGAAAATTCAACCAGTTTTGAGGGAAAAAGCCTGCATATTACTATGCTACAAAGGGGCGTGAATGCGCCCAATTTTCGGCCTGCCAGGGAGGGGGGGTAAAAAATGTCCGCTCCTCTTGGGGGGTTGAAAAAGTTGTGCGCGCTCCGCGCAAAATCTCACCACCACCCCCCCTTGTTGTTAAAAATTGAGCACTCCCTTAGTTGTGCCATGTGGGGTGGAATGTGAGCTATTCTCATGAAAGGGTGGCAATGGTATTATGAATTTCATGATAATATTTGCAGCTATATTTGATGACACATTGATATCGCATATGTTGATATGCTCTTCATAATTTTGGTAATATCTATGTTCAGAAAGCACTAGCAGAGTTCAAAATCGCAAAAAAAGTGAAGTTTGCCTCAAAGCGGCCAATTTGGGGGAAAAAAAAGTTCAAAATTGAAAAAAAAAAATTGCCCTTAATATGGCCAATTTGGCGAGAAAAAAAGTTCAAAATTGCAAAAAAGTGAAAATTCCCTTAAAACGGCCAATTTGGCGAGAAAAAAGTTCAAAATCGCAAAAAAGTGAAATTTCCCTTAAAACGGCCAATTTGGCGAGAAAAAAGTTTAAAATCTCAAAAAAAGTGAAATTGCCCTTAAAACGGCCAATATGGCGAGAAAAAAGTTCAAAATCACAAAAAAGTGAAATTGCCCTTAAAACGGCCAATTTGGCGAGAAAAAAGTTTAAAATCGCAAAAAAAGTGAAATTGCCCTTAAAACGGCCAATATGGCGAGAAAAAAGTTCAAAATCGCAAAAAAAGTGAAATTTCCCTCAAAACGGCCAATTAAGCGAGAGAAAAAAAAAATTACAAAAGAGGGAAAATTCCAATAAGAAGGTCAATTTGGTGAGAAAAAGAGTACAAAAAGAAATCATTCCCCTCAAAACGGCCAAATCCCCCAAAAAATGGAAATTCCCCTTAAAACAGCCAATTTGGCCAGAATAAAAAGTTCCAGAGCACAAAAAGGGGAATGCAGACACTGATGGACACAGACTCATGTACAGCCACACTGACATACACTTGAACATGGCCTTCTCCTTCATATTTTAACATTCTTATTTTCTGCATCCAATTAATTCCCCTTTCAACCGGGTCTGACTGTATGTTAAAGAATTAATTAATCAATTACTCTGAATCATCACTTACGATACAAAGTGCTAATTATGAGAAATTTCTTTGCAGATGGTCCATTATTGATACATGAAACCCCATATGCAGCTGTACATCATAGGCTGCACTTGCTTGTTGGTGGTTAATTAGGTTTAGTGAAAACTCTCAGTGATAAGGTGAAAATGTCTAAAAAAGTGCAACTTGCCTCACTAAAAGATACTACACCTTCAGAAGAACCTGTGGAGACACACTGGGATCTGTGTATCATATGCCAACATGACTCTGGTGCACCATTAGTAGATCCCTCCAGGAACAGGAATCCACAGCTGCAGCAACAGGGGTACAACACTGTATCGGAACATTTCATCATTTTAGAAAGTGCTGACAGCCTGCCAGAAAATGTAGTTTTCCCAGATGTGGAAGCAGGTAAGGGATTAAAGGAAACCTTGATATTCAACCAATCAAAATGGCACAAGACGTGCTGCTCATCACTAAACATTAAAGTTGAACGACTTAAGAGCTCAAACCTTAGCTGTAAACAAAAAAGTGACCCCCCAAATTTGAGAAGCAGCTTAAGGAATGCAAAAGAAAAAGAAATTGATGATCTACCTGTCTGTTTCTTCTGTGGGGAGCAGTTTGCTAAAGATGAAATCAAGCATGCTGCCTCAACTATGGAATTTGACTCAACCGTCAGGAAAAAGGGATCTGTCCTTGATGATGATGACCTGAATGTGAAGCTGGCAAGCAGTAAGGACTTATGTGCTTCACATGCAGTTTATCATAAAAGATGCTCGACACAGCTCCATACAAAACATAGGTCCATATCCCGTAAGAGAGACAAGGATGGGTCATTTATTGGTGTAGATCCAGAGTCCATTGCCTTTAACGAGCTGCTAGTCTATATAGAAGATCATAGAAGCAGACATGACTTGGTTATTTTTAGGCTAGCAGATTTGGTTGCAAAATACAAGGAAAAAATAGAGGAGCTCGGGGGAGATGACAACTATGTCCACCATACTAGGCTGAAAGAGAAGTTGACCCAAAGCATTCCTGATTTGATGGAACTAAAGGGTAAAAAGGAAGTTGTGTTTTCATTCAAAGAAAACATTGCAGATTCCCTGCTGATTGCCAGTGAATGCTCTGATAATTCTGATCATGCCATATTGCAAAAGGCAGCAAATATTGTGAGGAAAGACATATTTGAAATGAGCTACCACTTTGAAGGACATTTTGATGATGCACAGTATGATGTACTTCCCAAGCCGCTCCTAACATTAACTGAAATGATCCTGGAAGGACCTGATGTACAGAGAAAGGAAAATCATGAGATTGCTCAATCAATTGCTCAGCTCTTTGTTTTCAATGCTATGAAAAGGGGAAGAAATGAAAAGGAACATCTCAGACACATTGCAGAAAGAGAGACCCTGCTGCCCCTCTATATTGGTCTACTCATTCATACCAAGACAAGGAAACGTGACTTGGTGGATGCCCTGTTTCATAGAGGATTATCTGTCTCTTATTCTAGGGTGATAGATGTCACAACAGATCTATCAGACTCTGTTATTCTACAGTTTGAGCAGGAAAATGTAGTGTGTCCAAAAAATCTCAGGAACGAATTATTCACAACCGGCAATCTAGATAACATAGATCACAATTCCTCATCCACATCAGCACACACCTCTTTTCATGGAACTGCCATATCACTGACACAACACACACTACCTGACAATCCTGGGATACCGAGAAACCTGGAAACATTTAAACAATTGAATGATCCAAACACACAGAAAACCATGAAACAACTTCCAGATTCATACACTGTTGTTCCACCTGCCACTCTCAAACGTGATCCACCCATCTCACAAACAATGGGGAATGCTATTGCAGGCAGCACTAGTTTAAGTGCAGATGAGAACCAAAACGAATGGTTACACAAAGTGAATGGGGCGATACAAAATGTTGACTCAGTGACATCTGACAACATATCATGGTCTGCACACTTCGCTGACCTTCAGCCTTGTGTACCACGTCCTCCTGCTATCATAAGCTTACTACCTTTGTTTAAAGACAGTGCACACACAGTTGCCATGGTGCGTCATGGTATGGATGTCATCATGAAGGCCACGAAGCATTTAAATCCGACACAAGTTCCGGTAATGACCGTTGACCAGCCCCTGTATGCCATTGCCAAGAAAATACAGTGGACATGGCCAGAGTTATATGGTGAGGACAGATTCACTGTACTAATGGGAGGGCTTCATATTGAAATGAACTGGCTAAAACTCCTTGGAGAGTGGCTCGATGGCAGTGGCTGGAGTGCAGCTATTGCGGCAGCAGATGTAACAACAGAAGGTAGGGCGGAAGACCTCCTTAGAGGGTCCCACACATCAAGGTGTCAGTGGGCTCACCAAGTCACTGCTGTTGCCTTATACATTCTGCTGCACCGGGCGTATCAAGCATACACAAGCACTGAACCTCCAGGGGAAGCGGCATCAATGGATGAATGGATGCAGGCCAAATGCACAGCTCATCCTCAGTTCTTCTTCTGGAAGAAAACGCTGGACCTGCAAGTACTATTTCTTCAATTCCTCAGGTATTTATCATCATTATAGTCACAACATGGCATTCGCTATATGGACTGAAAAAGAGTTAAACAGACATTGTAAACTCACTTTATATCAAATATTAATTGCAAGTCTTGAGTAGTATATATATACATACATATATATATATATACATACATATATACATATATATATACTATATATAAATATATTTAGTGTTTCTATAAAAGATTCAACTGATAATTGCATTCAAACCCCCTTCATTAGAAAGGGGCTGCATATTGTTATCTGTTAAGATTTTTGATTGATAGATCATATATAAATAGTGTTGTTTTTTTGCATTCCATATATTCTAAGATCACAACGTGTGGGAAACTTCAAGCAGTATGTTGAAAGCCTGGGGCTGATGCTTCCTTGGATGTTTGTCATGAGCCATATACACTACTGCAAATGGATGGCTGTCCATGTACGAGATCTGTTAGACCTCCCCCAAAAATGTCTGCAGAACTACGAAGCATTCAAGAAAGGATTGTTTGTGACACAGAAGACGACACACAAGTTCTCCATGCTGGCACATGATCAGGTAAATATAGATTTCCTGAGTAATATACATAAGGCATAATATTGTGGGAAATGTATACACATAGTAGATCATATAACTTGAACATGGACATCCAATGCCACATCATGTTTCATGTTGTTGTGTATGTTGTAACTATAATACATTTCAGGTACATGAGCAGCTAAATGCAGAAATAAAGGGCGATGGTGGTATCATTGGAATCATAGAGAAAGAAGGGGCCTTACGCAGATGGATGACAGCATTCCCGGAAACATCTCGGCTGTTTGACGAATACGAGGCCAAACACTGCACTGAAGTGCAGAGTAGCTCCAAGCACCACGAGCAGTCTCCCAGTGTCCAAGCAAACTTCACTGCAGCAGTGGGAAAACTAGTCAATGTTCTGGATAGCTGGGGAAACCCATTCACAGAAGACTCATGTCATCTATTCGCCATAGACACAAAGATCATGGTCTCTGATGAAGGGATTAGACAAGTGAAAACAGCGGAGGCTTTAGGCAAGGAGCAATATGCTACTTTCGTCAAAGAGCGTATTACAGAATCAACTCGATCTGTCCATGACACAATAAAGAAGAACAACTTGACACTGTTCAAGTCCAAAAGGAAAAATGCAAAATCAACTTCCAAGTCCAAAGTATCAAACCTGAAGGATGATGTCCAATTATTCTCCAGGATGATGATTGTTTCGCAAGAAAGAGAAGGGGATCTTGATGAATTCTTCTCCTATGAAAATCACCCCTGGCCTCCATCGCTCAGTGAGACAAATAACATGAGATCTGGGAAAAAGGCGGATCTTCTCGCACGGCTGGAACCACTCGCCAACACATTTCTGATTCGTGGTGCACATCCACCAGCTGATCTTCTTATCATAGATGGTGCTGCACTAGTGCACTCTTTGGATCCAAAGAAAATCAACCAGAATGTAAAGAGCATAGAAGACTATTCAACAGATGTCTTTATCCCCTATGTAACAAACAAGTTGAATGATGTTGCACAGGTGGATATAGTATGGGACATCTACAGAGAGGATAGCCTCAAAGCAGGCACTAGAGAAAGCAGAGGTACAGCCCAACCAGTCAAAGTGGTTTCGAACACAATCATTCCAAAGAATTGGAGTACTTTTCTCCGCAATGACAAGAACAAAAGTGAATTGTTTAAGCACCTTGCTCAAGACATTTCCAAAGCACCAGTTTCTCCAGGGAAAACTATTGTCACAACACATGGAGAGAAGGTGTTGACAACAAATCTGGAGCTTGAATTGAAAAGTCTCCAGCCTTGCACACATGAGGAAGCTGACAGCAGGATATTCCTGCATGTGTCTAGGGCACACCAGAGAGGCATCACAAGAGTAATCATCCAAGCAAAAGACACAGATGTTGTGGTGCTAGCTGTGGCAAGTGCAAGTGTGTTCAATGATCTGGAGCTCTGGGTTGCCTTTGGACACGGCGACACTTTTCGATACATTGCAGCCCATGAGATTGCAAATAGTCTCGGGCCAACATGGTCGTGGGGGCTTCTTCTACTTCACTCATTCTCCGGTTGTGATACTGTGTCTTTCTTTTCTGGAATAACTAAAAAGAATGCCTTTGATGTCTGGAGAGACATGCCAGAATTAGGCCCACTTTTTCAAAGCCTGTCATTGGCTCCAGCCGAGATAGATGAAGCAGCTCTAAAGCTGATCGAAGAATTTGTAGTGAAGCTCTACAAGAAAGGTTCAACTACAGTGAGTGTTGATGCAGCAAGGATGCAACTGTTCTCCCAAGGCAAAAGAAGCCTGGAACATGTCCCACCTACAAAGTGTGCCTTGCTACAACACACCAAAAGGGCTGTATATCAAGCTGGTCATGTATGGGGACAGTCTCATGTGAAGGACCCAGTTGTCCCATCACCAGACAATTGGGGATGGAAAAAAGACAATGCAAGTAACTGGATACCCCTGTGGAGTACACAGCCAGAAGCATCAAGGGCTGTCCGTCAACTGGTTAAGTGTTCCTGCAAAAAGGGCTGTACTGGTAATTGTGGGTGTGGAAAGGCCAGACTAAAGTGCACACAACTGTGTAGCTGTGCTGGGCAGTGCAGACCAAAAAACTGAAGAACTCACAATGTGGTGATATATGCACACTAGCTCGACATTAGTGTCATCCCACAAATCAATGGTATTGCTAAAGGTTGTACATGCACCATAGAGAGTATGCAAAACATATCTACCCAATAACCAGTAATAGATACAACATGTATACATTTACATGACCAAACATCAACATCCATGTGAGCAGTATGCATCCTGTCTTTCTCAAAGTGCTAAGTATGTACATGCATTAAGGACAATGGTTAATGATCAAATGGAATGAATAATGCCATTAGGAGTGTTATTTTATGATTTAAGTAATATGGAAAGGTTTAAACAACTAAGATGCATTATTGTGATGAGGGTTTGTTGACCTATTATGCACAACAGGTTTGACCAAATGACTTTTTTGGTTAGTAGAAAGCTGTAATGAATATATGCAAATTACCACCTTATTATGCATAGCCATCCATCTGAACACAACTTTTTCACATGCAATAAATACATATATATTGGTTTTTATCATCTGGATTAGCTTTTGACTTTTATTCCACTATAAAATAAGCAATATATTTTTTTAATGAATTAAAAGTTTATTTTTTACTTTATTTTTTCAAAGTCATTTTACATGTAGTTACATTAATAAAAATGAATGTATCCTCTTAGAATCGGGTTCAGCATGTCTCAAAACCCCTGTATACCAAATTTCATGCTTTCTGCCGGAAGTGCCAAACCATTTCACATATTTCTTGTACTATAGGCTACGGTCGGCATGAAGCAGTACTGGCGAGTAATCGCGATAGGGCATAGTGCGTTGAAGCACCACACTGCCCTTTAAGGGTTACGGTTAGGGCTTGAGAGGAGTAGTAGATTAGGAAGTACAAGAGTTTTCGATTAGTTTATTGGATAGGACTTTGGTTTGATTGTGAAGTTCTGATAATGCTGATGATGGAGAAATATCCAGATATTAGTGAAATGAGAAAACTCAATCAGGCTTACTAACTTTCTAACTCGTGTTATTATAATCATGGGGATGCTGGACTTAAATTGAATTCACTCAAGACGATTTCAAATCGGATTTCTAACAAGTTACAACCAGTTCCCTATCAGATATTCTCTCATAAACATCGTAATATTTCCATTTGTATCTATGAAAACCATGCAAAACATATATAGTCATTCGTCGGGCTATGTAAGGGATCATGACATGGGATGCCCATATCTATCAGCGATGTGCCAGTATTTGGGGATATGTTAGACCTGCTAGTAACTGATTAAAAGATTCGCTGAATTTCAATGTAGCCGGTTAGGGGCTCTTTAAGGGCAGCCGTTGGGCCTGCTCTCCGGGTGCTGACCGCCGTCTAACGGGGGCAAAGTGAAGGGCAGCTAACTCGGTTTGCACACCGCAAAGGCCTCTCCAGCCGCCATCTCAATCAGCAAATGCCGCTACCCTGCACAGTTCAGGATTTCCCAGCCTGGGGAGGATGCAGGGCCTTAAGGGTAGAAGAGGGAGGTGGGTGGGCCGGTAGTTGCCCCCCCCCCCCCCCCCCACAGCGTATATAGGGTGTAAGTGAGGTGGTGCCAGCTTAGGGGATGTACAGTACAGCCCCCTGCGCCTCCTGGTGGAGGGGGCTGGGGAGGCGGCTCTGAGTTCTACTTAGACTGGCATGCCTGATCCCACGTACCTAGAGTGGGAACGCTAGTGGGAGTGGCCAGGGCAGGTAGTACATGTACAGGCTAAGTTCTACTGGAGGCTGCCACTCTGGGCTGTGAAGGAGGTTGTTTCTAATCTTGCTGTATCAGTGGAGTATCCAGGACAAGGGCTTTGGTGAAAACAGTACTTGCATTCATATTTTCACAACATTTGACGATATATTTACATTATCAGCAGTTATATGTGTACAAGATAATGTATGCTTTACATGGGCAGACTGAATTCATGGATACTACCAAGCAAAGTAATAATTCAGCAGTTTAGCAGGCTTGCTAGACATCAAAGCAATGCTACTGATGACCGGGGGGGGGGGGGGGGGTAGAGAAAGTGTTGATCTGAAATGTGTCTGGGTGTATGTGGCTAGAAGCCATCAGATGTAGAGTGATATGACGTGCTCCAGGTAGATGTACAGGGGTGGCTGAAGGCCCAGGAGGCCTGTATCTCGGCCTGATGAGCAGCTCGGTCTGACAGGGCACAGTGGGAGCTAACCACTCCTCCAGTTGTCGGGGACAGGCTACAGGGTGGGCAGGGAGGGGTGGTAGGCTCCTCGTACTAGAGAGTGCTCCCTGAGAGTGATCTCACTGGCTAAATAGTCTCTGTCCTTGATGATTACTAGTGACATGATAGCTCGTTTCAGTCATACATTTTAAGTGAAATAGAAATTACCACAGTTTCATCATGATACATATAGTTTTAAAACCGACACAGCCAAGGGCTGGTCAGCAGGTTCACAGGGCCCATACGGATCGAACCTGGTATTTATCATGTTTCTTACCACCCTGTGTATAAATAACTTAGGCTTACTTAGGCCAAAAAAAAGGTTTGTTCCAGGTAACATGAGAGGAAAATGTAGGGTCGGTAGGTCGGATTTTTTTTTTTTAATTTTTTTTTCTAACATGAATGTACTAGACAATTTTTTTGAAACCCCTAAAATTGACCAAAAATTGGTAAAAAAGCTAAAATTTCTTCAAAATTGCATGAAAAAAACTAGGGTCGGCCCTGTTTTGATAGGGTCGGTCGGGTTACCTGAAACAAACCTTCTTTTTTTGGCCTTAGGGCGTTGAGCTAAATGCAGAAAAAGCTGTGGTGGGTCCGCACTCAAGTCAGGCATCGAATCCTGCAGAATTGCAGCTGGGGCAGGTCCGCCCCCGGTCAGGTCCGCCCCCGGTCAGGCACCGAGTTACAGCTGTGGCAGGTCCGCCCCCGGTCAGGCACCGAGTTACAGCTGCGGCAGGTCCGCCCCCGGTCAGGCACCGAGTTACAGCTGCGGCAGGTCCGCCCCCGGTCAGGCACCGAGTTACAGCTGCGGCAGGTCCGCCCCCGGTCAGGCACCGAGTTACAGCTGCGGCAGGTCCGCCCCCGGTCAGGCAGAGTTGCAGCTATGGAAGGTCCGCCCCCGGTCAAGCACCAAGTCCTGCCGTATTACAGCTGCGGCAGGTCTTAGTTAGACCCAAGAAATCAAAAATCATATCGTCTCCTTCTCGCTAATGATTTGAAAGATTGAATGAAATTTGTTTTTGTTCTGATCGGTACAGCAGAGCTCTACGGTGACTTTTGTCATTGATGAGCTTTTTGGTGGTATCTTGTCTCTCAGTTAGAGGGTTTAAGCCCAACTAGGTCTTTCAGCTGGTCGGCTTAAGTCTACTTTTTACTTGTATACTGATGCTATTGTCTCAAGCAGTCGATATGGAGTCACAGTGAGTATTAGCATGAACTCCTAGCGCCACCTAGTGACAATGTCCCTCAATTAGACACAGCGCCTCCCACTCAGACCCCGTAATCACGTCGGCCACTTCTCGCCTTATCTCGTCACTCAGGAGAGAATTGACGAGAGATGACAGGCACTGCCATCTATTGGCGACAGTCTCTAGAGATCTCCAATCCAATCTACACAACAACGTTTATCCCGCTAAGCTGAAAAAGGCTTTGGAACCAGATTGAATCTTAATATACACGTATAGGCCTACAGAGGCGTGAAGATATGAATTAGTGTATTAAAGCTGATTCAAATGGGGTTCAAATTAAGACACAGACAATAATGGTCTTATTTAGACGTTTGTCATAATAATAAACTGTTAATTACATGCACATGTAATAGCAACGTTATTGACACACCCTATGGTCTGGATACTGTTCTGATTTTGCCATTCTCACCTATAATAAAAATCTGCTTCCAATATTAACATGCTACCATCGTTTCGTTTTCTATATCGCAGATAGTTGTTAGCTGTGCTCAGTCAAAACATAACATTTTAAGTCAAAGTAATTCCCTATGATAGATGTCCACAATTACCTTCAGTCTTCAATATAGCAGAGAGCATGTACGGCCACGTACAGCCCACAGTATTAGGGCTACATTTAGTATACAGGCTGTGCAATGTATCGTCCGCCACCAGCACCTTATTGAATCAGGCCACATGGGTAATTCGATCAGATCGTCTCTCTGAGCTGGGCCTTTCTCTGATCTGCTCCTACCGTGAGCTGCTTCACTGACCTAGCTGTGCCTCCTCTCCCACTGACCTAGACACATCTACCTGAGCTGTGTCTCCCCTGACCTGTTCCGTCCCCCCTGGCCTGATATCTCACCCTAGATACTCCTCTCCCTGAGCTGCTCATTTCCATTAAACGCCCCCTTTCTCTCCCAATGAGCTGGTATCTCTCCGGACAGTGTTTTTTTCTCATGGGGCTGCCATTTAAGAGGCGACATGCTAGACCAGTGTCTAGAGCGTTGTATCATGTGTACCTACTTTTCTTCTCATAAGTATCTTTGAGGCAGGGGAAGGTGGACGAAAGACGTACAACCAAGGGATGGGGCTAGAAACCATTCGAGCGAACTGATACCTAATATCAGTGTTCCCATAATCTTCTTTTTAGAAAAGATAGACGTTTTCTTCTATCTTACTGGCTGGAAATGATGAGTGGTTGCTGATGATTCTAATTAATTGGCAAACCGCCCTACTCGGCGCTTATCGATGACGTGCACCAGTTGGCACAAGCGATGGAGTGGGCATTAAATGATTATTTTCCAATTCAATTTATTGGTCATAAAAGGGCCAACTGTGTCAAGGACGCATGGCTGAAGTGGGGTGGAGATTATTTATACTTCTCCCAGAAAGAGAGAGAGAGCCCTCTTCTGTGTGTGCTGTCCGTAGGTATGGGACTTGATATGTATAAATATGTTACATGTATCATACCCGACCCTGGTATACTGATGTAAATATAACCCCCTCCATCTCCACACAATATCTGGACAGAAGCACCTTTGACGGCCTCTAAAGTATTTGTAGATTATCAATACGGCGAGTGTAGCTATAGGGAATCTATATCCTAACAACACAAGAGGACTAGAGATCTATATGAATATGTAATATTCAGGCTGAGTGGTACCATTGTGGTTTGCAATGATAAATGATCAATATTTAAGTACACCCTATACATTCACCATATGTGCGTTACATACTATCTCAGGCGGTAAGACATACCATCTCCATTGGACATCTATTTTATAACTGTAATCATATGTGGCTCACCTATGTCGAGAGGGATCGGACTTTTTCTCGGATGCTTTCGGGGTCTGTTTGCTTGAGCATAGTTTAAGTCCAGCAGGGCAATCTAGACTTACACATAGTAATAAAAGCATGTCGCCCAATTGAAATAGCAGATGTGGCTCACCGAGGATAATATTGGAGACTACACACTGCGTGTGTGAGCCCGTGCCATGACTATAGGCATCGGCCGCCAACACACCTGCAACCAACCACAAGATCCCTCATGGATTTACCACCTTTTATACGATTCCCGTGTGACGATATTTATTATGAAAGAAGTCTGCCAATAGCGTCACTGGCATTCAGTATGAACCACCTGACCCTCAGGGGCAAGATGGTTGTGTATTATAGGGATGATGTCTTACAGCCTGACACTGCACGCACAGCCGCAGGAGGTGTTTTCATTAACCCGACTATAGGGCTATTTAAAAGCAAAGACCAGCGTAATTTCATGTGGCCTTATATCAGTAGAGTTGGCATTAATTAGCAATTTTCACATAAAGGTAGCCAGTTATAAAGGCATGATATTTAGCTACCCTCCAGCGAAATTTGGGATGAAAAATTCCATTTATTGGCTGAGCTACATATAATCTGGCATGATGATCATCACCAACCAAATTCCTTACAAATCTGAGTTAGATAAGGGAGTGGTCATTTTTTAACAACGGGGGGGGGGGGGGGGTCGGTGGATTTGGGGGGGGGGGGGACCAAAACAATTTGCTATAATCCATTCTTCCAACTCAATGCCAAGTGGAGATGTGACCTATAATCATTCCACGAATAAATGGAAACCATTACATTGCTATTTGGCTTTGGGCCCTTGTATGGTCCATTTCCGGCTATACTAGAACTGTCTTTGGAAGACGGCACATGACAATTGAATGTATAATTGAATGCTGTAAAGATCTTTTTGTAATGACTCTTGACCAATATGCAATTTTCTCTGTTTTAAAATGACACATAGTTTTGAAATGCTTCGGCCTGACCTCTCAGGTGGTTTGACCTAAGATGGTTTGCTTGCGACGCCCACTGAGTCAAGTCGTTCTTTTGATTGATGTGGAAAGTGGTTTCCCCATTGCGATTGAACAAGGCTGTTGTATACAATATTTGAGTATTTCATGCACCCAATCCTGTTTGCCCTTCCCTCACTAAATAGGGGGTGGCTACTGGGGGAATGTCGGATTGAGCTTCCAATAGCTGGTAGGCTTCCTCTAACCCCCGGCTGTGCCTGAGGACTGGGTGGGAATGACCATCGGTAGCTGAGGACATCGTAAATTGGTGAGTGCCACAGATGTATGCTGTGATCTGCCGCCAAGGAACACATTTAGTGTCCACATTCTATAGCGCTCTAACTGGTGTGGACTTGTTCCCGTCACCGCTGTGTGTACACTGACACAGATATCATGGTGTTTGGGAGTGTGATCACTGCCTAAATCTCACATGAAATTCCGAGCTCAGAACTAATATGGCCGACCAGAAATATCGCTATAGAGTATGGCCCTCTTCTTTGGTTGTATTTGTCAAGTTTTCGATAAGGGACTTCTAAGTGCCTCTACAAGTTGTGGCTCGTGTCTGAATGTCTGCAGTCCGGAGTTCTGACAGAGCTATCAGAAGGCTTGCCTAGACCTACTTTTATTACTGTTCGTCAGCTGGGAAATTAAAAAGTAGATTATTGATATCAGCCTCTCCGTCCACTCGACCCCCCCCCCCCCGAGCTTATTAAATGCAAGGGGGCACGTGATCACTACTGGCGTCCCCAATATGCACCGCTACTTCCGTTTTGGCACTTTGGGACGCAGGTCGAATTGATAAACGTGTTTGTGTGTGTCTAGGCCTAGAGAAGAGATAGACAAGCACTTGAGAGGAGGTTTTACACGTGGGGCTGTCAGACCGATATTGTACAAGGGCATTAGCCATTGTTTTTATCTCTAGGGCAAAGGAGATGTTTTGTGTTACAAGGGGAATTTTACCGTGTCATGTCTCAATATCTATTTCTATGATGCAGTCAAAGTTTTTACCCGGTTTGTGTCTTTTATATTAAAACTGCATACTACCTTAATGTCTACCACATGTACTCTACCCTTAGCCTCTAAACGAAACGCACGGCCATATACCTGCCGCAGAATACGTACATCACCCATATAAGGATACCATTGGAAAACGTCCGTGTTGCCTAAAACTAGAAAGTCCTCCTAGACTAGAAAATAGATTAGAGGAAAAGCTGCTGATGCGATGGTTATCTCGGTAATGGAGTGAGTAATTTGATCAGAAGCAGGGATTAACTAAATTGATTACAAGGCAATGGGTCCTTTAAAGATAATACCCCCAGAAAACAACTATCAAAGCCTGCAGCCACGAATCCCTATTCTTCACGCTCCAACAAGACTAACCCATCACGTCCCTTGACGTTCACCGAGGCAGTCCCGTGATTGGCGATGTGTAAAAACCAAGGGTAGACTTCTCGAAGCCGTTTAAGCTGCAGCTGCTGCAGCCTTAATGTCTGGTGTGCCTTTTTGGTGTGTGTGCCTTTAGCGTGCAGAGTGATGTATGGCCGTGCGGTGCCTCAAGGCTGCAGACTCACGTACAGCTACAGCCTCCTGCCGCCCAGACCGTGGCTGCAGCCCTTACACCCTGACCCATACAGCTACCACAGCCTCCTGCCACCCAAACTGTGGCTGCAGCCCTTACACCCTGACCCATACAGCTACCACAGCCTCCTGCCACCCAAACTGTGGCTGCAGCCCTTACACCCTGACCCATACAGCTACCACAGCCTCCTGCCACCCGGACTGTGGCTGCAGCCCTTACACCCTGACCCATACAGCTACCACAGCCTCCTGCCACCCAAACTGTGGCTGCAGCCCTTACACCCTGACCCATACAGCTACCACAGCCTCCTGCCACCCAGACTGTGGCTGCAGCCCTTACACCCTGACCCATACAGCTACAGCCTCCTGCCACCCAGACTGTGGCTGCAGCCCTTACACCCTGACCTACACAGCCTCCTGCCACCCAGACTGTGGCTGCAGCCCTTACACCCGAACCCGTCGTTATGGGCCGCATAGTGCTTTACTGAGCTATGGCATCATGATGCACTAATAATACAGTGTATCAACCTCAACGGGTTGTCATGATGTGTGAATGCAGCCCTGGTGAGTTAGTAGCCAGCAATGTCCTCGATGCTGCTTCCTAACATGCACCCATGTTTCGAGTAGACTAGGAGAGGGACTCTATATAGTCCTACATATTAGTGGTGGATGTAGGAGCTCTTTAGCTATTTCCTCTGCCCTTTTAATAGCGCCCATCAGAGGGACACAATAATGCGGCGTCTTAAACAGGTCGGGCCTTGCCCCATTTAGTCTCTATACTTCCATGTTAACCAGCATGGGTTATTTTGGATACATGCATAGTATATAACCTATCACTATGGAAATCGTATTTGTTTAGTTTTGCTTCCACTGGCCAGTCCATTTTCATTCCAGGGCAGCAGCATTACACGTAAGCGTGCCCTGTTTGACATCATGCCATAGACAGACTATCTAGTCAAATATTTGCTTCACTGCTGCTGTTGATGGCCAATATGGATGGTGCTGTCAATGTCAGGGGACCTGGAACTACATGATGGCGATATGTCTCAAACATGGCTATTATGGTGATATGATTACTGACCTCCCCCAGGCGGTTTTTCTTCAACAGTCCTAAGCCTCAATTACCTAGGAGCAACAGGCAGTATTCGGGAGCCAATAACACAGTCAGGTATGATACAACCAGAAATATACAAAGTCACTTAGTATATTAGATTTAGCAAGCCTCCACATCCCTTCTTCCTATTAAATGCTGGTTTCACTATTAACAGGATGCGTACACTTATATAATGTTATCACTTTGACCTGAGTTGTATCATGATGTAGGTACTGTGTTCTAGCAGACATTTGTTTTAATCACAATATACGTAGTCATGATTATCGAACGCTACCACAGCATGTACATGACAATTAGACCAGTTGGAACTGTGACTGCTGTTATTGCATCTATCCGTCTTCATCATGCTCAGAGCATGGCACACAAACACACTCACGCCGCACATGTACACTGACATAGATCGGTCTGTGCATGACCGCCGTCAACACCAATGTCTATGAATACGTGTTTAAATCCTACATTCAAACAATCAGGGGCCTTGGCTTGGCGTGGGGGCTTACCTCGACCTACTGAACATGCGAATTGAAATAGGAATGGCAGAATTAAAGACAGCAGGGACGTTATATTGGTTCCTTGTCTATACCTGTACATACATGTATGATAATAGGGCATAATAAACACTAGCCGCCAAAGTGTACCTTGGAATTCTCTTTGATGTGTGTCACAGGTGTGTACCTTAGACACCCTGGGACTGTGCCACTCTCTTGGCGCTATGACTATGCATGTGGCTATGATAGCCAGTTTTCCCTATTATCAGACCTACTCGGAATGCAGAAAAACATTTTGCACATATGTTTCCCTTACACTATTGGACCAGCATTTATGGTTGTCATGAAGCTTCTAGGAGGTTGATCTTGTCATTTGGGTCGCATTGGAATTGCTGGACCGTGAATTAAAGCAGCACTGGTTTCTCCGAGCTAATCCTGTGAGTTAGAGACGTTGCTGGGAGGTGGCACACAGGCCCCCCACACAACTCCTTCAGTAAGAAATCAATCCTATCTCCCACTTAGCCGGGCTCAGAGGCTACAGGAAACACGCCTCCCGGGTGTCTGGTCGATGGCTGATCACCCTCCTGGGTGACATCCAACGGCAGGTCAGAGAAACACACCAATAATTAATATGGCAATGGATCACCGTCACCAGACACATTAAGACTTGTTATTATTGTGGCGGCGTTAATAAAACTCCATATATAGGGTAAGGAAGTGGGAGATACTGTCATATCTAGTGGTCGTCCCTGCAGTAGTAGGCAATGCCTGTTATCAAGCCAACATATTAACTTTTAGAGGCCATATGTTGGCAAACTCTGCTGTAGCTAGCGAGCCAGTCAAGTACAGTCTATTACAAATTGACTAACTCTGCTGTGGCGATTGTAGCTGTAGCAAAAGTACAGTTAGAATGGGGCCCTAGTCCCATGTTATGGTGCACACAGCTCCAGACTAGGGATTTACAGTTGTCAAATTGATCCATATGTTGTAGTACGTGTACAATACTTTACACGTCCTATGTTACAAGTTAGGGAGAGAAGTAGTGGCAACAATCCGTGAATACTGGTAGCAGTCCATCCAGAGTAATACCTACCTATGTCCAGGAGGTGTCTCTATATATATGGGGTATACACTGTAGTAATCCGATCTCTCCCCAGTTTACGGACATGCCCCCTGCTGAGGGGATGTACACCTGGTTACCGTAACGACGCTATCCTTGAGGGGCTTTGGAGAGGTATACAGTATTAGTTGTGTGCCCCTATTGTCAGGTTACACGTGGATGTGTGTAGCTGGTATCTCTGCACACATGGCTCCTGTACATATATGTGTGCTATATCCACAGTGCTGCTGCCTGTATGTCTGAACGCTGGCAGGTCTCTGTGGCTGGCTGGTCGCCCACTCACTCCTACAGCCGCATACTGACTGAACACCAAGCACGCCGCCCCTGCCGCCCCCTACCAGCCGCTACACACACCACCACAAGCAGGGCATGCCAATCTGTTAGCTGCACCCTGCTTGGACTGGACACGGTGTGCCTTGTTATCGACTACCTGATTGGATGGTATGTACAACACAGATCGAAGGTTCTAGCATAAAGGAGATGTGCATGTGGGTGGTTGGGGGGTGGGGTAAATTGAAGTTTGATCACTGATATAAACTTGTAAACATGGTGAATCAGGGAGAGAAAGAACTAACTGGCTGTACCGGTATACATACTATCCTTATCTTGGAGAGCCACGTGTAATGATTAATTGTCATTATATGGCTGTAACGAAGTACAAGCTAAGATAAAACGTTAAAAGACATTGCTTTCCACCGTCCCTGTGTACCCCTGTTGGAATTCCTGGACAGTTGCCAGGTACCATGCATAGCACGGCCTTCTGGTGGCAAGTAGGGAAATTAGGTGGCAGATGTTCTCCATCAAAACTACTTCAGTATTTCAATAATTGTATACAGAGTTATGAACTCAGTCAATAACTGAACCTTCGACCCTGTACAAAGCTTTGCCAACTGAGCTTATGTACACATTGGTTGTGGAGGCTAGACAATGTAAAGTATCAGTGGGGGTATGAGGGGAAAAGAATCTAATGTGATTTTGAAGAAATTAACAAGAATGACATCCCTTTATAAGATTGTACACCAAGTGGCAGGCCAGTGCTGTCCTGCATTGACTTAACAGGACTAAAGCGGGGGGCGAGTAGTTCTGCAGTAAGGTACCCTTTCTCTGGTTGGTCCGTTTTCCATAGGACACAGCGACAGACACTGCGATTGGCTGGTCAGTGTTTGTCCCTCCCAACCACCCCTGAACCAAATTTATTTTTCTAAAACCCTCTTTACGGTGGGACAAACATTAAAAACAAGAGTGACTATTTCAACAGATTGTCTTCATTTTGACACCTCTGTTTCACAATCGATTTCATTGAAAAGGTTCAAAGGTGGCCTCAAGCACCAACCAAAAACATAAAATGCCAACTGGATGCTATCTGCAACATTTGGGAAATGTCCTCAGTCAGAGGTATGTACCAGGTCAGAGGTATGTACCCAAAGGTTGGATAGGGCTACCCCCCCCCCCCCCCCACACACACACACAAAGGTCAGCCTAATAAGGTGTGCCACGCGCAGGAAGGGCCCCTGGTGCTGTGCTTAAGTGGTACACGGTTAAAACATGCCGGACCTCATCAGTCCTCATCTAGCATAGAGTGGCAGGTGACATGCAGCCTACACTGACTGCATTATAAAACATGGATACATGTCTATTTACAACTGGGCCTCAGGTGGAGTTAGTGACCCATTTGGTGAAGATATTGCCCGTGCGTCAGAGAAGATATAGTTAGGTGTTGTGATAGCAATAATCACGATTGAGATTCGGTGTAATCCTGTACTATATACTAATGGCTAAACCTAGCACAAGAAAACGGCTGATTAATCTCTACTTTACATATCTTCACATGGATATACCTTTTTTAAAGGTATTTCTAAATTGCTTCTACTATTAATTTGGAAAAGATGTGTCTAGTTTATACCTCAAAAGATAATGGAAAAGATGAGGGCTAGTTCTAAGAAACTGCCCCAGGCTGATTTTCCCAGAGGAGATGAATCGATGTTAGCGTTGAGACGTGAAAGGTTAGCAGTGAATTATTGAGGGTTGGCAAGTACAGAATCACTTCCTGCTGTAGCTGCCAACTGTGTCTGCATTATGATACTCAGCCAGTCACCAGGCCAGGGACACTGCTAGTCGTGTCTGTGATAGAACAGGCAACTGGCCAGGGACACTGCTAGTCGTGTCTGTGATAGAACAGGCACCAGGCCAGGGACACTGCTAGTCGTGTCTGTGATAGATCAGGCAACTGGCCAGGGACACTGCTAGTCGTGTCTGTGATAGAACAGTCAGCCAGTCACCAGGCCAGAGAGATTGCTAATTATAGACATTACCTGTATAGTAATACTCAGCATTGGCACCGGATGGCAGCACCAACTGGGGAAATGAGGTGAGGACCAACCAATGCTGCAGAAACTGACCTAATCCGTACATCAGTGGGGTGTTTTCATTTTTTTGTGTTTTCTTTTTGTGAATCTTTGTTATTCAAGCACGGAAATTGATGATGAATTGTCCATTTAACTCCATTGCATTTCTTTTCATTAATTAAGGGAGTGCTCATTTTTTAACAACAGGGGGGGGGTGGTGGATTTGGGGGGGGGTAAACAATTTGGACCCCTCGCCGGGGGGGGGGGGTAAACAATTTAGACCCCTCTTGGGGGGGGGGGGTAAAAAAAATTCAACCTTTTTGAGGGAAAAAAGCCTGCACGTTACTATGCTACAAAGGGGCGCGAACGCGCACGATTTTCGGCCTGCCGGGGGGGGGGGTAAAAAATTTCGACCCCTCTAGGGGGGGTGCAAAAATTCTGTGCGCTCCGCGCGAAATCTCACCACCTTACCCCTGTTGTTAAAAAATGAGCACTCCCTAGAGCCAATTTATCATTCATACTGACAACCTGTCATTCGAGACATATTGAACCAGACCGAAAATGTTGTTAATGCTTGGTAGCAGAGACCAGGACCAAGTGTCAGTCGTTATTTTTAATACGTTAGAAGGAAATCAGCACGATTCAAACCAGCAATCTACAGCCAATCTGAAATCATTTGCTGTAGGCAATTGCTCATTCTGTGCCCGCAATCGCCTGAGACATAAATAATACTTTCTTCCTCGGAAGTAAGCACTCCTAAATGAACGACCATATTTTCTAGAGCCTTAGGGAGTGGTATTTTCTGATATAAATTTCTTTTTATTCTCCTTGACTTTTCCTAACTCGCGTCACAATTTCTCTTCTCTGACTTTTTCTGACCACTTTCATTTCCATGACTTTCCATGATTCTCCCTCGCCTATTCAAGACTACTACTAGTACTAAGTGGCTTGCCCATGCGGCCTCCTAATACCATACCATAACCACAGAGTAAATCTAACTTACCCCTGTTGTATCGAGGCAGAAGTAGCTGCCACTAGAGCCCTGCACAATCCTCTTCGGGCTGATGTCGTTGTCTATGGCAAGTAGCACCTCGTGGACCGTCCCCTGGAAGGCATTGTCCAGCAGCCCGACACAAGGGGGAGCTACTATTGGGCTCTCCAGTTCATGCTCCACCGACAGCAGGGGTCGGCTCTCCTCCATCACTAGGTCTGCCTCTACTTCTATAAGCTGCAGGTTCATGTAACGGTCAACAGGCTAGGGCTGTTGTAGTGTGCAGCTTATGGTGTCCCTTTGCACTCTTATCTCAGAGAGGTAAATTACAGTTTTGCAGAAGGACACTGGGTATCCCTAATGCTGTGCTATTACTTAAACAAGTTAATTCTGCCCAGGAAGGATTTGAAGTGTTATTGCACTCTCTTCGCAAACTAAAAAGGCTATGAGAAATGTGCTTTATATCATTAGAAAGGGAGATTCAATTGCCGAGATTTAATTGCTCTTTATCTGCTGGAGAATGCAAGAATACTATGTACATATATGCAGGAAATTATAACTTAGTTCAGCCCCATACTATGCGTCTTGTTAGTTGAAGTCGGCTCTGGTCTGTCTAGGAAGTGTAGATGGTTATTTCCTGGAAAATGTCTGCTTTGTCTGATAGAGAGTTGAGCCTCTAGTCTGGTGAGAGTACCATGACCTCTTTCCTGAAGTGAACAGGATGGTTTCGAGATTAGATCACCGCTCAGCTTCTCATGCGGAGACTAGTCTGTGCTCTGGCTTTTCCCCAGGAGAGGTGGCTCTTATATACAATGTACCGCTGAATCTAGGTGCTCATAGTGGTGTTCCAGGCTAACAATAGCCTCCTATAATACCACGAGTATTACATCCTCCAGTCCACATGAATCCGACACGCTTAGTACGACAAGTAGTATCACAAAGCAGAACTATGTCACAACTACTTCCCTAGTGGATATATACTCATCCATGAATGTTAACAACTCCTTGGTTGGATGAGGCTGCTATAAGTTATTGGTCAGCATAAACTCCCATGCATCCTGTTTTCGGGAAGTCTTCCCATTTAAAGGTTCAGGAAATGTGCACAGTACAGGCGCGTGCAACTCTTGTTTTTACTGTGATGTCAACAACCAACAGCCAGTCATGTGACTTGCTAGTCATGTGGTGCTGAGTCGGCCATACAAATGTAGAACAGATTCCTCCACGTTGATATCTTAGTCATACGCTTGACTACAAGTCTGCCCTGGATCCTTCTCTTAGATCTGCACAATGTTAATGCGAGTGTTTTTCTCCTGTCTGTTGGAGCATACATGGACGATAAAGTATTGTTATTGTCCACTTTTTACTATTCTTATTTTTGCATGGGCAAAACTCTCATTTATCAATAGGGTTTAATCTCCTCTTTTTAATAGTTTGAGTAATATGTCATCTGCTCTAGACAGAGGTTGCCTGCTGAGTGGTAATCATTCAAACGGCTAATGCTGCCAATCAATAACAGGTACCGGCCATGGATCAATACCGAATCAATACCCTGCTGGTGCCTAGTGATGGAGGTGCCTGTGGTGGTGCTGCTCTGGGTGACTGATTGTCGTCTGCATCCAGTCTTATCCCCCTAAGGATAATGCTGTGAGACCTTTACCTGAGTACACAGTAGAGCCCCAGGTCTAGATTAGACAGGTATATCCAGCAGCCGGGTGGGCAGCAGTGCAGGTGTGTTGCACACAGACGTAGATCCACGACTCCTACAGTACCATATAGAGTACTGGGGGAGGCACAGGGGTGGGTGTACCTGGGACTACTAGTACCTGCTGTCACCGCCCACAGGGATCCAGGGCCACGATACACATTTAGGTCAGCTACTCCAACAGTCCAGTGGTGGTCACCTTGTGGATCCTATGTCAACCCCGCTCTCTGTTCACTGTAGGTCTAAAGCATAGCACATGTATAGTGACCTATATTTAACTGTACGGTCACCAACTGGCACCATCGACTACAGCAGTATACTCATGAGTCTCATCTAACAATAGTCTAACCAGGGTGTAGTGACACTCTAAGAAGGCAATACACTTTATACAGTCCAGGTCGTGAGTTCATGACCTACATGAGAAAATGGGAAAGGAGACCTGTTGTTGTCTCCCTCGGTTGCCTTCCCTCCACAATTGCCCAAAGCCTCCTACCACGGCTATACATGGCTCAGTCTCATGAGTTTGTAACATTTCAAACGTCTTTGACCGGTGGCGTCTTTGACCGGTGGCGTCTTTGACCGGTGGCGTCTTTGACCGGTTATGTGATTAAAATGAAGAAAAAAGTAGTATATAGTAAAGAAATTTAAGCTTCAACTTCTTCATGTAATAAACAGTCTATGGTTGTTTTACCCAATTAAAAAAATATATTTTAATGCACATATTAAGGGTTTCTTTTGGGCTTTTTTTCTTCAGCAGGTCAAAGACGTCACAGGTCAAAGACGACGCCGGTCAAAGACGTTTCAACTGTTACAAACTCATGAGACTGAGCCAGTAACATAAATATATGAAATATATCAATTTAGATAATGCCTCGAAATGATGTGTTATAACATATTATACAAAATATTTACCCATTTCTTTACTATACACTACTTTTTTCTTCATTTTAATCACATACCCGGTCAAAGACGGCTCCGGTCAAAGACGGCTCCGGTCAAAGACGCCACCGGTCAAAGACGTTTGAAATGTTACAAACTCATGAGACTGAGCCACATGTAGCACAAGTGACTGCCTCTCGGGGGTTGCCTTCTCTTACCTGCCAGTGCCACTCCCCTGACTAAGATGGCACATATAGCATATCAGCTCAACACCTCACAAGTGGTGATTATATGAGCTGGGTTTGGAATATTCATGTATATTGTACACGTGTTAGCGAACAGAACGTTATGTATTTAGACTTGAGGCAAATGTTGAACTACTTGCAGATGGGGAGCAGCATGTGGTTTGAGGTTGTGAGGTAAGGCGTGTGGGACAGGTGGCACAGGTGTACAGAGGTGGCACAGGGCAGGTGACAGGACGCAGCCTCCTGTGGTGTAGCTGCCTCACACTGTGCTACATGCTGGACGTACCCCTCAGTACACGCCTCCCACCTCCACACACCACAGGTAGGCACACTTTGCTGCTTTCTTGAGGTACTTGAACTAGTTACTATTTGAGCAAATAGTTAGGCCCTAACTTATGGCCTCTATCATTTATAAAGATGAATATTACTCTGAAGAGACCCCTTGAGAGAGGTCAAACTTCAAAAGGGTCGTTGTCTTGTTCTTAAGTGACGGTGGGGCATTGTCAAGTGAGCATCCTTGTTACCTCAACATTATAAATTTGATTAGACTCCTTCGCCCTGAATACAAGTCATTTGCTGATAGGGCAGGGCATACACATGACGTATGTTATACTATATATTTTGACGTGGACCATATGGGGCTGACACACCTACTGTGTACACACTAGACGCTGACATGTTGACATGTGCACAACTCAAACATCATTAGTTTTATTAGAACGAAACTAGAAGCCAAAACACATAAGTATCCACATTACAAAAGCTTCGTGTTTTTTTATAATGTAAACTTTCAGCGTTATTCAAGTAACACATTAATCTCGGTGAACAGTTCTTGATCGAAGGTAGGGATTGAATTAAAATACGATTAAACGTTTCACAATTCTCCAAATCGAAGTGTTCTTAATATATTTTGCATCCATAGACATTTGATGTCTTGGATATACAAATGTAATTGTGTCAACATTTACATATCAGAGATGTCACGCATCTGTCGACAAATGCAGGAAATCTTCCCATTTTGGTCAATATTTCTGCGGGAAATCAACGAAATTTGATATAGAAATACGTACAATAGAGTAGGAATTTCCTTGATAAAGCAGGAAATATGGCATCTCTAATGTATTATGTCCAGCAGCACTGGCAATGTGTACGTGACTTAGTACAGATGGGCGTCCGTCCTGCCTGCCTAGAGGCAGAGCTCCGTGATGTACAGCAGCACCACGTCAAGGCGAAACCTGCCTTACACTCAATATACACTGTACCACATTATTGGTATCAAATACCGAATCAGGCTCAATATTCACATTGAAGTTTGCACTATTCTTTACTATTTACACAGTTATAAAGTGTATTAGCAAAGACTAGATACCACACGTGCTGATAAGATGAATCCATATCAATATACATGTAGTTTCAGGGAGTACCCATGTTGCAGGCAGGTATCATGACTGCCGTCATCTACCAGGGGTACCAGGGTTATGGGGTGTATAGGGCTGTAGACTCTTACCCAGTGGGTCCGCCATTTAAAATTTCGCTGGGTGCGGTTATCATCACTGATAAGACACACCCTGACAGGTACTTTGTCCCTTGGTAACAATCACTTCCAGGGACACACTTGTACTCCGCCTATCAGCTCTTATCAGTGCGGGCCGCCGCAACCAGCTCCAGTCCCGCCTTATAGTGTAGAACTATTGATGTGAATAGGCAGATTTTTCTGGGCCAATCTATTGAAGTGGGCCTTTATGAAATGTACGGTTTGGGACTAGCGCATCCCGGTACCTGAGGTAGTCGGGGGCTAAACTCCACCTCCTTATCAGGCTAATCTCCTCTCCTCACACCTTGAACAAAGGAGCTGATAAGAAATTCTCCCATGATGCACTGCTCTGGAGTCGGGGGCCTAACCACAATGCATTGCTCTGAGCCAAGATGGCGGCCCCCATAGCCTAATATGCTAGTTCCGTATAGAGGAGGTTGGCTTGGTTGCCCCATGGGGCTTTCTTGCATCGATGACTTAAAGGGTAATTCCTAGTATCTCAAAATAGTATGTGTATCTCTACATTGAAAATGGCAGAGTTCTGTTCTAATGACATGACATGAATGGTGTATGGACTCCTCATCAGACTTAGTCATAAGTTGGGGACATATCCATACTGTAATATATCAAAATATCAGCTTGGGTTATCATTATAATTTCTATGATAGGAAACTTAGGAAATGAATATCCAACATATCATCCAAATGGAACATTCTAAATTATAGTCATGAACCATTGACTACTAGTATCTCAGCTAAAGACCATGCTAACACTTGCTTGGTTAGCTCAGTCAGTAAGGCGCCTGCCTCTTTATCCTAGGGTCAAGAGTTTGAGGCTCACTTGGGGAAACTTACTAAAATGTTTAAAAAAATTTGCCCTGAACCAACACACACAAGCGGGAGTCAGTGAGTATCTAAAGATTCTGAGAATGTCCACCAGGAGAGGATGATATTCCCAAATAATGTACGGTAATTAATTGTGGGACACTTTTCATACTAGTTGGTTTGGTGGCAACTATTTATTTAAGAATAACCCCCTATGACAGATTATCAGTACCATATGGGGGACTAACCTACCCTCTATGATGATCCCATGTTTGCATGTTTGTGCATCTACTAATGTTAATGCAGCTTCTTATAATGGGACGTGGAGGCCTTAGTTACTCAGAGGAGTATTAAACAATCTGACGTCTTTACTTAGGGCATGGGTTCAAACATACAGGCCATTGTTACATACAGTAGCAAAACCAAACAGCATCCCTAACAATGGCCTCGCCTTGCGGCTACCTGGGCTGTGTGGGTGGTCAGGTGTGATGTATGGGGTCATCTGCCCTCCGCCCCCTGCCTGACACGTGTCTGCACAGTAGCAACATGGCTCATCTCAACTAATTTATAGTTTACAGATGGAAATTGGACAGGCAAGTGGATGATGAATCCCTGGTTTGTTTTGGTATTTAATTTTTGTTCGTTGTTTTATTTTACATTATTGCACAAATGATTTAATATTCTTTGCCTGAAATACATAGTGACTGCTAATTATTAACAAGTCGGTGACCTTCTACAACATCGGATGATTGTTTGCCACGGGATTTTGTATACAATGTATTAGATAATTGACGCCTGAGTTGTGTAGCATTAAGTGTGTATAAGCAGATATGGCGGTCACTTTACTTCCAGGTATATGACAGTTACCTGTATACAGAGACCAGTATGATTGCAGTTTATCCCATTATCTGATTAGGATGAGATAGTGGCTCTATAAGTGCCCCTCCTGAATGATAGCTTCTATATCAATTTCATGCAGGCACATTATGTGATAGGGAAAATGTGGCACAGTGGGACTTGAAGACACTTAACTTGATACATTTAAAGAGGAAAGGTGGAGAATCAGTTGACCTTGATAACTAACAAAAAGTCATGCATGCTATACATTGCATTGTTTCAGCACCAGATATACAGAGTTATTCTGAGATGGAGTACTACCCTAGTATATATCTTAAAACTGCAGCTGGAAAAGAGGGGCTCCTTAGATTATGAAAATCTTGTATCAAAAACTTATGGCAGACTATACTCACAGCATCCATGGTGTTCACAAAGTAAGTGCCGCTCGAGCCTTGTTTTATCCGCGTGGGGTAATTCCCACACTCAATCGCTCGCTCGGCTCTTCGCACAATGTTTGTGTAATCCGGATCATCAGGGAAATCATTGCGGACGGTGTATGAGTCGTCAGTAATAAGCCCACTTGCCTCATTCATTGTGCCTGCTGAGGTGTAGCGAGTAAAACAAGGCGGTCTGAAACAGTAGGAGCCTGAGCAATCCCCAGAGCAGAAAGACTGGTAAGATCCTGAGCAGGACGCTCCAGCCGGGGAGTGTCGCCCAGGGGGACACGCGTGCCAGGAGCACAGTCCTGGGCTGGGGTGTTGACCACAAGCTGCTCCACACCAACTGTCTCTCACTTCACTACCTCCAGATACAAAATTGTCAGAGGGGCTTACAGTTCCGGAGCTTGCCCCAAATTCAGGGTGCTCTACGGGAAGGCTGACCCTTCTTGATGTGTCTGAGGGCTGTGATGTGCAGCAAGTAGTGTGTCCACAAGCAGTAGACCCAGACCAACGCGGACAGGCTACACGGGGCCCTGATGAGGCACCTTCACACAGGGAGTTATAGTTAGTGTCTCTGAAGCCGACATGTGCAGCATCCGACCAATCAGCGGTTTTGGCTGGTTTACGGCTGGAACTTACAAGTCGCGGACAGAAAGTCTCCGAAGTAATACTCTTCGAGGCAGAGTGTGCAAGCGGACACACTAACCCAGGGGGACAGTCACTTTTGGAGAGGGCAGCTTTGGGGCTCTGGTGTTGTTTGCAGCAGTAAGTTCCTGTTACAGGATAGCAAGGCAGTGGTCGCCGCTTGCCGCCAGTTGAGGCAAGGATGTTGGGCAGTGTGGATTCCGGTTCCGGTAGTAGGTAAGACAGTCGCGCGGTGCACCTGAAGGCCTCCCCGGTGAATGTCCGGTGAGGGCCGAGCACAGCAGCAAATATCTGCGGCTGGGGCCGGGCGGCACTGCGGCTCATCTAGATGTGATCTGTCTGTGTGTGTGGCTATAGTGTCATACAGACTGGGTTACAGAGCGTGTCCTGTATACAGCCTGATGGTAACCTCAGCTCTATCTCTGAGGTAATGTGTGCAACTGTAGACTGCCAGTCAGTATAACATGTAAGGTATACAAAGCTAGAGCTGCCCAGCTGTATACCCCTGCACCTAGTGATGGAACCACTCTATGCGCTACACTGTATACGGGTCCTACCAACCTGCCCTCACGTGGCTGAATGGGTTAATTTAGTCTCACAATCTATTTACAGACTCCAATTAATCGAGTTTCACCCCCACGATATCGGGCCTATTGCTATATATATAAACGTAATCACCTAGTCTAAAATCCCTAAGGATAAGGTTGTACCAGTCTCTCAGGTTTAGCATGTGTTTTAAATCACAATTATTTTCATAAAAGTATTCTCAAAATATGTTCTTTTTAAGACAAGTTTGGATCATTGTCACACAGAGATACCACAGGAGGCCAGGGAGACTATTTGCAGGGTGTGTTTGGTGTCAGGGATGTCCTCACGTGCTTCACGCCACAACTCCCGGGGTATGGATGCACCCCAGGACTCTAGAGCAATGTCAGCCTTATATAGAACTATACCCCTATATACTGAATGGACTAAATACCAGATAGGATATCGACGATTACAGAGGATGAGATAGTGAGAGCATGACTGATTAGATAAGGTCTTTGAATGAGCTGCGTTAGACTCCTGCGTGTGGGATCCTTCTTTAACTTGTACACGTAGTATAGGTGTAAAAGTGTATAAAGAGGTCCTTTCTAAGATTCCGCTTGAGGTGAGCCTTAGTTGTAACTGTGCAAGATGCACATGCATACGAGGCCCTTCACGTGATATAGAGTGCTGGCTACAATCCGTATGTGTAGGTGGAGCCTAGATGGCATGTGATATATCAGGGAGGCAGAGATCCATAACACGTCATGTGTGGTGAGGAAACACGACAAGGCCGCCTTAGGGAGCCACTCTGGTTGTATGGGCTCCTAGTCTTGGTGTCGGCGACGTAACGTGTGGACCTTAATAAGACTCCTGGTTATAATGGGATGTCTCCTCCCTTACTTCATGACACCACTGTTAATACTACATTACAACTGTATCCTGCCATAATGTAGTATGTAGCACCTGTTGGTTTGGACCGAAGACCCAGGAAATAATTAGCAACTATGGAAATGTCCAGCAGTAAGTGTGACTGACAAGTTAGCTTCTAATACATGTAACGTGGTAAACCATGCACTGCTAGTATGTCCTCCGCTGCTGATGTGATGTGAATGATTATACCATCCCTATGTCATACCAAGCTGTCTATAGGTACGCCTTCACTATCGACCTGTGCCAACCCTTTGGACTGTGGAATCAGCAGCATGTGATATCTCTACCAGTGTTTGTACTGTATATCTTGATGCGTCTCCATTGAGCCAGCTTTGGTGAGAGGACCAGTGATACACGAAGGCAGATTATATTAGTGTGTCAGACAATCATGCTCCCACAGGTTCAAACCAAAGTGTCTCTCTAGGACCTCTTAGGTTATCTGCTTGAGTGGAAATGAAGGCAATAAATATGTATTCTGATAAAACTGATGTTGGTGTTGCCTTCAGTAAACAGCATCTGCCACCTCTGGTTCTCCTAACAGGGCAATACAATGTTACTCGACATATTGACAGAATTATGTTCTTATCTGGGTTGATTCCATCACAGAGAGGTGATTAATAAGTGTAATGGTAGAAGACCTAACTTCTGATATAATATGTGTAACACTGTTGAAGGGTATCTTCCAATGTGTGTAGTAACGTGCCTGTTGTGTGGGGTGTGGTGGGTGCCACACCGTGTGCCTGTTGTGTGGGGTGTGGTGGGTGCCACACTAGTGCAGACTCTGTAAAGTATTGTGCCGGCTGTGTGGGGTGTGGTGGGTGCCACACTAGTGCTGACTCTGTAAAGTATTGTGCCGGCTGTGTGGGGTGTGGTGGGTGCCACACTAGTGCTGACTCTGTATAGTATTGTGCCGGCTGTGTGGGGTGTGGTGGGTGCCACACTAGTGCTGACTCTGTATAGTATTGTGCCGGCTGTGTGGGGTGTGGTGGGTGCCACACTAGTGCTGACTCTGTATAGTATTGTGCCGGCTGTGTGGGGTGTGGTGGGTGCCACACTAGTGCTGACTCTGTATAGTATTGTGCCGGCTGTGTGGGATGTGGGTGATGCTGGTCTCCACTGTGTGCTCTATGGAGATGTGCGTTCTGTTGTTCCATCAATTGGTGAACCAGTTAGGGTTGTGTTCGATACGTGACGTAAGTCTCTGTAGATGTCACTACCAGGTATCCATTTACTACCAGGTAACTGTTTATTATCAGGTCTCTATTACCTCATGGTTTATAGTCTAAAACCTGAAGTCAATGACAAATATGTTCAAGATCTATAATGTCCTTACAGAATGAATGGTATATGTGATATATATCACATGTGAACCAGGGCTTTTTTTTGCAATACTGTTGTTTTCATTTAGTTTTCTTTTTTTCACTGTATTTATCTATAACGTTTAAAATGAAAATGAAATGTAAGCAAAGATTGAATATGTGATTAACATCGCAAATGACTCAGGGTCAGGGTGATAAAGGGATTGAATTGATGGACTAAATGACTGAATCCATAAATTTTATTTCAGGAACAATGAATTATTTGTCAATTCTGAGAGCAGGAATGTATTCCTGGGTCAAAACTACCCTCAAATCATGTGTCACACTAGTATGTTATCATATTTCAACTGAGCAGGTGGGTGTGGGCGAGCCGGTGGGTGTGGGCGAGCCGATGGGTGTGGGCAAGCCGGTGGGTGCGGGCAAGCCGGTGGGTGTGGACGAGCTGGTGGGCGTGAGCGACAGTTGCAGGCTGCAGGCATGTACCGCCTTTTGTCCCTATCAAAAAGCGAGTTGATCGTACGATAAACGGCGGAGATACGGTGTCGCTGTCGCTGTGGGACTGTCATGATGTTTCGTTGACTTCTTGTGGAGTACGAGAACTGCGAGTGGCGCCACCATATCTTTTACTGGTGGAGAGAGAACTAAAAAGCCATCGCCTTACCTTCATTTTCATGAAGGTTACCGAAGGTAGAGGCAATATTGCGGCCTCAAAGAGTGTCTCAAAAAGTGTCTCATCCCGTTTTTACATTAGAACAAAGAGGATTTCATGTAAAGGGACACTTCATGAAGGTCTGTAGTTTACTTGAAACCCTATCCTTTAGCATTGCGCCGAAAAAATTGGTTTTGTGCTGTTTCGGTGACTTTTTTTCAATATCAATTTTGTGTATGAAATATTGCTTTTTTAGTTTCAATCTTTGATGGCATGGATTGGCATTGATCAAAACTTGTTTGTAGCAGCATTTAAATATTTTATTTCCAAATGTTTCACAGGAAAAAAAGGGACAGAAAGCAAGGGACTTTTTTGACAAAAAGTCCAAAAATACCTGTCTCTAAAGAACCTGGCACTACTGTGTCCTGGTTCAATTACTTTTGTTTTATTTCTTTAAACTAAAGCATCACACTTGGTCTATATGAGGGAATCATCATTGAATTGTGAAGAGGTTCCCACAGGCAGTCATAACTCCCTATACGATGTAGCAAATAACCCCTACTTGACCATGGTGATGGACATCGAACACGACCCGTGTGTACATACCACTGAGGTCAAAAAGGACCCACAACAAGTGGCCAGCTGCACCGGTCCGTGGTGGTTCGATTATTAGATCCTACCCGAGCATTACACATCTCTTAGTATATGTATAACCATATTGGTGAATGAGGTAGTACGGCTGGCATCACTCTGACATATTGCTGTATCTAATGAGGGAGCATCGTATTATTAGTAGGGATATGTCATGATATATTGGGTTAGAATTGGTAAATATGGGATGCGTTTTTCTACAAATTACATTAGTTTATTCTACCTACGTTTGTACGATACAGATATATAAGTGTATGTGACTCCTGAGCTGATGATGATACTTAGAAGGAATGAAACATGCAAATATTATGATATATTTTACGATGAGATGGCAGTCTTTTACAAAATGTGATATTGAATTCAATATCACATTTTGAATACAGACTACTGTTAATACCCGGTAAATATTATGCAACATAGAAATAGTTTGGGACAATATCGTTAATCTGTGTTTTTTGGGCTGATTCTACAGATGCCGTAGCTTTAAAGGGTTTATCTGTTGTACTAATAATTCGGATATCTTTAATTGATGTACGTTTTACATTATATCATCCAAGGAACTGGATGACTTCATAAACGATCTGAGGCCCTAAGTTGGGAGCCAATGGCCCGTAATTTTGGGTCCGGGCCCGTAGTTTTCTGCAAAATAGCATTCCTACGGGCCCAGCTGGCCCACAGGAGTATTTGGAAGACAATTAAAAAATGTCTGCCTGACAACTATAATGATGCAATATATCGTTGGAAAGAGGGAAATGTGCCCAAATTAATCATAGTGATTACACTTTTTCATAGACCAATCAGGAATATCCCTTAAAGAAAACCATAATATTGACCATTGGCCCACAGATGTTGGCCCGGGCCCGTAGTTTTCTAGAGCTATGGGCCCGGGTGGCCCACAGATGAAAAAGTTAGTGTCTACCCCTGTACTTAGGAGCTGGAGGTAAGGCCTGTGGGTGTCTGACCTATTGTGTGCTCCCACAATGGGCCAGGACGCATTCATACTGAATATGACCTACATATATAGGTGTTACAGTGAAGAAGGAGATAATCATTTACATGACAATGTCAATGGTTTGTGATAATAGATACTAGCATTGTTTTGTGTAGGTAAGTAATGTACTTCACAGACCAGCGTAGAAACTTGCTTCGGCACAGCATAATTGATGGAAAGCTACTGTCAAAGTGACGCTTCCCATAATTGACATTAAAAAATATATATCCACCTATAAATAATTTATAAATATTTACTTATAGGACCAGATGAGTTAGATATTGATTGGGAAGGGTGCATTGTGGACTATGTCAGGTGTCTACATCCCAACCCCTAGAGTTTAGCGGCAAAACTACACAAACTCAGGTGGGTGAGGGGACTCTCCCTCTGGTACATTTAGTTCACTTATTGTTGGACGTAAATCCTTTCATTTACCTACATGATATTGGTAAAGAGACTTGTTGGTGTTCTGTGTATTATTAATATATCAAGGTTGACTATCAAACACCTAAAGGACTGATCACATTTTTAACAGCAGCAAGGCGGGGTGTGTGTGTGTGGGGGGGGGGGGGGGCTGACATAGATGGGGGTGGGGCCTGAGATTTACGTCCTCTCGAAAAGTTGTGGCCACGCTCGAAAAAGATTGAACGTGTGAATAACATCACAGATGACTCAGGGTCAGAGTGATAAAGTGATTGAAATGATGGACTGAACAACTGAATCTGTAAATATTATTTCAGGAACAATGAATTATTTGTCAATTCTGAGAGCAGGAATGTATTCCTGGGTCGAAACTACCCTCAAATCATGTGTCACACTAGTATGTGATCATATTTCAGCTGAGCAGGTGTGTGTGGGCGAGCTGGTGGGTGTGGGTGAGACGGTGGGTGTGGGCGAGCCGGTGTGTGTGGGCGAGCAAGTGCGTCTGGGCAAGCAGGTGGCTGTTGGCATCAGCGCCTGGTGGCGTGTAACCGCCGTTTTACGTCTTGGCCGAAAAGCGAGTCGATCGGAGCGTCAGAAGCGACACCATCTTCGGTTCTGTTTCGCCGTGTCGGCCGGCCGCGGGGCAGCGTGTGTAACAGATGATTAACTCCCCCCAGTCAATTACCACTGCCAACATATCTAGCAGAGGGGGGGTACTCACATTTTTCCATATAGTCTTTGTAACGACATGTGCATTGTCAGTGCAAAGTGAATCAGGGTTATCACTGATACAGAAATAAAAGCAAGTAACCTCCCCTGTAAATTACCTCTACCGTAAAACCTCGCGTATAAGCCTAACTCGCGTATAAGCCGCACCCCGAGTTTGTGCCGGTGCTATAAGCCGCACCAGAGATCTGAGTATGGTGACATTTAGTACTGTACCATAGTAACAAAAACTCCCGTATAAGCCGCACCCTGACCCTGGGCCGATGCTATAAGCCGCACCGCCGATCTGACTCGCGTACTAGCCGCGGCTTATACGCGAGGTTTTACGGTAGTACTTAAAGGGCCAGCAAACTCAACCTAAATCGTAAAATTCTCTGGCAGGGTTGTTGAGTTTATATAACACTCCAGTTATATTTAGAATCCCCCAAACAGAATCCACCACATGCAGGTATGTCCTAGCCCTGTGAGCCTGTATTCCCCAGCACCAGTACCCCATGTATAAAGGCTCAGTCAACCAACAAATAGTTTGCTTGTTGTTCCTTTCCAGCAGTCCTCTGGTCTAGACAAGTTGCACTGGTGTGACCAGCAGTTGCACTCTGCCAGTGGTATAGAATTGAGTACTAGTGATACCCACCAGTGTACTGACTGCCACCAGTGTGCCCACAGAAAACGGTAAACTCCCCCTTGAATAGGCCACATGCTATTATTTTGGGTAAAAAGAGAACATCTATACACAATGATATCATTGCACAACTTGTATACCTAGAGGCTAACATGTAATCATCAAATCTAAGAGGGTGCTATAGTTTAATTATTCTTTTATAGACTATTTAATTCCAAGCAAAGCCTGATACATGGTCTCCTTACTGAAGTCACCTGGCCAGGACAGCATGATCACCTGGTCCCACTGCTCACTGCACCCTTCACCCATACACTGTAAAAAAATGTGTATGAACTTTAAACACTTTCACCCAAACATATTGATGGCAAAATCTAATCTTTTTTGTGTAAACATGTGCAGGAATATGGCCGCCAGTGATGGGTGAGCTGCACCAGTGAAAAATGGTGTGTGATGGCAGTTTGGCTAGCCCACTGGTATTATTCTCCTACCCCTTCTACAGGCTCTCGCCCATATACAGGCTCTTCTTAGTCAAATACAGTACCTATAATGTTGTTTAACATCCATGGTAATTTAGATAATGTCCAAAATAATGAGTAGATAGCGCTGTCCAGAATATTCCAGTGAGCCAGCCAAACTGGCCTTGCCCACTGTTGTTTCACTTTTGTAGGCCCATCCATCACCAGTGGCCATATCCCTGTACCTGCTGACAGAAGAAAGTGTTTAGATGCTGAGATTCAGTGAAAGTGTTGAACTTTAATGTGTTTGGATAAATTTATGTGTTTAAATTAGAAACACTTTTTACAGCGTATGTCTGAAGGCTGTTAGCACACTCAGTCTACTAGCAGGCCTTTGGTGTGCATGGGGACTTGTTTACAGCCACATCTGAAGGGTCACCTGGATTGGGGTAAAATCACATGGGTCACATACTTTTGCCCTCTGGTGTAAAACTTGTGAAGTAAAAATCGATCTGGAATTTGAGTAGCCCAGTTTAGTAGCAGAGTTATGAACTACTCCTAGAGGTCTACCCCTTTAAGTGTTTGATAGATGTCTGAAAAAAAGTGTCTCACCTACCCCTCCCATAGAGATAGCAGTGGTTGTCACGAAATATCCAAATTTGGGGTTATCGGTTATCTTTGCGCTCCCATAGAGCTCTATGCTGAAGCAAATTACCACCAATTACGGCCCAATATAATTTTTCGTTTTTTGGGGGGTTATAGTAGAAATTTGTGAAAAACAAATATACCATTAGATAGATATTGTGGAAAGTGATTTATTGAGACCATGCAAGATGCAAAGAGTGAAATATTGACCAAATGGGAGCAATTTCATTTTTTCAAGGAAAAAAGGTGTCCAGAATCGTCTCACTTGACTCAGGGTCCCCCCTGAGTCAAAAACGTTTAAGAATTATAAGCAATCATTTAATTATCGTAACAACGCCAGTGGCATTATTAATACAAATGCCCGTTCAATGTAACCCACTATAACAGGACATTGTCCAGGTATAGTAAACCTTTACCAGTGTACATGTACTTAGGGCTTTACAGCAGATCACCTATTGACCCTGGTAGATAAGGTATACACCTCTTTTCGTAACAGAAAAACACCTCCGGACACATAAGGCACGATATACCTACTCAGAGTTGTGATTTCCTAGATATGCTATTACAGCTTTTTCTTATTCATCCATTGACAACAGGCATTTACTTGGCAGGTAATGTAAGTATTCCGCTTCTTCCTTGTGGGATGTAGCCTGCTGACATATAGCACAAACTGGTGCTGCAGTGGCGTAGGAAAAGGGGGGCCAGGGGGGCCCGGGCTCCCTCAATCACAGAGGAGGGGGGGCCTGAATATGTTTGGGCCCCCCAAAATTGTGCCTCTACATGGGTAAAAAACGACACGGGCGACACAGCGACACGGCCCTTTTAGGCCATTTTAAAAATCGACGGACCCAGGTAAAATTAGAGATAAAAATCGACCCACAGGGTTTTCTCTCTAAGTTCTTATATACCTTAAAATTGACAAGGTGACACGGCCCTTTTGCTTAAAATCGACACGGCGACACGGTCAAAATTCTGGGGACCCATGTAGAGGCACAAAATTTACTAAGACCCTATGATGTAATACACAAACTTTCCAAAACATACCTTTCCCACATGCATAGGGAAAAGTGGGGACATTGGGGCCTGGCACCCATTCATATTATAAACTAAAGGGGGCTCAAATACTTCTTTTCTATACAATTCCTATATGAGCGTGTATACATACTTTCATGATTGAAAGCCAATATTCAAGGCAGGCTGGGTTGGGCCCCCCTGGGCTCCCCCAATGAAGATTTGCTTCCTACGCCTCTGTGCTGCCAATGGTACCTTATATCCTACATGTCTTAATTACAACATGTATTGCCTGTTCACATCATGGCTATATACTAGCTACATATGGGAGGTTCAGACATGAGACAATGCTGTGCCTCTACATGGGTACCCAGAATTTTGGCCATGTCGCTGTGTCGGATCTAATCCAAAAGGGCTGTGTCGCTGTGTCGATTTTTAACCCATACATAGTGCTCAATACTCTCACCTCAATCTCATCATGTCCGTCGATTTTTAAAAGGGCCGTGTCGCACGTGTCAAATTTTAAAAGGGCCGTGTCGCACGTGTCGAATTTTACCCCATGTAGAGGCACAATGCTCTATTGTCTGATATGTTATTTCTTCTGACGGTAACTAGTATTCTCGATCATCATCTAATTTATACAACTAAGTGTGGTTGGAAAATGCACTTTGAGATATTGTTTATATTGTTTCCTGTTATATTTACTATCACTAATCCACACCACACTGGACGATATCTTAGTCTTGCCGTCCTAAGTTCCTGTATTGGTGGAGAAGGTTAACATTGCAGTCACATTCCATATAAGTAACAGCTACACGGGTAGTTTAGGTCAGGTTGGTCCATGATGCATCGTGCAGTAATAACTATGTCCCTACATATATATAGGCCTATACATATGTTATAAATGTGGTATACCTGATGTGCGTTCCCAAACCAAATAAGTCACACATCCATGTAAAAACGCTGCCACCAATACAGAGCTGCCGCTTCGCTGCTGCGTTGGTGCATCATATCTGACACATCAGCAGTATAACAACGTCAAAAAGTCGGCGTTATGCATGAATTCAGCACTGGATCGTCAAGGAAATTAATGAATATTTTGAACACCACCACCAAAAACACTATCATACATGTATCTGTTATGAGAGATGTATTTATCTAGTCTATGGCTCTTACTTAATAGATAGCCCAAACCACTTAGAGAATAGAGACGAACTCTTACAAGTATGGCTAAAATATCAACATTAGTAACACTATTCATCATCATGATCAAACCAGGAGAGGTAGAGAGGGGATAGGTCCTTAACATGTACAGGGTGCAGAGGTGGTGATACCCAGGGTGCCAATCAAACAATCAGCTATGTCTTACCGTTTTCAACTCCTGTATAGGGGGAGAACAAAATAAAATCATGAAGAGAAAGCTTAGCTAATGAATCAGAAATATCATGAATATCTATATCATATTTCATATGCTACTTTCAGGAGTTGGCTAATGTGTGAAATCGTAAATATAAATCCAATATATGAGAAACGAGATTACCGGTAATAGTTTTAATATTCGTGTGGATAATTGTGCTTGGTTATTATACAAATTATACGAGAATACTAATGTGTGCACTAATCAAATACTTGTATTGTCTGATGGCAAGATACATCAGTATTCAGGTTTCGATATTAAGATAACGAGTGTGGGCAATATTAAAAGAGAAGCGTCAACATGTGTAGTTGTCAGTTGACTTTGCAGTACTACTACATGTACTAGTAGTATGACTTCCATTTGGGAGGACGGTACAGGATGCCTACTTTCATGAGGTGGGAGTCTACATATCCCATATTATTTGTAGGATGTTGGAGAGAAAATTGTGCCTTATATCTGAAGTTCAGCCATAGCAACATGATAGCAATATGGCAACATGATGCACATTGGTCATGGCAGAACCCTGGGAACCATGGCCAGTAGCCCGGCAGTTCAAATGTGTGACGACAGGTGACAGCACTGCAATGATGTGCACTGGCGACTGCGAGGCTTCTCACGTGACTGTCATTTACTTGAGTCACATCGGTTCTACTTGAAATTTGTTACTCACTGTAGACATATAGCCGGTAATATCATTAACAACTGCAAGTATCTTGAACTGACTTTCCATTGTCATCTAGTGCGCTGCACCGCACAGTCACTGTCATTCAACGCGTTTAACTCACAACTCCATTTATGTCACACATTCGACACAATGGAAAGTTTATGTATTGAAATATGATTCAAATTGTCATTTATAAAGATGGGTAGAGTGGCAGACAAGGACCGTCTTTGGCAGCGGTGTCTGTGATCCGTGAGCGTGAGATCACCCAGCCATGACCATGTCCTCATGACCACGCCCACTCCCTGAGTAACTACCGGGTCTATCAGAATAATGTCACCAAATCAGTCCCTAAAGGGATAATAATCCTCTCTTCTACTATAATGATAAAAGAAAGTAGGTAACAAAATGAACGGGGTCCTTCATCTCAGGATGGGATAATTTAGATAGAGAGGATTGTGTATGGATAACGGTAAATCGGAAAAATGTGTGGGGTGGTGAGGCAACTTGGAACATGTCATCAGCAACAAGAGAGCTTTGCATAGCCGAAGTGTGGATGGAGTGTGGTTTTAGATTGAAATCAAAACATAATTAAATGATCTCATATCGTTTTGTGTAAAGGTGGTTACTTACTAACGGCCTTGTCTCCATAACCTTCAGTGTGGATCAATAACAGTGTCAATGGGTATCATACTATCAATTAACCTACGGTTGAGAGCTAAGACAAAGCATTTCACACCTTGGTTATTTTCACTTAAACACCTCTTCTTGCGTGGTTTAAATCAACAATACTTATGCCACTGATGTGTTACCCTACACAATAACGGTACCGGTAGTTGGTATCTATCAATACTTTGTTCAAAAATGTTAACAGCAGATACCAACCCACGGAGACTTCAACATATTAATTAATGTATACATGTTCATGGTAGTTGTATTGTAATATTTTTTATTCCTAAATTTGTTAAAATAACGGTATACATTATATTTACCTATTTTCACTATTGATTTGAAGGATTATTACATTTATGTACTGCCATCAGTGACAGTACCATTTTCTTTGCATGGACTTATAGATTATGTTCCTTTTTATAGTCCATACACAAATGAATAGTCTCAATATGCTTATTGATTGATAAAAGACCTATTATACTTGAAATCCTGAATTGAAATGAGTTTTTAGTTTCGTGACTGTGCGTGGTGTATGATGGGATAGTGAATCTATTAGATGTCTAGCTTTTAGCCTACTCCCCCAGACCACCCCTCGCAAACACCCAGCTAGTTTTACTGAAGCTTATTCTTTGCGAGGGGTGGTCTGGGGGAGTAGGCAGGCTGGTAGATCCGGTCAATAAAAGCCTGCTACCGAACTCACCTATTAGTTTTCCCAAATTATAGTCAATAATACTTACAATTTGCACCCAAAGTTTTGATAAATTTCTCCCAAGTGTGAGTTAAAATACCCCACAATTAATAATTAACCAATTTTCCATTTTTTAAAGCATCTACATAGGGTGCATACTTTGCACCCTATGTGTCCTATAATTTGCACCCCAAATTATAATACTTACATATTACAATTTGCACCCTAAGTTTTGAAAGATTTCTCCCAAGTGTGAGTTAAAATACCCCACAATTTACAATTTTCCATTTCTTAAAGCATCTAAATACTTTGCACCCTATGTGTCCTATAATTTGCCCCTAAATGTCTCTGCACCCTTAGTGGCCTGTGTTTGCACCCTATGTGTCTCTGCACCCTACATGTCCATTGTTATGCACCCTAAATGTCTGCGCCCTAAGGGAGTGGTCATTTCTTAACAACAGGGGGGGGTCGGTGGATTTTCCCACGAGCGGGTCGAAATGTTTTTGGTCCCCCCCACAGGAGGGGTCAAAATTTGTTCAGTCCCCTCCCCATGGCAGGTTGAAAATAAGCGCGGCCGACCCCTTTGAGCTATAGTAACGCGCTGGCTTTTTCACTAAAAAGGGGTGTACATTTTTTTGGTCCCCCCCCAAATCCACCAACCCCCCTGTTGTTAAAAAATGACCACTCCCTAAGTGTCCACGCACCCTACATGTCTGCACCCTAAGTGTCCTTGCACCCTAAGTTACCAGTTACCCTAGTGAGTCCCCGGAGTAAGTCCTATCTGCAGTGGGCTCCATCGTTGACTCAGGGAATCATTTGCATCATGACTGAACGTGATATTAAAGTCCATGATGATGATGGATTGTTATCTAAAGAAACCCTTATTCGATGAATTTCAGTGCTTGCGTCCAAACCCCCCGCGAGATAGATCGTAGAGGCTCGAACGGAGGGAAGAGGTGGGTTTCTCGACCTACCGCGAGAGGGCCCCAAACTTTTTCTGCACCCACCTCCACCCCCTGCCCATCAATCATGATGGAGGGTTCAAAAATAATCAACCGGTCCCTTTAATTTAGTTTAACTTTTACTAATTTTAACGCGTATGCTCCTTTCGACAAAGTATGCTCCTTTCGCTTTAGCCCCCCGTATGCCCTTACTATAAACTGGGCCTTACATTTTTAATGCTGGAAAGGGCTTCAATTATTATTATAATTGATTTTAATTGACTTACCCCTTCAATATTCTTGACGAAGTAGCTTCCACTGGAACCCTGGTAAATTCTCTCAGGGAAAACTCCCTCGTCCATGGCACTTTCAGACTGTCTAATAGTTTGTGTGAAGTCTGGATCGTCCGGGAAGTTGTTCTCAATCAAGTATCCATAGTCCCCGTCCAGCCTCCCCAACAAAGGGGTCCCCTCCCCATTCCCTCGCCGAGGCGACCGAGGACTGTCGGGGAGAGAAGTGTCACTTGGACCCGGAGCGAAAGTAACATCGGGCGGTGGTCCTCCGCTTGGGTCCAGGACTGACTGCAGAGATCTCTCCAGGTCCATTGGGCTAGATTTCTGAGTACACACAGATATAAGTCTCAGGTATCGAGTGTGTCTTCATGAAAACATAAATATATCTCTGTGATGTTCACGTAAACATTTGTTAATTCACTGATGTACAACAAGTGGTGCGGAACGGAAGTGACGTCAAGACTAGCATACCATATACCAACTTATTTTGGTATTCATTCTTATGAAAATTGGAGATGGAAAATTGAAAACACATATCTTGAGTCTTCATATGTTGTGCTCTAAAATAATATAATGTTATAAAAAATAGTATGGAAGGCCGGTGCGATATGTTAATGTATGGATACTAAACTGAATAGTGAATTTTTTACTACGTTATTGATTTTTCTCAGAACGAGGTTGGGCAAGCGTGGTTAAAGATGGCGGACGAAGAGGTACCTCCACCGACGGAAGAAAATAATGAATCTCAAGATTCTACACATGCAGAACCACAAGGACCTCCTCCAGGAGGTCCAGGGCCAAATGGACCAGGTGGTCCACCACACTACGACGGCCACTATGACATGCGAGGGCCACCCCCAAGAGGATATCCCGGCCCCCGTGGCCGGGGCTTTGGTCCCCGAGGCCCGCAGTAAGTCGGCGATCTGCCTTGACCTATTTTCTCAGACCGACGCAAGTCCAGGCAGTAGGCCGCCCCCAGTAACCCTAAATTAATCCTATCCTGTTTCAATTAGACGATGATTAGTTTGCTTGAGATGCCTGGTCTCCTATAATGCTATTGCATAGTTTAGTGGATGTGCATTGGCTGATGGTTCAACCAAAATATGCTGTGGACTGTGGTCTGACCTTTTACTTTTTTAGTAAGTTTTGCGTTGGAATCGTAATTGGAGAGTTGGCATTTTGTCCATTTTTTCAAGCCACCGGGAACTTGTTTTGACTGCATGGCTATAACTAGAGAGAGAAGCAAAATGGGGGGGGGGGGGGCAGTCTTCCAGTCAAATCAGTCTGACTCAGTGCATTATAATGTGTAACTAACATTTAGAATATAATCTACTGTCCAGACAAAACGGCTTAACAAATTCAGAAATAAGGGAGTGTTCATCATCATGTATATTGTATTAATTACAGGAGGGGGCAGTGAGATTTTGCACGGAGCTGGAGGACGGTCCTCCTCGCCGAAGCGAAGACTCCGAAAATGTTCCGCCCCCCACCCCCCCCTCACTTTAAACTATAGCAACGTGCAAGCTATTTATGCTAAAGAGGGGCATAATTTTACTTTTATTTTTGCCTGGGCTACCTGCCGTGGCTACACGGGGGGGGGGGGGGAGTGTCAAACAAAGGCTAAGTGGAGACCTGCCGTGGGGTGGGCAGCTATAAAGTAATTTTAAGGTAATTTCCTAAATCGTAAAAAGGGAAAACCCTTGTATAACCCGCACCGAGATTTCACACCTCTTGTATACTACATACAGCTAGTGGTATAAAGTAGTTATAGGTCTTGTACCAAGCTGTGGGGGTATTCAGTGAAGTGAGCCTTTAAATCTCCCTTCGCTGTATTTCGCGTACAGCATGGTACTCGTCCTATAACTACTATGTACATGCTACCCGCGGGTTGTACATGGGAATTTATGGTAGTCTTTCACATTTTTACACCCCAAATTTGCGTACTTATTTTGAAACAATAGACAAGTCTTAGTATTATTAAAAGTAGGGATTAGTGCCATTTGGATTCTTGTACTCCCACCTGTTCATTGCAACTTGCGGCCTGATGCATACTACATGACATGTACATGAAGTAAGCTACTAAGAGGCATACGATATTTCTATATATAATTTTGTCATCCATTCAGACCAGCATTATAACCTGATGACCGTTGACGGTTCCATTGTTCCATCCTTTCATCTTACAAACCCATGCCCCTACTCCCCACAAATGGAAAAGGTCAAATTCGACATGCTCATTCAAAATCTGTTCCACAAAAATGAGTGTATAGCGTCATTATGATAGCGTTTAAAGTCAGACACTTGAATCGTCTTGATTATCCCCAGCTTGCATAACTTTAAATTAGAGCATACATTGTAAGTTTTAGTAACTGAATTACCGGTTCTATAGTTAAACATTATATAGTAGTAGCACTTAAGAATGCTTTCCCAATTTGCTGTATTTTGCTAGCTGTTAGAACAAACACATCTAATTATGTTGATGCTTTGTTAATGGTATTTGTACTAATAATATATGGTGGCAGACGAAACAATTCCACTGCAGTCAACTCTGCCTTAACGGCCATCTGGTTAACATACACAAATTGTATCTTATGTCATGAGATCTTTGATAGCCTTTGCTTAACTGTATTACATTTTCAAAAGACAATTTTGCATAAGAAACAGAAACCTTATTCCAAAAGTTCATGAACTATCTTTTACAGTTCCAGTGAAAGGATTTAGGCTGTCTACTTTTCCTCCGTTTTTTTTAATCAACGTGCCTACAAAGGCATTTCACATACCATGACTGTTGTTTTTGGCGATAAGGTACGACTGCATTATTACTGCAGTAAATTCGGACACCATTGATACGTTTTGTAATAACCAAGCAACCAATAAAAACCATGAAAGTAAGTTGCCTACATGAAGGGAAATACCCAGTGTCTGGTTTTGTCAGAGTTGGCTGCACCATGTACATTACCCGCTTCTACACCCTGTCTGCACCATAACTTAAGATGATTCTGCTTGCTCTCAGAAACTTCCCCTTTCATCACAGTGACTACAGAGGGCCACCACCACCGTTCCATGGTCACCGCGGCCCACCGCCCCGTGGCTACAGAGGCCCACCCCCCGGCATGAGGGGACCGCCACCCGGTATGCGTGGACCACCCCCTGGGATGAGGGGTCCTCCTCCAAGACACCATTATGGTCGGCCACCATTTGATCCAAACTACGGCCCCCCCGGACCCCCACCCATGCCTCCACCAGGCATGGGCGGACCTCCACCAGGCATGGGCGGCCCACCTCCAGGCATGGGAGGTCCACCCCCAGGCATGGGCGGCCCGCCCCCTGGTATGGGCCCTCCACCCGGCATGGGAGGACCACCAAACAATGTAAGAATTTGTGATAGAAAAAGATCTCCCCTCTCTGATTCTTATATTAACTTTCAAAAATATATCACGATTATTCGATAGAAAACGCCCCCTATCAATTAAATTTCGTTCGTAACGTAGTGAAGACAAATATTAATAAAAATTACAATAAGATATGGATATAATCGATAAATGAACCTTATATGCACCAAACTGATGATGACTGCTTTGCTTCATTTGGCAGCGCCCACCTATGATGCCACCACCGAACGTTCCACCACCCAACATGCCTCCACCCAACTTCTCCATGCCTCCCCCCGGTTACCCACCACAGGCGGGCGGCCAAGGCGGTGCTGCAGGCAGCGCGGCAGCAGCCGGTGAAGAACTGTGGGTAGAGAACAAGTCAGCAGATGGCAAAGTGTACTACTACAATGCACGGACACGCGAGTCAGCATGGACTAAACCCGAGGGCGCTAAGATCATCACACAGTCTGAGGTGGAGGTGATGGCAGCTCAGCAGGCGTCGCAGCAGACACCACAGACCAGCACGCCAACCGGGACTACCACCGCAGCACAGAACGCTGTGGCGCAAGGTGAGTTCAAGTCTACTCTCTGCACAATCTAATATGATATGTTTAAAAAAATCATACTGTTTGATTCGGCAAAGAAAAGAAGAAGAAAAACACAACCATAAGTTACTAAAATACCAAACAGAAGCTTGCTATACTAAAATACAGTCTTTGAAAGTATTTTTAGGTGGTGGCAAATATCAGGAAATATCATAGTGGATGAACTGGTGTAGGTCGAGATAAAGCTTTATCATTTTGAGAGAGGTATATACGAAGTACTTAGGTCCATTAGAATTAGATCACCTCTAGATGCTTTTACAGCTCAGCAGAGTGGTCAGCCAGCCGCGACTACGGCACAGGCAGCACCGGCACAGAATGCTCAGCCGCAGACTCAGCCGCCACAGACACAACAGGCCCCCGGCCAGCAGCCAATGCCATTCCCAGGTTTCCCAGGTTTTCCTCCAGGTAAATCTGAAGGACCACAATTTTGTAAAATATAGTCAACTCTTACCTAATGGCCACCCAATGTAATGCGGCCACTTTAAATCTCCCAGAAACCTTTACATAGATAGGCGGAAAAATGAGTTGACTGTTTAATAGAAAAAAAGTTCTTTGAGTAGTTAAAAAGCTGCATGTGTGTGTGTCATAGAATCTAGTAGCGTAGCCCCAGTATCCCTATGTGTGGATTCTAGAGAAAATTCTGAACTGTTGCTCCGGTTATAGGTTTAATATGCTGAGCATTCTCTGTTGTCTTTGATTTTATGATCATTCATGCCCCTAACACTCCAATGACTCAATGACGTGTACACTTTGTGTGTGTGCAGGCATGATGCCACCTGGCTTCAACCCGGGCATGATGCCGCCCGGCATGGCGGCCCCCGTGCAGCAGCAGCCGCCTGCCGCCACCCCCGTCCCTGCCGCCGCAGCCACCCCCGTCTCCACCGAGAAGCCGCCCGAGGTGGCTGAGTGGTCGGAACACAAGACAGCCGATGCCAGGTGCTACTACTACAACTCAAGGACTTCTGACTCCACGTGGGAAAAACCCAAGGTCCTTGCTGATTGGGAAGGTGAGACTTCAATCTGCCTAATCATATTGTGTTGTGTACACTGTATTCCCGGTAATACAGTATGCGCACCATATTTTGACATATGCATCTTCAGTAAGTACATTTTTAACTGTCTAAAATGATGTTGTTATTGAACCAGGGCACAGTAGTGCCAGGTTCTTTAGAGACAGGTATTTTTGGACTTTTTGTCAAAAAAGTCCCTTGCTTTCTGTCCCTTTTTTTCCTGTGAAACATTTAGAAATAAAATATTTAAATGCTGCTACAAACAAGTTTTGATCAATGCCAATCCATGCCATCAAAGACTGAAAGCAATATTTCATACACAAAATTGATATTGAAAAACGTCACCTAAACAGCACAAAACCAACTTTTTTGGCGCAATGCTAAAGGATACAGTTTCAAGTAAACTACAGACCTTCATGAAGTGTCCCTTTACATTAAATCCTCTTTGTTCTAATGTAAAAACGGGATGAGACACTTTTTGAGAAGCTCTGAGGCTGCAATATTGCCTCTACCTTCGGTAACCTTCATTAAAATGAAGGTAAGGCTATAGCTTTTTAGTTCTCTCTCCACCCGTAAAAGATGTGGTGGCGCCACTCGCAGTTCTCGTACTCCACAAGAAGTCAACGAAACATCACGACAGTCCCACAGCGACACCGTATCTCCGCCGTTTATCGAACGATCAACTCGCTTTTTGATAGGGACAAAAGGCGGTACATGCCTGCAGCCTGCAACTGTCGTCCACGCCCACCAGCTCGTCCACACCCACCGGCTTGCCCACACCCACCGGCTCGCCCACACCCACCTGCTCAGTTGAAATATGATACCATACTAGTGTGACACATGATTTGAGGGTAGTTTTGACCCAGGAATACATTCCTGCTCTCAGAATTGACAAATAATTCATTGTTCCTGAAATAAAATTTATGGATTGAGTCATCTAGTCCATCAATTCAATCCCTTTATCACCCTGACCCTGAGTCATTTGCGATGTTAATCACATATTCAATCTTTGCTTACATTTCATTTTCATTTTAAACGTTATAGATAAATACAGTGAAAAAAAGAAAACTAAATGAAAACAACAGTATTGCAAAAAAAAGCCCTGGTTCACATGTGATATATATCACATATACCATTCATTTGTTTTACTTGCTAGCCGGCCAGCAAGCGGCCCAACAAGCGGCGGTGGCCCCCCTGGTGCAGGCTGCCCCCGTAGTGGCCGTCCCCCAGCAGCACGTGGCGCCGGTGGTGCATACCCCGGTACAGGCCGAGCCCCTCCCACAGACACCAGTAGCCGTACAGGCAGAGCCCGCAGCACCCCCTCACTCCATGACCAACGGCAACTCAGCCCCCATGGAAACACAGGCCGCCTCCAACGGGCCCCCTCAGGAGGAAGAGGATGCCATGGACACAGACGAAAAGGAAGAAACAAAAGAAGAAGAGGTGAGTATCATCAAGAAAGGCGAATATTTAATTGCTCATTGCCATCCCAGTATATATTTGACTCAGGGTTAATACCCTGAGGCATATACGACGCCTGGCTATTCCTTTAAGACGTTTTTTAGCCATTTTAGAATCCTTATTACTCAGTTTGTATTTTAGTTACAAAAAAGATCAATAACAAAAGGATAGGCAAGATCGGGGGACAAATATTTCCTTCAAAAAGTAAACCAATATCTCTTTTCTTCTACTCGCAAATGGACTGCGATCTTTGCGTATTTTTTCTCTCTTTTCTTTAAACACTTAACTACTGTTAAATGACTCCCCTCTAAATGAACTCTCCATAGGCTGCAAGGTTAAAAAGATAATTGGAGCTAATAGAAATGCTGTTCCCACCAAATAAGTACCACATTTCTATCTTTCTGGCATAAATCTACCATCTAACATATGAAAATGCCATCCAACTAAGCTGAAATGCCCTCTATATTATTTAAATCACTTAAATGAACTTCATATAATACCCTGTACATACCAAAAACAAGGATCACTTTTATTTACAATATGGACATGGTAGAAACCTTTTCATTCAGTATGTGTTGGACATAGACGTGAGAGGACAAAAGACATAGATAGCCAAGATCGGGGGACATAAAAATTTGAATTTGGGCTCAAGGACCCCCCCCCCCCCCCCCAAAAAAAAGTCAGTGTTCAAATCTTTTCTGAGTAATTTATACCCTTTTTTTTGCGCAACTTGCCTCACTCGGTGTGACTTTCTCAGGGCACCTGCATCATGCGACCTATAGGTTGTGTGGTGCAGGTAGTTGTCAGTTCCTGATATGCTATACTTGTGATGCACAATTTGGGTATGCTATCCGAAACGGTGCAGCCAGGATATGATATAGGGAGCCAGTCAGGAATCCTGGAGAGAACCTGGTATGGTGACCAATGGATGATATGGATAGTGGACTAAGGTAAACCAAAGCTGCTGAATCCATTTCTGTTATGTGTAGAATGATATCTAGGTCGGAACAAGGTCAAAATCAAGGTCAAAGGTCACTTCTTTAACCCTTTCAGGGCGGCCAAAAATTGATGCTGTTAGCTGGGAGGGCGAGCCTCTTTGCGGGAGTTTTCCCTAAGGACGAGCCTATGCTAAATCCCATAGAGTTATGATGACTATAGTCGATGCTCGCCCTGCCATGGCATCAACTATAGTTGATGCTCGCCCAGCCATGGCATCGACTATAGTTGATGCTCGCCCACAAAGGGTTAAGGATCCTATTAATACAAGAGTGCACCCTTTCTCTTTCTTAAGATGATAAATGATACATTTCCCTTCACACCTCTCCCTGACCCTGAGTCATCTGTGAGTTCACTCACACGCTCAATCTTTCTACTACTGTGAGACTTTATTCCTCGAATTTGGAAAATGCAAGGAAAATTGTTTGAATGAGAAAATTGTCAGAGGAAATGAATCTAAATATAATAGAACTTTTATAAGGCCGGTTGCAGGGGCGTCTATCTGAGGAAGTAGGGTATTCGAGGTACTAAACGTTCAAGGATAGGATAGTAAAGGTCACATGTTGTTTATTTAGCAGGAAGAGCTGACAGAAGAACAGAAGGCGCTTGAGCGTGCCAAGCCTGTGTCGAGCACCCCGGTCCCAGGCACTCCATGGTAAGTGCTGCCCTGTATACAGACATCGTTGTCAGAACATGTACTTATAACTAATATGTAGTACCCGACATAAAAACACAATATAGAATAAGCCTCTGAAAATGTAAAACAGAATATGTACAGCTGCATTAATTCCGATGCTTAGCTTAACATTTTTGAATGCACTTATTTAGTACATGGTGTTTCTATTATAATGTATGGTGCGATGTTTATATATCATCCTGTGACTTGTCCGTTTATAGGTGTGTGGTGTGGACAGGAGATGGCCGTGTATTCTTCTACAATCCTACATCGCGTACATCTACATGGGAGAGGCCTGAAGACCTCAAGGGAAGGGCCGACGTGGGCAAGATGCTTGAGTCACCAGCTCCTTGTACGTATAGATTGTCTGTTCTAGCTTGAAAATCTAGATTTGACATCTTTTATTTGATTGTTAAATACCTTTCTTTCTTGTTTTTAAAATCGCCGTTGAAAAGTTGGTGTTTTTCCCCTCAGCTTCAGGAAAGAAGAAGGCGGAGCCCTCCGATGAGGATGAGGAACCGAAGTTAAAGAAACGAAAGTAAGTTTGAATTTTCCTGTTGGGCTCGGAGTGATCACATCACATGACAAATATAAATCTATCAATGAGCCTTGCCCTGAGATGCAAGTATTATGCAGTGAGATCGGAATAAAAATGTACAAAGTTTGTGCTGCTTGAAACGTGAGTGTCTGATAACAAGTGTCATTATGTGGTGTTGTTTCAGGGAGGAAGATGTGAGGGAGGAAACGGCTCCCCTCACCAAGGACGGGGTACGACAGATCGATGCTGGTAAAGAAGCGGCCATTGAGGCTGAGGTTAAGGCGGCCCGGGAACGTGCCATCGTCCCGCTGGAGATCAGGATGAAGCAGTTTAGGGACATGTTAGCGGAGAAGGAGGTAAAGCAGCAACTGTAAACACCAACACACGTTGGTTTACCTTTAGTTGCATGGCTGAACTAAGGGATCCCAAAGAGAGGGAATCATTCATGGATGCTCAAGTGCAATGTGACGTTATATTTCAGAAAAGAAAAGAAAACATTAGTAGCTTGCATATACCCAAAGCTGTCATTATGGCATTAAATCCCTATAACCGTCCACACTGGGTTTGGGGATAGCTCAGTCAGTAGGTCTTAATTTGGGCTCTGGGTGCCCGTTCCTTTTGTCTCCACAGGCGACCCTGCATGGTTAGGTCATTGACCCTCCCCTGCCGTTATGGAAACAGCATGTAAATGCCTGCCCATGTCGTGCTATTGCTATGTGGTGTAAGGGCAGGGCTTATATGTAGTTCTTCAACACTTGTCCTTGTTTGTCAGGTGTCTGCGTTCTCGACGTGGGAGAAGGAGCTGCACAAGATCGTGTTTGACCCGCGCTACCTGCTGTTGACGTCCAAGGAGCGGAAGCAGGTGTTCGAGCAGTACGTGAAGGAGCGGGCCGAGGAGGAGCGACGTGAGAAGCGCAGCAAGCTACGTGAGAGAAAGGACGCGTTCCGGCAGCTTTTGGAGGAAGCCAAGCTGCATGGAAAGTAAGTTAAAACGCTGAAAGGCAAATTCGCACATGCAAAATTTGTTGTATAAAAAATGATTCTCACCTACCGATTTAACATTTCGTAATAAAATTTTGTATGCACTTCGGTTGATTTACTGACAAATTCATAAGTAGCGAGAAATATTAGAAAAGAAACATTGAAAAGAGCAACTATAACTCTGAATACGTGCCATCCCGTCCACAGGTCTTCATTCAGCGACTTTGCATCCAAATACGGTAAAGATGAGCGGTTCAAGGGCATCGAGAAGATGCGTGAACGGGAAGGTCTGTTCAGTGACCATGTGTCAGATCTGCGTCGCCGTGAGAAAGAGGAGAAGTCGTCCATGAAGGAGAAGGTAGGTAGACTGACGTCGGGTAGGACCCGGGCTACTGGGAGGGGGGCGACACAGTGCTTCTGCACTGCTGCCGCACACGTTATGACACTAACGGAGGATTGTGAGTCTCACCTTCAACAGCTTAGTAAGGCGGCATTATTCCCAAGTCCAAAATTGACTGTCCTTATAATAAGAATGTTCAATACACTTCTCATTTGGACAGAGTTATACATTTAGATCCAAGGATGTGTGCATCACCGACCTTCGCAACTATATCTTGTGATTCCCTACAAACTAATCAACAGATATCTGGCCCTGAGCCACAAAGGACGCCCGTAACAATTTGCATGTATTGTTAATAGGGGTTTTCAAATTGCTGCAATAGTGCGTGCATCCACAGGACCAGGTTATCTGTCCGACCACCTGTCTCCTCCCTACCCAGCATTGGCATAAACGACTTGGTCTCATTGCACCGCTAGATTCGGAAATTCAGCAATACATGTATACATATCAAATAACAACTGGCCAATTGGACTTCCTCTTTTCCTCGTTGATTTGAATCCTTTTTGCGCACCATCTTGTTTAGTTGTTCTATAACAAAAACAAATGTAGAGCCCTCATTTTGCTTCCTTTTGATGTGTATTGGTCCCACTTAATCCGCGACTAGAAATAAGGCTACTCATCCGCATGGTGTACATATCGTTGACTCTTAATAGTGTTGTTCGCTAAGTCAATAATGCACTTGGATTGTGTAGTTGGTGCGTGGATTGGCCTAAGTTCCAAAAATTCAACCCTCATCTTTGTTATTCTATTTAACATTATAGAGGTTGTAGCACCTTTGTGTAGACTTAAAGGGACGGGTTGTGAGCGGAGACCCTTAAACGGGTATGGGAAGCAACATTGATGATTCACTTTGATTTCAGGCAAGGTGAGTAGATATGGTAGGCTAGCTTTCTGAAACACCTTTTTGCACCCCCCTGTTGGATCCTCTGCATTCTGTGCCCTCCCAACTCGGCGCCGTATACAACGTAGTGACCGCTACCAGGAGCCTCAACTAGCACCGTCAGCAGCATGCTACCAGTCTGACAACACCCACTACATATTCTAAGCAAAATGATCCCCTCCCCCTATTCCAATTAACAAGCTTCATCAGCTTGCTCATGTTACTATTTTTAAAGATCATTAATTCATTTTAATGTATATCAAGTAATATATTTTTAGCAGATGGAAATAAAGCGGTTTGAGTTCATGCCTGGTCATTACGTCTTGTACAGCTTCCACAGTTTATTAAATACATTCGTCCATTACATATTCGCGTCTGATACCTGCAAAGCCCTTGACCCCTTTTCTCACTTACTTCTACGTCTATATTATCCTTCTCAATTTCTCCCTAATACGCGGCCTTTTCTACCTAAGACTAGAAACTCGTCAACTAACTGTTTCCTGCTTCAGTTACCATCTGCTGGTCATATCCCATACTTTACACGTTTTGCACTTACCACGTTTGAATGCACCTTTATCAATGGTAGTCCAGTTGGCAGTTTTAAGAAAAATTGAATCTTTTTCTCTGATGGTGAATACCTTAGATATGACAGTACTCTGTTAAAGACTCGCAATCCTCCAAGTCGCTTTTCATGAATGTGGGATTTTCTGGTTGAACATTAAGTTATCAATGGCAACAAATTAAATATATGTTACTATGAGACCACATAATGTTGCTGTTTTACTAGCTGTTGTTTCTTGCACAATATGGCATTATAAATGGTTGCTATAAGACATACCGATAATATATATCTGCAGCGTATTATTTACTATTACCATTACATATGTTGTCTGAACATGGCCACGGACGACACTAGGACTCTGTCAACCATGAATATGTCCAGGTTCCTTCTGCAGATTGCAACATAAATTCTCCTATTTGTAAACTGGCCATCTTCAGTATTCCATGACAGACAGCTGATATCTATACACTATTGGTCAGGACTTGTCGATAGCATATTGCTGTTGAAATGTATGCTATACATGAACATATCTTGTAACTGACTCTTTGTTTCAGCTTGTGATTTGACAATAATGATAACGCTTTATCGCCATATCCTCTATATATATATACACAATAGATTCTGACTGCCATATTCTTTGTGACGAGACAATAATGCTTAATATGTATCTATATATCCATTATTTCTTAGTGATACATAGCGATCAGGCTCTTTTTTAAAGATAGATACTTTATCGTTTCCAGTAAGAAGCATTCAATGACTCATCAATATTGATGTTCAATACCAGTTTAATTCGATAACTTAAAAAATTAAAAGATTTCTGATAGACAAATACATGGTATATCATGATTATCGATGCTATGTACACCCGTTTCTTGTTCACCTGCATAACAGTATTAAACTCAGCTGTTATTATCATGATAATACCTATATGATATAACTATAGTTATAAGATGATTAATGCCATTTCATGTGAAAGCTATAATAGTTTCAGTATATGTACTCTTACATGTTCATCTTGATATTAAATAAGTAAAATTTGCATGCAGTATTGTCATTGGTGCTTTATAACTAAAGTACCTGCAGCATTACTTTCGGCACATTATACATGACATTTTATTGCGTCATCATTTTGGTAGACTATTTCCCTGTCAGTAAATCTCTATAATATATGATTAAAAAGAAAATTACACAACTGATAATGTTACTATTGACATTCAATTACAAGTAGACCAATTTAAGAATTATCTTCCAAATTATCATTTTTGTAGATATTTCTTTTTACCCTGATTTTGTAACACTAACAATGTTATGTACCTTTCAAAAGCGCAAGCTCATAGCCGAGCAGTGTAACAGCAGAGGTCGCAAATTGTCAAGGTCCACCGCAGTCTGTCGGTTGCAAACGGTGCAATGCATTATGGGCTATTCCCCCCTGGTGGCATTGACTTGAGGCTCAAATTTGACCAAAGGTTGTTCGTCCCGGTATTTGTATTTGTGTTTTGTCTATTCAAACTTATCATTACCAGAGTCGGATATATATCTATATCCTTAGCACTAGGGAATGCTTTCCTTTCATGAGAGTTGTTTCTGAAGCCCACAGAGCTACGTTAGTCAGAGCCGTCATCTCATTACTGTTCGACAAAAGTTCATTCGTATTCACCATAATTGTCTCAACATCATCTAGAACCCCCCATATGTGCATAGCAGTTTTGACTCTTCTCTTTTTTTTTGTGCTAGTTGCTGTTCAGTCCTGTTAATTTTTCCTTTTCAATTTTTGTTAATAGCATACTAAAATTAATCTTTTTCATTCAATATCATCTAATAGTTCTTTAATAAATAAACTGCTTCAGTTGATTTTTAAAAAAAAGCATAGAATATAATAATTCAACTATCTTCTCTGAAAATGATATATTTCTGCCTCATAAAAAACACATTTAAAGCGAAAAATATCTTTGAAAGTTTTTAGTCACCAAAGCGATGCATGGTCAGCTGAAGTACATTGGTTGCACCAGCAGTTTTAGTGTTTAGATTGTGTTGTCTGGTTTTACATATAGCAGTGCCTTTACCTCAGTCGTCTTATCCTATGTCGTTATCAACCAATGCATGTCCCAAGACCAACCAACATCTTCTGAATGATCTGTGGTCTACTACTAATGTTTTTGCTTAAGTCTTGTCTAACTATGTCTGCCATGCACATATGGTGCGAAAACCTTCCATGGATGCATTGATTTAATATTCTGGCAGACTTTGCACATCTGATATTTTCTCAAATTTATAAAAGATAATCTCGGGAATGATAATGCTTTGTCGTATTTGGAGTATGAGCTAGAGATAAAGGGGATTTGAATGTTTTCCTTCTGAACTAGTCTGTTGAAATGGATGGTTTTCGTTATGGTTCATTGTGGTTCTCCTGGAAAAAATAATTGATCTTAAGCATAACAAATCTATTAATCATGATATAAAACTTTTATAATGTGTAAAACAGAATGAAATGTGAAATTGATGATTGACTCCAAATTTACTTCCGATGTCTAAAGCCTAAACAAATCAGTTCCAGGAAAGCCAATATTTTTAATACTGTTGCTGTATCCCCCAACAACTCGGAAACATAATGTATTTTCTTTGAATAGACTAAGCCATGATACCAGTAATACTTCGCAATAGATGAGATTTGTTTTTGAAATTATGAAGTCCTTAATCCAAATTCCCCACTCATCAGTCTCTTGAGAATCCCATAAACATGTGTTGTAACATTTGTACTAGATGTATACATATCTGTGGTAACAGTGGCCGTGGCAACCTGCTGAGAGGTGTGTGGTCTGTGCTACATATCAACTGGGTCCATGGAACTGTCCATCATCTTGATTTGAAGTTGACCTTCAACAATTCTTAAAGAAGACCCTGAATAATCCGTAAAGATAACATATAAAGGTGTAGTGGATGTAGCTAGTTCAGCTGTGCCGCAGGGCACAGTAACAGGAGCTCTGTGGGCCTCAACTAGGGACCCTTTCCTCTGATGTTATCAGGGCATCACGGTCGGCTAGACCCAAAAACTGTTTGTTCATATCGAATATACATTTTAATGTTTCACTCTACAGTACCAACATAAATATTGTAATTGATTATTTGTTTTATTTATCATTATTAAATATTACCAATATTTCGAAATGTGTATTTTAGATAGTACGTGGCATAAGCCATGGACGTCCATGTAGATAATACCATGTAGAAAATGATAATAGTTATTGTGAACACCACACAATTGAAAAAATGAAATTCTATCAAGCCCTCCCTGATGTCCTACCCATGTACAGTATTAGACGTTAAATTTGTGACATTGGACAGCTTACATTTATATAAAACTGTTCTAGCAGACCCATACTTTTCATACCAAGTAACCTTTTCAGCAGTGCTGAGAGAAAAAAAATGGAGGAAAGTTTAAATATGTAGAGAAATTATGATCTTAAAGGAAATAATTTCATCAATTCCATTTTGGCGAATCTATAAGATGGAGAGATATCTACAGTGTATATGCCAGTATATAGTAAAGTATGTAACGTTAACAGAGATGCCTCATTTAATGCAGTACCAGTTTGATTCCTCATGAAAAAAATTATTAACAAATCTTAATCCATAAAGTATTGAGGTGTTCACAAGAAAAAAAATTGGTAAGAAATTAAGGAAAGGAAATCATCCTTTTTTTTCTCGAGGACGGCAATTTTTGTTCATTTCGATCGTATACTTTCTTTGGTGATGGTGATATAATGAGCTGACACATAGCATACAATGAGGCATATCTGGTTCATCCTGTCCACTGTTAACCATTAGGTCAGGGCATTACACATTACTGAAATCACTATCAGCTTCAACACAGATTGTTATAGTCAAACAGAAATGTGTTAAACTTTCCACCTTACTATAAACTTGATACATCCATAGAAAGCCTTACTTGAGATTGCTATAATTTGTGTCCTATGTGGCTGGATTCTCTTGTGCCCAGTGCCCTGGCCTTCTGGCTGTGGGCTGATTCCTTTACCACATAATTACCTATAAAATATTGACATGTAATTTTTTCCACAATGCCTGTCTCAGAAACACAAAGAAAATTCTTAATAACATACAGCTTGTACATTAAATGTCTTCTTACAGACGATGAACAATATATACACAGGTGGCAGCAGGGCAGAATATATTCACCTCAGTTACCTTAAGTAAATTCATTTAGTTTTCTTAATTTGACTTTGAAAATCCTATCTACCCTCTCTAGCATCTTATGTACTTCAGTTACAATGACCTCATGCCATTAGATTCACAAATTACCATTGTCAGGCCCTTTTATAGAGACCCCGTCTTTCGGCAGTACCCTCCCTTTTACTGCCAATGCTGCCACCTTTCGGAGGGACATGATACAAAGTGTCCTTCCCATGCCAACGTGACCTAACCCAATTTGTTCCAGATTTTGTATAAGTGTCCCATGAACTTTTTCCTAACGCTTTGACCCATCTTTCAGTTGAAGGCCGATTTCATGAGCTTACTGAAGGAGACTTCAGACATAGATCGCCACTCGCGTTGGAGCGAAGTGAAAAAGCGAGTCGACTCAGACCCGCGCTACAAAGCTGTGGACAGCAGCTCCCGCCGCGAGGACTGGTTCCGAGACTATATCAAGAATCTCAGTGACGTAAGTCATATCCAATTGTAATAACCTTCGAGCCATTTAAAGATGATGAGACGCAATATCTTTGATCTAAAGACTGAAGTAAGTTTAAGATATATTTTAAAAGATTGTTTCAGTTTAACATTGATCGATACCACACAAGTACATGTTTCATTCATATACTGCCTAACTTATTTCATGTTTGTTTTGGTTCATGGTTTCAGGAATCTGATGATGAGGAACGCAGAGATCGCGAGAAGAAGGAGCGCATTGAGGCTAGTCTACGTGAGCGTGAGAAGGAGGTGCAGCGTACATTATCAACATCGCTGCGTGAGCGGGACAAGGAGCGAGAGCAGCACAAGCGTGGTGAGGCCGTGCAGCACTTCAAGGCACTGCTCGCAGACATGGTAAATAAACACATCCACAGCTAATGGCAGGTTTTATCAAATATTCCCCAATGTGGAGGGTAATTGTAAAGATTTCTAGAGAATGATTGCATAGCAAATATAATAGTACATGTATATTAAAACAGTATGAAAGAGGACTGGACTGCAAAATTTAATTCACCACCCCTTTATGACTTAAGGTGCGTAACCCAGAAGCTTCGTGGCGTGACACCAGGAAAACTCTGCGGAAGGACCACCGCTGGGAGCTGGCTGAACTGCTGGACCGGGAGGAGAAGGAGAAGCTGTTTGACGAGCACATTGAGGAGCTCACCAAAAAGGCAAAGGACATGTTCCACAAGCTGCTGGACGAAACGTCTGAGGTAAAGCTTACCGCCTTCCCAAACATCTGATGGCTTCCTGAAAATAACTATTCTTTACCTCAAAATCCATGTGATGAAATATGACTCAAATATTGTCGTCAGGATAGTATGTAACTCTATGGTATGGTATGATACGATTATAATAGAATCAATGTTTAAGTTAGAGCCGGATTATGTCCGTGATAAATTAATAAAAGTACTTTTTTTTTCATTGCTTCAACGGAAATAAATATTATTACGTCCTTCTTGTGATTTTTCAGATAACACTCACATCTTCGTGGAAGGAAGTGAAAAAGCTTATAAAGGAGGATCCTAGATATGGAAAGTTCTCATCTAGCGATAGGGTTAGTAATCACATGGCAAGATTCGTCTGTATTATACCATAATATCAGACTTCAATAGAATGTATAATGGACAAGATCTATGAACCAAGCAGATGATACTCATAGTTTCCGTAAAGAAAAGCGCAACATTCAAATTTTGCAATATAAGATTATATACAAAGTGTAACCTAGGCATTTCCCTCTGAATAGTGTACTCCTTAAATTTGAGAACATCATTAAAATCACATTTTCCCCGTTAATTTACAAGAATGAAATCACCGTTGCCTTCCATTATTTCAGAAACGAGAGCGAGAATTTAATGCGTACATTGAAGACAAGATGGTAAAGGCGAAAGGAGACTTCAGAGAACTTCTCAAGGAGACCAAACTTATCACATATAAGTAAGTAAAATAATACATGTAATTCCAACGCCATCGGATTTACTCATTATCACCCATAGTAGTCTCCCAAGTTCTCCAGCATTAGTGTAAATGATCTGCGGCTGGTTGTGTTGCAATGGTCACTGAATTAAAAACAAAAACGTCTTTTGTATTTTGTGGTGTTCGTTTATCTTTTGAATTCTAAAATATTTTGATTTGATATAACAAAATGTGTTTTACATGTTTTCATAGCATGTCAAGGGATCATTAAATGTTACGGTATTTCATTGTGGTTATCTTTCTTTCAGGTCAAAGAAAATGATTGACGAGTCAGACCAACATTTAAAAGACATCCAAAAGGTTTTATGTGTAAGTTGATTCTTTTGATTCGTTTTTTATTAATTTAAAAAACCGAAGAATAAAGGGTCCATGTGACTGCCTAGTAAAAGTGGACAATATAATACTTCTGACTCTTTCATTGCCACTCAACGTCCAATAATATGGCCTGCCATTCTCTGAAAAAAAAACAATTGTAAGTGCCTCAACCTAAAGGAATTCCTGCTGTGTAAATGGCAATATATTTATTAATGTAGAGAAAGTAATGGTTTGATTTCTCTCTTTGCAGAATGACAAGCGTTTCCTGATATTGGACAGCATATCTGATGAGCGCAAGAAAACCATAAATGCGTACATTGATGACCTAGACAGAAAGGGCGTTCCACCCCCTCCCACAGCCTCAGAACCTTCACGGCGCAGTGGCAAATCTTAAACACACCAACCCTAGATGTTGCATTTAATTGTCCATGCGTAAAGAATGCAAATGTTTTCATTTCTGCACTCCGCGTTCTGACTAGTTTTCTAGAATGTCCAATCATGTAAAGAAACTTAAGAAAATGTTTTAAGTCTACATTAAAATATATTTGCGGGTTTCCTTGGGTAATATTTTAGGGATATAATATGAGTGGACTAGATAACAGCTAAATGAGAGAGGCAAATTAGGGATTATCTTAACTTGCCCTGGTTCTCAGTAAGATTCTGATAAACCTTTACAGTTTGTGTAGACGATGAACTGTAAAATTCCTCGACAACAGCTGTCTTAATACAGCTGTAATCTAGCATTGTGTTTTTAAGACGTTTTGTTTTTTGTTTCTTTTATTATTAAACTGATAGTGATCAGGTGCTTTTAAATGTGCAGGTCTACTACTTCAAACTAGTTCATATATTGCTGGTCACACTAGGTCAACTTAAACTGCCTCCAGCAAGTAACATTCCCATATCGTGTACCCGACATACAACTGCCTCCTGTTTGAGAGTAGTACCATTTGCAGCAGCATCTGTGGCACTGTCTTCAATGTAGTGTTAATTATTACAGATATACACCAATATGTGTGTGAATAGTGGAACAAATATAGTTATAATAATGCATTGTGTAATCCAAGAGGGCTGTTATGGTTACAGACTCGTGTATCAACAAACGAACTAGTTGTATCACTACTGTTAATGTTATCATTAGTAATGATATAAAGTCATACATGGTTTTAGTCCGTTTTATAATCTCTTTAAATACAGTGTATAACTTCCACAGTAAAGAAGTAGCCAATGCATGATAAAATCATGTCTTCATTATTTAATAAAAGTAAATATTCGTATTCACAGAAGCTGTAAAACATATATTCAAATGGGATAAATTTATATAGAAACTGGAATAATCGTATTCTGTCAGGGTACAATATTCAGACTTCAGCATAATTCACATCAAAGATGTATGTAAACGGTACGGTTGTGAATCGGTTTTATGCAATCTTGTGACAGCTCACAAAAGTCACAAATTTGGCGTGATTGATGTTGTCAATTGACGCCAGTCTTTGTTGAAGACAAACCTGAATTCGGTGTGCACATTTTACATGGCTTCGCTCGCCCTTGTACCCAGAGACACGTACGAGACAATAAATAAATGTTATACCCAAACTATCCTATTCCTGTTATGTTTTGTTGACTGGTATCCACACGTTTGAAGGTAGATGTAGGCCAAAATCATTTAGAAGGTAACCGAAATTTACAGAAATATGATCTGAAATTATCAGCATTTATGCTGTTGTCTACTAACTATTCTTGTGGTAGACTACATGTTATTGACCCAGGGCGTGGGTCCTATAAAACGAAAACTTGAGTTTTTCAGTCTCTAAACTTTTTATTAGGTTCAATAAACATTCTCCAAATGTGGAGCCACGCGAAAGTGCCCAGGTGTGTGTTGGAGTATGTGTGTGGGGGGGTGACTAGTAGTTGTAGACCTGTACCACACAACCTCACTCACCATATAGACCTTTTATAGGGAAGGTTACATATACATGTATTTGATTGTTGACTCAGGGTTCCTTGGAACCCTCGAGTCTTAGCTGCCGCCTACGCAGGACGCTTTCTAGAAAACACTGCACCTCTCTTTCATTCATTTCAATAAAAAAAATATGCCAGACCATTAGACAAAATGTCAACCTACATCATGCTTCCAAAAATAAACACAATAGACCAAAATAGACATGAGATATCCCTTTGACAAATTCATGTCGCCAAAAAACCTCAATTTACTATTCAGTGGACAAACTAGACAGTACTAGCGTGGACAGCTCGTCTACTATGTCGTATTAGTGCTAATCCAATGGGACGAAAAGAACAAAACGCGGTGAGACGCTTTTTTTAAGAGATTTGTGGACGGTCCGGCCCGGACCAAGGTGCCAAACCTCGTCTCGCCCTAAATCTCGTAGTCTCTCGACCTTTCCCGCGCCCCGCGAGATTATGCATGCGCAACACAGACCAGCGCACGAAAGCAAAAAGATTGATTGTGTGATTAACATCACATGTGACCCAGGGTTCATGGGGAAAGAGGGACTGATTGACAGTGTCAGAAATAAGATAAAGTCCCTACCGAAGTCCCAACCAAGGTCCCATCCCCCATTCCCCAACCCCAGTGCTTGGCCATCATCAATAGATCATATATGGATATCACAGCCCATAGCAGCAAACCCATGGACTATCTCTCATTTGGCTTTTACTAGGGAGGGGAGAAAAAAATTAGGTCAATGGTGGCATATTCTTTTTCATGGTTCATGGTAGATCGTTAGATATTACATTGGGAAGTATTTACCTTTTTACGTTTTGTTTCTAGACCAGGTAGAACCTGAGATTTTGTCATTTGAAGATGCCACATCTGCACCTTTTGCACATATAGGCTATAGTGTGAATGGTTTTAGATTCTGTGATCTGAGATTTATAAAGTTGTTACCATTGCCAGCCAACAGGTGACACTACTGGGCTATGGTTCATTGAGTTTAGACATGGCTAATGGGACAGGTTAATTAGGCCAGTGGGGCACTAGTGTCCTCTGGTGTGGGACACCTGAGGTGTTTCTTGGTAGTGAGTATAATGATAGACTTTTCTCTAACACTATCCCATGTTTAACTGATAAAGCTAAGCACTTCGAAATAAGCAATAATGTATCATTGATGGGTATTTAGTATATAGGGATAATACTTCAAGGAGGTAGAATCCTATGGGAGAATAATGCTATACACATTTTTTTCAATGCTGATGGCTAAGGACTTCCCAGATAGCTAGGGCCCTGAAAACCGGGTAATGCACACTTTTGTTCACATATATGTTCAGATACTCATACTAGTAATATGCTGAAAATATTTTGTTGATAAATGCATAGAGGTACAATATGTCTATTATTGGTGAGAATTTACATAATGCAATTTATGTCAGGATGCATGTTTTTGTTATTTTTCCTGGTTCCTTGCTCTTAAATCTTGAAACTAGAACAAAAATAATGTCATTTTAAGCAGTATGATTCACACAAATGATAAATCCCTTAGAGCCATAACAGCGGCCTGGATATCAACTGATCACATCTTCTGGCTACTATGTGCGTGGTGGCACCACCTTGTGTATTCTCCCCCTGCTACCTTTACAGATCACCTGGTTCACATACTTCTTCAAAAGCGTCTCATATTTTGATCTCACCTCCCCTTCAACACTAGGCTCTATGGGTGTCTGTGTGAACGTGACTCTTTTAAAGGGTGGATTCAAGGTCACTCTGCTATTCTTTAGCATTAGTTCACAGAGAGGTGTAGTTTGATGTCAAATTGACTCTTTTTCTCCCATCTTTTTCACTAAGAAAGATTAATATTTTCAAATCTTTGGATGCAGGGGTTGACAGACATAGGTTGGAAGTTAGTTGCAGTGCTTTTCCTTATTCAAAATATGCAACAGCAAATTTATACAGTTGCATCAAAGTTTGACTGCAAATCTACTCATTTTTGTCAAAACCGTCTCCCTAAAACCCAGGGCTCCCTGGGTCAACAAGCAGGGCGACTTCATTCTTTCCAGTCCAATTTACGGTGTTTTAAAGCATTTTCAGCCCTGTTTCCACTCAAGCCATCATTGAACAGAAATACAACACAAGAAGGTAATATACAAATGAGCGTGTGAAACCAAATTCCTTCAAATATCATGTAAATCGATCAAATTACTGCAACGACAAAAGACGTCCGACTTCCATTGTCATCCAGCCTGACGCCACTGAAGTACCAATCGGCCAATACACATTCCTTTATGATTGTTTGTTTCCCTGTAGATACAGTACATGTTATTCCTTCCAATAACATTTTAATTCACCTTGATTCGTTCAGTTTCTAATACACTTTGCCAAATACAGAAAATCAGAAGATACAGCGATGTTACCCTGTACTAGCGGACCAAAGCTAGCCTGTACTAGCATACTACCTAGGGTTGTCCTCACTGCATGGTGTACGTTATAGTACAGACACCATTGTACTATTCCCTAGATCTATCTGTTCAATTTCATTCACAGACGTCAAAGATTGATGCACACCATATCACAGTTCAACAGCATCTCAGACTGCATCCCATGTCACCGACACCTGTCCCATAGTACACAGTAGCATCATATATCATCTTGCTTTCAGCCAAGGATGTAGGCCTACCTCTAACCCATTGATATAAGGTATAGTACATCATACTAACCAGAACCACTGCTGCATTGAACCCTACTTCCATATTGTCTCTCTGTCTGGTGCCCAGCATACATCATAAGACAGGTTCATGTGACTAATGGCTTGCAACAAAAATAACATTGTCCGCGCCGCTTGGTGTCAAGGACACCGCAGATATGGCCACAATGCAGGTAAGCAATGTGTTGGTATGTGTCTTGCTTTTATCCTTTGCACAAAGACCTTGCGATGTTCAGAAGTCACCACCAACTTACTGAACAATGTTCTGAATCTTGGCGACAACATATACGGACAAACAGCTCGGCATGTACAACAAGATTATTTGATGATAGAGGAAATTCCAATTGAAATAAGATGGCGGGATTGCATGTATAAAATAGAAACTGGGACAGTACTTCTTGGAAACATCAACGATAGCATAGATGTTATCTTGACTATAGTTGATACATTCTTGGCGTAAATGATACACTCTTCTTTATATGTCGCGGGAACTGTATTTTATTGAAGAAATGGGCAGATAAATACACAGTGTTCGACTCTCATTCAAGGAATGACGATGGAACATCATGCAGCAAAGGCAAATCATGTATGATCAAGTTCGAGAATTCTTTCGCTTTAGTGCATCATTTACAAAGAATTGCTTTAGAAGGATACGCAAATCCAAATGAACAATATGATTTAGCTGGAGTCACAACTGAAATGTTCCTCGGTAAATCGGAATATCACACACATCCTCGACTCACATTCCCGAAAAAAAATGTGCGTAAAATTGGAAACAACCCAAAGCTGTCCATTCTGTCAACAAGTACATCTACGTCTCCTGTCACACAACCGAAACAGCCTAACCTTTCAACACCAAAACAAGATACACCAAGTGTGAAAAAAACTACCAAAGCCCACCTTATTAAATCAAGCAAGAAAAGTAAGAAAACTACACATGTGGGATCAACACCAGAGACAAAAAACAGCAACTGTAATACAACAGCACAGTCTGAATACATCAGTCCTCATATCATACCACCCAAGTCAAGTACAAGGAAACTATGTTTGCAGCAGATAAAAAATAAGAAGAGAAAGGCTGAAACAACAAAAGATACTTCATTCGCTGGAAGGACAACAAAGAAGAAAGAATCAAACTCAACTTTCAAAGCCACCAAACAAAATAACACGCGAACAATTCCTACCCAAGTGAACACTTCCTGTGCTACAACACAGAAAACAAAGAGGTATTATACCAAAGCTCCAACTAAACACAACAGTTCAGATCCTGCGAAACACACTACAGAACCACAGAAAAAAATGAAGAAATCAAATGTGGCTGCTTACAACAAGAAATATTACAACAAAACAAAAGATGAAAACCAGAAAATTGACACCAGAAGAGAAGAAAGCAAGGTCCAAAGCAAGACCTCAAAAAAGAAATCAGAGATACAGGAAGAAAATAGTGAAGAAAAAAACTAGTAGAGACAAGAAAAATGGCAGAAACAAAAAGTATAGACAATACCACATAGAAGACAAAGAAGTCAACAAGTCAAAACGTCAAAAGGACTATTCAACTCACAGAAGAAGATACACAACCATGTGTCAAAAACCGAAGAGGGAGAAAACCTACTTTTCATCAAGACAAGGACACAATACAAACACAATTGAACACCAAAAAAACAGGACAAGACAATGGGCCACAAATGCCCACAAATTCTACACAAAAAAAGAATCGCAAAAGAAAAAGAGTGCCTTCATCTCACGATATTTCCGATGAACCGAATGTCCATAGAAACAGGAAAGACACTTCAAGTGATAAAACCTCCACACCTGGATCATCTCTTATCAAAACAGATTCTACTACACGAGCCCAAAAACTGAAAAAACATCTAGTTCGGACGCAAAAAAGAAAGAAACAATAGAAGCTCGATCGCTTGCACATTCTATTTGAAGAACACAAACAGAAAGCCACTAAATGGAAAAATGCAGATCTGAGAAAGAGAATGAAACAGCGAATACAACCAGACATCAAACAACCAGTTATATATAGTGATATACACAATGAAGAGACTAAGAAAATTCAGATGGAAATAGTAGAAGTAGAGTTAGATTTCAGGCTAGATGGCATATGTCATGTGTGTTCTTGCATTTTCAAAACATCTGATATTCTTCCATTGAATTTAGAATTATACGATGAATATCGAAATCCACACATTACTGTTTCCACACCACCAACAGTATGCACAAAATGTGACTCAGAACTGAAAAACGATATCATCCCGAAGATGTGCTACAAGAAAGGCATTTTTTCCCCACCTGTGATAGAAGAACTAGACATAACAAGTAACGAAGAACGCACAATATCAAGACGAATTGCTTTCATGCAACTTCGGATACTACCCACTGGAGGTCAAACTCAATTGTACTCAAATGTCATCAACGTTGAATCTAGAGTCTCCCAGACAGTAGATACACTGACCCGACAGATGCAAGACAACGGTTACATAAATGTACATATAAAACGTAAGATGGAATACAAGAATGCATACAAAGAGATGAAAATTAGACCCACAAAAGTACTACGAGCCCTATTGTGGTTAATGCAAAACAGTGACACATACAAGAAGGGTAATCTTCGAATAGATCAGAATTGGCTGCAACAGACCATAGACCATTTGTCAAACGAACAAGAAATGGAGACTTCAAGAACCGAGGAAGTAGAGGAAATAGAAAGAGAACTAGCAGCAGAGAAAGAAGCAAAAGAAAAGAAGAAATTGCTAAAGAAACTGAAGAAGAGAAAATTGCAAGAATAGCAAGAGAGAAGAAAGAAGAAGAAGACGACAACTTCTCGGAAATAGATGACAATGATGTGCTTTGTCCTGCAGATACATTGCTTGAAGAAATGGAAGAAGTCGAAGAAGTGAACGATAACATGTGTTTACACATCACACCTGGTGAGAATTCTGTTCATGACACACGACAACAAAATAGAAGACGAGTGTTTCCCAATCCCTTATCAAGGACGGCCAATTGATGATATCTTCAAGAACATCAGTAACCTTAAACGATTCAGATGGGAATTATAGAACTATGATCTGCGCATAACATCTGTTCCAGGAAGAGTATTTGCTCGTCAGAAAAAACAACAGAATGAAGCAATCAATTCGGCTACTAACTTTTGCATGAAAACAGTGACAAAAAACAAAAAATATACTGCAAAAGATGTACGAACAAAAGACCAACGCATGCAACTGCATCGCCTTCAAGATGGTTCCTTCTTTTACCGAAAATTTAGAAACAGTCCTCCACATCTTGAACAACAACAAAAAAACTTGTTCGCTATGATAAGACAAAATGGGATACCAACATTTTTCATCTCATTGAGTGCGGCAGACTTTCAATGGACAGAACTGACCCAATCGCTTTATAAAAATGTGCATCAAACAGAAATCAGCAAAGAAGAAGCCGACAATCTGTCTTTCCAGGTGAACTGATGCAAAAAGATCCAGTGACATGTGCAAGGTACTTCGACTAGCGGATGAAGAACTTCATAAACGATTGTCTTTATTCCAAGTCAAACCCTTTGGGAAAAGTGAGAGACCACTTCTATAGAATCGAGTTTCAACACCGCGGGGCCCCACATGTCCATATGATCATATTCTGTGAGAACGCTCCTCAATATCAAGAAGGTAAAGACAATTCCGATGTCGTAGACTATATCGACAAATATATTTCTTGCGATGGAAACCCAGGTAAACCGAACAACTCAGTCGTGCACTTGCAAGAACACCTACACTCAAAGACCTGTAGAAAAGGAGGTAGAGCAATCTGCCAGTTCAACTATCCACTTCCTCCGTTAAATGAAACAATGATCTTGGAACCAAATCTGCAGAAAACAAAAAAAAACAAGAAAACTTGTACAAAGAAATACAAGAATATCTTGACTCACCAGCAATTAAAGAAGAAACAACTGTTGAAAATCTCCTAGATTTCTGTCAAATTGAAATGCTGAATATCTGTTAGCAATCAGATCCCAACTGAAAGGCCCAAAAATCTTCATCCGCAGAAAACCGATAGATGCAAGAGTCAATATGTACATGCGAAACCTCCTGCACTGTTGGCAAGCAAACATGGATGCACAATTTTGCCTCGACGCACACGCAGTGGTAGTCTACATAGTCAACTACATCAACAAGCAAAATAGAGGTCTCAGTTTTGCGCTCCAGCCAATGGTTTCTCGCTGTCGAGAACAAGGAAAGGACATCAGAGAAACTATCAAAGACTTAGGACTAGTCCATCTTATAGCAACAGAAACTTGCATTCAAGAAGCCGTGTATCTGATTCTAGGATTGCCTCTCACATACAACACAAAGAAAGTGATTGGCATCCACACTGTAAAGTTAGAAGAGAGAACAGGTATCCTCAAAAGTGAAAAGACAATCAACATCCTACATGGAGATGATGAAGAAATATTTGTTGACAGCAAGTACAGTCTATATAGAGATCGACCAGAATTCTTCGCCAAGTTCTCTTTAGCAAACTACTCCACTATGGTAACCAAAAACAAACTGAAAAACATACCAGGCATTGAGCGAAAGATGGGTGAAACCAAAACACCTGGATCTTGGAAGTACATAGATGAAACTCATTCATACAACATCATAAAGGACAAGCGGATATTGAAATATCATATAAGACAGAAAGAAAAAGACTCTGAAGAATACTACAGGGTTTCGTTGCTTCTCTTTCATCCATGGATTATTGATCCAGAGAAATATGTCGAAGAACATGACACGACATTCGAAGAACGATACATGTCTCTACAGCCTGACCAAATATTCGAACTAGAAAGGAACCGGCAGTCTTATAATGCTCTAGACCTAGGACACCTCGAAGAAGTTCTCGAAGTACACGAAGAGTCAAGACAGAGTGAAATAGCTCCATCGACAGATCTACATCGGTAGATCAGTTGAACAAGAAACAGAGACAGATATATGACCATGTCATGAAACACATTATAAGTGACACAGCACCTCTTAAACTTTTCATTACCGGATCAGGCGGAACTGGAAAATCAAAGGTACTCAACTGTTTAAATCAAGCGATAAACCGCTTCTACAACACTCAAACAGATGACAATGTCTCAGATCAAGTGGTCATTAGACTTGCATTCACTGGCAAAGCTGCATATCTCATTGGTGGTCAAACCGTTCATTCAGGACTTGGAATGCCTGTTGGAAATTTGAATACAGGAAGCCCATACTAGAAATTAGCGGCTGAAGCTCTTGGACAAAAGAGATTGAAATACAAGGCAAGTAGAGTAGTTATGATAGACGAGATATCAATGGTGGGCGTAAACATGTTCAGGAAAGTAGATCTGCGACTACAACGGATATTTGGTACACGCGAACTGTTCGGAGGATTACACATGATAGTATTTGGAGATCTCTACCAACTACCTCCAGTGATAGACCCTCCAATATATCGTGAACAATTGAAAGGAACAGGAACTTTTGACCGCAGTATCTGGAAATCTTGAACAGAATACGAACTAACACTTGGAATGACGAAGACATAAGGATTCTTCAAACCAGAAATATTCCAGAAGAAGAGGACAGGGAAAAAAACAAAATCTCTTTTTGCATAATCGAGACGTGAAATCATACAATTCTTCACGATATGAAGAACAGACAACAAGAAAATGTTGTGTACGGTGCAAAGATTTTAATCCTAAAGGAATGTCACGCAGCAAGAAAAAACAACTTCGCAACCTTTTGAGGATGGACAAGAAAACCAATTTTATTCCATTCATTCCACAAGCCGCAGTAGACTTGGAATATTCTTTGGTCTACAACCTTGATGTAAGCGATGGGATAGCAAATGGCACGAGTGGAACCTTGATGCACATGACCTTTGTTTCAGAATTTGTCAATCCAACAATATTGTGGTTGAAATTCGAAGATGCAAAGATTGGACAAGCATGGCGAAAGAAATACCAACACTTCTTTTCTGCGGAAACACACGATAGTTGGGTCCCCTTCTTCGTAGAAACCATGGAATTTACGTTGGAAAACACACACAAGTTCACTCGTCGACAATTCCCAATGACCTTGGCATGTGGTCGCACTATCCACAAGTCACAAGGTTGCACATATGGTGACATAACCGTGCAAGTCAAAAAGCCATACAAAGAGAACTTGCTTTATGTTGCCATAAGTCGAGTAAGGAAACTGACAGACTTACACTTAGTGGACTTTGAAAGAGATCAAATTGTTCCAGATTATGATGTCCCAAAAGAGATGGACCGCCTACGTTCAGAACGATTACTTCAACTCAACACACAAGTTTATGTGTCCAAACCAACAAACCTAATTGTGTCATATCACAACGCGCAATCACTCTTTCGACTATTCAAATCTGTTCGAGCCCACACCTTGTCACTGGACAGTGATCCCTTGCTGTTAAATGAAACTCATTTACTTGCTACAGATCCAACAGATGTATCAAATTCCTAATAAAAGGCTGATAAGATTTGATTGTTATCCCTCAGCAAACAACACAAGGCCAAGTCATGGACTTTGCTTGTACATTTCTTCCAAAGTGAAACAAAGTCAAGTGCTACGGGAAAGAACAAACCAAACTGAATTCATGCTATTGAAATGCTCGGCACAAATTCGTAGAATAACACTTCCTTTCTTCCTGTGCATCTTCTATTGTCGGCCAAATGCATCAAAAGAGACCAAGAAACAAATGTTTCAATCGATAGCTCAGCATTACTCAGCAAAGGATAACATCATCATGTTTGGAGATCTAAATGAAAATATCTTGGATTCAAACAATGATTCATTCATCAAGCAAATAGAAGCCTCAACCCAATGCACCAACCGAACACACACTCAAACTACACGGTCAGGAAGTGCCATAGACATTTGTCTATCAAACACCAAGAAGAACATTGACAACACAAAGACTGTCCACACTCATTATGTGGAATGGTCTTACCACATGGCTCTGTCTACCATTATCCAATAAGACTGTAAGTAAGAACTGATGCATGAAATTGTTATTGAATTTCAAACTTGTTTTCAAGAAAAGCATGAATGATATTACCGACCTTTCTATGCATGATATACATCCTATCAGATCTAAAATTCTTGAAAAACAATAATCCATAAATAACATATAACAATGATATGAATCATGTCCTCTATTCAATTGAAAAGTGACCAAAAAAAATGGCAGACATTTCCCCACATGTCACACAACTATAATCCTCCCACCTTTGGCACCATTATGGCTTGCAAAAGCACACCTGCCCATGTTCACTTACATTATCATATACCCTGCGCTAATACAATACCTACGCTTTTTCCATACCCAAAAATGGCCTAAATTGTATTTTCAATACCCTCATTTACACTACACTTTTTGAACAGCTGCACTTGTAAAAAATCCCTGCACTTATTCAAGCCAATACAGGACATGATCTATACACACAACTTGATTCTCCCTGATACAAATGCCACATTTTACTTGTATAGCTACTTCATAATATATTGCAAAATGAACTTCAATTAACTGCAATAACACATTTGAAACGCATGTTCACAATTATTGATGCCAATACTAGAAACACAACCGAGATTTCAATAGAAAAAATCACTAATGAATATCTTAGTTCAATTAAAAATCTGTGTCTGATACCTGACTACACTATTTCATCTGTATATCAATTACTGCCTATTTCTTTCATACAGTAAAAGAGAAACCCAAAATGGATGATCCATAGCACACAGGTATATTTCATCCATATATCCATCGTTGTACACCAAAAATCCACTATTATAATGCAACTACCGGTAAGCCACGCATTCAGACCAGCCTTGCTGCTCGTCTGTCCCGGCCCGTCCCTGCTGTGCTACCATGCCTCCCTCTGGTGGCAAACTGAACAACCAAAGTGACGTCACGGTATCAGCTATAATTTATGCAGAGCCCGAGCAAGGCACGCCATTTTGGAATCGGCCTACGAGTCACCGGATGAAACATCACTGTCACATTGCACTATACTTCCTGCCAACACTATACCACATCTGTTTTTGTACACTCCAGTTATTAGGTTGGGTAGGACGGTGTGTTGTGTTCCTCTACTACACTCAGAACTGAACAGGTAAGTCGTTTTTGGCGCTCCCTGGCATGCTGAACATGACATGTGACCATTTGTTCTATATTGCTTCACTTTCATTGGCTGTGCAGGTGTAATTGGGTCAATCTCACCTGAACTCTCCCCAGTGTGGGAAGCCCTGATCCAACTTTTATATTTTAAATCTATATTTGACATATAAATTCAAATATTTTAGTTGTATCCTATATGGAGAATTTAATTCTATAAATAAGAAATTAAATTATCAGGGTTTGAGAAATTGTTTACAATTTTCTCTTGCCAGAATAGTGTAGCACTCCAGTTATTGTTACTGTATTTGGAGACATATGGCTGTATCATGTGTGATAAAGATACAAACAAGACTACGCCGACAAAGAAACCACCCACGCCAAGGAAAGTGAACCGGTCTCCAGTCTCTTTGCTAGATAGTGGCAGCATCAAAATTAGCAAATTGCTCAGTTACAAAGGCAGTGTGGTAGAAAACAGTACATTAATGGCTGTTGTAGTTGCTATGTCACCTACACTCAAAGACCATGAAATAATACACAAAAAGAGGAAACGCATCGTCTTAGTGGACACCACCAGCTACATTATTGCCTACGTCACAAGTAAGGGCTTTGTCGCCGAAGTAGGCGACGTGCTTTCAGTGAAAGACTTCAATGTCACCCTTAATCGACTAACATTACACCACAATACCATCATCGGCAGGTAAGTTTCTTTTTACCATTTTATTTCACATGTGATTGCACTGTATGTATTCCCAAAAATTATTTTATTTTTAAAACTTTGATGGGTTGAAAAAAAACTTGCCGACATCTTTTTCAAAACGAGGTCACTCAGTGACGGTGTCTTCCAAGTGACTGCACGCGGGAAAATATTGTCTATGGTTGTTTGCACTTGATTTAGCTATCTTCCTCTCACAGACAACTTTAAACTGGTGCAAGATGTGACTACAACTATATAGATCAGGAAGGACGAGGTTTGATTGAAATAATATCGGGGAATTAACGTAATTGACACTTTTTCTTCCATCCCGAGCACAATGAGTTATGACGCAGGTAGCTCTACCTTCTGCCCATATGATAGATGGTTTCGGGCAAAAAACATTTTGAACTATCCAGTAGATTGCTTCATTTGGAAGCACACAGAACCGTATTTGATCCCAGACAGTAACATTGTATTAGAAGTAGCATTAGCAGCATCTAATTGTACCGGTAGTGCAAAATTGATCATGCGAGAAACCATGGTGGTAGAAAGAAAAGACTGGATCCTGAGCATTACCTCTGAACCTCAGTATCAAGCCATGTATGAGCGACTCACCCTCCATTTGAAAGAGGAAATAATGATGTTGAATCATCAGAAATCAAGTGTCTCTTTAATGCCAGCTTTTTGCTGCATAAATGGTGTAGAGGTTGTGGAAAACTAAGTCATTGGATCGGCCGGGAATCGAACCACAGACCTCTCGCACCGGTGACAAGCGTGCTAACCGTTACACTACCAACCCGTGTCTGACTGTTCTCCGCTCCCTACGTTACTGGATCGGTATGGTACAGAGGGGGAGGATTACCCAGGTGTTTCACCCCTTCGGGCTCTCCACCAGGGTACGGGGAATCCGACCCCTACAATGGCATGAATTCCTTTAATTTCCCTCCACCAGACTGTAAATTTCTTAAAACACCCACACATGTGTTTGAAGCAGGATCTATCAATGGACATCACATGTCTCTGTACTTGACCAAACGCTCCATCAACACAGAAAAACCGCACAAGCTACTCTTTGATATGTTCTTAGTGATGGAAACCCCAAGGTGCAGAGGAGGTCTCATCATGCATAAGAAAATTAGTGTTTGTGCAAGACAATGGTGCCAAAGGATCATGTGCTGCAAGCAACTTCGAAATCTGAGAAGGAGGAGGCAAATCCATTACTGGAATGAAATGAACATATTAGAGCAAGAAGCTGAAAGTCTATGACTAGATGAAAATAGAACACTGCCAGAACAGTGTATAGTTCAACACAGGTACACAACATTGATACATAACCTAATTTCATTACATGATATATATCATTCAAAGAATTTTCTTGCTGTTTTTAAAATGAAAATTGTGGTTTCCGTCCACATGATTACCTCATCTCAGTCTATGTTGTTTCAGATTCACCATCCATGTAAAGTACTAGGACATATATTTCACTGTCATGCTGCCAGTTTTCAGCTTAATTCAGTGTATCACATCACATGTCACTAATTCATGACCACATTTCTTTTGTTTTATCACAGGGGCCAAAAGATCAAAGAAAAGACTACTGACCTGGAAGTTGGAACGCAGATGCTGACTCAACCCATTCGCAGCTTCACCCCGATACCTGACATTTTGAAAACGAAATATGAGCAGAACACCAACCTCAGCTTGAAGGGCGAAGTGACTAGAGTAAGTTTTTCCTCCTGTCCCTGATGATATCATTTTCAACCAAATGAACTGAAATAAAGCCATAAAACATGAAATAAGATACAGATCTACGGGAAGAAATACATTTTTAGCTTCCAAGTATATCATATTTCACCCAAAATAAAAATTTAAAAAAAGATTTCTTTCTTCTTTTTCTCATGACAAAACGAGATATCTGCCATGTTAAGACACATGTTCAATTAACATACATTTCATGAGATATAAGTAAATCATTTCCCTATCCCTGTAATGATAGAAGAAAGTCCTAAGAAATACATTTTGGATGTGTCCTTTTCAGGTGTCTGAGATGACTATCGTAAAATGTTCTCCTTCTGTGCCTACACCGAGTGGAAAGCTACTTCTAAAAGTAACACCATCCACTTTTCACATGACCTATCTGGTATTTATCCACATAAATCCTACACTTTATTCACATTTATATGTCAATTCAATCCAATGACATAGTATTTTGAAGTACCACAGAACAAAGCATAATATAAGGACTAATTCTAGACATGATACAGACATTTTGGCTCCATTTTCCCTCAGCAATTTCTATAGTGTATATACTTCTAAACCACCGGACTAAATGCTATATCCAATAAATCACATGAAAAGACTGGTCCAGTAGAATAACATGTACAATTTACATAACTTGTGTCCCAGACTTCATGTCAGGTTTTTATTTCGCAGAAATCGACGTAGAGGACTCAGTGAATGAAAAAAAGATAACCGTGACCTTTTTCGACGAGACCGCTATGCACCAGGTACAAGTTGGTTACTTCGTGTTAATACATGACTCCCCGATCTACATGAACAAAGTCCTCAACACGAAGAACATCAGTATCTACAACGCTGACAATGTCATTGTAAGTGTATCCACATTGTGATCCTGACACTAAGGTTCCCAGTCTATTTACAAAAATGTCTAATATCATATACATGATACTTTATCTGTAATAGAATGATGTTTCAGTGTACTCATATAACTAGGTCAATGTATCATGCTCAAGTACCACAGAAAATACACGGATTTGATTACAAGTTGATTTCGCAGTGCAAAAATCAAGTAGATACATGTCAAATGAAAAGAAACTAAGTAGAACTAAACTAGACTTAAAATATATGGCCAAAATAGTCCACTTTTGATTTATAAACCGTTTTGGTACAAGAAACAATGACATTAAACACAGTTTTCTTTCCCTTCTCTGCCAGCTCATACCGCCAAAGACGATCATCGAAGGGGTCTACATTACATTGTGTGAGCCATCTACTTCTCCAGGTTTCATGACGTTGATCATCAAAAACAAAGACAATTCCAGTAGACGAGAGATATTACAGGACAGACTGATGAAAGCCATGGGTGAGGACTTTGAACACGGCACAGCTGGAGATGTCAGGGCTGTTTCTCCCATAGAAGGAAAAGCCTCCATGTACGGAGGTGAAGTGACCAGACTCTTTGTTTTCTCCATCACCGACACAAAGGAAGAAGCAATACACTTTGCACTCATCCACTCTGAACTCCAGTCACAGAACACAGATGGAATCACAGACATGTTTGCTGAGGAAATGGACGAGGAATTAAATCTGTAACATGATAACACTATCTTAATAGGACTACACAAACAGTAAAGTGAGAATTGTATGACGTACATCACAAAATGTACATGATGTTTTACCTGATGGACACTTGAAGTGACTGATTGACACAAGACCCACTTGTTCACGTACAAAGTGCAGTCTTTCTTTTTATGAACAGCTCTGTGATTAACATGATACAACCATTTGAACAGGATGGTTTCCATGCTTGCATTTTTCATTGTTGACATGTGTTGATTTCACCAAAACTTTTATGAAAGTTTCCTTTAACATTTTCGTTACTAGTTAGACACTGAAATCAATCATTTTACAGGTGAAAAGCTATGTAGGATAAGCACAAGTTACCTTCTGTGATGGAAAAAAAAAACAATATCCCAAGACAGTTTATGCTTCAAAAGACAATACTTCGATTGATTTGTTCACACCATAAAAATAAGAAACAAATAGAATTTGTAGGATAGTAATTAATTCAGCAAATTAAAAGCAGCTGGCTGAGTGAATCGACATCACAAGACATTTCCTAAATTGTAGTTTTCACATATATCTGAACAGTTGTTCTTGTACTACCAAATTGAAATCAAAGTATTCGATTTACATAACGAGACAATACTATCCAATACTTAAAGAATAATTTGACTTGCATGTTGTTCACTTAGATACAAACGCTTATTGTATTTCCTGTTGTTATCTGGAATATTTCATGACAAAGTGCCTGGTGAACGATTCAAGTGATTGCAAAAACAAGAGTATTATATTTCAAAGTGTCATACATAAACACTGTAAAATAAAACATTATAACAACGTCAGTTGAATTGTTTTTGTTCCATTTATTTTTGTTAAATACATAAAGATAAAACAATATGGAATGTTCAATATTGACGACAAAAGAAAATAGAACAGCACCACATTTAATTGACAAGCATAACCCATGTCAGAAGGAACCCCTGTAACCCTGAGTCATTTGTGGCATAAGACACAAGTTCAATTCTTTCTATTTATATGGTAAGTGCGGTGGGCAAGCAAAGCACTGGACTGTGACTCATAGGTATATGCACCATGAATCAGTCAGTTGTGACTTACTAGTATACTCATAGCCAGATATGTCTTATACAGGGTAAATATGATGATATACATGTAATATAATCGTGTATGGTGTATGCTGGGGATGTTTTAGAACCCAGGACAATTAAAAAGAAGGTTAAATGTAATATCCCTGGTGTGTAGACTTCATGGTAAGGTCACCTGACCATGTGTAGGCTTTGTTTGCCCCTCCCCTGCTTACATGCAGTGGGTCGTTCTGATCCACCCAGTGGGAAAGCCCTTGAGGCAAGCTGACCACTGCAGAGACCTGGGGGGGGGGGGGGGCACTCCCTTATCATTAGTTACCATGTGTAAACTCATACCACAGGAAAGGATTTGCTTTTATGCCCAGGGTAAAGGCCTGTGAGGAATTCCAGGTGAAAAGGTGCTACTTTGTTACTCTACCTCTCATGATAAGGGTAGCAAAGTCGAGGGGATGTTAGTATAGAGTTTCTAAGGAAAGATAGGGAGTGACACCCCCTATGGGTGGTTGTCACCCAATGTGATGTCACATTGGGTAGGAGAGACTGTAGTGTGTGTGCTTCTCTACAGGAACAGCACCTGCAATAGCTTTTTGGGCCTGAGAACTACCAATAAGGCCGTTTTATTCTGATAACTTGGATTACGGATCCGCCGATGGGAATTTTGGCATTTTGCAAAACAATAAAAAAAATTATATTTTTTACCCTCCAGACATGCAAACTCTGAAGAAGAAAAAATCTGAGCCCAGGATATTTTTGGGGGAATGTATGCCCCGCTTCCGAAATATCATCGCAAGCGAAGTGTAGCGGTCCAACTAGGTGGCGTTTGGGGGCATGCCCCCTCAAGGAAATTTGAAAGCCTATGATTACCAATGGTGCATTCTGATGCATTTTGGCACACAATATATTAAGGCTCAGCTCTGAATTATTCTCTGATTGGGGCTGGAAACTTGTTTATTTTTTAGGAAAATTGGAAATCTAGACTTGAATTAGTGCATTTTGTTGCATTTTGGCCAAAAATATAATTCAACTGAAATCTGTATTATCCAGCCTGTCTTTATGATGGGGGATGGACCTTTGCTTTTTTGATGGAAAGGTCTTGGAAAATTTTGAAATTCTTGACTAGAAATGGCGCCTTCTGGTGCATTTTGGCTAGAAATGTATCAAAACTAAGATCTGTATGAGCCAGCCTTTATGCTTGGGGGATGGAAGTTTGTTTTTTGGGTGGAAGGGTATTAGAAAATTTTGAAAATCATGACTTGAAATGGTGCATTTTGGTGCTCATTTGGTGTTCATTTGCCAATCACATGTCACAGCAGTATTAGGGGGGTTTTGGGGGCATGCCCCCCAAGAAGATTTTGAAAATAAAGAAGGCAAATGGTGAAATTTGATGTATTTTGATCTTCTTGTCTGATGAAATTACAAGTCCCCCCCCCCATAAAGGTAAACTGAGTTCTCATTGGATCTGGACGAATCACAAGAATGACCAATTTGGAGAAATAAAAATCTGAGAAATCTGAGAAATCTGAGGAGTTTGCATGCCTGACCCTCCTCCTATGGGATTTTTTGAGTATTTTAGCAAAAAAAAAAAAAGTACATGCTGACTAGCAAACACCCTAGAATTAGGCCTTCAAAATTGGGAATATTTGGCAATATTTCTCAATATACTTTCATTTTATAGCCAAAAGAAGACTTTTGCATGCTTTTTTTTTTTCCCTCCGCCACCTGGAAAATGTCAGTACTGAAGGGCACCTTTTTTTTCCCCCCTCCCGCCCCCCCCAAAATATTTGCTCTGAGTGCCCGTAATCCAAGTTATCAAAAAAAGGTGGCCTAATGGTCCTAACTTGATACATTCAATTATAATTGAAAAAACACTGGAACATGGTCATTTCTTATGGATTTAAAAAGAATACCTTTAAATAGACAGCATATGATCAGTTTACAAAAATAAAAGTCACAGATTTGATATTTTCATCAAATTCTAGCAGTTTGAAAATACCAAAGAAAATGGCCAAAACACTAAATTTCCTCCCAATACCGGTATTCTCACATATTTATGGTAGCAGCCTATATAAATTGCCTATTAGGCCACTCAAAAAAAAGACTGGTTTCTCATCACCAAGGTCTGAGAAATGTGATGAGGGAGGCTTTTTTTTTTTTACTTGCGGGCTAAAATGTATGGGATGATATACAATTTTCATGACCAAAATTCACATATTTTTAGTCGTTAAGATTTTATGGACCTTTAAACGTGGGGAAAATGAAAATTATTTCTATCCTACTGCTTTACTGGCAGTATTAGCTTTGATTTGATAACAAATAGGCCTATCCAAATATTTGTCTCTTTATCATAATTTTCATAAAAAATAAGCAAAAAAAAAAAAGTTTTCCCTAAAAGCTGATTTTTATGATGCGCACGGTGAGAAACCATTTTTTTTTTTTGAGTGGCCTTAACATGAATATATTTCATAAAAGGTCAATTTCCATAGTCCTCAGCTCTCAAAGCTTCTCTCTAGTCTGTACCTTTGCATTATATTGGCTTTTGAAGAACTAGAATCTGAAATATAACTCCAACATCTCCAATATTTAGTTAGTAAGGCATCAGTCCACTATTTGCCTGCCGGACCTGTGTGGGCCAGGTTAGCAAATTGCGCGTTCAGCAGGTGCCTAACTTGGACACCCACGCTACTTGCAGATATCTCGCTCCGGGTCTAGGCCTTTAATAGTACCCAAGCTTAGTACCGTAAGGGTACACTCATCCTGACTTGGTGGCCGGGTCCTAGCGTTCGCAGCGGGCGGAGTTTACACGGCAGTACCGATAGGGGTCACTAACTTGGGGTACACTGAGTTAGCAGGTGCCAGGTGGCGGGAAATCTGAGGCGTCCTCTGGTGGACGCGCAGTGGACGCCTTTGAAATTGCATATTTGTTACGAGGCAATATGAATAGCAAATGTCCATTTAAAATAAATATGAATTAGATAAAGCGTAACTAATAATATAAGATTGTAGATGTTGAATGGAACCAAGGAAAGGAACCTAGATCTTCAGTCCTCGGTCTTTAGTCTTCGCTGGTTGATAATAGTCACGGCACGAGACTCTACTTGTGGGAGAGCACCTGTCAGCTTTTAGGCGATCACTTGTTTTGGGAACGTCCAACTATACCGGTAGTTGATAATGGACGGGGAACCAGCGAATCTTTAGTCCTGGTTCAGTGTAGCCCATACAAGTAGGCCCTCTCGATATCTGATTGGAGCGAGGGCCCATTACAGCCCGGGGAAAGTTTACGGTCTTAGTTTACCCAGGGTACCCCGCGCGCCATACGTTTCTTATGTGACGTCATAATGGCGCCAAAATTTCGGACCAATCATGGGCTGTACGTCTGTTACTCTGTAATGGTCCCTCGCTCCAGCCAGATATCAACAGAGGGGCCGCTTCTATGGTCTATGGTTCAGTGCAAGCTGGCCCCACCTCGACCTCGTTTCCCGAGCGTCGTCGCTGGCACCAAAGGTTGCTGGTTAAAATAGTTCCTGTGCGCTTGGTGCTGTTGTATTACAAATGCAGATGGGTACCGCGTAGGAATCCCCCCCAATATACGGGGGAAGTGATGCAGTCATGGCCCCCTAAATACCAGCGATGTCGCTCGGACGTGTCCAAGCGCGAGTTGGGGCCAGCTTGCGTTCAGTGTCGCACTCTAATCCTCCAGCGCGAGGCAATATTTGGCGCGAACAAATCAAAAACAAGTTTTTCAAAAACAAGGATGGATTTAAAGGAGTTTACAGCTGACAACCTTCAAAACTGTATAGTTGAAAATGAAGTTCCTCAAATCTGCAAAGATGAGCCTTGTTGGCTGGGAATTGATGAAGCAGGAAGAGGACCAGTGCTCGGTAAGTGTCTTCTCAATCTCAGCACAATGATCTCAGCTAATTGAGCTTTCAACCTCGGCGTCCGGTACCAGAGGCATAGCCACACAGCTAAATCTCAGCCCGCCCCCTGCCACTGCACTGCAGTGCCACTGCCACTGCCGGCAGTGCCACTCACTCAGAGTCACTGACTCAGTCCTTGTCTCCCCTTCTGTATTGATTGTTGACTCAGGGAGCTAATACTCTCAGAGTCTTATGCGACGGCTCTGTGAGACGCTTTTGATAAAAAAAAAAAAAAAATTGTTTAGGCCACTCAAAAAAAAAAAGTGGTTTCTCATCACCAAGGTCTGAAAAATCAGATGAGGGAGGCTTTTTCTTTTTTTTTTTTTTTTTTTACTCGGAGTCCAAAATGTATAGGATAATTTACGATTTTGTGACCAATAATTCAAAGTTTATTGGTTAAGAATTAATTGATCTTTAAAAGTGGGGAAAATGTAAGTTATTTCTATACCAATGTATTGCTGGCATTATTAGCTTTTTCATCAAAATTTGTCAAAAAAAAAAAAAAGTTTTCCTCAAAATCGGATTTTTATGATGCGCGCGGTGATGAGAAACCTTTTTATTTTTTTAAGTGGCCTTACTTTTTCTTATTGTAGAAATAATAAAAATATTTCTCATTGACACAAAGTTCAAGTGTTTTCTGTCCCTATGACGTAGATATCATCCATTTCCATCTACTGCCTCCCCCCTTAAAATGATAGGCAAAGTAGATCGATTCTATAGGGGCCTACCTTAGGCCAAAACAAAAAAAAAGGTTTGTTTCCGGTACCGTAACCCGACTGGGTCTAGCAAATAGGGCCGGGTCCCCCCCTTTTTTTTCTCTTTTTCAAATTTTCCCCTACATGCCAGTTTTTACGGTTTGTAAATCGGATAATTTTTAAGGATTTTAGAGGAAAAACCCTAACAATAGGCCTAAAATAGGAAAAAAATAAATAATTTAATTTTTAAAAAATCAAAAAAAATCCGACCCGCCGGGTCTGTGTTGTCTAACCATGTTACCGGAAACCAACCTTTTTTTTTATTTGGCCCGAAAAAGCTCTCATTTTCCAATCTGTAGACAAACATGAAAGTACTTGTGTCAATTTTTTGTCAATTTCGGCATTTAGTGTTAAACCTATGGAAGATCAGAATTCTGGGTGGGTGAGACGCTTTTTGTCAGACCACTTTTGCCGATTCAACTATCTGTGGACGAAAGGCTCACATGGTAAGGTATGTGGGTGCTGGTGTAGGGGTTGGGGATGAGGGATGGGGTAGGCATGTACTCTAGGCATGCACACTAGACATGTACACTAGGCATGCACACTAGACATGTACACTAGGCATGCACACTAGGCATACACACTAGGTTGGGGTGGGTTTAGTAAGGGTGGGGTACGTTGGGGTGGGGTGGGGTTGGGTATGTATGCACACTAGACATGCATACTACACCTTCACGCTACACATGCACACTACACATGCACACTACATACCACAGTGTGTGGTCATGATAGGAGTGTCAATGAAGGCGGGAAACGATCTGTGGACAGAATCGACGCACAATAGACACATAGCATTGTACAATTTATTCAAAGGAAAAACAAATCCCTGAGTGATTAGGCCATGGGAACTCACAAATGAGTTTACCGTCCGAGGTATTTTGAGAACTGATGCGGCCTTCTTTCATTATTCATTTTTCATTATTATTTTCTGTCAAATTTTGACAATAATGAAATTTTATATTAATAATGAACTTTTCATGCGGCCCCTCCAAAGAGGCATGCGGGCGGTAGACGGTAAACTCAAGCCTTAGGATCACACGCTAGATTTTTCTCATCAATACCAACATTTTGAGCTATTGCATGGCCAATTCCATGCATAAACAAGGATTCTAGATTAAAATGTTTGAAATCGCTGCTCGGATGTCGGCCATCTTGGATTTAGGGGGAGGGATTCGGTGAAAATCTGACTTGTCTCCCTTTAGCCAATAAAAGTGGCCCCTCTCGATATCTGGCTGGAGCGAGGGCCCATTACAGACCAGAGAAAGTTCACGTTCTTGGCCCACGCAGCCAATCAGCAGCCACACAGACGTTACTCTAATGGTCACTCGCTCCAGCCATGGGCCGAAGCAGTGTACTATAAATATGGTCTATGCCTCCCCTCCTATATGGATTGTTTTCACCAATAGCATCATTTTGAGCTATTATATGACAAATTCCATTGATAAAACAATGATTTTATGGGTGAATATTAAGAATATGTCTCACATGAGCATTTCCCATAGGAATTGCACTGGACGCTACAAAAATGGCCTTTTTTTTTCAAAACAATTTCTGTAAAAGATTTTACAGGGATTTTTTTTAATCATAAATAGTCTTAAAAGATAGATAATTGTTCATAGATAAAAGTTAACACTGTTTCTTTAAGAAAGAAATGCCCATTCTCCCTGTTGGAACGACTGGACTGGTCACGTGACTACGCGCACCGGAATCTACATTCAATGTAAACTTTAGGGAGGGTTCATTATTTATGGCCGGGGGGGGGTGAGCATTTGAGGGGGGGAATTTTTTTTTAAGGGGTATTCAAAGGGGGGGGGGCCTTTTTTTTTTTACCCTATTCTTAGGGGGGGGCCTTTCTTTTTTAGGGGTATTCCTAAAAATGTCGCGAATTTAGTACGTTGAAATGTCACGAATTTTGGTAACAGCCTGTGTTATATTTTACCAAATTATGTCAATATTTTCAAAATTTTCAAAAATTTTCCTTAAACTCCCGGCAAATTTCTCACTGCATCACTTTTGACACTCAGAATAGCCCATCGTTTTGTCAGTCTTCAAAAAAGTGACGGCCTCATATAAGCACTGAGGGTATGGGAGCTTCCAATTTATAAGCACTGGGGCCCTTAAACTCAATGGTATGTAAGTCAAGTGTCTGAGGTTTGACTATTATCACTCACCAGCGAGTATCATGAGACGTTTACACTAAAGCACCTCACGAATGGATGTATTTGTTGCAAGGTAGTAAATTGTAGGTAAAAAAGTGCCCAGGATTAAATGCATACAATTAGTAGACACCAACATCGTTTTTGTAATAAAGTTGAAAACGATCCAGGGTGAGGGGGGTGGCGCTTTTTTTTCAACCTATTCTGAGGGGGGGCCTTTTTTTTTTCAACCCATTCCGAGGGGGGGGGCAATTATTTTTGACGTATGCGATTTGCCAAACGCTCACCCCCCCTGCCATAAATAATGAATCCTCCCTTACCTCAGTAAATCACTGCAAATATCATTTCAGGATCAAATTTCTCCGGGAAAATGATAATATATGTTACAAATATCCCAACCGGATATTTATAGACCAGATATTCCATTGGATTGATGGTATTTACTGAGATATGAGACAATATCCGCCATGGTTTAAACCAGCGATGTCGGCCGCCATAAAAAGCTTAAGAAGTTAAGTACTAGAACTTTCGCTAAAACTCGAATTTACAAAAGCTATGGGTTTCTGGCTGACATATATTTATTTCTATACATATAGTGCTTAAATTTCTAAGGTTTTTAGGGGGTATAAGGCCCTAATTCAGCCATCCAAAGGTTGCATACACAGGCACAGGGTGCCAGCGTTGCTCCGATACTATGCTTCAGTATGGGGAGGGAAAGCACATCGCTGGTTTGTTTGCAGCAACAGCCTTACTACTCGCGCTAGTGGCGACCCGTACGTCCGGTCAGCCATTGCTGACAGTAAGAATATCTATGCAAAACATGATCTTGTGCAATGTTGGGATTAAAAAATGTGATCCTCCCATAGGAATTGCATTGGGATTGCAAAGCGACACCGTTCAGAATTTTCATTTTCATTTCCGTATCACTAATATTCATCTTTAGAACGCTCCAAATAGTACCAAATTAAAGAAGACAGATTGAACTATTTAGATATTGATGTTGCTAAAATGGATTACTATCATGGGATAGCACTATCCTTCTACTTTCATGTGATTTGTCAATTAAAAAATGTGCCATATTCGGCCCAACATCCAGCAAAATCTAGGGGGGGGGGCGGGACTTTTTTCTCTTTTTTTTGACCCAAGTTTAATTGGGTTAGATAGGTCATTTGAATCCCAGCCAATCAGGGGATAGCTTACTAAGGCTGTTAAAAAGTCCCAAAACTGGTTTCTACCCCTCACACAATCCCAAAAAAATAACCGTTTTGACAAGTCAAGTTTTCCCATACTTGCCAACACATATGCACCTGTAAATAATAAAATAATCATGATAGAGACTATTCAAAAACACTGAGGGAAAGCTAACATTCTAGGGAAGCCTTGCATGTAGGCCTCATGTCTGTAGTCCAAAGATAAGTATGCAAAGGAAGCAAGGTTCCCCTGATATTGCCATCCTTCCCATTTGTCACCCTTGTAGCAGCTCAAGCTGAACTCCCCACACTGATTAGTTGGACTAATGATCGCATAGAATCTGATAAGGCCAAAAAAAAGAAGGTGTGTTTCCGGTAACATCATGAAAAAATATAGGTAGGTAGGGCCGGAATTTTTTTTTTTTTCCAATTTCTTTTTTATGGGGCCTGGGTATTTCAAGCCAAACTGTAGCGGGTAGTATGTGAACAGTGTTCCAAAAGTCTAGTTGCAGTTAATATGAGCGTTTCGGAAGTATAATAGAGTATACTAAATGTAGTACAGTAAGGGAGTGCTCATTTTTAACAACCCCCCTACTTCTGGGAAAAATTTGTCTTGTAGGAAAGGGCGCGAATGGCATGATTTTCGAGGGTTAAAAATTTCTAATGCTCCGCGAAAAAAATCGCACCCCCGCCCCCGTTGTCTCACACCCATCCCTGCCACCAAAAAAAAGAGTTGTTCAAATAGATTTTGTACACCATATTTTTGGAAATGCCTCTTTTTTTTAACATGGCTGTTACATCTTGGTTGTCCACTCTCTTTTTTGGAAGGGGGGGGGTTGGCCACAGAGGGAGTTTGGTCCCAAAATCTCAAAAAAATTTGGACCCCTTTGGAAAAAAATAGGGGGGGGGGGGAAACACATCTTTTTTTTTTGGCCTTAGCGAAAAAGCCAGCGCGTTACTATAGCTCAAAGGGTCGGCCGCGCTTGGTTTCAATCTGCCTGTAGGGGGGGGGGGGGGTGGAGGTGGGAGCCATCCTGAATATGAATCTCCAAGCAACAGCCCATGGTACTCTTATGCATAATTGACTCAGGGTTCATACCCTGAGGCATATACAACGCCTGGCTTTTCCTTTAATACGTTTTTTAGCCATTTTAAAATGCATATTACTCAGTTTCTATTTTAGTGAGAAAAAATACAATAAGCTGAAAGAAAGGGCAAGATCAGGAGACAAATATTTCCTTCAAAAAGTAAATCAATATCTCTTTTCTTCTACTCGCAAATCAACTGCGATCTTTGCGTATTTTTTCTCTCTTTTTGTTAAACTCTTAAGTACTGTTAAATGACTACCCTCTCAATGAACTCTCCATAGGCTGCAAGGTTAAAAAAAAAATTGGAGCTGATAGAAATGCTCATCTGACCAGACTGGTGTCATATTTCTATCTTTTTCATTTAAATCAACCATCTCACTTATTAATATGCCATCTAACCAAGCTAAAGTACCCTCCATATTATTTAAATGAACCAGGAGAGGTGGAAGTGAGGCTAGCACATGCCACATGTCGAAGAGTTGCGCCACTGGTACTTCTTGTACTGCGCGAGATGTCAACGTGTGCAGACGAAATTGTACCACCCGTATCTCTGCCGTTTACCGTCCGATCGACTCGCTTTTTGATAGGGACAAAAGGCGGTACATGCCCGCAGCCTGCAACTGTCGCCCACACCCACCTGCACACCCACACCCACCTGCTCTCCCACTGTAACAAGGAATTCATTTCTGGTGCCAGAATTGACCAAAGTATGATGATAAGGGAGTACTATATCTAAGTACATGATAAGTTCCAGCTCCAGTTTACCCTGAGTCATCTGTGAGCCCACTCACACGCTCAATCTTTACATTCCTGTCCCATGCTAATTGCCGAGCCCCGGCCCGACTTCCTGTTTTTCCCCTCTCCTGACTTACATCCCCGTAAAGTACTCCACCCTTATATTACATGATATATTAAAGCTATGTAATCTAATTAACCAATATTTTCTCTCTGCAGGTCCAATGGTGTATGGAACATGCTTCAGTCCAATAACGATGAAGGAAAAGCTGAAAGCAATAGGCTTCATGGGTAAATGCAATTTATAAAACAAATTATGAAGCTAATTCTAAATGTAAAACAGTTATATCACCTGTTTCAGTCAAGAGTCCTGGACTAGGCACCTGTCTGGTAGTACTGTGGGCTGTGGCTGGAGTGAGGGTCAAGGTGGCCAGGTGTGAGTAGCCCAACCAATACCCCAACCAAAGACGATATGATTGGTTGGAACCATTTCATTCATAAAGCTATTAAAAAATAACAATTCAACAAATCATATTATACGTTCATGCTGTATTACAGGGGCGTGGCAAGCAGTTTCAAAGTAGGGGGGACTAAGGGGTATTTTGACCCTTTTTGAGCCCTTTTTACGTGACCCTTTTGGTTTGACCTTTTTTGGGGTTGGTCAAAAGTGGGGGGGACATGTCCCCCCCGTCCCCCCCCCCCCCGGTTGCCACTCCCCTGTATTATGAAGTTGTGGTTCCCTGCAGACTCCAAAGTGCTGACGGAAGAGAAGCGTGAAGACCTGATGAGTAAGATAGAGGGGGTGGACTACATCGGGTGGATCATTGATATCCTGTCCCCACATTGTATCTCTACAAGCATGTTGCGCAGGTAGGCCATGTTTACCATGAGAGCCTCTATTTTTCATTAAGTCGTCTCTTATAGTCAGTCCCTTAGCGTAAATCATTGAATGTCGTATCTGGTAGGAGGCTTAGAGAAGGGTCCCCAGCTGCCTCCCAGCTGTCAGTCACCATGTGCCTTGTGTCTGCCCTGCACAGCGTAAATCATGTAGTCTGAGTCTCTCAGTGTGGGTCTACGGTCATGGAGCCTCGGTGTTGTGTAACCATCATGTCTCACCATCTTTGTGTTTATTTTTCAGATCCAAATATAATTTAAATGAACTTTCACATGACACAGCCATTGGCCTGATTAGAAGATCCCTGGATAAAGGCGCCAAGATACAAGAAGTATGTCCTTGTGTTATTATTTTTGCTTTTGAAACGAACAACAAATTTTGGTTCTCGGTTTCCTTGATCTGTAATACGAAGACATTTAATAGAATTCGAACAACATGTATTACAATAATGAATGGATCTGAGTGGGGGGGGGGGGGGGGGTTGCATTATACTTAGTAGTAGTGTAAATAATCCATGCTAGGCAGTTCAACGCCTGCCACATTTGAGCCACTATTAATTTCGGGAATTTCGGTAAAAATATGTATGATGTACGCTGTAATGATATAGATTTAGCAGGACCGTGTTTAAAATATTCACCTATCACCCTCGTCTAGGTGTATGTGGACACTGTAGGAGACCCTGACAAATACCAAGCTAAGCTGAAGGCCCTATTCCCGGACCTTGATATAACAGTCGCCAAGAAAGCTGACGCACTGTACCCGATCGTCAGCGCTGCCAGTATATGTGCCAAGGTAGGTGCCGTGTTCACTGAGACTATGCTAGTCCCTACGTCTGGTTCGGGAAAAGGACAGTTCGACAGATTGCCAGTTTGACAGGACAATTCGACAGGACGATTCGACAGAATCTTTGGGACTATTGGACAGAATTCTGGGACCATTCGACAGATGTTTATTTTTGGGGAGATGATTCGACAGATTTCTCCTTTCAACTAAGTTTAGGGTGCATATAGATCTAGGCCTACATGACAATTGATTTATGTAATACAATGTAAAAGAATAGATCTACCGATATATATGATATACTTAATTACAATAGAGTAAACAACATAATACAGATAAATTATCATGAAAGAAAAAACATATCAAAATGCGGACACCTGTCTACATCAAATAGGCCATTCCAGCCACTGAATCTAAGTGTGATCTCATAATAATGATATTGAGGTGATGTATGGATATGTCTCAGTCAAAATTGCTCTACTCTCGTTGGTTTATTAAATGAAACAACTTCTTCTGATGGAATCCAATGTAAATGTACCTGTATACTTTTATATTGGTTTAAATAACGGAATCAACACTAATCAAATTCAAACTCAAAAGGAAAAAAAATGAGAAAAAAAGCGGTTCTAGGGCAGAGCCCCCGATATATGCCTATCCATTACATCTATTAAAAGAAAAAAGCGGAAAAAACAGGGGTTCAGGGTCTGGATTACCATTTCAAAATGATTCCTGAAACAGGGCTCTTATTTTCAAACTACATCATGTACATGTATTTATCTTTTATCTTTCATTTATAATGTGTAAATATGTACACCATGATTCCCTGCCCTTACTATGATACTTTGTCAGTGAGAAATAATATATCTGTGGGATTGTCTTGTTGAAAAAAGAAATCTGTCGAATGGTCCTGGCGAACAGTCTTGGAAATTCGGAAATTCTGTCGAACCGCCGATCTGTCGAACCACCAATCTGTCAAACAGTCTGCCAGCATTTGGTTCAACTACGCAGATGCCATTACTTATTTACTAATTAGTTGGGAAGCTATGGTTTATGTTTGGGACATATGGTGGAGGTGGGAGGCTACGGGGTAGATATGAGGCATATGGGGCAGGTGGGAGGCTATGGTGTAGATATGAGCCATATGGGGCAGGTGGGAGGCTATGGTGTAGATATGAGCCATATGGGGCAGGTGGGAGGCTATGGTGTAGATATGAGCCATATGGGGCAGGAGAATATGGGTCCTATAGCGCACAGCCCCGGACATCAGAGGGAGGGCGCCTCAGGTTGGAGGGTTGGAGGAGTGAGGATGTCAAGTCGGGTCATAAAAGTTAGCTTGGTAAAGGCCAGTCGGCACTGGCATCCCTGGGTGCTAATAATGTACGCGTGGTTCATTGATATTAAAAATGCTGCATTTAGATGGGATGGATACTTTTGATGTACATGTACTTCTCGCTCCAGGTTGGCAGAGATAGAGCAGTTGCCGGGTGGACCTTCTCTGAGCCTCTGTCCGACCCCACAGCTAACTACGGTTCCGGTTACCCTGCAGGTAAAGATTGATTGTAAACTTCATGATAAGACTAAGTACCGTAAATTCCCGTGTATAAGCTGCATCTCGCGTATGACCCTGAGTAGGGTGTGGGGGAGCATCATGCGTTTTGGTTATTAAAATGTATGTTTCACGTGACATTGAACCAAACTATCATTACCTCTTTGCATTCAGTGAGGTAGAAATTATACTTACCGTCTAAGCACTTTATCTTACAGATCCCAACACAAAGAAATTCCTTGCCAACAATATAGATTCAGTATTCGGCTTTCCACGCTTCGTCCGTTTTAGCTGGTCAACATCAGCAGTCATCCTTGATAACAAAGCAGTACTCGTTGTATGGTATGTACATGAATAATATACCAATTAGACAGTTAAAGTCCACATGCGTCAAGCCGTATGTTATTCTAGTGCTAATCTGAGGCATATACACTTACAGCCGACATAGAAATGATTCACTTTTCGTATGAGCTCATTAATCATAATGCATCTTTATGGTCTGAGCATAAATGGTCATGTGCGACCCCCAGATAGTTATTGGAATCAGAATAGGCATGGTTTAGACATGCCTCGTGCTGTAGTTATGTACGTAAGGTTAGGTAATAAACGTAGAATTTACTGTTTCCCCTCAGCCCCTCTGTATCATCCTATTTACTTAAATCAGTGATACATGTATTGACCATGCGTATGTGAAGCTGATTATAGTGGGCTTCACCATCGCCATCGTGCCATATTTTTCTTTTGTAAGGCCACTTAAAAAAAATTATCAGCTTTACGGATACTTTCCTGAAAAAAGGGGTGCGGGAGGGCGGCTTTTTATTTTTATTTGCTTTTTGGTTGATGAGGGAGGGCCTTTTTTTTTTTGCTCAAAAATATTTGAAAGATGCATCCATTATTAACCTGTAAGTATTGGGGTTCAGGTTATCGATATAAGAATAACAAGTAATATGCCATTTGAATTGTGATTCTAAACAAAATAATAGTTGAGATATGGCAATTATAGTTTTTTGGTGTTATTTTTCATTGCAGGCGGAATTTTTAGACATATTTTTTAGGAAATATTGAATAAAAAGCACTGATGCGGCCCCTTTTAACTGATGCGGGCGGTGTCTGTAAAGCTGATTATTTCTTTTACGTGGCCTAACGCAGACATTTCTAATCAACAATATAGACCCAATGTTGACCAACGGCAAAACTAAGAGTTATCCCTTTCCCTCAAATATTATGAAAACTCATTCATCACTTACAGGGAGGACGATGAAGATGACGATGAACCCAAAAGCAAGAAGAAAAAGAAGGAGAAAGAAGCCCAGAACACCGCCTCTGTATCATCCTATTTCGCACACAAACCTGCAGCACGAAATCTTAAACGACGGCACCAGTTCTTCACCGACCGTTGTTTACAATCCGTTGCAAGTTTTTAAGAAGAAATATAGTACCGTAAAACCCCACCTACAGGACGACCCCACATAAGCCGAACCCCCAACTTGAGAAAAAAATTCGTCCTATAGAAAATCGGTTTCTCTTTATTCTAATGTATCAAAACCCCAGCTATAAGCGGAACCCCCAATTGCAGAAAAAAATTCGGCTTTAATATAGAAAATAAAAACACCAAATAAAATTCGTCCTATAGGTGGGGTTTTACGGTAATTCTCCTGTCTTACGTGTCTATAGTAAATCCTACGTCTCACAAAGGCATAAATGAGCGTTGAATCTGTAACATACATCATGATGATGGAATAACTGTGAATGCTTATAACAAGAACAGACTCTTTGAATCGCCATAATTTATTGACGTTTTCGTATTTCATACAGCTTGCGTGGCGTTTGTTCAATACAACATATCTCAAGAAACAAACAAATCCTTAAACTTTTCCTTGAATATATATTATATAATGATATTGCACACTTTGTAGATGAACACAGTCGCAATTTACAAGCTTTACATAACTCAATAATGATCCTCAATACGATCTAGATTTGACTAGTAGAACATTTTTACTGCAGAACTCAACATGCCATAGTGGCCAGTATGCACAGTTCACCTTAATGATTAAACAAGACCGCTTAATTAAAACCAGCGTTTAGTGCATTAACAATTTGAATATGTAATACATTACTTACTCACGGCCGTAATACATTACTTACTCACGGCCGGTACTTTTTCAAAGACCCAGCTCTCAATCGGGCCATTAAGATAGTCTATAGTAGCATGACAATATAGGTCATAAAACTACTTGTCTTGCTTGTGAACTCACATGCCGTTTCAATATAAACACCCTTTCGATCACAAAGGTTGTCATCTTTAAACTTGTCACAGTGGGTGGTTATAAATGCAACAGTTAGGGGTGTCATAGCGTGACCCAATATTTTCATACAACAACCACAGTGGGTTGACTGGAGCTCCCGTAAATTCTAGTGTATAACCCACATTTTGTGTATAACCCGCCCCTTAATGTATCCTAAATGGTCAAAAGTGGAGGGTCAGATTATTGTTAAAGTAGCCCCCAAATCGGCTTATAACGTCTCTAGGGAGGGGGTCGGCTTTGATCCAATGTTTTATGGTAATATGTATATCTATGCGGAGTGATTTGCATATAACTCGCCAGTTATACACAGGAATTTACGGAAGATACTATCCAAACACCTCTCACACTTAGAGACTGCAGGGCTAGCATGCCCATAGTAACATCAGCAGGTGACGTAGGTTGAGTCATACAAGTTCCTGCCTATACTTACACCACAACGCTGGCTGTTACTGCAGCAGCGGCAAACAACCCGTACCAAAACACTGAGAGGCCACATGTATCGTGACTAGTACACGCCATAGAAATCCAAGCTAAACCCACCCCTGAATACTAAGAATAAAGAGTACAGATATGTTAGTATCATTGTGACCAATGTCTGAGGAAAATACAAAACGCGCTACCACGATTCTGAGAGTGCAACAAGTGACTTACTCTGAGAAAAGGCTAATTTGAGATCACTCAACAACAAAACCTTAATTCAGCTACCCCGTATGTAAAATATACATTGATTTGTTGTATCACATCTTGCCAGGTCTATTCGCATGAAAACTTTTAAAATACTAGGCAGAAAATTGCAATTCATTTGAATTAAATGGAAGTGTACTACCGGGTAAATGACCTACTATGAAAATCACAAATCTGCTACATAACATCCAACCACATTATTCATACCACTGACAATAATGTACTACATATCATGTACATGCACACATATCTTGAGCACAGTTTTTCATTTAAGATATTTTGTTTTACTTAATATGGCAGCTACTTATTTACAAATGAAGATTTTGGCAGTTATACAGCTATGACAATAGCGCAGGCACATGCTAAAGTAACATTTGTAGCACCCTACAGTCTACAGAGACTTTATTGACTCGAATACGATGCATAAAATCTGGATGATTAAGGTTATAATACATACGTATAATTTATATTGTGATATTCTTTGGTAAATGTGGAGTATATGAATTTGTAACAAGGCCTGATGACAATATCAATGTCTGGTCGGCCGACGGTTCAGCACGACTAAAACAGGTTATGGATATGGCCACGGCATTTGTATTGGCTCCAGGATGACGAGGGATTTCTCAATTTTGAGATCTCTACTCCTTTCTGAATGTCTGTACATGTATTCACATACAACCCCATGTCTTTACAGCATGCTAGATCATGGTGGGATTAACTCCCGGCACAACTACCAGTATCCTCATTGATGCCCTGATCACACGTTAACGTGTTGGGAGATATTAAAGATAGAAAGCTAAGGCAACTTTACATTCCTTTACTTGATCGGAGTTCTTCCTCCGCCCGACAGAAATCAATATTGAAACCCCATGGACAAGATATCTTCAACCAGACTTAACAAGGTGGGTTACAATATATCCAAATATTAAAACCCGACAAAACTTAAAAACAGATGGATTTCTATATCCATCAAGTCAAATATACAGTTATGCTTATAACATGCAGATTCGGATCATGGGAAAACTGCAGTGAAAACCAAGACAACCTGTCAATTCTCTTACCACCAACTGTATGTCCCAGTGCCTCCATGTACTGTATCCGACGGTATAAGCATCCAGTTTTAACTACCGTAAAACCTCGCGTATAAGCCGCACCCCGAGTTTGGTGCGATCCTATAAGCCGCAGAGGCCATCTGAGAATTGTTAATTTGGTACTGTAGTATACTTATAAAAACTCTCGTATAAGCCGCACCCTATGTAGGCATGTTTGGTATCAAAAGAAAGCTGAGTCTGATTCGCGTACAAGCCGCGGCTTATACGTGAGGTTTTACGGTACTAACATGACATTAAAATTATAACATTATCACCCTGGGCACTACCGTAAATTCCCGCGTACTACCCGCGGGTTGTACGCGAATCAAACGTAGCTTTCATTTGATACCAAAGATGCCTACATAGGGTGCGGGTTATACGAGGGTTTTTATTAATATAGAACAGTACTAGAATTGAGATTTCCAGATATGAAAACGGGTTATAGGATTCTCCTGAGTTGGGGGTGCGGGTTATACGCGAGATGCGGGTAATACGCGGGAATTTACGGTAGTAACGTCGAATACGGTATGCACACCAACTTCGTCTTCGATGACTTGGTGAAACGGGACAACCGTAACAGAATAAATAAGGGTATTAAAGTATAAGGCCAAATTTTAAAAAAGTGTTTCAGGTTACCCAACCATACCTAGTGAAATAGGGCCGACCCTACAAATTTTTATCCAAGTTTGAAAAAATGTTTATATTTTAAGTAATTTTGGGGCTATCTCAGAGTCAATTTGACAGTCCATGAGTCGGTGCTATTGTCGGCGAGTCAGCGCTGAAGTTTGCGAGTCAATTTTTGGGTGCTTTTCAGGCCAAAGTTTAAAAAAAAGAAAATCTGACCTACCCGACCTAGGTTTTTAGACCATGTAACCTGAAACACACTTTTTTTTTGGCCTAATTATTGTTTTGATTACAAAACCATCATATCAGCTGTGAGCTGCATATATGAGAAGTTGTACTTTTCCCGATAGCGCTGCCACTGTTTGACAGCGACAATGATGAGGAGAACGACGAGAGCTGTCCCGAGCACGGCAGCAGAGACGATGCCTGCCACGCGTGACTTGTGTTGTTGGCGTGCCCGTACGGCAGGCAGCAGGCCGGCCGGCATGGGCACCATGGGCTGCACGGTCGGCTGGTTCTGTCGGCTGTAGGCAGGGGCCGCCACAGGCTGCTGGTCCACAATGAGGCTGCCCACCGCCAGGTTACACTCCCCCCAGTCACAGCAGCACAGCCGCTTTGTCACGCCGCCTTCGTGTATCTGTCATGTCAATAGACGCTTATATCATCCATCCAACTATCATGTCATAACATTATCAATATATTACCCATGTTCATGCTTCTAATATACTTGTACTGTCACTGCAACTCTTTAATTATGTCAGCAGACTGATTATTTCAGCAGACTATGGTATATAATCAAAAAGTCCCCTCTTTAATAGCAAGTGACAAAGAGTTGTCTTAACAGTACTCCATTGTGTTAACCCTTTAATTGCCCTTGTGTTGTAATGAATTTAGCCCTGCATTGGTGTATCATGACAACAAATGAAATGAATGCCTCGAGGCATCAAGCCGCTAAATAGACAAATGCCAATGCCCATTGATACCATCCCTGATGTATTTCACGAGTGGGGGCTGGGGCTGTATCCAAGGAAGCTGCCGGCTGAGTGGGATGCGCCCCAGTTGCAGGGCCAAACATGAGACGAAAGTTTTTTTTTTAAATCACAAAGAAAGTGAATGTTCCCTAAAAGCAACCAATTTGGCGAGAAAAAGGTTCAAAATGGCTAAAAAAAAACACGTGAATTTTCACAAAAAAAAACTACTAATTTAGTGAGAATTTTTTTTTAAAATTTAAAAAGATAACTTCAAAATATATTTATATGATGTCATTTAAAGTACACGATTAATTCATATACCGTGTTCGACGTAATAAGCGCCCTCTCCCTAATAAGCACCCCTCCCGTTTTTGGGCGATTTGTAGACAAGAACATAAGCTCAAATATCCCGATTTTGGAGACAATTGAACCCTTAAGTACTTAAAACGCCATGAAAATAATTTTATAAGCGCCCACGGCGCTTGTTACATCGAATACGGTAATGCAATGGCACCGTCTCCAAGTATACAGAGTTGTTATTACAAAATGATATAAAATGAAATGTTATCATATTTCCTTCATTAAATGGTGTCAAATGAAAAAATAGACACAAATTCAATGGGGGGCATTGAAAACGGCCCTTACTATAGTTAAGCATAGTAAATCTTGTATTTCACAAAAATAAAGCAATATATTCAATATTGTATCTCAAAAAAATAAAGGCTTGATGTGCATTAGCTGGGTAAGTAGTAGATGTGGTAACTTACCAGTCGGCATTCATCACGTTTCATCCTGTACTTAGCACAAAGGCCTTTACTGTCACACTGGTGCTCAGTCCTGTGGCCCTGGGTTCTGTTAAAACACTGCCAACGTCCACATTGCTGCATGGATCCTGACACAAAAAGGAGTTTATCATTCCATCAGAATAACAATTCTTGTTTTCCTGGTGAAATGTGAGCAATGGAAATGTTCAGTATACCGATAGACTTAAGAATATCTATGAAAGATGGATTGTGTGATATACATCACAAGTGACCCAGGGACCTCCATGATGGACCTCCATGACGGACCTCCATGACATGACAGACCTCCATGACGGACCTCCCATACACAACCTATCCCACCAGGGCCTTATACTACACATCAAATGAAAGGTCCTTAATTATTCTGTGTGTACCTTTAATTTCAGCTCAAAAGCGTCTCATAAAAATGTCTCACCTTCTCTTAACCAATGCAGGTATAGGAAGTCTGTGTGAACGTGCATCTTTTAAAGTCAGGATTCAAGGTCACTGGCCTATCTTTAGCATTAGTTCACAGAGACATGTTTTTTGGGTTGTTTCTGACATTTTTTATTTGTCTTTTTTCACTAGGAAAAAAAATTGTTCGGAAATTTTGGGAAAAACAAGAAGAGAAAGATAGTTCCCGAGATGTGTATAAGCTTTTTTTGGGAGAGAAATACCAAAAAACAAAAGCAGGGTGAATTTTCAAAGTCAGCTGACCAATCTACGTTTTTTGTAGGAAAACCGTCTCACAGAGACCCAGTCCCTGGGTCAATAAAGCAATAACTAGATTAGACCTCACTACCATACCTTTAGTCTTGTTGTCCACTGTGAATCCAACAAAACAGGTGACAGCCGTCTGTGGTGTCGGCACAAGACGCGGGTCGTTACATCTTGATGTGGAGCAACAAAACAAATCTCCACTTCTTCCACCTAGCGTTACCTACAGTGCAAACAGTAATATGTATGTTATATATTTCTACAGTAAGGCTGCTTGAAAACAATTATCAGCTTTGCGGACACTTTTTGGAAACATATGGTGAGGGCGGGAGGCTTATTATTTCATTTGATATTTGTAATTTAAGCCATCAGGGCGGTCCCTTTTTATTATTATTGAAATGCCTCCTATTTTTCATATATATCATACATTTTCATCTACAAATGGGTGAAAGGCGACCCTGGTGCAATAATTTAAGTGACCTGGTGACTTTTGGAGAAATTTGGCTAAATAGTATAGTAAAAATGGTCTGAAACGAGAAGGACGTCAGGACACACATCATTTGTGAACAAATGTGGAGTCCCCAGTTAGTTGGTGGTAGCGGGATAAGCGGATAAAGGGAGAACAGGATGAAAGGAGAACGGGATAAAAGGAGAACGGGATACACGAAGAACGGGATAAACGGAGAACGGGGTAAACGGAGGAGGGGGTTTAACAGAGGACGGGATAAATGAAGGATGGGATATAGTGAGAACGGAGAACGGGATAAAGGGAGATCGGGAGAACTGGATAAAGGGCGAACGGGACAAAGGGAGAACCGGATAACTGGAGAAGGCGATAAACGGAGATGGCAATAAACGGAAAAGGCGATAAACGGAGAACAGGATAAAGGGAGAACGAGATAAAGGGAGAACGAGATAAAGGGAGAACAGGAATAAACGGAGAACAGGATAAACAGGATAAAGGGAGAACGGGATGAACGGAGAACGGGATAAACAGAGAACGGGGATAAACAGAGAATGGGATAAAGGGAGGACGGGATAAAGGGAAGACGGGATAAACAGAGAAAGGGATGAACGGAGAAGGCAATAATATACAGCAGTCCAACATTATAGCACTCCAATGCACTATATGGGTATATATCTAAAACTGGACATCGACATCCATGTATCAGAGTCCTTCTAACAGAAAGCTATATTCAGTCTCATCAAAGTAGAAATACATAGGTTGCTTTATGAAGGAGAAGGCCATGTTCATGCCTATGTGTATGTCTGTGTGGTTGTACATGATTGATTGATTGATTGATTTGTTTAACGTCCAGACGTACATCACGTACCTCACGGGACATCTCAAGTTGGCAAGGAGTCATCCACAAATAGTGGTAGTCTGCCTTGCAGTAGTAGGACAGATATTTATATGCTGCTTGCCCAATACAGCAGTGACCGCATCTATGGATGATCGAATCTATGAAATGAATGACCGCATCTATGAGGTGAGGGAGAAAACCGCTACCGGGGCACGTCCCCTACTCTTTTCGAAGGATAGCAAGTGTTCTTTTATTTGCCTGTTCCTACCCACCTGGGCTAGTACCATAGTGGGCAAGGTCAGACAAACCACGGCCTTTGATATCTCAGACGTGGTTCACTGAGGAGGGATCCCATGCCAGACCACCAGCAAGGAGGCCCGGGCCCGCGCATATGGGCAGCGGTTGCCAAACAGCTTACGTGACTGATCACAGCAGTAAGGCACGAGACCCCTCAAGTTTTGTCGCCTTTTACGAATCCGGTATGCCCATTGGTATTATGGAAGGCTCCCGATGAAGTTATTCTACTCCTTCATGCCCCCATCATGAAGGTCCCCACTAACACAGGGGGATGGTTGTACATGAGTCTGTGTCCATGAGTGTCTGCATTCATGCTACGGTCATAGGGTGTTTTTGGGGAAATTTCCCTTTTTTGCGATTTTGATCTTTTTTTCTCGCCAAATAGGGGTTTTTCAGGCAAATTTCCTTTTTTTGTGATTTTGAACTTTTTTCTCGCCAAATCAGGTGTTTTTAGGCAAATTTCACTTTTTTGCGATTTTGAACTTTTTTCTCGCCAAATCAGGTGTTTTTAGGCAAATTTCACTTTTTTGCCATTTTGAACTTTTTTTCTCGCCAATTCAGGTGTTTTTGGGCAAATTTCACTTTTTTGCGATTTTGAACTTTTTTCTTGCCAAATAGGGGTTTTTTAAGCAAATTTCACTTTTTTGCGATTTTGAACTTTTTTCTCGCCAAATAGGGGGTTTTTAAGCAAATTTCACTTTATTGCGATTTTGAACTTTTTTCTTGCCAAATAGGGTGTTTTTAGGCAAATTTCACTTTTTTGCGATTTTGAACTTTTTTCTCGCCAAATCAGGTGTTTTTAGGCAAATTTCACTTTTTTGCGATTTTGAACTTTTTTCTCGCCAAATCAGGTGTTTTTAGGCAAATTTCATTTTTTTGCGATTTTGAACTTTTTTCTCGCCAAATAGGGTTTTTTTTAGGCAAATTTCACTTCTTTGCGATTTTTAAACTTTTTTCTCGCCAAAAGCTGCGGAATCTGCCTCCATGCGTGATCCCATTGATAGACTCTGGATAGACCCATGCATAGTGAAGACCTACATAGTGGACATGAGGTCAAGTTAAAAACTGCAAGTCACTTGTTTTGCAACTTGCACTGAACTGAACCTAATAGCCCTTGAGTGGATTGTCAACAATCAATCAAACTATGACCAAACTCCCTCTATTTCGGAGACCAAATACACTATCAAATGATTTATATTTTTTCAAAATAACACCCTGTGTGGAATGGCTCGGTATTCAGGAATCCTACTGCGAATAAAAAAATGTCAAATTCTAATTCTAAATACATGAAAATTGAGAAATGCTGACGTTCACGGGTTATGTAGGAAATGTACTAAAAACAGCAAAAAAAGGCAACAAAACCCTAATTTTCTCAAAAACTGTTCAGTAGGATTTTTTCTAACTGAGGTTCCACTGTTTTCTACCCTCATATTACACATTGGCATAGAGAATACATTGACACCTAGTCACGATTTTGCGCTAGGAGCAATCTGTGAGGCGAAAAACAGCCAAAATGAGCCACTGGTCTGAAGTATAAAACTGGGCATCGATCACTATAGAGCTACAAAGAGACAGAGAATCGATGTCCAGTAATAAACGGAGAAGGGGATAAAGGGAGAACCGGATAAACGGAGAACGGGATAAACAGAGAACTGATAAAGGGAGAACGGGGTAAACAGAGCACTGGATAAACGGGGAACGGGGATAAACGGAGAAGGCAATAAACAGAGAATGGGATAAAGGGAGAACGGGATGAAAAGAGAACTGTTAAAGGGAGAGCGGGGATAAACGGAGAACGGGATAAACTGACAAAGGGAGAACGGGATAAACAGAGAACTGATAAACGGAGAACGGGGTTAACGGAGAACAGGATAGAAGGAGAACGGGGATAAACGGAGAAGGCAATAAATGGAGAACAGGATAAATGGAGAACGGGATAAACGGAGAACTGATAAAGGGAGAACGGGGATAAAGGGAGAACAGGATAAAGGCAGAACGGGATAAAGGGAGAACGGGATAGAGGGAGAACCGGATAAAGGGAGAACCGGATAACTGGAGAAGGCGAAAAACGGAGAACTGATAAAGGGAGAACGGGGATAAACGGGATAAACTGACAACGGGATAAAGGGAGAACGGGATAAAGGGAGAACAGGGTAAACGGAGAACAGGATAAACGGAGAACGGGGATAAACGGAGAAGGCAATAAACGGAGAACGGGATAAAGGGAGAACGGGATTAACAGAGAACTGATAAACGGAGAACAGGGTTAACGGAGAACAGGATAGAAGGAGAACGGGGATAAACGGAGAAGGCAATAAATGGAGAACAGGATAAATGGAGAACGGGATAAACGGAGAACTGATAAAGGGAGAACGGGGGATAAACGGAGAACGGGATAAAGGCAGAACGGGATAAAGGGAGAACGGGATAGAGGGAGAACCGGATAGAGGGAGAACCGGATAACTGGAGAAGGCGAAAAACAGAGAACTGATAAAGGGAGAACGGGGATAAACGGGATAAACTGACAACGGGATAAAGGGAGAACGGGGTAAACGGAGAACGGGGATAAACGGAGAAGGCAATAAACGGAGAACGGGATAAAGGGAGAACGGGATTAACAGATAACTGATAAAGGGAGAACGGGATGAACGGAGAACAGGATAAACTGATAAAGGGAGAACCGGATAAAGGGAGAACCGGATAAAGGGAGAACCGGATAAAGGGAGAACTGGATAACTGGAGAAGGCGATAAACAGAGAAGGCGATAAACGGAGAAGGCAATATACGGAGAACAGGATAAAGGGAGATCGGGATAAACGGAGAACTGATGAAGGGAGAACGAGATAAAGGGAGAACAGGAATAAACGGAGAATGGGAGAACAGGATAAAGGGAGAATGGGATGAAGGGAGAACGGGAGAAAGGGATAAACGGACAACGGGTAAAACGGACAACGGATAAAGGGAGATCAGGGATAAAGGGAGAACGGGATGAAAAGAGAACTGATAAAGGGAGAACGGGGATAAACGGAGAACGGGATAAACGGAGAACGGGATAAACTGACAAAGGGAGAACGGGATAAAGGGAGGACGGAATAAAGGGAGAACGGCATAAACAGAGAACTGATAAACGGAGAACGGGGTAAACGGAGAACAGGATAAACAGAGAACGGGGATAAACGGAGAAGGCAATAAATGGAGAACGGGATAAACGGAGAACAGATAAAGGGAGAACGGGGATAAACGGAGAATGGGATAAACGGAGAACGGGATAAAGGCAGAACGGGATAAAGGGAGAACCGGATAACTGGAGAAGGCGAAAAACGGAGAAGGGGATAAAGGGAGAACGGGATAAACAGAGAACTGATAAAGGGAGAACGGGGATAAAGGGAGAACAGGATAAACGGGATAAACTGACAAAGGGAGAACGGGATAAAGGGAGAACGGGATAAAGGGAGAACGGGGATAAACGGAGAACGGGGATAAAGGGAGAAAGGGATAAACAGAGAACTGATAAAGGGAGAACGGGATGAACGGAGAACAGGATAAACTGATTAAGGGAGAATGGGATAAAGGGAGAACGGGATAAACAGAGAACGGGGTAAATGGAGAACAGGATAAAGGGAGAATGGATAAAAGGAGAACGGGGATAAAAAGAGAGCGGGATAAACGGAGAATGGGATAAAGGGAGAACGGGATAAAGGGAAGCCGGGATAAACAGAGAACGGGATAAAGGGAGAATGGGATAAAGGGAGAACAGGACAAAGGGGGAACAGGACAAAGGGAGAACAGGAGAACTGGTGAACGGTATAAACGGAGAACGGGGATAAACGGAGTAGGGGATAAACAGAGAACGGGATAAAGGGAGAACAGGATAAACAGAGAACTGATAAACGGAGAACGGGGTAAACGGAGAACGGGATAAACGGAGAAAGGGGATAAACGGAGAAGGCAAACAGAGAAGGGGATAAATGGAGAACGGGATAAACAGAGAACCGATAAAGGGAGAACGGGATAAACGGAGAACGGGATAAACTGATAAAGGGAGAACCCTCTGCACCCCTATAACTAGATTCTCGGAGCAGACGCAATAGGCTTATGCATAGATGTATATAGATCCAGGGCTATGGCCAGTACGGCCTATACTCTAAAATATTTAATGTTACCCCAGCTTTCACATTTCACCAGAAACAATGTATTTTTCAGACTTCTGGCATTACCTACATCGCAAAAAAAGTAATATGTATATTGTACATTTCTACTATAAATGGAAGTGTGAACTCATTTATAGAAAATATATACGAAAGTGGGAGGGTGCATGAGAATAGTAAAAATGTTATCAGTATTACTGGTAAAAGACATTATTATAAGACATATCGTCATGGATTTACCACTGACAGTTGACGAATTCCTAAAAGATAACTCACATTGGTGACCCATGACTTGCTGGCCTGGATATGTTGGTCACAGACATGGTCACTGTCGCACGCAAACTGAGTGCTGCCAACGCCGCCATAGATGAGGCGGGTGTCGTTCTGGGAGCCGTCTGCCTCCGTCTGGTACCTGAACAGCAGGCAGGACGTGATGGAGCGTGCGTTGGATGCTGTCGTGCAGTTAATGGGGTGCACCGAAGGTCGCTCGTTGGTGCTCACCTGGCCCATGAAGCACTGTAACTTATCAGCATAGCTTCAAGGAAAAATATACGATAGAAAATGTTACCACACACTTGTCATACAGTTTATACATAGTGTAGGGGCCGGTATATTCCTGTGGTGTGGTGTTATGATAAATTTCTCCCAAAGTGTGAGTTAAAATACCCCACAATTTATCCCGTTTCCATTCTAAATACTTTGCACCCTATGTGTCTTATAATTTGCACCCTAAATGTCTTGCACCCTATATGGGACTTGCATAAAGGTGTACCGCGCTAACGCTAGCGCCGATATTGTGATCAGACCAGTGCCACAGGGGCCTCAAGCCTAATTTGAGTTTGTGACCTTATTTATTGAGAGAGATATAAATATATTCCCCGAATATATTTATCAATAAACACAACCAACAACAAAAGGTTTGAAGGATGACAGAATAAATAATTTATTGTCGATATACCATCACTACAGTTTCGACCGTATAGGTCTTCATCAGGTGATATCTATACAGGTTTACATTGGTCCTGAGATACTAAAAAGAGCAAAGATTTTGTGAATGGTAACCTTGGTGACAATTAGGGGTCAAAGGTCATGAACTTGCAATTAGGTCATATGGGGTCATGAGTTCAATTTAGCTTATTTATACTATGATTGCTTATTTCCTATAGGTTTCAATTAATTTTAAAACACATAGGCCTACAAAGTAGACTGACAAATTGATGAATTAATTATAAATAGGGCCTACGGTATCAGTGTCTAATATAAAAATTGGCCTAGGATCAAGGTTAGGGTATCATTGGAAAGCTATACCTTAGCCACTCACGATGGGGGGTGGCAATATCCTGTAACCATATTAAGCTTTCCATACATATCAAATTCCTTAAAATTTGGCCAACTTTACAAGGCCAAAAACTTATCAAATTTCATCTAAGTTCAAGTACATAGGGATGTAGTTCATTATCATAAGATTATGCACTGTTGATTTCAAGTCACTATGAGGATGCCTTCTATTTGCCCCAAGCCCTCCTCGTAACCCTTGTTTTATGAGACTTCAGTGAAGGCAGCCAGCCTACTCAACCCACAGCCACAGTGACCACTTGGAAACTGTATGCTAATAGTAATTTTCATAAGATATGAATACCTAAGATAGACCATGTACAATTTTTAGTTTAGTTAAAGAAAATTTGTACTTCAAAAAAAAAAAAAAAAAAAAAAAAAAAATTAATCCAAATTTTCTTAAACTCTTTTTCTTTAATTTTTAAATTTTTTATTCTCATCTAAAAAAAAAGTTACCAAAAGTTTGCTTGCTAGATATCAATCATTAAGAGTATCCTGAAAATCTCATCCAAAAAGAACAAATAATGGCTGATTTATCCTAAAATGACCTTACTTTGAACCTTTTGATTGTTAAATTAAACGAGACTTACCAGGGTAAGATGAAGTTTGATTATGATTTTGCCGAGGGCACAATGGGTGGTGGTGGTACCACCCTAAATGCCTAGTCGGGCCTCGGAAAAATCAACGTCACACACCTTGGGTCTAATATTTGAAATACTTAAAATTCCCTGAGAGCTAAGCCAAATATACCATATTTTAGCTATTGAAATGGAGAAAATTACACAATAGGCCCAAAATAAAAATTTAGTATAAATCGCCATGGAAACCAGGACATTGATTTTGTGCCGTGAGACCTAAGCAGTGTATGAATACTATATATGGCCGTTTCACCCCCATAACCCTCCACTGTTTGCATACCGTGCATGTGCTCCTCTTTTAGGAAGAAAGGCAGGGTCTAGACATTTATAGGCAAGTTCACCCTTGCACATGGACGCCAAAACGTGATAGGGCAAGGCTAAAATCCAATTAACCCAAACTATTTCAGATACCCGGTACCGTACTGTCATATTTCGGCGCCACAATAGCATTCATCTAGCGGCACACTGATAGCTTTGCTGTTTAGACCCCCTACATTCTGTACTCCTATTTTTTGTGTTGAATAATTAATGTTCTTTCTCCAGCTATTGTTGTTTTAAGAAAAGAAAAGTAGTGAATCATTCAAAGTGTCAATTGGTGAGCAAGAAATTTAGCAAAGTTCTGCTGTCTTTATGACCCCAATTCGCGACATGTGTCGTGAAATTCGCGTCATGTTGTGTCAAAAAATACCCCCTCCCAAATAAATACCCCTAAAAAAATGACCCCCCCCAGAATAGGTTGGAAAAAAAAGACCCCCCCCCCCCCTAAGAATAGGTTGAAAAAAAAAGACCCCCCCCCCTCCGAATACCCCTAAAAAAAATGACCCCCCCCCCCCTGATATGCACACCCCCCCCTGGCATAAATAATGAACACTCCCTAATATGTATATATCTATCAGTTCTCAACAACTTTTCAAACAAGTTTAAACCAATTCTTGCGTCAACATGTTCTATAATATTGATCAATTCATTTGAACACATTTCTCAAATTTAACGATCTTATTTCTTGGACTTTTTCCTTTTCTTTGACTTGTGCTTTTCTTTGAGTGCCTCTGAGAGTATAGCACGGCCAAAGGCCGCTCCATCCTGCTCGATCGGTTTGTCATAAAACCGGGCAAAACTAGAAGCATTCCTCCAGCCCGCCCTTTTCATAATAACATTTAGGGACACCCCTAAAGCCTTAGCCTTGGACGTGCTCGCCCCTCTAGTTGAATGCCCTTTGAACTTTTGCTTTTTCCCAAATAGATTTCCCAGTTAGATTCACCCCCGCCAAATCCAAGACTCCTAGAGTCTAGTGTGACAGTGTATCTCTCGGAATGGGTTTGTAGGGCCATACATGGTTCAACAACAGTTGGCCGTCCTTGTTTTTCTTTGGATCTTCTGACCTTCTGTCTTTGGTTAAACAACAACAGGGAAATCGGGAGCCTACCCAAGAATGCACTTCAACTGCTCACTCTCCATCATATTCTCTGCGTTCAACTGTAGAAAACAAGAGACCTAACATCTGCTAGGAGAATGATTTTTCACGACACTACCGACCCTATTTGCGATAGGGTAAGGCATTCCCACAGTGCAGTGTACTAGGTCAGACGAACGCTGTCTGCACAAATTTCCCGCGCCAGAATCCACTGCCGTTACAAATCGCTAACTCTGTGGCTCCAGAGGGGTCAAATGCGACCTGGCGACCTGGGCTGTTTTCCAGGCGACCTGGCGACCTGGTACAAGAATAAAAGCGACCTGGCGACTTTTGAAAAGATTTGTCTATAGCATAAATGGCCTAAAAATGCGACTTTGTGACCTGGGGCCCTTAATTTCGCCGACTTTCCGACCTGAGGGGGGACCCCTCTGCACCCCCAACTCTCCCAGCAGAGCTCTCTCAGCAGATGAGACGCCACTTCAGGTTTCCGCGCCGGGAACTGGGGGTGTGAGTGTGTAGGGGGGGGGGGGGCACGCTGATTGACGTGACGAGACTGGAGATTTCAAAACCTCCGAGTAGGCCTACTCACTAACACTTTTGCTTTTTGCTTACCGAAAATTTGCTATATTGTAATCTAGAAATACATGGATATGAAAAAGAAGAAAAAAAGATGCTAGGGTCGGACCTTTTTTTGGGTGCGATTAGAGTCGGGTTACCAGAAACCATGCCTCACTGTTGTAGGCCTACCAGGGATGGATCCATAAACGTTGGGGAAAGGGGAGCAGGCGTGATATGTAGACCTAATCTACTGAGGGTATTTATTCACACCGTTTTTATCCACCCCAGGACCTAGGCGGGGAGACACTGTCACAAAATAGGCCTAGCTTACACAACACTTCTTAACAGGAGGCTAAGAGAAAAAAATCTGTTTTTGAATAAGTTGTGATGCCGGTGTTAAGTGAAAGTAGCTTAATTATGTGCCAAAGTGATTAAATGTAAACAGATGCGGTGTAGGCCTACGCCCCCTGTTTTTCTGTATGGTTGGCTACATTTTAATGTAAAACTTTCCAATAGGCCTACGCCAGAAGGTCTACATTGCCCAGGCCTAGGCCTATATCATGCCCTCCCCCCCCCCCCCCGCCAGCAGAGTGGGGGGGGGGGGAGGAGGGTAGGCCTAATTTTTGTGAATGTCACTTTTGGCGAGGGTGGGTGAGGGTTAGATAAGGTAGACTTTCATCTGTATACATGTAACTGCAGTCTATCGACGGTGCGAGTTTACAGAGACAGAGCTGCTTACAGAGGCTATAGGTGAGGGTGCTCATTGTATCTTCTTTTTTTTTTGGGGGGGGGGGGGGTCCAATGCCCTCGTTTTGTGTTTGTCTATGTGTGCATGTGTATGGGGAGGGGGGGGGGGGATTTGGGAGTTTTCCATCCACCCCTCCCCTTCCCCCTGCCCCCCCCCTCCCCTCCAAACAGAAGTTAAGTTTGCATTATCCCGGCGCCGAAGGCGCTGGTCCTTAACAAATAGTGTCTGATTGTCCTGACTACACAAAGATCTCGATCCTCTGGGAATGCATGGACTGTGATTACATCCATGGGTTCCCCTGCACGATTGTGCTTCAACATTGTTCTCATGAAGAAACTTATCTCCTTTCTCGAAATATCAGCATCTATGACTGATAAATTTAGAATGGTCTGCCCTCTCTGGGCTGTAACTAGTGTAATAAACGATACTTTGTCTCTTTATGATATTGGTAGAGTATCAATTAAAGAACAAAGTCGACACAGTTCGGATCAAGTGTTACAGGTTGCAAATCGGGTTTATTCAGAAAACCTAGACAAGCAGTATCTATGTGTGCGAACTCCCTATAGAGTTCGGAACGGGTCAGTAGGCTTATCAGCCGTAATGATCACGGGGTCTCCTCACCAGCGTGGCTCAGAGTAACCGACGAGTACCGTCAGATGCTGGGTATATATAGGCAGCCAGCCTGCGCGCGCACACGCAGACCGGAAGCCTATAGCGACCTCTGTCCATACCCCAAGCCCGGGGTAGGTGCTGCCACCTACCGTCGGACTGAAGGGTTCGGACTGAGCTCGCAACACAGCATCCAACAGCACTCGTCATATAACATACCCGTATAACCCTAGCCCCTACACTACCCCCTACCAGATAATAACCGGGAGGTAAAAATTAATTAAGGTTAAAGTCCGAAAACACTTCGGACTGGCATTATCTTATAAATACCACCTTAGGGGTTTATTAAAGTTATACCTTACAAACAATATGACGTATACTGTTGAACACAAAAAGGTATTAATTACACACATTTCTACATATATAGACCGTAATGACAATTACGCCCCATTCCCTAGGATAGATGGAGTTAATCTATACATATAGTATACAAACACTTGAAAAAGTACAATATCACAGTAAAAAAATTTCGTCCCTTCAGGACCCCGAGCTAATTACACTCGTAACGAATAATACTTATAAGTGATAAACAATATCACTTCTTTTAAGGTTTTAAAGACATATTAAAGTATTATTACAAAAAGACATCATACATGGTTTTGTAGCGAAGATCCGGATCCTCTGTTGATGGTGTTGCATTCCGCCCGGCTTTCAGAACCTACTTCGTTCAGCTCTTACTCACCGGAACGAGAAAGTTCATAGCTCATGCTCGGGAGCTTTTTAGGTGATAAATAGAAAAAAAAATAGTCCTGCCTCCAGGCGATCTTCGGACTTATAATTAGGAGCACTCGGTCCTGATATCCAGAGTTTATATAAAAAAACATCGTGTATCGGATCCATGTTGGTAAAGTGCTCCAGTCCCGAGTTCAGCGTCCCCTCCGGATCTCCTTGTCCTCCTCCGTCAGTACCACCTGGCAGACTGGATCCTTGCGTAGCCAGCCTGCCGCGTTCCTCTGTCCGGACACTCCTAAACCCTTTCTAAGGGTGTTTTGCTTGTAGGGGTGGTATACTTAGAATACCCCCCCTTTCTCCTAATCGGCTCCTAGAATAGGATAATCCTATCCGGAGTCCGACTCGTCTTCGGAACCGGGTTTAGCCGGCTCCTCTTCCTCCTCAGAGTCCGACGCAGCTTCCGCCAGAGTCAGCTCCTGGAGCCAGAGCTCGATTTGAGCCCGAGTTCCATCCCACTCGTGCATTTCATGCGCGAAGCAGTCTCGGAACCGACGACGTTCGTGGTCCAGTTTTTCCTCGGCGTTCTTAACTGCCAACTTTTGCTTCTTCCTTTCGGTTTTAGCAGCACATCGTTCAGTCCGAGCGTTTTCACGCTCTTCCTGTACGGACTCCGTAGCCGCTGCCTTCTGGGTAGCGACCTCCCTCTGATGGAGATGATGCACCGTGTTTAAGGACAACATCGCCACCTCCTGACTCAGGCCAGCAAGCAACCGATGAAAGTTGTCTTGCCATTGACCGAAGGCCTCCTGTCCGGCTTCATAGGAAGTGAAGTCGGAGGGAGGGAACGAAGGAGGGCTCTTCAGTCGCAAGACTAGACGCCCCTCCTCTGCGGTCTCGGGTGGGAGATCCGGGGTCTGAATTGGCTTTGGCGTTTTCTTTGCTGGAGCCTTCGTCCTACTGGTCTGGGTTAGAGTCTGCGACTCCTCACCCGGAACCATGTCATTTTCGGGGAACTCCTTTGCGAAGGACCCCATCGTGCTGGAGTTCGGATCCTCCGGAACAGACCGAGGTGGCCTGCCCTGGGGACCCTTCTTCCAGTCAGTCGTATGAGAAGTGAATGCCGGCCCTTTATAGCCCGGATCCGCCTTCTCCATAACGGATTTCCTTTCATCCGTTTTGGCCTTTTTAGAGTCGGCCTGCTCCGAAGACCCACTAGGTCTCTTCTGAGCGCGCCGCACCTTTCGCGTACTGGTACGTTTCTGGTACTCCTCGAATTCATCGAAGAGCTCACCTTCCGGAACCCGGTTGTAGTTGCCGTCCGGGTTTACCTTGTAAAAGACCCGGACCTTTCCTCTCTCGTTGGTGCCAAAATCCACCTCGAGATTCTCATTTCGGCCTACTACCCCGAAATGGGAGTAGACTTCCTGATGGGCTGTCTGGATGCGTTCCGCCGCGATCTCCAGAGCCAAGCCGTGCTGCTTAGCAAGATGCCTGATGATATCGGCTCTAGTGTAGAACCAGCCACCATTCGGACAACCCTTGCTCTGCTTTGTACCCACACTCAAGCAGTCATACCGCATGTAATGACGCAAATGATAGCGGGTAATATGCCTTGCGTACCGAACCTTGCTAGGCCAAGTTCGGGGCGTTTCCAGTGTCTCGTCAAAGGGGCACTTGCTAAATGGATGCCATCTAGCCATAGCCCATGCCAACTTAGCTTTCTGGAAAGGCGAATGGTATTTAGTACTACCATTTCGGACCTTGTCCAGGAGCTCAAAGTGGTACAACTGTACCGACTTATCGAGTGGATCAGTCTTAATCCACTCCTCGTCATCGGAGAGACCGTCAGGACCCACCTCCTCCGGATGGTGTGAGGACCGCTTGTCCTTGACGCAGTCGTTCACACACATGGGTTTAAAGTATTTAAACCCACTTGCAGCATTGGCTCGGAGTGCATTCCGGACCAGAACCTGAAGTTCGTCGTCCGGGATTGTATTTTCATCCAATCCCTTCAGAACCGCTTCTACCTCCTCGTCGGATAGACCCCCCTTCCGAGAGGTTACCTTGATGGTCTCTCGTAGGTATTGGTGCCTACGATTGGCCTTTTCCATGCGACTAGTGTCTGCAGACCTAGCCGCGGCCGTGTTCTGTTGGATCATTTCATCCTCCAGAGTAGCATCCAGAATGGACTCTTTGGTCTTCTGTTCCATACTCCGAGCCAGCTTCATTGCTGGCGTCAGATGTCTCTTCTTCTCCCGCCGGTTATGCACGGTGTGGTACTCCGCTGCAGTTTGCAGGTCGTACTCCAAGGCCGCGATAAGTTCGGGACGTCCCTCGGTCTCAGCAACTAAGCGAGCTGTCTCTGACTTTTTGCTGAGATCGTCCATGGCCGCAGTTAAGCGATCTGGGAACCAAGCCGGGAACCTGGCAGACAACTCGTCCAGCCCCCGGAAGGTTCGCATTTGGATCAGATCGAAGGATCTGACCTCTGTTGCGCTCATCTGATCGATGATAGCACCTCGGAGCAGGGATGGGACGTCGGCGTCCTCCTTCTCCCATGCGTCATGCTGGTGTGGAGCGAGGATTTGCACCCCCGATCCAGTTGGACCACCACCTGCAGCCTGGTCCAGCTTTCCCGCTTCCTCCGAAATATCCATGGTATTGGATGGTTCCAGAGCAGGCTCGGTAGGCTGTTGAGGAGTATCCACTCGGACGGGTACCTCTTTTGGAGGAGGTAACTCCACCCGAACGGGTACCTCCTTTCTTGGCTCCAGGGGAGTCGGGAGGTTGAAGGTGATGCTAGACAACACATCCTGCACTACCTGGACCGTATGGGCTGCGGATGATGTATCCATAGTTTCCTCGGTCCGAGGTGCCTCGGGAGGAACTGCCGTTTTTGGACGGCCTCCCCCATGTCCCTTAGTACCAGCCATCGCAGCGGCTGTAGCAGCTACTGCTGAGCTGTTGTCCAGCCCTCGCGAGAAGGACAACACGTCAATGGCTGGGGTCGGAGTAGCTGTGGTTACAACTGCCTTCCCACTACCTTTCCCCTTGCCAGGGATCGGTAGGTTGGACTTACTGGGGCCCGGAGTCTTGACAGCTTTAGTGCTGTCGGACGTCGGCCCCTTCCCCGGCTGGTCCTTAGCACCAGGCTTCGGATCAGCTTTCTTTTGACCCTTAGGCACCTTCGTAGTAGGAGCCTTGGGGTCAACCGTCTTCGGATCCTTGGAGGCCGCTGCAGTGGCAGCCTTAGAACCCGGCTTCTTCGTACTCGCAGTACTTTCCTTCTTCGGAGCGGGCTTTTTAGGCTCGTCCTTTCCCGGAGGCTTCTTCCCAACACCAGTGTGTTTGATAGCCTTGGTACTAGCCTTAGTATCGGCCGACTTGGACCGATCTCGGGTAGCACCCTTCCCACCGCGCGTCCTCGGACGTGAAGTGTCGGAATCACTCCCACTCCCCATAGACAGTTTGCGAGCAACCGTCTTCTGGAGGTTTGGTGATATACTGAGACTGCACATCCGGGAGGGACGTACAGTCGTCTCGGAAGGATCCGCCGCTACCTGGGTGTAGGCGAGTCCTTGCAGCACACCGGAGTCCTCGCTGCCGTCCGGCGACGGGGACTTTCGGATCGGGGACACGACCGGATCTACACGGAGTTCCGCTAGTGTCTGGCTCAACTCATCACCACTAGGGCTCTGAGCATCCATTGCCTCCTCGGTGGCGGATGCCACCTCGGAGTGTCCGGTGAGTTCGGATTGACGGAGCTGTTGCTCGGCCATCCTCACTACTGCACAGTGTCTTTCGACGGGAGTTTGACGGGGAAACCACTAGTTCCCCGTCTCCCTCTTTGTCTCAGACGCACCAGGAAAGAGTACTCACTGCTTACAACTCTTTTACTGACTTTTCTCCTCTTCTAGCCGTCCAAAACACCAACTTCCCCGCTGCCGACCAACACCGCTATTGACCGGGGCGAGCCCAAAATCAATATGGCGTTCCCTCGCTTTTGTTTTTAAAACAAAGCGCATGCGCAGCGTCTCGCGTGATTGGACGCGATCCCGTTACCCGGTGTGACCCAATTACTGTTTAATCAGGTCACGACCTTTCCCGCCCGCAGCTCGGGCTCGAGGGATCACACTGCTACGTAGGCGGCTCACAAAAGTCAAAATATACTTCGAATAAAGAGCTCATCAGGAGTATTAGTGGATATTTATGGGAAATTGAAGATTACCCCACCGGATTATCCGTCCACCACCCTCGGGGAGCACTCTTACATTCTTTTCCTCTTGACTCTGAGCGCCCCTGTTGGTAACATACATATAACATATAGGACAACACAGGACAACACACTCGTTGTGTAAACAAGCTAGGTTACAGCCCCTCTAGCCACCAGCCTTGGGCTTCGCCGAACGGGTTTCCCGTCCACCTCTCGTAACCTGGCCGAAGGACACTCGTTCTTAACTAAAACTCCAGCCTTGATTTTAGTTTTCCGTGCCCTTCTTCCTTCGCCTGCCGAGACTTTCTTTTTCACGGTCTTCCGGAGCTTCTTTCGTACCACTCTCTTAGGGGTATCCGCTGACACCCCTTCCAAAGGTACAAATTTAGCCTCCGAAGTTCCCTTTTCCACCTCCGTTTCCGGGGTGAGCTCCCTTCCAGCCCAAGCACGCAACCGAGCCACATGGCTCGTCCGGATGCGTCCTGCTTCGGACTGAATCAACACAGTCGTTTGACTGATACATTTAACCACGGTGTGTGGTCCATCCCAGTTATTCGCCAGCTTGACGTTGCAGAGCGGTTCGTGTAGGCGGATCACTCTATCCCCCACTACGAATCGTCGCAACTTCAATCCGGTGTCGTAACCCACCTTCTGCCAATTCGCAGCTTTGAGCAAATGAGCCCTAACTGTTTCGTAGGCAAATTTGAACCTCTCTCGTAGAGATTCTACAAACAGCACCGTACATGGTGCTTCCGGACTGATCCCTACCACCCCGAATACTAAATCCGCCGGCATGATCAAGTCCTCTCCGAACACCAAGAGGTTCGGTGTGCAATTTGTCGAAGTGTGTACCGTATTGTTATACGCATGCACCACAAATTCGCATTGATCATCCCAATCATCCATATGGGAGTTCACTAATGGCTTCAAAACCTGGATCAAGGTCCGATTGAACCGCTCCACCTGCCCGTCGGACTGTGGTCGGTACGGATTGGTCCGAGTTTTGCATATAGCCAACTGATGGCACATAGCTGTCCATAGTTTGGACTCAAATTCTCTCCCTTGATCGCTATGTAACATCAAGGGAGCCCCCAGATGGAGGATCCACCCCTTCACCAATGCTTCCGCACAAGTAGCAGCGGTATGATCCTCGAGTGGGTACACTCGGGTGTATTTCGTATAGTAGTCCGAGACCACCATCATACACGTATTACCGCCTTCCACCTGCACAACAACGAGTCTCGGACCTCCAGTTCGTGGAACTGAGCCAAGAAACGTCGCATTTCACGGTTTTCCAGTGATATTTCGGGTCTCACTGGACAGACCCCAGTAGGGACAAGCTCCCTCAGTCGTGCTATGGTAGGATCGGCCATCTGGTACGTCCTTATAGTGTCGGTGGACCAATCCAACAGGTTTTGCAACAACCCATCATAAGGCAAACGCACACTCGCTACCACAGCATTGTGAGCACCACAATCCCCACACTCCGGACGCACACAACGGCGTACCGGACGTCTACTCAGACAGTCAGCATTAATATGCTTCGTGCCCGCTCGGTGCTGGATATGAGAGTTTTCCAGTCCAAACTCGCTGAGGTGATTCAACCACCGACCAATCATTCCCTCGGCGTCCTTAAAATTAAGGAGCCACCTCAAGGCCGAATGATCGGTACGGAGTGTGAAATTCCCTCCATATAAGAAGTGCCGAAACTTCTTCGTGTACACCACTACTGCGAGCAGCTCTCGCTTGGTAGTACAATAATTTCTCTGTGCCTTGTTCATACTGTTACTAGCGAACGCCAGCGGGACCTCTACTCCGTCCTGGATTTGGGACAATGCGGCCCCGATGCTCTCATTGCTCGCATCAGTGTCAAGGATGAAATGCCCCTTCTCCGTAGGGTATCTCAGCACCGGGGTGGTTCGGAACAACGCCTTAATCTCTTTGAAGGCTTCATTCTGTTCCATCCCCCATGGGAAGGGTTCTTTTTTTCTTCCCGGAGTCCAATGGCTCAACCGTTGTAATGGCTGAGACACCCTAGAGAATCCGGGGATGAAGTCCCTGTAATAGGAACAGAACCCTAAAAAGGATCTGATATCCTTTGGTCCTTTTGGAACTTCCCAAGTCTCCACAGTCTCCAATTTAGCCGGATCAGCCTGCACACCCTCGGTGGAGATGATCCGGCCCAAATAGACCATGGACTTCCGAAAAAGTTCACATTTCTTCGGCTTTAATGTCAAGCCATTGGACCGAATTCGCTCCAAAACCTCCCCGAGGTTCAACGCACACTCTTCAAAAGTCTTGCCAAAGACAATGACATCATCCAAGTATACCAAGCATTTGCGCCACAACAGATCACTCAGAAGAGTTTCCATCATAGCCTCAAAAGTGGCCGGGGCGTTGCACAACCCGAAGGGCATTAGCTCAAACTGATACAGTCCAATGTGACTTGTAAAAGCCGTTTTCTCTTTATCCTCCTCCTTCATCCCGATCTGCCAATATCCGGACTGCAAATCAAGGGTGCAGAACCATTGGTTCCCACCCAAAGAGTCCAGAGTCTCATCAATCCGGGGGAGAGGATATGCATTTTTCTTGGTTACCCCATTCAGGCGCCTATAATCGATACAAAATCGGATAGACCCGTCCTTCTTAGTAACCATCTGGACCGGGCTGGACCAGGGGCTAGTGCTAGGCACGATCACCTTCTGTTCCAACATGGTCTTCACTTGTTCCTCTACCACCGCTTTCTTACCCAAAGGCAAGCGTCGGTAAGGCATCTTGAAAGGCTGTGCATCACCCGTATTGATAGAATGCAACACTTTGACGGTTCGGCCCAAAGGCTCCCCCTCCACCTGCCATGCATCCTGATACTTCACTACCAGCCTCCTTAGGGAGTCGAGATCCCTCCGATCCGTCAAATCCGTTTCGGAGATCATTTTCTCAAGTCCCTCACTCAGAGCGGTCGGAGAAGGGTCACCCTTCATGCTCACCTGTCCAGCAGGCATCACTGCCTCACTGGTGAACACCTTCCCCAGTATTGTATCTTTCTTTAGATACTTCGGTTCCAACCCGGGGTTAGAAACCGGCACTACGGTCCAAGCACCATCACCCACGAGGGTGTCCATGCCCGTCAAACCGATACTACCCAACATGGCCACATCCGGCTCCACAACTGCCTCTTCCTCTCTCCTAAGCCCCTTGCTTCGGACCAGCACGTCACACGTCTGTCCGGGAGGAATCTTTACAGTTTGGACCACCGTTGCCACTGTCGACACTTGTCGGAGCACACATTGCTCTACCGCACGGTACGGGTGCTCTATCAGGAGTACCCCTGTACCCGGATTCAGGACCGCGTCATACAACGCCGAAAAATCCAATCCGAGTATACCGTCGTCTGCAATATCCGCAATGGTGGGAGAAGCCACGTACTCCTTCCCTCCAATCCGGAGCGGTATGAACGCGCGCCCATACGTCTGCATACTTGACCCATCGGCCGAACAGGCGTTTACCCTTGTTTTGAAGTTATCACGACTATCCGGCATAAGAGCATAGAAGTTAGAGGAGATAAAGGAGTGGCTAGCTCCCGTATCTACTAAAAATTCGCCCGCTCTACCGGCCACAGTAACAGACACATACCACCGCCTCCCCCCCAGCGGAGACGGGTTTACAGTAAAGCGTTTAAAATCCTTCGGAGCAGCCAAATCAAGGCCATGTTTCTTCAAGTGGTCGAAACATGGATGATCCGGGGAAAGCTGGGTACTCCCTACCCACACGGTGTCTGTGACAGCCGCAACTTCCTCGTTCCTATCCGTAATGGGCCTCCCTGCCTCATTGCCGGGCAACTGTTGGACTGGAATGTTAACCAGGCCGGCATCCGAGCCCCTCAAGCTCGAAGCCACCCCTGATTCCCTTCCTGCCTTCGGAATTTCACTAGGCTCTACCTCTCTGGTATGTTGGCGTACATCATATACAGGGGTCGTCCGCTCGCCTTCTCGGACCACCCCCTCTAGTTTCCCTCCTTTCCGGGAACTTTCGGAGTCGGAGCCGTACACTCCGCAGCAAAGTGACCGATCTCCAGGCACCTATAGCACTTGGCGGTCCGCCGATTGATCTTCCTCCGGTTAGGCTGTGTAGCCCCCTGAATGGAAGTCGTCATCTTCTCAAACAGCGATGTGAAAAACGCTGCGTCCATTATCGGAGCTTTTGGGTCCGATGATTCCTTCTTCGGAGGAGGGTTTCCACCCCCTTCCGGCTTCCTATTTTTCCACGGCGTTTTAGAGGAATTCCCATTCCTCTTAAACTGAGCTGCAGAAGCTATCGCTCCCTCTTCCTCACTGCCCGAACCATCAGACTGCTCCGGAGAACACTCTATAATGGCCGACAGTGACTTCTTGAGAGCATGTATGTCGATGGCCTTAAAAAGGTCATCTAATGACGTATCTGCTCTCCACGTATCATACACCACATGTTGTATTTCTGGGTCCCTCAGTCCAGCAACAAACTGAGAGAACAATTCCTTAGAGAATAAGGCATCATGGATTCCTGAAGCTGGATGTACCTTCTTCAGGAGTCTCATCAGTGCAAGTCCGAAAACCCTCGGGGCCTCGTTCTTGCCTTGCACTCGCTTCTTAAAAGCGACCATCGGGTCAATCCGAGCGGAGTCTCCGTATAGGATAGTTCCGATCTCTACCAGTTGTTTGAAAGTGCCGCGGGGTCCGCATTCATCTTTCCACTGCTTCACGGCCATCAGGCCATCCCCCAAGCGCAATCCCTTACAGACGTACGGAATTGCATCCTGTTGATCCCACCCACTGAGGTTGATGTCCTCAACGGTGGCTCCCAACCAATCTTCCCAAGAGTTTTTCTGCCAGTAGGGAAAAGGCTCGCTAGCAATGCGTCTAGCAGCGTTGGATGACCCCCTAATTTTAGAGGTTATCGCCAGGCATTTAGAAATGGAAGCCGAGGCGTCCTTTTCTGTACCCACGTTGTGCAATCCGATCCCAGCTATTGCTGGGTTTGTATCGTACAACTCTTGCAATTCTGTACTCAGAATTGTTCTCCTCGGAGCCCTCCTCGGACTCTTTGCGCCCGGAGTCGTCCCCGGAGTAGCGCCTCTGGTAGGCAAGCTATTCTGTCTCTCCAGATAGGTCTGGTAGGTACCATACGACACCAAATCCTTAGTGGGGTCCACACCTTGACTGAACCACCAATTTTTCTCCTGGTCAGTCATATACTGACACTGCTGGGCCAGAGCAAGCAATCGCTGATGCGCCGCCTTCTCTTTTTCCAGTTCCTTGGCCTGTCTCTCAGCCTCCTCATCTTGCTGTGCCTCCGCCAATTTAGGTTTCGCAGCTTCCCCGGCCGCTCGGAGCCCTTCTTGTCGAGCTCTCAAAACCGCCGCCTCCTGCTCCGCTAATTCCTCAGCGAGGGCTGCATTTTCCTTCATGCGTTCTTGTTGCTGCTCAAGAGCAGCCTGCTGTTTGCGATACACATCTCGCCTCTCCAATTCCAAGTTCTTCTGTTCATGGAACAGTATGTTTGCTTGGCATTCTCGCCATTGCGACAAACTCGAGGGAGTTAAGTCGGTCTTGGCCGCCTTATCTTGTTCGGCTGCTTTCTTCAAGCGTTCCGAATCCAGTTGCTGCTCATCCAGTTTCAACTGAGAACGTGGACTCCGCACCAACTCCGATAACGACCTTCCCCTGCCCGCCGTGTTTACACATGTCGGAGCCGAAAAGACCTGCTACGGAATTGGACGGATACCACTGATACCCACCCGAGGTGAGTAATCACTCGCCCTACCTCTACCCCTTGCCCGGCCAACCTGTAGTGGTCGTCCTGGCGTTGAAGTAGACAAGGCACCTTCTACAGTCATCCCACGTCCCATAGGAAGATTTGGGGTGTCCGTAAAACTCATGTAACGAGGACCTTTCGGACTGTCATTATCAGCGGAAGCGTATGAGGTACTGCTATCCTGTATACTCTCCCTAGTCTCTGACAAAAACTGCTCCAAAGAACTTCTTTTTGCCTTCAGAATGTCACATTCTGACACGAGACTTCGGCGAACCTCCCGTAAGTCTTCAGTGTCCCGAACAAGTTCTGATCGGGTCCCTTCTGCTTCATGGATGACGGCATCTCGGGCCGCACAAATCTGATTCAGCTCAGTGTTTGCCTGGGCAAAGTCGGAACGGAGTCCCTGTAGATCAGCCTGTTTCTGATCGAACTCCACTCGAACCCTGCTAAGGGATTGCACCAGCTTTTCGTTCTCCTCCAACAAAGTTGAAAGCCTTGCGTCTTTCTCCTTGATTTTGGAAGCTCTATGTGTGACTGCACCTTCTAATGCAATCAGACTGCTTTTCCATTCATTCGACTGTTTCTGAATGGTCAACAACTCCATTTGGGCCATTTGCACACGCTCCTGTATTCTGGCCTCTCTCATGTCGTTGAAACGACGTTCCTCCAAGATGGTAGCCCTCCGTGGATTCGGAGCGGCTGATCTTGACCCCCCAATGTTGAACATTGACAGGCTCATTTCTTCTAATGAGCGATTCATTATTTCGGGACCTTTGTATCCCAAAAATGCGCTTGTTCCGGATGGAACATTCGCACTCCTGCGGGTATCTGCCTCCTTGACGGCATCTAACCCCTCCGGTGATAAGGCTGGCGCCTCATCGGGAGACCTCGCTGCTCCGTCCAGAGCAAGAGGTCTGCGCTACTGCACAGGCTAACCTGCGTTTCACTCAGAACTGGTCACGGCACCAGTGTAATAAACGATACTTTGTCTCTTTATGATATTGGTAGAGTATCAATTAAAGAACAAAGTCGACACAGTTCGGATCAAGTGTTACAGGTTGCAAATCGGGTTTATTCAGAAAACCTAGACAAGCAGTATCTATGTGTGCGAACTCCCTATAGAGTTCGGAACGGGTCAGTAGGCTAATCAGCCGTAATGATCACGGGGTCTCCTCACCAGCGTGGCTCAGAGTAACCGACGAGTACCGTCAGATGCTGGGTATATATAGGCAGCCAGCCTGCGCGCGCACACGCAGACCGGAAGCCTATAGCGACCTCTGTCCATACCCCAAGCCCGGGGTAGGTGCTGCCACCTACCGTCGGACTGAAGGGTTCGGACTGAGCTCGCAACACAGCATCCAACAGCACTCGTCATATAACATACCCGTATAACCCTAGCCCCTACACTAGTAAGAGTAACATTGTAACTTTGAACGACAATAATTTCAAGTTCAAGTTCAAAAGTTTCTTTATTTTTTCCTAGAGGAGCGGACATCATCTTATACAGTTGGTCTCCCCGTCTAGGGAGGTACAGGTACAAAGAGAGGACCTCACATTAGATATTGCAAATTCATGATCAATAATATGACTATAATTCTTTGTACCTAGCTTTGTTTACATTTTTAATTTGTTTTTGTTTTACATGACCAACGCCTTAACTTTAACACTCAATCACACCTCTTTCACCCACACTCTTATTTGATCAACTCCTTAACTCCCTATCTTAGCAGGGGCACAACTTATGGGGTAGGGGGGGGGGGGTAATCTACACGTCCATCATAGTCAGTATACTTTGTCCTGTATAACACAGGTTAAGTTGGTCAGAGCGCCACTTCTTATGAAAGAATAACCACAGTTTAGCCTTGAGAAGTTTCTTGAACTGATCCTTATCTATACACCATCTAAGATAAGCCGGTAACGCATTCCACTGGGCCTGGGCTTGATACACAGGATTTTTGATACCCGAAACTAATTTAGGACTAGCTTGGTCAATGACCAACTGACCGTTGAAAACCAGTCTATGGCACATGGTGCACTGTAGGTATAGCCTTCGCAGGTCAATAGGCAACATTGTGAGTAGTAATAGATGCAATGCTGCGTAATACTTTGGTAAAGGGCAAATGTTAGAGACTAATATATTGAATATGGGTTTAACACTAGTATGTGTGTGTTGGAAAAATGTTGGGGTTTCCAAATCTGTATTAATAGTGGGAAAAAAATAAATATAAATGGAGTAGTTTGAGGCCCAAAGTGAGGTGCTCATTTTTGTCATTCTGATGATTCATATTCTGGTAAAAAGAATCCGTTGTGTCTTATTGGCTGATTGGAATTCCTTATCGTTTTGGAATATTATAGTTCATTGGTGTATACATATGTATGTAAAATATAGAGATGATTGGGTCAGTACTTGTGGAGTTATTAAAGATATAAGTATCTCACACTGTTGTATATGATTCAAAATCCAAGATGGCGGCGACTAGTGGCAGTTGTTGTGTCTGGTGGTAGGTGCAGACAATGGCACAATGGGGGGAAACTGGGGTGGTGAGTGCAGTCTATCCATGCGTGATAATTGACAGTTGAGAGTTGGTCTCTTGACATGCTACAGCCCATGCTAGGTGATGACTATCCATGCGTGATGTGTGACCTGCATTTAGTTATAGTTTGGTTGAATATATCAATGGTGTAGGTTGATGGTGCAAATGGGGTGATTTTTGGGGACCTTTAGCTAGTATAGTGTGAGTGGATAGGGAAATGTTAAAAGAAGAGGTAGGATTGGATTGGTTGAAAAGAATAACTTAATTCTTTGTGGTATTATGCTTTATGTATGGATACATGCATTTGTGATATTCAAAATTAATTGGAGTCCAATTCGATTTTTTAAGGATAGATGGATGAAAAGATTACGTTTGTTGTCATGATACGCTTATGCAGTCCTGGCGAGTAACTCTCCTGTGATGCATTATTGCATCATGCCGATCCTTCTGGAATGTTTCAACCTGGCAAGGTTGGCATGATACTTGAAGGCTAGCCTGGCAAGTTCCTTTCTAGGGATTTATTTATGTATCATGATGACCAAGGGCATGATGCATTAAGGCATTTATCATCCTTAAACGGTCAAGGGAGTAATCAAAAGATTTAGTGTATGACACTGTTGTATATGGTTGAACATCCAAGATGGCCGTCTGTAGTGTTGGGTGCCAGCACCCCAACCTGTTGACCTACTTTGGGTTAGAGCAGTTGACCTACATTCCATATGAATGGTGTGACCTGGTGACCTGCATTCAGTTGTGTTTTGGTGGGAAGTTTGTTTGCATATATGTGGCTCGCAAAACAACAATGTGGATGTGTAGAATGCAATTTAGTTACTTTTTGAATATAAGGTATATGTTACTCTTTTCTATGGTACATAAACTAAGATGACAGTGCCAAGTGTCATCATCTCTGGTGGATTATTCAAACAATTCACTGACAACAACTGCACCTAGTTGACCTTTAGTCAGTTCAGTTTTGGTGGCATGATACATGTATGCAGCCCGGCGAGTAACTTGCCTGGGCTTCATTCATGTATCATGATGAACAAGGGAATGATGCATAAGGCATTTACCATAATTAAATTGTCTAAGAAGTAATTATTGATTTAGTGTTTGATACCGTTAGGTATATGGTGGAACATCGAAGTTGGCCGTCTCTAGTGCTGGGTACCAGCACCCGAACCAGTTGACCTACATTCCATTTGAATGGTGTGACCTGGTGACCTGCATTCAGTTGTGTGTTGGTGGGAAGTCTGTTTGCTTACATGTGGCTTGCAACACAATAATGTAGATGAATAGAATTCTATCTAGTTACTTTCTGAAGATGAGGTATATGTTACTCTTTTCTATTTTCTTTTTACATAAACCAATGTGGCAGTGCCAAGTGTTGTTATCTCTTGTGGATTATTCAAACAATGAGAAGACAACAAATGCACCTAGTTGACCTTTAGTCAGTTCAGTTTTGATGGCATGATACATGTAATCAGCCTGGCAAGTAACTTGCTAGGGCTTCATTCATGTATCATGATGACCAAGGGCATGATGCATTCAAGCATTAACCATCATTAAATGGTGTAGGATGTAATTATGGATTTAGTGTTTGATACTGTTGTATATGGTGGAACATCCAAGATGGCCGTCTCTAGTGCTGGGTGCCAGCACCCCAACCTGCTGACCTACATTTGGTTAGAGCAGTTGACCTACATTCCATTTGAATGGTGTGACCTGGTGACCTGTCTTCAGTTGTATTTTGGCAGGAAGTCTGTTTGCTTACATGCGGCTTGCAAAACAATAATGTAGATGAATAGAATTCTATCTAGCTACTTTTTGAATATAAGGAATATGTTACTCTTTTCTATTTTCTTTTTGCATAAACCAAGATGGCAGCGCCAAGTGTTGTTATCTCTTGTGGATTATTCAAACAATGGGCTGACAACAAATGCACCTAGTTGACCTTTAGTCAGTTCAGTTTTGGTGGCATGATACATGTAATCAGCCCCGCGAGTTACTTGCTAGGGCTTCATTCATGTATCATGATGACCGAGGGCATGATGCTTTTAGACATTTACCATCATTAAATGGTCTAGCAAGTAATTATGGATTTAGTGTATGATACTGTTGTATATGGTGGTATATCCAAGATGGCTGTTTCTAGTACTGGACGCCAGCATCCCAACCGGTTGACCTACATTTGGTTAGAGCAGTTGACCTACATTCCATTTGAATGGTGTGACCTGGTGACCTGCAATCAGTTGTGTTTTGGCAGGAAGTCTGTTTGCATACATGTGGCTTGCAAAACAATAATGTTGATGAATTGAATTATCTAGCTACTGTTTTGAAGATGAAGTATATGTTACTCTTTGCTATGGTACATAAACAAAAATGGCAGTGCCAAGTATTGTTATCTGTGGTGGATTATTCAAACAATGGGCTGACAACAAATGCACCTAGTTGAGCTGTAGTCAGTTCAGTTTTGGTGGCATGATACATATAATCAGCACGGCGAATTACTTGCCAGGGCTTCATTCATGTATCATGATGACCAAGGGCATGATGCATTAAAGCATTAACCATCTTTAAATGGTCTAGGAAGTATTTATGGATTTAGTGTATGATACTGTTGTATATGGTGGAACATCCAAGATGGCCGTCTCTAGTGCTGGGTGCCAGCACCCCAACCTGCTGACCTACATTTGGTTAGAGCAGTTGACCTACATTCCATTTGAATGGTGTGACCTGGTGACCTGTCTTCAGTTGTATTTTGGCAGGAAGTTTGTTTGCTTACATGTGGCTTGCAAAACTAGCTAATCTTTGAAGATGAGGTATATGTTACTCTTTTCTATGGTGCATAAACTAAGGTGACAGTGCCAAGTGACTGTTGTCATCTCTGGTGTTTTATTCAAACAATGGGCAGACAACAAATGCACCTAGTTGACCTGTAGTTGGTTCAGTTTTGGGGAGTCATCACTTGAAATGCTGTCATAGTTTAGTGAAAGGAATGGTTTACATATAAACACTGTGAATATGATTTGATCGCTACATCTATGTGTTGAGGGCAAGTTAAAGTGTCTGTATATGTAATAATAGTTGATAAATATTAAAATCTGAATGGTGTTGCTTGAGGGTGGAAGTAGAACGATTTCTCAATGACATTCAGCTGGTGTCAGTGAATGCTTAAATGTTAAAGGAAGAGGTAGGGTTGAATTGGGTTGAAAATAGTTATCAAATTCTTTGTGATATTTTGCCTTATGTGTAGATATATAATGTATGTGAGATTTAAAGTTGATTTGAGTCTAGTTAGAAGAGTAGTTAAAGATCTAGTTTTTTTGTGGCATTGTGCCTTATGTGCAGGTATGTATGTATGGGACATTATTGAGTTAATGGGCATTTTATTATGGGAGTAATTAAGGATTAAGTATATGATAATGTTGTCTAAAGTGGAACATCCACAATGGCTTCCTCTGGTGCTGGGTTCAGCTTTGGTCAGAAGTATGTTCAGATACATGTGTCTTGCAAAACAATAATGTCTCAGCTAACAAAAAAAACTTTATTTTACGTCAAAATAACGCTTTAAACTTTACATAACGTTATGTCATACTAAAGAGCCTTAGAAAAACGTTGACATATAACGTTATATAACGCGATAAAATGGTGTATAACGTTATTTGTTTACTGGGGTAGGTGAATAGAATTCTATTTAGTCAAGTATTGAAGTAAACATTACTCTTTCCTATGGCACATAGACTAAGGTCACATTGCCAAGTGACTGTGGTTATGTCTGGTGGATTACTCAAACAATGGGCAGACAACAAATGCACCGAGTTGACCTGTAGTCAGTTTAGTTTTGGTGGGAAATCAGTTGACATGCATGCAATTTGAAGTATGTGTAGCAGATAACAAGTTTGAATGCTGTTGACCGGCTCTAGTCATGTTGACCCTTTGTGAATGAGCAACAACTAAAGTGGATGTCATGGCAGGGCTAGCATCAACTACCATGACTCTATGTGATTCAGCAAATCCTTGCCTGAATACTAGTCTTCACAGCTAACTATATTGATTCTGACTGTCCTTAAAGGCTTAAAGAGGACTAATTCAACAGACTGCTAAGTAAGCAGAGAGCTAGGCAGATAAAGTCATAGATAGATGAAGAGCTAGATTGTTTGATAAATTGACAAATATAGAACTCTGTAAACAGAGGGATGCAGAAGGAGAGGTAGGAAAAAGAGAGGTGTTCATAAGGAAATAAGTAGATACAGTGGTAAATAGAGGGGTAGGAGGAGAAAGAGAAGTAGGAAAACAGAGAGGTAGGCAAACATAGAGCTAGGCAAAAAGCAGTTAGAAAGGTATTTTAATAGGTAGGTAGGCAAATAAACTGATATTTAAGCAGATAGAGGGGTAGACAAGTAGAAAGGTAGGCAGAGAGAGGTAGGTAGATAGAAGTTAAAGCAGATAGAGAGGTAGACAGAAATAGACCTAAGTACATAGACGGGTATGCAGATAGAGAAATGAGACAGATGGGGAGGGATGTGAATAAAAAGGTTAAAAAATTGCCTGATAGATGGATAGACAAATAGAGAACTAGAAATATAAGAAGGCAGAAAGTAGGTAGGCAGATAAAGAAGCATATAGATAGACAGGTATGAGAATAAACAGGAAGACAAGTAGGCATGCAGGTCAAGACATGAAGAGCAGTAGATAAGAAGGCAGACAAGAAATGAAGGCTGTTAGAGAGGTAGGCCGATAGAGACGTAGGAAGTTGTTAGATATTAATCTAGGTAGATGGAGAAACAATCAGATAGAGAGGTTAACATATAAACATAGAGAGCCGTAGGCAGGTAGTAGGTAGGGAGGTAGTCTGTTTTGATATTTAGATATACATAGATATAGCGGATGGCAGATGGGGAGGTATCAATGTAGAGAGATAAGCAGCTAGAGGGGTTGGTAGATACAGACGGAGGGAGGTAAGTAGATAGAGAGGTAGGCACATAGTAATATAGAGAGGTAAGCAGAAGAATAGGCAAGTAGGGATATGAAGAAGGAAGCAGACAGTGTGGGAGGGAGGTAGACAGATAAAGAGATAAGCTCCTGAGAGGGGGGTAAAAAAGAGAGTTAAGCAGCCACAGGGTTAGGTAGAGAAAGATGGAGGGAGGTGGGCAGATAGGGAGGTATGCAGATGGGAAGGTAGACAGATAGAGAGGTAGTGGGATAGAGCGGTAATCAGAGGAATAGAGAGATAGAGAGGTAGGCAACTAGGGAGGCAGACATATAGAGAAGTAAGCTGACAGACATCTACCAACATATAGCTACCCATAGAGGTAAATAGAGTACAAAGAGAGGTGGATATGCAGACAGGTAATCCAAACTTTAGAATTACTAGAATATTGAAAGTGGGGTCATACATCACTTACACTTACTACTAACAATGTGGATCATTGATACTTATACATGACTGGTAGAAAATTCACCTAAAGCAGTCAAGGTGTTTGGATTTGAAAGTTGTTAGTGACATGTCTATGTTAGTGGTCACATAAATTTCCCTGTCGGGTCACATGTGCATATCTACAGGAATGCACCATGTACTGTAATTTCCTGCAGATGATCACTCCCGAGCATTGAAGCCTACACCATCTGGCATTCTCTTAACAAACTGCTGATGTATATATATATATATATATATATATATATATATATATATATATATATATATATATATATATATATATATATATATATATATATATATATACCCTTAAAAGAAAATACCAGCATGATTTTATGTGCCCTCCTATCACTAGCATTGATATAAATTAATGAAATGCGCACATTCATTCTATCACATGTGCATCATTTATCATTTAAACCTGAAATAAATAGATAGACTGTAATGTTACAAGGGACCAAAAATTTACCCAGACATACTCGACCCATCTCTGTTGGTTGGTCTAGACAGTATTATAAGGACTCTTTGATTGGTTGCTCAGTAATATACACCACTATGAGTATGACTTTATGGCCAATTAGGGGCCACTCCAGGGTCAATCATAGTGCACTTCAGTTTTAGACAACTTCATGTTTTCTATTCATTTTGTTTATATTTGTAGACAATGGGTAATTCATTGTGGGTAATTATGTATTGACAGTCTAATGGATTGTAAATTCAATGCAAATGTGTTGTATTTGTATAGGTTAAGTGTGGCTGTGGGCATGTTTGTTCTATTGCTACATCACTTTGTCCTTTTTTTCTGCTTTAATTGCAATATGTTGATACTATTCATGTCTGAATATTAATACTAATGATAGAAGCTCACATAAAATTTATGTATGTGTTTCATCCACTTATATCAAGTTACCTCAAGCATATATAATCTATCTTGGATGAAAACCTTTGCCCCAGTGGTGGGTGTTCAGTCTGGTGGTAAGTACAAACAATGGGATAAAACAACCAATGCACCTACTTGAACTGCTGACAGTTGAGTTTCGGCGGGAAGTCTGTTAATATGCATGTAGTTTGGACTGTTTGTAGCAGGTGACATGTTTGAATGCTGTTTGCAGGTTATAGTCATGTGAAAGAAGACTAAACCAACAGCATGCTAGATAGAGAGCTAAGTTGATTGCTAAGCAGCCACTTACAGAAGTAGCATGTTAGATGTCTAAACAAATAGAGAGGTCAGCAGAAAGATGGATATCCAGATAGAAAGTTTGGCAAATAGAGAGGTAGGTAGGCAGAGAGTGTGGTAGGCAGACAGAGAGGTAGGCAAATAGTGAGTTAGGCAAATAGAAAGTTAGGCAGTGCAAGAAGGGGGCAGAGGAATGCAGATATTGATTTAAGCAGATAGATGAATAAAAAGGTAGATAAATAGAATGACAGTTAGGGAGAGAGGTGGACTGACAGCTATTTAAGTAGGCATATTTAAAGAGGCAGGTAGATAGGAAGGTAGGCTGTTAAGAGTGCAGACAGAAATGTGGACATATAAATAGATAGGCAAATAGAGGGATAGGCAAATAGAGAAATATGTAGGCAGAAAGAGAGGTTGTCAAATAGTGGTGTGTAGATAGCAGGGCAAGCAGATAGAGGTAGGCACATAGAGAGGTAAGCATAGGCATATAGAGAGAAGTAGGTTAATAGAGAGGAAGGTAAGTAGGTATGGTTTAGAGCATGGCATGCATGGCATCTGTGGAAGAGACTTACATAAACATGCAATATGCACATGTAAGGATGATTTGGATGATGTTACTTTTCGTTTGTATGTATTTTTAAAGTATTTTCCAGTTCATCCTTGCAAAGTTTGATTAGAAAATATAGATTAAATAATGCATTTTGTGAGTTGAAGTTGGCCATGTCAGTGGAAAGGTTAAATATAATTAGTATAGCATTTGTGGTTCTGGGAAAGACTTGTGGTGGGGAAACCAAGACATGATGAAATAAGGGATGAATTCAGTGAATCAATAAAGAATTAGAAAAGAAAGGGAATTTTGCCATAAGAGTCGTACTGGAGGGGGTAGCAGGTGGAATGCAGGTCACTTGGTCACACCTCTTATTGATCTGTTGCCTGGTGTCAAAATGGTGAAGCATAGTCAAAAAAGTTCTTGCATTCGTAATCACCTTCAGACTTCGAAAGACGTTTTCTCACGTTATATCTAAGGGTCGTGATGTGTACAGTTTTCTCTACTAACTTGCTGACAAGACTTGTGGGGATGGATGTGTGAGTGAATTTGGTATGGATTTGTATGTAAATTGGACAGGGATGGATACATAGGAGAGAAGTTCTAATAACTATTTACGATAAGACTGGGGATGAAATAAGTGAGTTAATAGAGAAATTAACAATAAAGGAAGTTGTGCAATCTGTGGTATGACCCCAAGGTAACAAGGTCATGCTGTCACCCGTCCCCGCTGACATGGGACAATGAGATGCTAACTGAAAGGTTTGAAAGGGTGCTGCAATCTGATTGGATGATTCATTTTAACTACTGCTTTCTGATTGGTTGAGTCAAAGCTATGCATAATTCTGTCGAGGTGCATTAGTCTGGGCAGATATACATTGAACATCTAGTCTTCATTGTGTCTGCTTATAATGAAGCCAAAAGAGAGATATTCCTGTCCGGATTGTACAAAAACCTTCACTAAGAAGTACAGTCTCACACGACATGCTTCCATAATACATGCTAGTAATCAGGAAGGCTGGATGTGTCCAGAAGGATGTGGCTATTCCACAGGTCGCCAATCAGACTTACTAAGGCATCTCAACTACCGCCATAAGTCTACTCAAGTGGGGAAACACCAATGGGTAGAGGACAGCACGACCATACCCAAAGCATATCCCTTACCAAAAAACAAGGTCTCCACCTATATCAGTCACAGGAGTAAAGAAGGCAAAGAAAAAGAAGACACAGTATCACAAGCAGAGCTTCAAGAAGCTCTAAAGAAACTGAGAGATGAAATGTATAGGGCATTTGCACCCACACCAGTGCAAGGACTCAGTGAACCATTGATGTCACCATTGCAATTACTGGACAATCCCTCTCCAAATATTAGTACTGACCCAGAAGTGGAATCCATAAGAGGAGAGAATTCCCTCAAAGGAGCTTACATCACCAGTGAAGAAAATGTCTATGAAGTGGAAGCTATTCTGAATCGAAGGATCATAGAACATGAGAACCAAAATAGGCAGGAGGTTTTAGTCAGCTGGCTAGGCTGGTCGGATCAATATAACACTTGGATACCAGAAGAGCAATTGATCTCAATCAGTCAAGGTGCTCAGATGGGTTCTGGACATAGAATAGTCTGGATAACTCACCCCTATGACAATAGGATGTGAACAATATCAAACACCTCTATTGATTCACCCATGAGTAAGTTTATGTAGGGGGATGGGTAATAAAGAACAAAGGAAGTAATACGATTGAAGGGATGACTCAGAGGTAATGAGATTATGTGGATGCATCACCATGATGACGTCAGTTAGTAATGCACCAACTGTGAGTGTATGCTAATGAGATGACTGCCTTGTGCAAACCGATTGGTTGAATGAATGTAAATACTTCACTCTGATTGGATGATATTTTAGTAGTAACACTGCTCCACATGGTTAAACAACCATGCATGAGTTCAAGAGTGATCAGTTGCTGTGTGCTAGACGCTGGATGCAAAGCAAATATATTTCAGTCATAGGATTCATTAACCACCATGCAAGAGATGACTCACACATTACTGGATCAAGAGAGAAAATTGGATATATTGAACAGGACAGGCCATGATCTTGTGAAACGATTAAGTAAGTTTTATTCTTGAATTTAAAACTGTGTTTAATTTTATGGGAAGGTCCTTCAATGCTGTATGAAAGTATGTAATGTGTATGGTATTTTTAGGATGGTTTCTGATTTTGATCATTGGTTTGTTGTATGAGATTTCATGTGTAATCCAACTTTTGCAGTAATCAATCCCTACTTCATGGCACATCTAGTGGCGAAGAATGTTATCTCTCGATACCTGTCCTCTGACATCAATGTAAGTAGAAAGTGCTCTGTCATATTGCATAATTCTTTTGTAGACGAGTGATTTCACAAAGTTAGAATATAGTATGATTTAGTAGGCCTATCATCTATAATATGATAATGAATCTTTCATTGCATGACTATTTTGATGTTTTGATGGAGACATAATTTCTTCATTCCAGGCACTTCAACTGCCAAGTCAGAAGAGGTCTATGTTGCTACACCATCTGCACTCATTAAACATCGAGAAGTTCATAGAGTTTTGTATCTTTCTACATGATGTTCAAAGACGTAGCGATATCATACAAGAGCTGATGGGACTTAACATTAAGGACCTGAGAGATCAGAAAAGTCAATTCTTGCTCCAGCAGTGAAAGAAAACATTCAATGGATAAAGCCACTGAAGTAAAGACTTGGCATTACATGGATACTTGCAAAGAATATTCTCACTTTTGACTGAGACTGTAAAAATGGACTCATTATTACAATTGATTTTAAACAATAACAATGACAGAAAGAATCATATTAAGGGAAATGATAATGATCAGATTCTACATTGGTATCTATTGGAATTGCAGTAAAACTCATGAAAAAGTTGAAGAGCTTGGTTAGATTGAGTAGAGTGCTTTGAATCATTGTCAGACAACATGTATAAAGAGGAGTGGATAGACTTAGATTATATATTGGATAAAAAAAAAACTGTTTGGAGGTGAAGTGATTGCGGAGGAATTGCGGAGGAGGACAAAAGCAGAGTGAGGCTTTGTGCTCCTCCGCAATGCAGAGGAGCACAAAGCCCCATGTCCTGAGGCTCGTGCTTTGTGCTCCTCTGCATTGCAGAGAGCATAAAGCATGAGTGAGCCTCACTCCCATGCCTCAGAGAGGAGAGCTGGCACCATGATCTAGGTCTCTGTTGCTCTGGATGGACTGTAGCTGAGGCTGGTATTCCTACATCCCTGTATAATCATGTGTTTGGGAGGAACATGACAGATGGTTGGGCTATGACCTACAGTATGATATTATGGTGGATATGTCAAGAGATGGGATAGCAGGTTTATAAAAGATATGCATGGTAAATGTAGAATGCATACTACTTATAAATGTCATACATGCTCTGTAATTGAAGGTTGAGAAGCCCCTGAGAAGTCATCAAGAAAGTACCTGCATGATGATCTCTGCCCATTCTATACATATATCATAATATTTACATGTGCCCCATGGTACATCTTTCCTCCCGTATCTATATAGAGTATGGCTTGTGTCAGTCATTCCTACATCACTACTGAGAGGGGAGGAGCATTGTATGGGTCAGATTGTGTGTGGATTAGGGGAGAGCAGGGGTGTGGAAGCAGGACTGTCACAGCTTATTCTAGGTGTATCAGAGAGGGAGAGGCTGACACAATATTTGAGCCTACACTCACGTGGTTGAGGCTATGGAGGAAGTACAGCAATCTGAGAGGTTAGGTGCCATGGGGTAGACTATGTATCCATCGGTTATTAAAATATGTGAGCTTGGTGTATGGGAGATTAGAGAAGCGAGGGTGGAATGACTTTGCTGAATCACACATGGTTTATCTTGGGAGTACATTCTATAGCAGGGAGAGAGATGGCGGATATGTTAGTGGTTTTTATGATGCATTTCAATAGATATAGTATATCATACAAACGAGTGTGTACACTTCTGAAAATCTATGAAAGTTAGTACCTAGTCTTTATATGACATAACTGAGGGCGAGAGTCTCTCTTATGAGATTTTGATCAGAGTAGGAGAGCATGACACGGTGTATACCTAACCCCTGTCATCACATTGCCCAGCAGAGCAATGTGGTCAAGGCAGATGGGAGTGAGGCTCATGTTTTATATACCCTCCGAATAGCAGAGGGCACAAAGTGGAGTGGATCCCATGTTTTGTGCTCCTCCACATTGGTGAAGGAGTGGAAGGGGAGGGTTGAGTAGAGTTGGGCTTGTGCTTTGTGCTTCTCTGCATTGCACAGAAATGCCTCATTCTACATTTCTGAGGGATCACCCTATTTTTGACATTTAATTGCTGTGCTTTCTGATGATGAGGAATGGACGAGAGTTTAAGATTGAGTTTTTGTTACACATGGCTATATGAATAATAACAAGACATCATTCCTATTTATATAGGATTTTATTACAATTGCTCACCCTATACATCTAGCTATGTAACAATCACATTACAATATCAATTATATTACACCATGCAAATTATACAGGACAAATGTAATTTTAGGGCACAATATCAAAATTACATTACTCCCCAATCATGATGGTAGAAAGTGTCATGATCTCAATACAAAGGGTATTATACACATTCAAAGACTTTCATATCAAAGTCCCCACGAATCTAGTCACACCTTTCCAGAAACATCTCATTGTGTAGGCACTTAGAGAGTCTTGTGGAGTAACATGTCCCAACAAATTGTCATTGACCATTGTTTTAAGTAAATCTAATGCCCCAACAGAACATCTGTATTTCCAGATAACAGAGTTCACAACCTGTTTTAGGTGTTAAGAAGTGAGAAATCCTGCCCAAATCTGGACTGTCCCATTATATTCAATTCTTGATTCTTACATGTAGTCATATTCTAATTAGGTAGTCATCATGATGTCATGGACAAATTTATCCTATTTTTAATCAATATCAAATTATGATGTTTCCTGCGGTAATCCTAGCCCGTCTAATGAGGAGTGTAGTCTAACATAATGTATAAGCTTCAAACATGAGGTCTTAGCTCTTAATAGACATGATGCAAAGTCTTAAATTCTGGCAAATTGATATCCAGATAGAAGAAAAACAGGAATAACTCCATTTAATAACATGTGATGAAGGGAACAGTCATCACTTCACCTCCAAACAGTTTTTTTTTTATCCAATATATAATCTAAGTCTATCCACTCCTCTTTATACATGTTGTCTGACAATGATTCAAAGCACTCTACTCAATCTAACCAAGCTCTTCAACTTTTTCATGAGTTTTACTGCAATTCCAATAGATACCAATGTAGAATCTGATCATTATCATTTCCCTTAATATGATTCTTTCTGTCATTGTTATTGTTTAAAATCAATTGTAATAATGAGTCCATTTTTACAGTCTCAGTCAAAAGTGAGAATATTCTTTGCAAGTATCCATGTAATGCCAAGTCTTTACTTCAGTGGCTTTATCCATTGAATGTTTTCTTTCACTGCTGGAGCAAGAATTGACTTTTCTGATCTCTCAGGTCCTTAATGTTAAGTCCCATCAGCTCTTGTATGATATCGCTACGTCTTTGAACATCATGTAGAAAGATACAAAACTCTATGAACTTCTCGATGTTTAATGAGTGCAGATGGTGTAGCAACATAGACCTCTTCTGACTTGGCAGTTGAAGTGCCTGGAATGAAGAAATTATGTCTCCATCAAAACATCAAAATAGTCATGCAATGAAAGATTCATTATCATATTATAGATGATAGGCCTACTAAATCATACTATATTCTAACTTTGTGAAATCACTCGTCTACAAAAGAATTATGCAATATGACAGAGCACTTTCTACTTACATTGATGTCAGAGGACAGGTATCGAGAGATAACATTCTTCGCCACTAGATGTGCCATGAAGTAGGGATTGATTACTGCAAAAGTTGGATTACACATGAAATCTCATACAACAAACCAATGATCAAAATCAGAAACCATCCTAAAAATACCATACACATTACATACTTTCATACAGCATTGAAGGACCTTCCCATAAAATTAAACACAGTTTTAAATTCAAGAATAAAACTTACTTAATCGTTTCACAAGATCATGGCCTGTCCTGTTCAATATATCCAATTTTCTCTCTTGATCCAGTAATGTGTGAGTCATCTCTTGCATGGTGGTTAATGAATCCTATGACTGAAATATATTTGCTTTGCATCCAGCGTCTAGCACACAGCAACTGATCACTCTTGAACTCATGCATGGTTGTTTAACCATGTGGAGCAGTGTTACTACTAAAATATCATCCAATCAGAGTGAAGTATTTACATTCATTCAACCAATCGGTTTGCACAAGGCAGTCATCTCATTAGCATACACTCACAGTTGGTGCATTACTAACTGACGTCATCATGGTGATGCATCCACATAATCTCATTACCTCTGAGTCATCCCTTCAATCGTATTACTTCCTTTGTTCTTTATTACCCATCCCCCTACATAAACTTACTCATGGGTGAATCAATAGAGGTGTTTGATATTGTTCACATCCTATTGTCATAGGGGTGAGTTATCCAGACTATTCTATGTCCAGAACCCATCTGAGCACCTTGACTGATTGAGATCAATTGCTCTTCTGGTATCCAAGTGTTATATTGATCCGACCAGCCTAGCCAGCTGACTAAAACCTCCTGCCTATTTTGGTTCTCATGTTCTATGATCCTTCGATTCAGAATAGCTTCCACTTCATAGACATTTTCTTCACTGGTGATGTAAGCTCCTTTGAGGGAATTCTCTCCTCTTATGGATTCCACTTCTGGGTCAGTACTAATATTTGGAGAGGGATTGTCCAGTAATTGCAATGGTGACATCAATGGTTCACTGAGTCCTTGCACTGGTGTGGGTGCAAATGCCCTATACATTTCATCTCTCAGTTTCTTTAGAGCTTCTTGAAGCTCTGCTTGTGATACTGTGTCTTCTTTTTCTTTGCCTTCTTTACTCCTGTGACTGATATAGGTGGAGACCTTGTTTTTTGGTAAGGGATATGCTTTGGGTATGGTCGTGCTGTCCTCTACCCATTGGTGTTTCCCCACTTGAGTAGACTTATGGCGGTAGTTGAGATGCCTTAGTAAGTCTGATCGGCGACCTGTGGAATAGCCACATCCTTCTGGACACATCCAGCCTTCCTGATTACTAGCATGTATTATGGAAGCATGTCGTGTGAGACTGTACTTCTTAGTGAAGGTTTTTGTACAATCCGGACAGGAATATCTCTCTTTTGGCTTCATTATAAGCAGACACAATGAAGACTAGATGTTCAATGTATATCTGCCCAGACTAATGCACCTCGACAGAATTATGCATAGCTTTGACTCAACCAATCAGAAAGCAGTAGTTAAAATGAATCATCCAATCAGATTGCAGCACCCTTTCAAACCTTTCAGTTAGCATCTCATTGTCCCATGTCAGCGGGGACGGGTGACAGCATGACCTTGTTACCTTGGGGTCATACCACAGATTGCACAACTTCCTTTATTGTTAATTTCTCTATTAACTCACTTATTTCATCCCCAGTCTTATCGTAAATAGTTATTAGAACTTCTCTCCTATGTATCCATCCCTGTCCAATTTACATACAAATCCATACCAAATTCACTCACACATCCATCCCCACAAGTCTTGTCAGCAAGTTAGTAGAGAAAACTGTACACATCACGACCCTTAGATATAACGTGAGAAAACGTCTTTCGAAGTCTGAAGGTGATTACGAATGCAAGAACTTTTTTGACTATGCTTCACCATTTTGACACCAGGCAACAGATCAATAAGAGGTGTGACCAAGTGACCTGCATTCCACCTGCTACCCCCTCCAGTACGACTCTTATGGCAAAATTCCCTTTCTTTTCTAATTCTTTATTGATTCACTGAATTCATCCCTTATTTCATCATGTCTTGGTTTCCCCACCACAAGTCTTTCCCAGAACCACAAATGCTATACTAATTATATTTAACCTTTCCACTGACATGGCCAACTTCAACTCACAAAATGCATTATTTAATCTATATTTTCTAATCAAACTTTGCAAGGATGAACTGGAAAATACTTTAAAAATACATACAAACGAAAAGTAACATCATCCAAATCATCCTTACATGTGCATATTGCATGTTTATGTAAGTCTCTTCCACAGATGCCATGCATGCCATGCTCTAAACCATACCTACTTACCTTCCTCTCTATTAACCTACTTCTCTCTATATGCCTATGCTTACCTCTCTATGTGCCTACCTCTATCTGCTTGCCCTGCTATCTACACACCACTATTTGACAACCTCTCTTTCTGCCTACATATTTCTCTATTAGCCTATCCCTCTATTTGCCTATCTATTTATATGTCCACATTTCTGTCTGCACTCTTAACAGCCTACCTTCCTATCTACCTGCCTCTTTAAATATGCCTACTTAAATAGCTGTCAGTCCACCTCTCTCCCTAACTGTCATTCTATTTATCTACCTTTTTATTCATCTATCTGCTTAAATCAATATCTGCATTCCTCTGCCCCCTTCTTGCACTGCCTAACTTTCTATTTGCCTAACTCACTATTTGCCTACCTCTCTGTCTGCCTACCACACTCTCTGCCTACCTACCTCTCTATTTGCCAAACTTTCTATCTGGATATCCATCTTTCTGCTGACCTCTCTATTTGTTTAGACATCTAACATGCTACTTCTGTAAGTGGCTGCTTAGCAATCAACTTAGCTCTCTATCTAGCATGCTGTTGGTTTAGTCTTCTTTCACATGACTATAACCTGCAAACAGCATTCAAACATGTCACCTGCTACAAACAGTCCAAACTACATGCATATTAACAGACTTCCCGCCGAAACTCAACTGTCAGCAGTTCAAGTAGGTGCATTGGTTGTTTTATCCCATTGTTTGTACTTACCACCAGACTGAACACCCACCACTGGGGCAAAGGTTTTCATCCAAGATAGATTATATATGCTTGAGGTAACTTGATATAAGTGGATGAAACACATACATAAATTTTATGTGAGCTTCTATCATTAGTATTAATATTCAGACATGAATAGTATCAACATATTGCAATTAAAGCAGAAAAAAAGGACAAAGTGATGTAGCAATAGAACAAACATGCCCACAGCCACACTTAACCTATACAAATACAACACATTTGCATTGAATTTACAATCCATTAGACTGTCAATACATAATTACCCACAATGAATTACCCATTGTCTACAAATATAAACAAAATGAATAGAAAACATGAAGTTGTCTAAAACTGAAGTGCACTATGATTGACCCTGGAGTGGCCCCTAATTGGCCATAAAGTCATACTCATAGTGGTGTATATTACTGAGCAACCAATCAAAGAGTCCTTATAATACTGTCTAGACCAACCAACAGAGATGGGTCGAGTATGTCTGGGTAAATTTTTGGTCCCTTGTAACATTACAGTCTATCTATTTATTTCAGGTTTAAATGATAAATGATGCACATGTGATAGAATGAATGTGCGCATTTCATTAATTTATATCAATGCTAGTGATAGGAGGGCACATAAAATCATGCTGGTATTTTCTTTTAAGGGTATATATATATATATATATATATATATATATATATATATATATATATATATATATATATATATATATATACATCAGCAGTTTGTTAAGAGAATGCCAGATGGTGTAGGCTTCAATGCTCGGGAGTGATCATCTGCAGGAAATTACAGTACATGGTGCATTCCTGTAGATATGCACATGTGACCCGACAGGGAAATTTATGTGACCACTAACATAGACATGTCACTAACAACTTTCAAATCCAAACACCTTGACTGCTTTAGGTGAATTTTCTACCAGTCATGTATAAGTATCAATGATCCACATTGTTAGTAGTAAGTGTAAGTGATGTATGACCCCACTTTCAATATTCTAGTAATTCTAAAGTTTGGATTACCTGTCTGCATATCCACCTCTCTTTGTACTCTATTTACCTCTATGGGTAGCTATATGTTGGTAGATGTCTGTCAGCTTACTTCTCTATATGTCTGCCTCCCTAGTTGCCTACCTCTCTATCTCTCTATTCCTCTGATTACCGCTCTATCCCACTACCTCTCTATCTGTCTACCTTCCCATCTGCATACCTCCCTATCTGCCCACCTCCCTCCATCTTTCTCTACCTAACCCTGTGGCTGCTTAACTCTCTTTTTTACCCCCCTCTCAGGAGCTTATCTCTTTATCTGTCTACCTCCCTCCCACACTGTCTGCTTCCTTCTTCATATCCCTACTTGCCTATTCTTCTGCTTACCTCTCTATATTACTATGTGCCTACCTCTCTATCTACTTACCTCCCTCCGTCTGTATCTACCAACCCCTCTAGCTGCTTATCTCTCTACATTGATACCTCCCCATCTGCCATCCGCTATATCTATGTATATCTAAATATCAAAACAGACTACCTCCCTACCTACTACCTGCCTACGGCTCTCTATGTTTATATGTTAACCTCTCTATCTGATTGTTTCTCCATCTACCTAGATTAATATCTAACAACTTCCTACGTCTCTATCGGCCTACCTCTCTAACAGCCTTCATTTCTTGTCTGCCTTCTTATCTACTGCTCTTCATGTCTTGACCTGCATGCCTACTTGTCTTCCTGTTTATTCTCATACCTGTCTATCTATATGCTTCTTTATCTGCCTACCTACTTTCTGCCTTCTTATATTTCTAGTTCTCTATTTGTCTATCCATCTATCAGGCAATTTTTTAACCTTTTTATTCACATCCCTCCCCATCTGTCTCATTTCTCTATCTGCATACCCGTCTATGTACTTAGGTCTATTTCTGTCTACCTCTCTATCTGCTTTAACTTCTATCTACCTACCTCTCTCTGCCTACCTTTCTACTTGTCTACCCCTCTATCTGCTTAAATATCAGTTTATTTGCCTACCTACCTATTAAAATACCTTTCTAACTGCTTTTTGCCTAGCTCTATGTTTGCCTACCTCTCTGTTTTCCTACTTCTCTTTCTCCTCCTACCCCTCTATTTACCACTGTATCTACTTATTTCCTTATGAACACCTCTCTTTTTCCTACCTCTCCTTCTGCATCCCTCTGTTTACAGAGTTCTATATTTGTCAATTTATCAAACAATCTAGCTCTTCATCTATCTATGACTTTATCTGCCTAGCTCTCTGCTTACTTAGCAGTCTGTTGAATTAGTCCTCTTTAAGCCTTTAAGGACAGTCAGAATCAATATAGTTAGCTGTGAAGACTAGTATTCAGGCAAGGATTTGCTGAATCACATAGAGTCATGGTAGTTGATGCTAGCCCTGCCATGACATCCACTTTAGTTGTTGCTCATTCACAAAGGGTCAACATGACTAGAGCCGGTCAACAGCATTCAAACTTGTTATCTGCTACACATACTTCAAATTGCATGCATGTCAACTGATTTCCCACCAAAACTAAACTGACTACAGGTCAACTCGGTGCATTTGTTGTCTGCCCATTGTTTGAGTAATCCACCAGACATAACCACAGTCACTTGGCAATGTGACCTTAGTCTATGTGCCATAGGAAAGAGTAATGTTTACTTCAATACTTGACTAAATAGAATTCTATTCACCTACCCCAGTAAACAAATAACGTTATACACCATTTTATCGCGTTATATAACGTTATATGTCAACGTTTTTCTAAGGCTCTTTAGTATGACATAACGTTATGTAAAGTTTAAAGCGTTATTTTGACGTAAAATAAAGTTTTTTTTGTTAGCTGAGACATTATTGTTTTGCAAGACACATGTATCTGAACATACTTCTGACCAAAGCTGAACCCAGCACCAGAGGAAGCCATTGTGGATGTTCCACTTTAGACAACATTATCATATACTTAATCCTTAATTACTCCCATAATAAAATGCCCATTAACTCAATAATGTCCCATACATACATACCTGCACATAAGGCACAATGCCACAAAAAAACTAGATCTTTAACTACTCTTCTAACTAGACTCAAATCAACTTTAAATCTCACATACATTATATATCTACACATAAGGCATAATATCACAAAGAATTTGATAACTATTTTCAACCCAATTCAACCCTACCTCTTCCTTTAACATTTAAGCATTCACTGACACCAGCTGAATGTCATTGAGAAATCGTTCTACTTCCACCCTCAAGCAACACCATTCAGATTTTAATATTTATCAACTATTATTACATATACAGACACTTTAACTTGCCCTCAACACATAGATGTAGCGATCAAATCATATTCACAGTGTTTATATGTAAACCATTCCTTTCACTAAACTATGACAGCATTTCAAGTGATGACTCCCCAAAACTGAACCAACTACAGGTCAACTAGGTGCATTTGTTGTCTGCCCATTGTTTGAATAAAACACCAGAGATGACAACAGTCACTTGGCACTGTCACCTTAGTTTATGCACCATAGAAAAGAGTAACATATACCTCATCTTCAAAGATTAGCTAGTTTTGCAAGCCACATGTAAGCAAACAAACTTCCTGCCAAAATACAACTGAAGACAGGTCACCAGGTCACACCATTCAAATGGAATGTAGGTCAACTGCTCTAACCAAATGTAGGTCAGCAGGTTGGGGTGCTGGCACCCAGCACTAGAGACGGCCATCTTGGATGTTCCACCATATACAACAGTATCATACACTAAATCCATAAATACTTCCTAGACCATTTAAAGATGGTTAATGCTTTAATGCATCATGCCCTTGGTCATCATGATACATGAATGAAGCCCTGGCAAGTAATTCGCCGTGCTGATTATATGTATCATGCCACCAAAACTGAACTGACTACAGCTCAACTAGGTGCATTTGTTGTCAGCCCATTGTTTGAATAATCCACCACAGATAACAATACTTGGCACTGCCATTTTTGTTTATGTACCATAGCAAAGAGTAACATATACTTCATCTTCAAAACAGTAGCTAGATAATTCAATTCATCAACATTATTGTTTTGCAAGCCACATGTATGCAAACAGACTTCCTGCCAAAACACAACTGATTGCAGGTCACCAGGTCACACCATTCAAATGGAATGTAGGTCAACTGCTCTAACCAAATGTAGGTCAACCGGTTGGGATGCTGGCGTCCAGTACTAGAAACAGCCATCTTGGATATACCACCATATACAACAGTATCATACACTAAATCCATAATTACTTGCTAGACCATTTAATGATGGTAAATGTCTAAAAGCATCATGCCCTCGGTCATCATGATACATGAATGAAGCCCTAGCAAGTAACTCGCGGGGCTGATTACATGTATCATGCCACCAAAACTGAACTGACTAAAGGTCAACTAGGTGCATTTGTTGTCAGCCCATTGTTTGAATAATCCACAAGAGATAACAACACTTGGCGCTGCCATCTTGGTTTATGCAAAAAGAAAATAGAAAAGAGTAACATATTCCTTATATTCAAAAAGTAGCTAGATAGAATTCTATTCATCTACATTATTGTTTTGCAAGCCGCATGTAAGCAAACAGACTTCCTGCCAAAATACAACTGAAGACAGGTCACCAGGTCACACCATTCAAATGGAATGTAGGTCAACTGCTCTAACCAAATGTAGGTCAGCAGGTTGGGGTGCTGGCACCCAGCACTAGAGACGGCCATCTTGGATGTTCCACCATATACAACAGTATCAAACACTAAATCCATAATTACATCCTACACCATTTAATGATGGTTAATGCTTGAATGCATCATGCCCTTGGTCATCATGATACATGAATGAAGCCCTAGCAAGTTACTTGCCAGGCTGATTACATGTATCATGCCATCAAAACTGAACTGACTAAAGGTCAACTAGGTGCATTTGTTGTCTTCTCATTGTTTGAATAATCCACAAGAGATAACAACACTTGGCACTGCCACATTGGTTTATGTAAAAAGAAAATAGAAAAGAGTAACATATACCTCATCTTCAGAAAGTAACTAGATAGAATTCTATTCATCTACATTATTGTGTTGCAAGCCACATGTAAGCAAACAGACTTCCCACCAACACACAACTGAATGCAGGTCACCAGGTCACACCATTCAAATGGAATGTAGGTCAACTGGTTCGGGTGCTGGTACCCAGCACTAGAGACGGCCAACTTCGATGTTCCACCATATACCTAACGGTATCAAACACTAAATCAATAATTACTTCTTAGACAATTTAATTATGGTAAATGCCTTATGCATCATTCCCTTGTTCATCATGATACATGAATGAAGCCCAGGCAAGTTACTCGCCGGGCTGCATACATGTATCATGCCACCAAAACTGAACTGACTAAAGGTCAACTAGGTGCAGTTGTTGTCAGTGAATTGTTTGAATAATCCACCAGAGATGATGACACTTGGCACTGTCATCTTAGTTTATGTACCATAGAAAAGAGTAACATATACCTTATATTCAAAAAGTAACTAAATTGCATTCTACACATCCACATTGTTGTTTTGCGAGCCACATATATGCAAACAAACTTCCCACCAAAACACAACTGAATGCAGGTCACCAGGTCACACCATTCATATGGAATGTAGGTCAACTGCTCTAACCCAAAGTAGGTCAACAGGTTGGGGTGCTGGCACCCAACACTACAGACGGCCATCTTGGATGTTCAACCATATACAACAGTGTCATACACTAAATCTTTTGATTACTCCCTTGACCGTTTAAGGATGATAAATGCCTTAATGCATCATGCCCTTGGTCATCATGATACATAAATAAATCCCTAGAAAGGAACTTGCCAGGCTAGCCTTCAAGTATCATGCCAACCTTGCCAGGTTGAAACATTCCAGAAGGATCGGCATGATGCAATAATGCATCACAGGAGAGTTACTCGCCAGGACTGCATAAGCGTATCATGACAACAAACGTAATCTTTTCATCCATCTATCCTTAAAAAATCGAATTGGACTCCAATTAATTTTGAATATCACAAATGCATGTATCCATACATAAAGCATAATACCACAAAGAATTAAGTTATTCTTTTCAACCAATCCAATCCTACCTCTTCTTTTAACATTTCCCTATCCACTCACACTATACTAGCTAAAGGTCCCCAAAAATCACCCCATTTGCACCATCAACCTACACCATTGATATATTCAACCAAACTATAACTAAATGCAGGTCACACATCACGCATGGATAGTCATCACCTAGCATGGGCTGTAGCATGTCAAGAGACCAACTCTCAACTGTCAATTATCACGCATGGATAGACTGCACTCACCACCCCAGTTTCCCCCCATTGTGCCATTGTCTGCACCTACCACCAGACACAACAACTGCCACTAGTCGCCGCCATCTTGGATTTTGAATCATATACAACAGTGTGAGATACTTATATCTTTAATAACTCCACAAGTACTGACCCAATCATCTCTATATTTTACATACATATGTATACACCAATGAACTATAATATTCCAAAACGATAAGGAATTCCAATCAGCCAATAAGACACAACGGATTCTTTTTACCAGAATATGAATCATCAGAATGACAAAAATGAGCACCTCACTTTGGGCCTCAAACTACTCCATTTATATTTATTTTTTTCCCACTATTAATACAGATTTGGAAACCCCAACATTTTTCCAACACACACATACTAGTGTTAAACCCATATTCAATATATTAGTCTCTAACATTTGCCCTTTACCAAAGTATTACGCAGCATTGCATCTATTACTACTATTGTGGCCTTCACATATAGGTCCTTCACTTGCATTTCTCTGGGGTCTCTTATAATATATACAGCTCGTATTCCAGTATTATACAAGACTTGAAAACGGTTCAACATCGGTACCGGTAGGCCTGTGGTAAAAACCAGGCCATAATCAATGTACGGCATTACCATAGTTTTCATAATACACAATGATGTATAAACATCTATGTAATCTCATATCTGTATTAGAGTCCATATTTTATATCTGATTGGCTTCATCATACCTAGAGCTTGTTGCTCAAACGTTAGACCAGGATCTATGATTACATAGGTCTAACGTTACCTCCGGGTCAGGATCGTTATCCAGTAACATTTGTTTAGATTTGGATACATTTATCGTTAGCCCGTTCTGGTTACACCATGTCTTCAATACATTAAGATCATCCTGTAGCTCTTGATTCAGCTGTACAATATTATTAGCACTAATTATTAGCAGGGTTGCGTCCGCATATAGACGTAGCTTAGAGTTCATAATCAAATCAGCCATTGAATTAACATAAATAATAAACAGCAGCGGACCCAATATTGATCCCTGCGGAATCCCATATTGTATGGGTAGATAGTCTGATATAGTATCATTACAGATTGTCCTCTGGACCCGGTCCGTCAGGTAGCTTCTAAACCAGGACACTGTGTCCTGACATAGTCCTAATGGCGGAAACTTACTTAGTAATTTAGAATGGTTTAAGGAATCAAAAGCCTTGGAAAAATCTAATAGTACTACCCCAGTTCTTCTTTTATCTACTACATTATCATGAGCTATCTGTGCCACCTGATAGACCGTTTCCAGGGTCGACCGGGATCTTCTAAAACCATTTTGTTCACCAGCCAACAAATTATTACTTTCTAAGTATGTGTACAACTGTGCATGTAAAAAGCGCTCCAATATTTTACCAGTTACCGGTAATAGTGATATGGGTCTTAAATCTGACGGCGAGCTAGCCCCCGGTATCTTTGGAGCAGGCACTACTGTAGCCATCTTCCACTTATTAGGAAATACATTTTTAACGATAGACAAATTCAATAGGTGTGTAAATTCCGTACCCAGTATCTTTAGAGAGACTTTTAATAATCTTGCCGGTATACTTTTTATTCCAGATGATTTAAAAATATCAATTTTATGTATTTCTTTCAAAATTTCAGTCTTTGGAATTATGCCAAAAGAGAATGAATCCTCCAGCGCTTTCTGTCGCTCAGGAGGTGGGGGGGGGAGGTCGCGGGAATTTTCCCAGCTAAATTTTTCCCCACATTAGCAAAGAATTCATTTACTACTCCGGCTACCTCCTCAGGTGGGACTGGAATATCCTCACCTTTCTCCTTAGATATGAGATTTATCCACCTTCTAGCCGCCCTTTTAGGGAGAACTTGAGCTACCATTTCCCAAAATTTCCTTGGGTTGTTTCTATACTTAAAAAGCTGAGACCTAATGTACCGGCCCTTAGCCTTTCTTGTACTAGAGTTCGGCAGATTTCTGTATTCTCTAGCCCGGGCTTTGTCATCCTCACTGCCAGTCTTAATAGCGTGAGTCATTGCCCTGTCTCTAACACTGTACAGCTCTAATAATTCGTTCGTTAACCAAGGGGGGCGTTCAGACCTTACTTTAAAAGTTTTTTCGGGGTGTAATTCATCTGCCATCTTAGTAATAGCATATTCAAGTCTTCATTTGGCCCCCATTCCTGGAATAATTCCAGCACCGATGTGACATCCCAGAAACCAGTAAGCGGCCCCCCCGAAGGGTTAACTACCCCAGCTCCTCGGCATACTAAAGTAACCTCATGGACAGACCCAAAGGTCTGTCCATTGGTTCTAGGCAACAATAGAGACAACGCTGATCGTGCTGTGTTTACCGCAGAATATTTTAAGCCTTTCTCAACTAACTCTGTCAGAAATGAGCAACCTTGTTGTACCGTAGCTTTCATTATTGGAACATTATTTCTGATGCAGTAAAACGCCCATTTTTTCAAATAGACCTTGTACTGATCTTTTGTTCCGTCCCTGAATGATGACATTATGAGGTCCACAGTCCCTTGTGAATAACCTTCACTCAACAATCTCCTCGCGAGAAAAGGTATGTCATGCTTTTTGGGCTTCCTCAATGTTAGAATTGTCCTCGATCTTATAGTCTCATTTTTCTCTCTCGCTTAAGTTTTCAAATGAGCCCCTCCATAGTCAATACGCCCGGTATAGGCGACCATAAGGCCTATCAGTCCAGCTATTTCTCTGATTGAAGATTTCTTTTTGAGTAATACTCCCCAGGCAGCCCTGTGAAATTTATCAATTTTGTCTTGTGTCAGAGTGACTGTCATGCTGTTTGAATCCAGAGTAAAACCTAGGAATTCAATACACTGTCGTGGTTCTCACACCGACTTCTCAGGATGTATCACAAACCCCAGAGCATCTAGGGTATGTGCTAGCTCTGCTGCTGAATCCCTGCAGTGTTGCTGAGAGTAAGCAATGATAAAGCTGTCATCGATGTATGCGAAGCATTCATTTCCCCTCCTCCTTAATTCAGAGTACACTGGATTAAGGATCTCAGTGAAGAAGCGCGGCGGGCATGCTAAACCATTTGGAAGTGCTGTGAACTGGTACAATACCCCCCTCCAGACAAACTTCAGGTACTTTTGGTCTTCCCTATGCACTGGCACTGTGTAATAGGCGTCCCTTAAATCCACACTTGCGAGATAAGCCCCTTCTCTCATGAGTTCCAATGCCGTCTTCAATGAGGTCATCTTAAAATGTTCATACTCAACCACCTTGTTCAGTCTAGATAGGTCTAACACCATTCTGAATTCCCCATTTTTCTCTGGGCGGAGAAAAATGTTAGACACTACCTGGCCTACTTCATGTTGTGACTGTAGTATGACCCCTTTTTTGGACAATTTTGCAACTTCAGCTTCGACAATGAGTGACTCGTCATCATTAAATGTTAATGGAAACTTAGAACTTTTATCCTCAGTATCGCCCACAAAAGGGATCTTTACACCTTGGATTTGTTGTTGTACCCATGGGTCGCTTGTAACTTTACTCCATTTTTCTACAAGTCTACCTGTGTTACCAGCTATGAAATTGTGAACAGTATTAACTAGGGATGTCATTGGTATCGAATTTTATAGGTTATCAGTTATTCACTATTTTGGTGTCGATATAGCAATATATCAGTTATTCACTATTAAAATATGAGAGGTATTTTAGGGCACTTTTTGAAAAAATAATTAAGGGTATGGACACAGTAAAAAATTCTCAAGTACAGACGGACACCGAAAAAAAAATCTCAAGTACACAGGGACACCTTAAAAAAGTAAAAAGTATGGACAACGACATTATAAATAAAGATAAAATTTGGTCTTTCACCTTTTGTTCCCTAAATACCTTAATAATCGTCCGATTTACATGCAGTAAAAACTCACATGTAGCTAAAAGAAAATCCAAGATGGCAGTGTATCGATACCCATCATTTGTCAATTCGGTTATTAGATACATAAAAAATAGCGATGTATCGATACCTATGATACCAATGACGATTAGGGTTTCTGCATCTGGGATGCCTGTTTCTAGAAAAATATTTTCCCTCGGTGTTGCGTTGGGTACTCTCAGTATCCTTTTTATTAGGTTGTCCTGGATGGCGTTGATCCTTTTCATTTGTTCTTTTGTCGGGGTCCAGGTCTCAGCTCCATAGGTGATTATTGGGGCTATGCATGTTTCTACTAGCTTCCATATTACCTCCATTTCTATACCCTTGAAGTCATCATCGTTAGTGGTTTGGATGATTGTTTGGTAGGCCACCTCAGCTTTTTTGTCGATTTCCCCTATTTGGTCCTCCAGGTTGGCTTTGCAGTTTATTATCTCTCCTAGGTATTTGTATGTGTCCGTGTAGTCAAGGGGCATGTCATTTATTTTGAATGTTTCTCTCTCTCCTTTCCCTATCAGTATGGTTTTGGATTTTGCTCTTCCGAATTCAATTCTGTAGGTGTTTGCTACTTCCTGTGTTATTTCGAGTAGTCTTTTGTGGGTTTCAATGTTGTTGGAGATGAGTGCTACGTCATCAACCCATAGGAGGCAGTTTGTTTGTTTGTCATTCTGGGGCTCCTCGAGGGCTATGCTGTTCTGAATTGTCTTGTTTATTTCGTCCATGAGTACTGCATATTGGGTTACGGATAGAACACCTCCTTGCTTGATGCTGTCTCTTATCTGGATTTCTCTTGTTTGTCCATGTTTCGTTTGTATTGTAGCTGTTAGGTTGGTATTCATATTGTTAGTGAGGCTCCAGGCAGGGCCTCTGAGTCCTCTTTTGTACATGACATGCATAATTCCTTGTATCCATGCTTTGTCGTACGCTTTGGTTACGTCCAGGAATGATAGGTAGGTGGGCTTTCTCTTGGTTTGGTTTTGTTTGATGGTTTCTGGTTGATGAGCACCATCAGGTGGTCTGATGTCGATGCTCCCTTCTTTCCTCCTGCTTGTGCCTCTGTGATTTCAATCACCTTTTTTATTCTGTTGTTGATGAGGCATTCGTAGATTTTGCCCATGTTGCTGCTTAGTGTTATTCCCCTTTGGCTGCTGCACATTCCTTTGGGTCCTTTGCCTTTATATATTGTTTATATGTTTCCTTGGGTCCATTCCTTGGGTATGTTCATATGTTGGTTTATATTATTGAAGGCTTCAAGGATTGCCCTTTTGGTCCTCGGGGTTGCCTCTATTAGGATTTCATTGGGGAGGTCGTCAGGTCCAGGTGCCTTTTTCCTCTTTAGTGTTTTTGCCACATCATTCAGTTCCTTCATGGTGAATAGCGCTTCCCTCTGGTCTTTTAGGTTCTCTTTGATGGTTGCATTTTCGCTAATGATTCTGTCAATCTGGGTGCTATATTTTTCGTTTCCCTCTCGCTTGGTATAGGTCTTCGAAGTATTGAGCTATGTGTTCCTTGGCCTCTTCCGGGTTATGTATTGTTTCTGCTTGTTCGTCTTTAGTGTCGGCCTCCATCTGTTTGGGCTTTAGTATTTGTTTTCTCGTTTTCCAGAACAGGTTCGACTTCGTTCCCCCTGCTTGTATGAGTCTGTTGAGTTTGGTTCTGGTTGTCACTTGCTCTTGTAGTTCTATGGCTTCCTTTAGTTCCCTTTGGACCTTTATTAGTTTGTCCAGGGCTTCGTCTATGGTGGCGTTTTTTGTTTGTTTTGCATGCCTTTTCGTGTTCTTTGTTTGTGATTTTTTTTATGTTTTTCAAGTTTTTGATGTTTTTATTACTGGGGAGGTTTTTTCTGGGGGGTTTGGATTTCTTAATGTGTTTCATCATTAGCTTGGTTAGGGTCTTGGCTAGTTGGTCGTAGTTAGTGGGGTTAGCGTCTTGGTCTAGGGTTGAGGCTAGTTCCTTATTGAGGTTGGTCCATCCCTCCTTATTGTCTAGTACCCAGCTCGGTTTGGTTTCCTCTGGTGCTTTTCTTTCTGTCAGGTTGTTAATCTCAATGGTTATCGTATTGTGATCTGTGGGTCTTTTCCCTCTTAGCCTAAGTGAGTTGTCTGTATTAATGTTGGTCCTCATGATATTGTGATACATACCTTGATCGCAGATTATGTAGTCTATTACAGACTTCCCGCAGGGGCTTGTTCTGCTTTCTCTGGTCCACTGGATGGTGTCTTGGTCTATGGTGGGTGTCGTCATCCTTGTTTCATCTATGAGGTCTCTTAGGTATGTTCCATTTGGTGACATTTTTTGTTTTATGTGTCTCTCGTCAAGTTCAAGTTTTGCATTAAAATCCCCTATCAGCATTACATTACCTTCCGTTTGCATGTTTTTTATGTGGTTGGTGAGATCAGTATATATTTTTTTGACTGTGTATCTATCTATTTTTTCTTGTGGTCCAAATTACTGAACCTGGAAATAGAACTAGAAGCTATGTACTCGGAACTCGCCACCACTCTCCTTCAACTGAGGGATCGATACATACCATCAAGACTGCTAAACAGGAAACCCTACAGGTTATCAATAGAGGAACAAAAAGCAATAAAAAGAAAACACAGAGCTTGGACAAGATACATGGAGAGCATGAAGAACAAAAACTGTGCCCAAGCAACAAGGAGGAAGAAAAAGAAGATTTTTAACCGGGCACGCAACAAAGTGAGATCAATTACTCGGAAAGCCGAGAAATGCCTAGAACATGAAGTTTGCACAGAAGCGAAAAAGAACCAAAAAAGACTATGGGGGTACATCCACTCAAAGAACAAGATACAAGAAAGGATACCTGATCTTTACTTAGATTCTGAAAACCCACAGCAAGGACTGTCCTCCAATGACACTGAAAAGGCGAACATACTCGCAGACTTTTTTGCAAGTGTTTTCACAGAAGAGGACACACAAAACATTCCTCAAGTCCCAACACCGGAAGAAAGAAACATCACACGGTTGCTTGATGACATTGACATTACGCCAGCAATAGTCGAAGCTAAACTAAAAAAGCTAAATATAAATAAATCCCAAGGACCGGATAATATACACCCGCAACTGCTAAGAGAGAGCCGAACCAATATAGCCGGACCGCTCAGTACCATATTTAGGAAATCACTAGCTACAAGCACTGTACCCAAACCTTGGAAAGAAGGCAAGATCACAGCAACTTAGAAAAAAGAAGAAAAAAGTCAACCACCCAACTACAGACCCGTAAGTCTTACAAGTGTTGTATGTAAGGTAATGGAGTCTATCATCCGGGACCATGTACTGGAACATCTCACCTCACAGGACCTCCTATCGAAGCAGCAATATGGGTTTGTCTCAGGTCGTTCAACAATCCTCCAACTATTACAGGTACTTGAAGACTGGCTGTCAATAATACAAGATGGCGGAGGCCTCACAGCTGCATATATGGATTTCCAAAAGGCTTTTGACAAGGTACCCCACTAACGCTTGATACTTAAGTGCAAGAGTTATGGCATATCCGGAAAGATTCTCCTTTGGATAGAGGACTTTCTAGCAGGGAGAACACAACAGGTAATGGTGAATGGAGCACTATCTGAAAAGCACAGTGTTCGTAGTGGAATACCACAGGGTTCAGTCCTAGGCCCTATGTTGTTAGTCATATACATCAATGACCTTCCACATGGTCTGTCCTCAACTACTATGATGTTTGCAGACGACACCAAGATCTACAAAAAAATTCAAAACAGGGAAGACTCCATCAATTTCCAAGAGGACATCCAGAAACTCCATGAGTGGTCACAAAAATGGCAACTCCTCTTCCACCCTGACAAGTGTAAAGTGATGCATGTAGGCAGGTTAAACTATGTGGCCCAGTATAATATAGGGGAAAATGTAATGAAGGAAGTCAAATCAGAAAAGGACCTTGGAATACTATTCGATGTGGACCTATCATTCAGAGCCGAAATCCACGCAAGAGCAGCAAAAGGGCACCAAATGTCTGGTATAATCCGAAGGACCTTCACCCACTTAGACCACTTGTCATTCAAACGTCTGTTTATCGCCCTAGCACGACCACATATAGAGTATGATGCTCCCATCTGGCAACCGTACAAGAAGGGAGACAAAGAACTCCTGGAAAAAGTCCAACGAAGAGCCACAAAACAACTCCCGGGCCTCAAAGATAAACCGTATGACCAGCGATTAAGGGAACTACATCTACCTACACTGGCATTCAGACGTCTAAGGGGGGACATGATCGAAGTATATAAGTTGTTCAATAAGTACACTTACAAGATAGAGGATGTTCTAAAATTGGATGGAAACCAAGGCAGAACCAGGTAGCAAGAACCAGGGGCAACCAAAGAAAACTATTTAAGTCAGCGGGTCAACTCGAGAAAGTGAAGAATAGTTTCTCACGGCGAGTGGTACACTCATGGAACAGCCTACCAAACAAAGTTGTACTGGCGGAGAATGTGAACTTATTTAAGAACAGACTTGACAAGACATGGACAGAGCACCGACTCAAATTTGACTGGGAGTGGGAACCCCTACCTGGTCAAGCATAACAGGACTAAAAGGAGCTGGAAAAAGTGGCGCATGAGCGCCAGCTTCCAGTAGTACCCTTATTAAAGTACCCTCAAGTAAATATCGACCACTGCATAAAGTGCTTGGCAAAGCCTAGCCTGAACCCACTGCGTGGCTTCACGCTAGGCTTCGCCTAGGCTCACTTTAAAAAATAGTCCCAACCCATTTTACGGCCAGAAATACAGGATTTGTCACAATATAAGGATGAACTTTTATGGAATCATCTAATGATACATTGTTGGGATTTCAAAACTGTTTACAAACAAGGTTAGCTGTCAAATTCCCCAAATTCTTTCTAACAATACTGTAAACGTAGATATTTTCGCTGGTATGAATTTTCGCGGATTTGCGAAAAAGTACAATTTTGCTGGGATTTAAATTCACAGATTTTGATGGGTGGTAGCAGGCCTACTAGAGCTATATTGGATAAATTTTCGCTCTGTAGGCCTACATATTTTCGCGGATTTCGGGGATTTTAAAATATGTCCAGCACGAAAATATCTACGTTTACAGTACATTTGGCCAATTTCTAATTAGATGTGGATATAGAAGTGGTATTCTATATGATGGTCATATATGTATTTGCTAGCACCAAAGGCAATCACTGATTTAAGAAAAGTTTGACAGGAGCAAGTAGATGTCAGTGTGTATGTTTTGGTTGGTGAGGCTCCTCCCATTTGACCGGACAGGTGGCAGCCACTACCTGTCCCTTGCGAGATAGCAGTGGGACGGCGGCACCAGTATAGGTGGAAGGTAATCTGGAACAAGGTCATATTATCTGACCTGTGGTGCACAATGTATGCTGAAAGTTTCATCCTAAAAGATTAAATAATAGCTGCTGGGGATTTATCTTAAAATAACCTGTTTCCTATGTCTGTTCAGGGTATCTTTCTAATCTGCTCTGATCACAGTTTTTGATACAGTTTAAACAGTGTTTCAATTGGGATCAAGTATAGGGATAACACACCAAAATCATTTTCCCGGTAAATTAAAATAACATTTATGCATCTGAAAGTACAGATCTTGAGAAAGACAATGCACTTTACATCATAGAAAAGGACCTAATAGAAGCCAAGCTATGCACTTTTAAAGTAAAGGAGTTTGTAAGATTTTCCTTTTTTTCTGTCAGTGTTTATGCAGCAAGTAGGCCTTATCACTGTGTACACACTGGCATGCAGGCTGCAGCAGGGATGGGCCGTTTTTGTTTTTCATTTTATATAAATGGACATAACTGAGCCCTACATTGGAATAGGGAAAATCCAATGATACCATTAAAGAGAAAACATTTTAGGGGATTAATATGCTATGTTTTTGTAAAATTATGCCTTGGAGGGTGATTTTTATCACAGTGGAAAGTCAAAGTTTTGTGATTGCTCCATATTCTGCATAGCTCACTTTTATGTACTTTTGGCTAAAATAGACCTCTCTGATATTGGTTTGTGCCAAGTTGTGGTAGCATATAGAAGTAAAATAAGACCAGAACCCAAAAGTAAATACATTGAGGGATATACTGTGAAAGTGCAAGAAAGTGTGATAAATTTTAAATTAAAAAATGAAAGGTTCAAAGATAAAACCCTCCAAAATTATATGGAATCTGTGCATGAATTCATTTTTTTCTTCATCCATAGTGAAGAGTCTAGTTTTAAGCTTTAAATAGAGGGGTCAAAGTTTGAAATCGACCAAGTGCCAAGCAAAACATCAATTATTTCATTTTCCTCTGTTTTCACAAAATCTGCTTGGGCCGCAGAAATACCCCTTCGGAACTGATAAGCTATTTTATTAACCGCTGGGCGTACAGTATTATATCGCACAGATTCTGAATCATTGGCCCTTTTTACATATGGGTGTGCAATATGATTAATATTGACACAGGAAAAGTAGCCCAAAATAGAAAATGAAAATATCCCATTTACTATAGTGACAGATAGGGACTCGCGCGAATGGGCGCCGAGGGTGTTATCCCTATCAAGTAGGCCTATAGCCTACCGTCAATTCTGGATCTTTGATCCTGATTGCTCAGCAACTAGTCACAGTAGGAAGGTGATCTAAACAGTTTTGAAAAGGTCTAGATCTATATGACTGGGCATTTAAATACTCATATATTTCAATCAATTTACAAAATGTATGCAAGTGCAGAGACACATAGGCTAGGCCTATGACTATGTCTATGTGTCTCTGCACCCTACATGTCCATGGCATTGGCATGCACCCTAAGTGTCCACGCACCCTACATGTCTGCACCCCTACCCTAAGTGTCCATGCACACAGTTACCAGTTACCGTATGTAGCATTGTAGGTTCATGGCTAGATATTGATAGATCTTTATTATACCCCCCATACGGTGTATCAGTGTTGTAGGTATAGGGAATCTGTATGCCCACTCAGTGGGCATACGGGCCCTGTATGCCCACGGTACATCAAAACATAGGCCAAGGCGTGTAATCCGGCCCCAAGGCGTGTAATCCGGCCCCAAGGCGTGTAATCCGGCCCCAAGGCATGTAATCCGGTGTTTTGCTCCGATATTCAGAATAAGAGTGCAGAGAAAACTCTTGTGGGGAGGGAGGGGGCACTCCCTCAGTTTTGGTTAGGTCTACCATGTGTGAACACCATTTCAAGGGAAAAGGTCCGTTTTTGGGCCCAAGGCATGGACCCACACATTCTAAAGCGTTTTTTCCCCGGTCCCTGCACTTGGAGCCGGGCTTTAGAGTGAGAAACGACACCATCCATGTTATCAAAAATGCTGAGAAAGGGGTACTTTTTTACTGAATTGGCACTTCCGTGGAAATTAGAAAAAGGGGTGTATTTTAATCACCATCTCCGTGGAAACTAGAAAAAGGGGATATCATTTTCAATGGCTCTGTGAAGAATCCAGGGTCCCGTTTCTCCACAAATTTGTGGATCTCCGCAAATATAAACGGATGTCCGCAAATAATATACGGAGGTAGTATTTGTATGCTTGAGTACCAAAAAGACATAATTTGCGGAGCTCCATAAATATATTTGCGGACGTCCGCAAATTTACGGACGTCCGTATATTTGTGGAGAAACACCATCCAGGTAATACGAAAATGGGTTTAATTAGAGCCTATATTATCCACTGTATCTCCCTGAAGGGTCCAACAATTTGTGACAAAACACCTATCTAAGTGTGTATCTTAAATTAGATCGTTGTTATTTTTAAGAAAGTGTGTCCCTACATGTTTTTGTCCAGGGTCCTGTTTCTCGACAAATCTGAGGACCTCCGCAAATTTGCTTCCATAAATTTGCAGAGCTCCGCAAATATATATGGAGGTCAGTATTTGTATGCTTAAGTAATAGAAAATGAAATTAGCGTACATCCACAGATTTGCGGAATACACATTCGATATATTTGCGGAGCTCCACTAATATATACAGGGTCCGCAAATTTGTGGAGAAACAGCACCCAGGCAAAAATCAGCATTTCATAAAAAAGGGATGCTTTTAGGCTCCAAAATGTCCGCGTTTTGAAAAAAAGGGAAGTTTCTAGGGGTAAAAAAATCGGCGTTTTAAGCTTGAAAGGGGGGTATTATGCACCCAGAAGTCGGTCTAGGCCTATATTTCAAAACCCATAACGGTATTAATGTGGATGGTGTTCATTTGCTATTACAGTGCAGGGACCGGGGTCTTTATAAAACCTTGTGGAAATAACAGCATTTAGGGGGGGGGGGGTATAATAAATCAAAAACGTAACTTGTTGGCATACCTACATGCATATTCCACTCGTGGCATATGCCGGATTCCACTTATGCCCTATAAGGGCATGCGTGGAATCCGGCATATGCCACTTGTGGAATATGCACGTACGTATGCCCACTGCGTTACGTTTTTGGTTAATATTCAATTTTGACACACACACACTGACACAGTCACTCATGATGACAGTCAAGTATAAAATAATCTACATGACCTACCTCTGTGACAGAGCACAGGCGATACATACGGCACACAACAGATAGTTCTGCAGCTTCTCTGGTGAGAAATACAACTTCATTCTTGAGAAAATATCATTCCATGATCTACACGACACAGTTCTCTGTCAAAATGTTTTGCGAATGTTTTCCTCTCTTCATCCAGGTACCCGAGACTGCTCTGACTGAATGTGGTGCATGTGAGGTGCAGACGGCACGGGTACCAGTGAGCATTCTCGGACCGCTCACAACAACAACATTAATTTTGCAGTAAGGCCTGTCACAACACACATTCCGATAATCTTTTAATAAAAGGTATAGTTTATGGATTTTGGCCTAGATAAATGTTGACCATACTCCTTTATATGATTTTACACCTAATACCTTTAAACTCTGACAAGTATTATCTCGTGTTATCAGTAATGTCCTACTAAAAATGATAAATAGCGGGTTTTATGCAAAGGCACCGTTTCTCACTTGTTCATAAACGGCCGAAGAATCTATTTTCAGGATCAGAAGGAGCCCATCAGAGAAAATGGAGTTCGAAACGACTGCCGATCTTTGTTATTACTCAATCAGATTGCTCTAAGTGTACTAATTAGGAAGGCACGTTCCGTCAAACGGTTATCAGCAATAAGATTTCTAGATTTCGCAACCCTAGAAGCAAGGACTCCGATCTTGATGTTGTCCATTTATTGCAATTCTACCCGGGAGCGGAGGTAAGTGGCGATCTGACGGCGAGTGTCACGGACACAGGGCCAGTGACAGCGGTGGTGCAGTCTCCTGTCACTGTCACTCACTGTCTCACGACTCTCAGTCTGCCACAGACTGTCTTCTTCACTTTTCCCCTAAAAGCAATGAAGATTTGTCGTGTACACTTTTTGGATTATAAAGGATGGTTTAAAATAGACCCATAGTGGGCTCATTACTCTCGATGACATCAGCAGCAGAGGAGTTGAGTTTATTGTGTTGAAGCTGTTCTGTGACATGTCATGCAAGATTCACATGTAAAGTAGATTTAAATAATAGAGTCTAGACCCACATGCTAAATCAACTTATTTTCTGATGTTTAACGTTGTCTTTTTGTTCTAAACGTATTACCTATATTACTATTTAGTAGAACTACTAGCATCGCTATTAATATAAAGTTAACTACCGGTATTTAGAGCCTCCTGAGTCCTGTACATTTTTGTACTGCTCAGTTATGGTGTAATTACAATGTCAATAGGACCTCTAAAGTACCGGTATACAGTTTTATATGTCGACTGACAGGGTAAAAAAAATGAGTTGACCAGAAGCTTGGTGAATCCTACAAGTGATACCCAGCAGTACCATGGATGTCAATACACTTTATAATTATATTCGTGTCAGTAGGGGCCTACAGTAAACTTCCCATATCTGGAGATGCCGCTATCAAGATGATCTTGATAAATGCTTAATCCTAGGCCAGGGCAAGATCCTGTAATAGTGTAGATCTATAGGCCTACATTAAATCATGGACAAAGAATTCTGGAGTTGATAGTTTGCAATCAATAGGCCCCTCACGTAACTATAGACTGAGTATAGTGTTTACATTAAAGTGGGTATATCCGATTTTTAACAAAATTTTAAATCCTACATAAAGATTTTCCAAATACTGAAAAAATGTATTATTTATGGGCTGGGGCAAATTAAAATGGTATCCATGGGCAGTAATAGCTCAGAAATTGAATATATTGGGTCTAATTATGGGGTCTTCTAGTGTATTTTCAATGGGGGGAATAAAATGGTGCACGATTTAATTCAAAAATGATATATTGAGTAATAAAATCAAATTTTGAGCAAAATCAGAAACGGGTTTATATAGGATTCTCCTGAGTTGGGGGTGCGCGTAATACGTGAGATGCGGGTTATACGCAGGAATTTACAGTAAAAGGATTAACACCCGGTCAGACTAGTCATAGGAACGGGAAAGCTATGACACGATTTCGCAGTGACAAAACAGAACCAAAAATCGTGTAATCTGGCATAGTGCTCCGACTAGAAAATAGGTTGAAATCCTATGATCTTTAAAATCGCAAAAGTTTGGCATGCATGACTCTTGGAACCGTAGCAAAATCGGGTTGCAGTCTTCCTGATTTTATAACTAGTCTGACCGGGCCTTTACCATACCGTCCCGATTTAGCGCTGAGGCACTTTTCAATTTGGGGGGGGGGGGGCCTTATACAAGACCGCCGCTCTTGCGAAACCGGTGCTTTATCATGAATGTTCGGTATGCCAGCTAGATCTATATTAATATATAGATCCAAGACAAGGGCCAGTATGGCCCATGCCCTAAAATATTGAAGGTTAACCCAGCTTTCACATTTCCTCAGAAACGAAATTCTTTTCAGTATTCTCCCTATTTCTTATGCTAGTCTTATAAATCTCCATTATTGTAATTCAGAACGTGAACGGATACAGAATGAGTGCCTCGCCGTGTGGGACACATGCTCAGATGCTTGGCGGTATTCCAGCCGAGATGTACCCCAACATGTGGAACATGCCGGCCCCGTGCGCAGCAAGCCAACACGTCCCGTGCCCCAACAGTGATCAAGATGGCGGCACGTGGCAGAATCCAGAGGAAAACAAGAAAAAGGGCTCGTCCGACAATGCCGGGCCCTTCTCACATCCAGTATACAAACAGATTTCTATGCGTAACGGGGAGATAAATCGTATGACGAAAGAACAGCTCAAAGAAAAATTAGGCCAGCTCAAGTTAGATACACGGTATGTTAAGTTCTCTTCAACAGAGCTCAGTTGGACAATTATGTTATATCTCCCCCTATAAGCCCCCTTTGATATCTAGCGCGTTATGAATGTTAATAACCTTATGCTAAGTCTCTAGAAAATTAGATTATAACGCTGTGCCCCTGTCCAGAAAAAAAGGAAAAGGTTCAATTTGACCTTGTCATTTACAGTGGTGTGAAAGAGGTGCTAAAGAAGCGCTTAAAGAACTTCTACAAGAAGCAGAAGCTGCTGAAGGCGCAGATCCGGCCGTCCAACGGCGGCGAGCCACACTGCGATTATCTGCTCGTCATCGACTTTGAAGCAACTTGCCAGGAAAACAACCCCACAGACTTCAAATACGAGATTATAGAATTTCCAATTATCCTCATTGATACAAGACGGAAAGGCGTGGTATGTGATATTGATTTTTACTTCTGTTGAAGCTAAGCATGTTACTTTGTTAGCTGCTGTGTCACTTATTAAAGCTTATAAGGAATACAAGATCACAGGGATCTTAGGACATGTCAAGTTCATCTTGAATTCTGTAAGTGTTACAAGGATGCCGTTTAAGATAGTTGCTTATTTCATGGTGAATACGGACTGTGAATGTTAAACCTATGGGAGTGCCGTATGCCAGTAAAGTGTGCAATAACCCTCGGCCGTATTGCACGCTCTGGCCGTATTGCACGCTTCCAAGGGAGGTAGGGGGTCGCTATGGGGTCGCCATGGGGTCGCTAGGCTACTGAGGGTCACGTGACCTGCGCGGAATTCAAAATGGCAGCACCACGGAAGTAAACAACTGCCGCGGAACTAAACAAATGCCGTGGAAGTAAGCAAACATGGACTGGAAATCTTTTTTAGATTGAAATACCCTGAAATAAACACAGAGCGTCACTTTAAAGTGACCTCGTCACTGGTTACTGCACTCACGGTTCCTGCCCTGTACTGCACTAGGCCTACGGCCAGCGTGCAGTACAGGGCAGGAACCTCTCGTGCAGTAACCAGTGACTCAGTCACTTTAGCGTGCAGCTCTGTCTATATACTTGAGTCACTGTAAATACTTTAATTGGTGTATTGGTTGCCACTTTCAGGTTGATGAGTTCCACTCGTACGTGAAGCCTCTCCTCAACCCAGACCTGACCAACTTCTGCAAGGACTTGACGCACATCACGCAGGTTTGTTAAATCCACATGCATATTTTTGGTGAACGAAGAAAACATACGCGTTCAATGTTAGAATAGAATAATAGTCTATTAATACATGCCAACGAGAGTGTAAATTATTAAACAAAAAGGGAAATTATGACAGTGACTAGACTTTGGATTATAGATAGTTATTAATATTTGAATCGTGTCTGACATATGATATACATGTTCCCCTGCTATTTCTTCAGGTTGGCATTTCCTTTGATAGTTTCCCTTACTCTTGTGGTAAACTACCTACTATACTAACGATATACCGGTGGTACATGAATTTATCTTCAAATTGAATGTGCTGTGAATAAAAAAACACCAAATATTACACTGAAAGAAATTACTTCAAAACAAAGCATATGTGTGTGGTAGCAAAGCATGATGCGTGCAGAAGTGGCTGTATGTAACTTGTAAGGCTGTGTTGTTGTATCAGAACCAGGTGGACGCGGCAGCTACCTTCCCTATCGTCTACCAGCGGGTCCTGCAGTGGATGGACAAGCACCAACTGGGCACCAAGTACAAGTTTGCTGTTGTTACTGACGGGTAAGTCTTCAGCTGTCTTACACAGTAGTTGCCAGAGTGTTCAAGATAATTTCATATACCGGTACATGTAATGTTTGCCGGCACCTCATTTGAGATTACATGATTACAATAAAGTTGCTAGTGATAAAGTCCCAGCCTACCTCACTGGGACACATTGTAAAGTACCTACAGTTTACAATTCCTGCATATGTATATTGGATTCTGAGGGTTCAGAGTATGTCAGTCACCAACATAACCTAAAAGGCAATAGTGCCACATGTTATGAAGATCAAATTTGGTAATACACTTTTGTAAGCTGCACAATAGATTTAGTCTACTTAAGACGTTAAGTAGCGATTATAATTATAGGAAACTGATTATTTCAAATAGTAATCACTAAACTTTCGAATTTTATTTCTTTTAAGCCCATGGGATATGGCCCGTTTTATGCACAAACAGTGTCGTATCTCAGGAATACCCTTCCCCCGCTGGGCCCGGAAGTGGCTCAATGTCCGCAAGGCTTTCAGTAATTTTTACGGTTTCCGCCGGGCCAAGCTGACCTCCATGTTAGAGAATATGGGTATGTCATTTGAGGGCCACCAGCACTCAGGCCTCGATGACTCGCGCAACATTGCACGCATTGTCCTTAGGATGATTAATGACGGCTACGACCTCAAGGTGAACGAGCGGATATACGCCCACAAACTGACAGTGTCTGACATTGTGGCTGACCCGGTGGTGGAGTCAGTGCTGCTGACGGAGGATGCCGGTGCCGGCTCCTCGGACGAGGAGGGCCCTAACAAGAACGGTCATCTGGAGGAGGCTGACGAGGAGAAGGAGAACTTGACGCAGGAGGACTGGGCGGGAGAGGTGGGTGAAGGTGCACGGCCTCCCAGCGGTAAACTCTGGTCGCAGCAGTCAGTGGACTCCACCCTTAGTGAGGACTCTGACGTGTCGGCTGCTGCCGCACTCCAACAGCTGCGGCTAGACGACCACTCCCCCGGCGCCGCCGCCACCTTGCAACACCACTCAGACGACGACGGCATGAGTGACTTGTTGGCATATTATGCACTACAGTCGTCACGAAGAACAGGCACCCAGGGCAGGTCTAGTGATATAATATGATAAAACAGTATGAAATTCTGTAAGGTAGCTCATCCCTTTTAGTACTATGTTATACTCCGTCATAAAGATAATAATCCCACAGGCGACCAATATGGGCAGTGCAACACGGCATCAGAGGAAACTCAAATTAGGTGTTATATTTGCTTTTGAGGCCTCGCTCGTAGTATCGCTGGGTGCCCGTGACATGATAGTCTTTCTTTGCAAGTTTTGTCTGATTCCATTCACTGACAATGCCATTTGTGTAATGTGTTGGTGTTGAATATGCACGTGACATGAGGGGATTTAAATGTTAAATAAAATAAAACCAAGAGGAACAAGGAGGTACTCCCTAGACCCTGAGGTCGTCCTGTTACAGGTCATAGAATAATCACTACTGACATTACAATACATGAAAACTTGGAGCTAAGCTTTGTCAAACCTGTTTGTTTCTCACCAATCGCTCAGAGTTGATGGCAATTGCCGGCGCTGGTCAGTCAGTCGCTGCTCAGTTCATCTCCACATCTTCCAATCCGGCGTAATCCGCTGCTGTGAAACAGCGCTCGATAGTTATTGTTTAAAACTGTGAATGTATTGATCATCATAGGCGAAAACATTATTGTGACTAACTCGAAGACTATTTCTAGTTCAATTTCTTTTATCAGGGTAAGCTAATCAGTGCTCTTATCCACCATACACATCCTTCTATCTTTGACATTGACATTTGTTGTCCTTATTAAGACTGAATTATATTCATGATGATTATTAGAGAAACGTAAGGCATTAGGAAGGGATTACCTTCGACAATGCAGGTAACAACAGAATACCTTCTTACAAAGAAGCAGCGCTTTGGCCAGTTTTTACGAGGCTTATATTGCGAGTTACTGTACAAAGTGAACTGAAAACTAGTATGTCGATGTACTAATCTATGTGAGAAAGAAATAACACATTAGCATCATGTGAGAACAAATGTATTCAACTCAAGTGTTCATTTTCACCTGTTCTTGCACTCTTTACTGGTGGAAGAGCCATGTGCATATATATATTTATCTTCAACAATATTATCATACTAGGCCTACAATGTATCCAGAATAGAGCAACCAACAAAAATGCTGATCTCTAATTCCTTTGAATTGTTCCAATCCAATCATTATTTACAGCGAGATTCACCACTTGATTCGCCGACCATTATGATATGATATGTTATTAGTGATTCCACAAGTAACAATGGATTAGTATGAACTTTGGTTTGAATTGAAATAAATGGTAATTCTATGAATGTGGTTACATCTCTGTGAAGTATGCATGTGATATACAGTAGTATAATTGGACTCATAAAGAATGTTCTCAGTATATTTCAACTTAGAGAGTAAAAAAACATTGCTGATGTGTTGAGCACTGACTTAGAGAACTACAATTATCACAAGATGCTGGATTTATCTGCCCAGAAATGTTGCCCAGTTTGGGGTCATGTTGAAAACAATTCATTGATTTGTCAATCAAATAAATTTAAGTCGTCTGTTGTAATGTTTCATCTGTTTCTCACACATAAAAAAATCAACAATTCTTGATTTGTTCTCATTTTCTAAAATAGGAGAAAAACCTTCTTACTTGAAACCGCATAAAACATTTCACACATTGCCATTAGAAGTTGTTGAGAAAAGGTTAGGTCTCCCCCATGTACTCTTCTGATTAGCCGAGAATCCAAATGTCACACGACCTGGTTTGTGATGCAGACCATGGAGCATATTTTAAAATCCGTTATTTGCTTTACTTTGTTGAAGAACATGAGGTTTGGTGAATTAGTATGGGTATATTTCGTAAGGCACACTGAGCTGTGTGTGAAGCGTCTTGTCAGAAACCATGAGGTGAATGGTGTAGGGAATCTCATCGTATGGCATATTGTATGGATGGTATAGGCGTTCTAGTCTACTGACAGACTGCCATGCCTCTGCTTGTACATACTGTACATGGGCCCGAACGAGGACGGCTGGTGGGTGTAATGACTGTAATGAGAGAAGGGGGAGGACATGAGTCATTAACTCAGATTGAGTACTGTCTTAGACAGGCCCATGGCATGGATGGGAATAGAAGGCTATGCGTGTTCTTATTTTTATGACAACTTGAAACAAACGCCATGAACTGCATCATAAATGTAGCTCTTGTCTCACATGTTGTCTCACGTGTTCTCTGTGACGCTGGTAGAATGTGCCCACTTGTCACAGTGACACAGTTACAGAATGATGTGACTTGGGGTTGATATGGTTCATTCTGTTGGGATCAGACCTAGCTCATTATAACATTAGGATGTGTACCTTCTTGTCGCTCCCAGGCCACTCATTACTCGGTATTCACTGAGTCGGTAACATGAGCCAGCCGCACAAAGCGATATTATGGTTTTCTCAAGGACTATGGTGTATTATGATCCTTGTGTGTATGTATGGGCATCATTCTTAATAAGAATCTTATGGTCCAATAAAGGTGAGAAGATCCAAGTATGGATCATGTTATTTCCATTGAATCGTGTTGTGTCTTTATTTACATTGTGACAATAAAATCACAAAATATTTGACTTAGTTTTTTATTTGCACAAAGTAACTTACAAGTAAGCCTTTCAATCTATGCCAAGGGATTAATTTACATATGGGTAACATTCCAAGCATGGTCCGACATACATTGAATAATAGATAATATCGAGCTAAACATAGGTCGCTCCCACGTCGCCTGGCCTGATAACGCCCCACGGACTTCTCGACAGTGGAGGTCTGGATAGGGAGGAGTGGTCCCAATAAAATTTTCCTAGTCGAATTTTATAAGAAAATGCTAAAGAGTAACGGAGGGTAATACCGAACGGAGGGTATTATCAGACACTTACTTTTGTGAGCTTATATGATGACCCTAAATTTTGCGAATTTGATGAGATATTCATGCCTAGAGGTGCAAAGGAGTCTTTACTTTTAGTTAATAATACAAACAAGGTAAAAGGAGCCTTCAAGTTGGCTGAAAATTGTTATTATTATTATTATTGTAGCCTCATGAATTAATTGTAAAAATGACTGTTCTTAACTAGATTGATAAGAATCATGAATTTTGCTGTTAAAATTTACGGCTCATAAAATCCATATTTTTGTGCAAAGTTAGCAGCCAGATTACTATGCATAGGTGTTAGCTCCGTTTGAAAAAAATGCATAGGTGTTAGATCAAGATTCAGCTGTCATTTTTGGGATTTACTTTCTTTTAGGGGTGCCTGGGAGGTGTCCAGTAATACCCCACGTTTTCAGGTACCGGAGGGTATTACCGTACACCTAGACAACGGATTTCAATATTCTCAAATTTCTAACCCATAAATGCTTTAAATATCCACTAAATTAACTCATTTTATACAGGAATACATTGAGGTATGAGAATAAATTGGAATGGGGGTTATCACAGAGTTGTGATACCATTTACTACGGTCCCACTGAATTAAAGTAAATATTGGTGAAGGATTTCTGGTAAGGCCACTCAAAAAAATAAAATGGTTTCTCATCACCGCGCGCCTCACAAAAATCAGCTTTTGAGGAAAACATTTTTTGGGTTGTTGCTAAATTTTGATGAAAAATATGATAAAAATTGACAAATATTGGGATATTTGGTATCAAATTAAAGCTGTTACTGTCAGTAATGCAGTACTATAGAAATAACTTTCATTTTCCCTACATTTAAAGATCCATGAATTCTTAACTACTACAATGTGAACTTTGGTCATGAAAAACGTATATGTATAAAAAATAAAAAAAACGTATACCGGTAAAAAAAAGCCTCCCTCATCACATTTTTCAGACCTTGGTGATGAGAAACCACTTTTTTTTTTGAGTGGTTTAATCATGCATATATAATCTGAAATATTCTTACTGGAAGGATACAGCAAAGTTCCCACAGGATACAGCAATTCTTGTACAACAATGTTAAAATTCTACTGCAATTATAGCTTATTTGTTCTTAGGAATACTGAGAAAATATGGGTAGCCTACATTTTTTATTTTTTATTTTATTTTTTTCATTTAGCACAAATCAGAATCATTTACATGATATTCATTCGATTTGTCACAAGTATTACTTCAGGAAACCTTGGCTTCATCATGGAGTGAATAATTAGTGTGATAAATTCATATTATGAATAATGGTTATATAGAGATATAGCATAGTGCTTTATAAGTATTAATAATGACTGTCAATATCTTTGTTAATGAGTCCCAAAGGTGCATCAAGAGTCTTGCCACGACTCAGACGTACCACATGCTATAGAGCATGTTATCTGTGGTCATATTGACCTGAGAGTTTTTTGGGTTCCTGCAAAGAAATTCATACATATAACTCTCATACCCGAGAGTTATAATAAAGGCTAAGGTCATATGCACAGTTTGGTATCCCAGGGGTCCCTAATATGTCTGGGTTCGCAGCACGGCAATGCGCTCACACTAACTTCTACAGGCTCATGACCTCTCAGGTCCTGGGGGATTATTATCTTATCCCATGCATCGGGAGGACAAGGTCACATGAAACTGGAGATGTGATGAAAGTAGGAAAAACGGCAAATAAGATAATTGTATTAAGATAATGGTAAGCATGTGTAAATATTTAAATATTTATACCCATCTGTGCCCATTTAGACCAAGCTTTCTGTTTAAGATTCCGGGTTGGGGGGGTCCAATGGAGTTTCCCTGAACATTCTTTTAAAGGCCGCTTTAGTATTGGCCTGCTGCACACTGGGTTTCATTCTGTTCCAAAGGGTAAGTCCCCTGTATAGAGGGCTTCTTTTATATTTCTGTTGTTTACGCCTGTAGGTGGGGAGTTTTAGCTTTAGGTCACCTCTGGTGCAGGGGTTATCTACTGGTTGTAGATTCAAGCTCTGGGCTCTTTTGTACATGAGCAAGGCTAGTTGCATTTCCCGCCTGCTACTCAGGCGTTCAATGTCACATATTTCGTGAAGTTTGTCTGTTCTATACATACGGTCAAACTTTCTGGCACAGACACGCAAAGCTCTGTTTTGTAGGCTTTGTAGCCTTTTAACACTAGCCTTCTTTGAGCCTTCAACAGGTCCCAGCAACATGTTTTACACCCCGACGTTTGCATTATTCCGAACATCGCCAGTATTGCTGCCGTGGGCATATATCCCCACACAGGCCAGGGCATTGTTCACACCACAGCTTTCTCTGTATGGGGGGTGGGGGGTGGCGTGGGGGGTGGCGTTAAAGGGTGAGGTGGGAGAAGATGCAGGAGGTGCGAACCCCCCCCCCTCCCCCACCACCACCCCGACATACAAGCATCAAACAAGCACTACCGTAAATTCTCGCGTAGAAGCCGCGGCTTGTACGCGAGTCAGACCCAGCTTTTTTTTTATACCAAACATGCCTATATAGGGTGCGGCTTATACGAGAGTTTTTATTAGTATACTACAGTACCAAAATCGCAATATTCAGAACCCCTCTGCGGCTTATATAATTTGTCAAAGTTAGGGGTGCGGCTTATACGCGAGTTAGGCTTATACGCGAGAATTTACGGTAGCCCTATAATTATATGCTTAGCTATTTAATACATTAGGCCTATGCCCTTGATCCTCATGCAACCCTGGCGAGTAACTCACCAGTGCTGCTGCATTCATGCATCTTGAAGACCCTTTTGAGATAAACTGCTGCCTAGCTAACAAAAAAACGTTATTTTACGTCAAAATAGCGTTACAAAATTTCATATAACGTTATGTCATAGTAAGGAACCTGAGAGAAACGTTATTTAACGTTATATAACGTTATAAAATGTTGTATAACGTTTTTTGTTTACTGAGTGGAGGCTCGGCATGATAGCAGCCCTAGTGAGTTACTCCTTTAGTAGCCACTCCCAGGGTGGGGGTGGGGAGCATGGGTTTCTTTTACAGACGGCTCTCTATGAGTAAGCAGTGCATGTTGTATGCAAGTCAAGTCAGCTTTAATTTGATACCAAATATGCCTATGAATGCATCATGACAGCAATATGATACGTGACACAGGATACATGTACCTGTAGCATGCACGGGTTTTCTTAGTTCAATAGCATATCTATATATCCATATTACTCTGTTAGTAAACATGGTAGATATTAGATCTTTTGGATTCGACTAGGACAAGTACATATCTAATGAATTGCGTATATGAATTATTTCTCAAAGTTGATAAAAAAAATCCTAAATGAGTTAAAGTGGCAACTTTTGCTAGTTGCAGTGCACCAAGCATAGAACAACACAATTTAATTACCTTTGTCATCACGTAAACAACATGACAACACACATGCACTATACATCTGACAATTACTTTTATAGTTAGGGTATCATTTCATGCCATATTTTAAAATAATTAGGTTTAATTCAAATTTTAAAACAATTAAGTCTATGTTGTAGTCAGATCTGCTGACGGAGGCAGAGTTGATGACCTGACCGTCGGCAGATATGCCCCTGTCTGCACTACTGGCAGCGTCGGGAGTTTCTGTGTTAGCTGAGACCTGTTCAACTAAGAAGCTACAATAATCCATGTGAGGGAGTATTGTCTGTTTATATACAAGGATTGATACATCCTGTTGCATTTGTTTCCGTAGTTTGCCCAGTTTGAAAATCTGGTGTGAGACTGTGGTGCTGCTTGCTTTCATATGGCTGTCCAGCTTCAGAGTATTATCCAACTTGACTCCCAGGTATTTGTACTCTTCTGGCGTTTCTAGAGCTACATCTTGTGACTGGCCGTTAGCACAATGTCGTCTGCATATAAGAGTAGCTGGCTATGGGCTGTCGTTGTGGTTACCCCATTTACATACAGTATAAATAACAGGGGTCCTAATATGGACCCCTGGGGCACCCCGAAAGTGATGTCACTTTGTGCTGTTCTGTGGCCATTAAGTAGGGTACATTGGGTCCTATTTTGTAGGTAGCTGGCCAACCATTTCAGAAGTATCCCTGATATGCCCAGTTCAGCTAACCTGCCTATTAATAGGCCATGGTGTATCGAATCGAACGCCTTTGAGAAATCTACATATATAGCACATGTCACATGGGATCTATCTCTGTTTTCATATAGTCTATCTACCAGCTCAAACACAGCAAGGAACAGTCATACTATCAGGAGGGGATGAAACCCCAAGACCGAGAGGTCTGGAGATAATGAGTTGTTCATTAGAGGAAATAAACCTGTCAATGTTTAACATTGGCGGATCACGTACAGCGGCCCCTACACCTCGGATGTATGGTAATCCGGAGGAGGGTCGCTTTGATGACTACAGGGAAGCCAGGGTGCAGGAACGCCTGCAACTGGCTCAAAGGGAGTTGCTCACCATTCAAACAAAGTCATTGGAATGGTCCGACAAACTGATTGCTTTGGAGGGTGCAATATGTCACCGAAACTCCAAAATAAAGGAGAAAGATGCAAGGCTATCAACCTTGCTAGAGGAGAACGACTTACGCAGTCCTTGAGCGTGGTCAGGTCCGAATTCAATAGCGCGAATACGGACCTGAATCAGATTTGTGCAGCCAGGGACAGAATGGCAAACGAGGCGGGGGTCTACGTACCGACCTTGTCCGGGATACAGACACGCTGAAAGAAACTCCCCAAAGCTTAAGCGCTGAGTGCGAGGTGTTGAGAACAAAGAAGACTGCGATGCAGACATTTTTGTTGGAAGCCCGTCAGAACTTGCAGGACAGTAGGGTGGATTGTAGTAGTACCTCCTACGCCTCGGCGGACAATGGAAGCCCAGCGGCTGGCCATTTTATGAGTTTTTCGGACACTCCGAATCTGCCAGGTGGGCGGGGAGTGACGATAGAAGCTGCCCTGTTGGCCTCCACTCCGGGGAGACCCGGAAGGATGGGCCGAGCTCGGGGTAGGGGAATGGACAGTGTATACTCTCCGAGGGTGGGTATGGCTGGCATCCGTCCGATTCCAAAAGAGATAGTCTCCGTAGCATCCGGAGCTGAGGGTTCGGATGGACAGAGTCCTTTGTCTGAGTGGGTATCTACCCAGCAAGAGAAGTTGCAAAAACAGGAGAGGCTGTTGGAGGCTGAACGTCAGAAAAAGGCGTCCATCCAGGATGCAGCGGCCAAGACTTATCTTACTCCGATAAGCTTGGCCGAATGGCAAACCTGTCAAACAGAAAAGATGTTTCAGGAACAGAAAGCCCTGGAGGACGAAAGACGGGAGGTGTTCCGACAGCAGGAAGCTGTCATAGAACAATAAAAGAAACGTATGCGTGAAGATGCTGCGATGGCGGAGGAGCTGGCCGAACAGGAGGCCGCAGTACTGAAAGCCCGAGCAGAGGGACTGAAGGCTGCCGGAGAGGCCGCAAAAGCCAGATTGGAACAAGCTCAACAGGAGCAAGAGGAAGAAAGACAAGCAAAGGAGCTTGAAAAGGAGAAGGCAGAGCACCAACTGTTGTTTTCATCCGAAAAAGGAGTCTAGAATTGGAAGAGTTTACCATAGAAAAATCGCTATTACATGGACTCCCTAGTACACAATAGGTGTTACTGAGGCCGGGCCCCGCACAGCTTTCACAGCTTCTCCACAGGCCTTGTCCACGGGCCTTGTCCACGGGGGAGCGGGCAGTGTACCCCCTCCCCCTGTGTACCCCCAATACAAATAATATTACCCCTTACAAAGTAGAAAATCCGCGGCTCTTAACAACAACTTACATTGACCATGTATGTACCATTGGAAAGCCATAATATTATTTCTTCTCTATACAATGTGCTTAATAGAGAATGTGCGCGGGGTACATATTTTGAACAGTTGATGATTTTTCAATAAAGTTTATTTTTATCCCTTTAATATTTCCGGTCTACATATTCCGATTTTAAAGTCGAATACACTAAAAGAAAGCTGAATGTATCCTCTAAATTACCTGAAGTTTTGGTGGTTTTATTGTGTCAATTTATACCCGTGTTCATATGAATAGATACGTGACATTCCCAGTGGTAGTCAAAAATGTGGCCCGTGCATAGTAGGCATAACAGTAGTAACAGTCATCCAACTGATAAGAGGCCCGCATTGGTGACGCTAATACAAGTCCGAAGAAGACTCCGAGGAGGTCAATCCTCAGCACGGCGATGCAGGAACTGTATGATACGAACCCTGCAATCGCTGGTATCGGATTGCACAACGTGGGAGTAGAACAGGACGCTTCGTTGGCCATTTCTAAATGCCTATCGATTACCTCTAAAATTAGGGGTTCGACCAATGCAGCTAGACGGATAGCGAGCGAGCCCAGTCCGTACTGGCAGAGGAACTCCTGGGAGGAGTGGCTCGGAGCCACTGTGGAGGATATCAACCTAAGTGGTTGGGATCAAAGCGAAGGTATTCCTTACATCTGTAAGGGATTGCGATTGGGGGACGGCTTAATAGCTGTAGAGCAATGGAAGGCCCAGCTAACAAGAAAACGTTATTTTACGTTAAAATAACGTTATAAAATTTCATTTAACGTTATGCAATAGTAAGGAGCCTTAGAGAAACGTTATTTAACGTTATATAACGTTATAAAATGTTGTATAACGTTTTTTGTTTACTGGGGGAGGATTGCGGTCTGAAAGGTACCTTCGGTTGGTGGAGATATGCACCGTGTTGTTCAGAGGTTCCGCTCGGACCGATCCAATGGTCGCTTTCAAAAAGCGAGTTCAAGGCAAGAACAAAGCTCTGAGAGTGTTCGGCCTTGCATTGATGCGACTCCTGAAGAAGCTACACCCTTCTTCGGGAATACATGATGCCTTATTTTCTAAGGAATTGTTCTCTCAATTCGTCGCTGGATTGAGGGATCCGGATGTACAGCACGTGGTGTATGATACATGGAGGGCGGATACGTCTCTGGATGACCTTTTTAAGGCCATAGAGATACATGCCCTCAAAAAGTCGTTGTTAGGGAATCGGGTAACAACCCGATCCGCGGCCATCCAGGAATGTTCCCCGGAGCAGTCTGGAGGGGAAAGCAGCGAGGAAGAAGCAACAGCCTCCGTGGCACAGTTCAAGAGGAACGGAAAATCCTCTAAACCACCGTGGAAAAATAGGAAACAGGAGGGGGTGGGAGACCCGCCTCCTAAGAAGGAGTCAGCAGAGAAAAAGACTCCTGTGATGGATGCCGCCTTCTTTACGGCATTGTTTGAGAAGATGACGACTTCCATTCAGGGGGCTACCCAGCCTAACCGGAGGAAGATCAATCGGAGGACTGCCAAGTGCTATAGGTGCTTGGAGATAGGTCATTTTGCTGCAGAGTGCACAGCTCCGAGCCCAAAGGTTCCCGGTAAGGAGGGAAACTAGAGGGGGTGGTCCAAGACGGCGAGCGGACGACCCCTGGTAATGAAGTACGCCAACATACCAGAGAAGTAGAGCCTAGTGGAGTTCTAAGGACAGAAAGAATACCAGGGGTGGCTTCGGGATTGCGGTCTGAAAGGTACCTTCGGTTGGTGGAGATATGCACCGTGTTGTTCAGAGGTTCCGCTCGGACCGATCCAATGGTCGCTTTCAAAAAGCGAGTTCAAGGCAAGAACAAAGCTCTGAGAGTGTTCGGCCTTGCATTGATGCGACTCCTGAAGAAGCTACACCCTTCTTCGGGAATACATGATGCCTTATTTTCTAAGGAATTGTTCTCTCAATTCGTCGCTGGATTGAGGGATCCGGATGTACAGCACGTGGTGTATGATACATGGAGGGCGGATACGTCTCTGGATGACCTTTTTAAGGCCATAGAGATACATGCCCTCAAAAAGTCGTTGTTAGGGAATCGGGTAACAACCCGATCCGCGGCCATCCAGGAATGTTCCCCGGAGCAGTCTGGAGGGGAAAGCAGCGAGGAAGAAGCAACAGCCTCCGTGGCACAGTTCAAGAGGAACGGAAAATCCTCTAAACCACCGTGGAAAAATAGGAAACAGGAGGGGGTGGGAGACCCGCCTCCTAAGAAGGAGTCAGCAGAGAAAAAGACTCCTGTGATGGATGCCGCCTTCTTTACGGCATTGTTTGAGAAGATGACGACTTCCATTCAGGGGGCTACCCAGCCTAACCGGAGGAAGATCAATCGGAGGACTGCCAAGTGCTATAGGTGCTTGGAGATAGGTCATTTTGCTGCAGAGTGCACAGCTCCGAGCCCAAAGGTTCCCGGTAAGGAGGGAAACTAGAGGGGGTGGTCCAAGACGGCGAGCGGACGACCCCTGGTAATGAAGTACGCCAACATACCAGAGAAGTAGAGCCTAGTGGAGTTCTAAGGACAGAAAGAATACCAGGGGTGGCTTCGGGAGTTCGGATACTGGCCCGGTGGACATCTCAGTCCAACAGTTGCTCGGCAATGAGGCAGGGAGGCCATTACGGACGGAGACGAGAAAGTAACGGCTGTCACAGACACCGTTTGGGTAGGGAGTACCCAGCTTTCCCCGGATCATCCATGTTTTGACCATTTGAAGAAACATGGGTTAGATTTGGCTGCTCCGAAGGACTTTAAACGCTTCACTGCCCAGGTAAGATAAGTACATTGGGCCATCATTGGGCCAATATACCACTTAAAAATGGGCCAATATTGGCATTTTGATATTGGCCCACCGCTTGTTTGACCGCTGGCCCAGTAATAGCCCATGCTCGGAAAAAGGGATATTGATTTCATGTTAGCCCAATGGTGGGCCAACATTAAAATGTTTTTACATTATTCCAAGGTTACAAATTAAACATCGGGCCAACCTTGAAATACATATGTGGCTCCAACATATAATTCTCAATATAGGACAACTGCAAAAATCACTTATATTGAACAATTCTATTTTTATGTGTATAATTGAATGTACAAACACATTTAAGACATGACTGTCAAGTATCATCAGTTTAGGAAAAGCCATTTCTGTCTTTTCAATCCATCTTAATCTCTATCCCAAATTGGTTAGACACCATACAAACTGTATTACTATGATTTAGGACTTATCTAACTCCATTAGCCACACATGAGGTGTCTTCAAGTTCCTTTTGACAGATTCCCACTAATGTCATGCAGTAAATTGCACTTTTAGATATCAAATTTCATCCATGAACTTCCTCTGACCTTTAAACATGTAGAGCACACTGGGGATCACATTAATAACCCAATATGATGGCAAAGTTGGAGCCATCCTGTAAGATATTCTTCAGGCAACATTGAATCCCCCTGGTGTAGATCACAGCCAATATTGGACAAGTGTAGTTAGAATCGATGTTGGTCCAACATCAGAAATAATATGATGGCCCTGAAATGTTCCAACACTGGGCCAACACTGGGTCAATATCAGCAATATCAAGCATGGGCCAGCTCTGGGCCAGCGGTCAACCCAGCAATGGCCCATTATAGGAATTAAAAGGGTGGGCCATCATTGTAGTTTGTATGTTGAACCAATGTATGCATTACCTACAATGGGCCAAGGTTGGTATAACGATTGCGATGGAGTCGATCATTGTCGACATTGGCCCAATATACCCTTGCTACCTGGGTGTGAACCCGTCTCTGCTGGGGGGGAGGCGGTGGTATGTGTCTGTTACTGTGGCCGGTAGAGCAGGCGAGTTTTTAGTAGATACCGGAGCTAGCCACTCCTTTATCTCCTCAAACTTTTATGCTCTTATGCCGAGCAGTCGCAATGACTTCAAAACGAAGGTAAGCGCCTGTTCGCCCGATGGGTCGAGTATGCAGACTTATGGGCGTGCGTTCATACCGCTCCGGATTGGAGGGAAGGAGTACGTGGCTTCTCCCACCATTGCGGATATTGCAGACGACGGTATACTGGGGTTGGATTTTGCAGCGTTGTATGACGCGGTTCCTGAATCCTAGTACAGGGGTGCTCCGGGTAAAGCATCCGTACCGGACGGTGGAGCAGTGTGTGCTCCGGCAAGTTTCAACTGTGGCAACGGTGGTCCAAACTGTGAAATTTCCCCCCGGACAGACGTGTGACGTGCTGGTCCGAAGCAAGGGGCTTAGGAGAGAGGAAGAAGCAGTTGTGGAGCCAGATGTGGCCATGTTGGGGAGTATTGGTCTAGTGGGCATGGACACCCTGGTGGGTGATGGTGCCTGGACTGTTGTGCCAGTTTCTAACCCCGGGTTAGAAGCTAGGTATCTGAAAAACGATACGGTGTTAGGAGAGGTGTTCTCCAGTGAGGCATTGATGCCTGCTGGTCATGTGAGCATGAAAGGGGACCCTTTGCCTACCGCGCTGAGTGGGGGACTGGAGAAAATGATCTCCGAAACGGATCTTAAGGATCCGGGGGATCTCAGTTCCTTGAGAAGGCTGGTGGAGAGGTATCAGGATGCGTGGCAAGTGGAGGGGGAGCCTTTGGGCCGAACTGACAAGGTGCTACATTCCATCAATACCGGAGATGCACAGCCGTTTAAAATGCCTTACCGACGCTTGCCGTTGAGTAAGAAAAGAGTTGTGGAGGAACAAGTGAAAACCATGCTGGAACAGAAGGTGATTGTGCCTAGCACTAGCCCCTGGTCTAGTCCGGTTCAGATGGTTACTAAAAAGGATGGGTCTATTTGATTCTGTATCGATTATAGACGCCTGAACGGAGTAACCAAGAAGAATGCCTACCCTTTACCCCGAATTGACGAGACTCTGGACTCCTTGGGTGGGAACCAATGGTTCTGCACTCTGGATTTGCAGTCCGGATATTGGCAAACCGAAATGAAGGAGGAGGACAAGGAGAAAACGGCTTTTACTAGCCATATTGGACTGTATCAGTTTGAGCTGATGCCTTTTGGGTTGTGCAACGCCCCGGCGACTATTGAGGCCATGATGGAAACTCTTCTGAGTGATCTATTATGGCGCAAGTGCCTGGTATATCTGGACGACGTCATTGTTTTCGGCAATACATTTGAGGAGTGTGCGTTGAACCTCGGCGAGGTGTTAGAGCGAATTCGGTCTAATGGGTTAACCCTGAAGCCGAAGAAATGTGAACTTTTTAGGAAGTCTATGGTCTATCTGGGCCGAATCATCTCCACCAAAGGACATAAGGTCTTTCTTGGGGTTCTGTTCCTATTATAGGGACTTCATCCCCGGGTTCTCGAGAGTGTCTCAACCTTTGCAAAAAAGGTCATTGGACTCCGGGGAGGAAAAAGGAACCTTTTCCCTGGGGGATGGAACAGAGCAATGCTTTCAAAGAGATTAAGGCGTTGTTCCGGGACACCCCCTTGCTGAGATACCCTACGGAGAAGGGGCATTTCATCCTTGACACTGATCCGAGCAATGAGAGCATCGGATCCGCATTGTCCCAAATCCAGGACGGAGTAGAGGTCCCGCTGGCGTTCGCTAGTAACAGTATGAACAAGGCACAGAGAAACTATTGCACTACCAAGCGTGAGTTACTGGCAGTGGTGGTGTATACAAAGAAGTTTAGGCACTTCTTGTACGGAGGTAATTTTACATTACGGACTGATCATTCAGCATTGAGGTGGCCTTAATTTTAAGGATGCGGAGGGGATGATTGTTCGGTGGTTGAATCACCTAAGTGAGTTCGGGTTGGAGAACTCTCATATCCAACACCGAGCGGGCACAAAGCATGTCAATGCTGACTGCCTAAGTAGACGTCCGGTCCGCCGTTGTGCGCGTCCGGAGTGTGGGGATTGTGGTGCTCACAATGCTGTGGTAGCGAGTGTGCGTTTGCCTTATGATGGGTTGTTGCAGAACCTGTTGGATTGGTCCACCGACACTATAAGGACGTACCAGATGGCCGATCCTACCATAGCACGACTGAAGGAGCTAGTCCCTACAGGGATCTGTCCAGTGAGGCCCGAAATATCATTGGAAAACAGAGAAATGTGACGCTTTCTGGCTCAGTTCCACGAACTGGAGATGCGGGATGCGTTGTTGTACAGGTGGAAGTCTTGTCCAGGGAAGCGGAGGGTATTACAAATGGTAATCCCGGCCGCTATGCGGAAGGATATCCTGTACTATTGTCATGGCCATTCCACGAGTGGGCATTTCGGAAAGAAACGCTTGCTTGAATGGCTGAGTCGGGGATGTCTGGTGACCTTTTGAGGTGGATCGAGTCGCGTCTGGCCTGCTGTTTGGGCAAGCCTGGTCCCGGACAGGGCTAATTGCCATTGCAACAAAAGCTATTCGGAGTGAGGTTCGCTCAGATAGCTGTGGACATAATCAGTGGGGTAAAACCCACTCCGAAGGGAAATACGTGTATGATGGTGGTCTCGGACTACTATACGAAATACACGAGAGTGTACCCACTGGAGGATCATACTGCTGCTACATGTGCGGAAGCACTGGTTAAGGGGTGGATACTCCATCTGGGGGCTCCCTTCATGTTACATAGCGATCAAGGGAGGGAATTTGAGTCAAAACTGTGGGCTGCTATGTGTCATCAGCTGGCTATCTGCAAGACCCGGACGAATCCGTACCGACCCCAGTCCGACGGACAGGTGGAACGGTTCAATCGGACTTTGATCCAGGTCCTGAAGCCTTTAGTGAACTCCCATATGGACGATTGGGATGACCAATGTGAATTTGTGGTGCATGCGTATAATAATACTGGGTTATAGTGGAAAACCAAGTAAGAGCATAAACGCTTAAAAGACATATTTATTGAACTAAGTATTACACATAATACAATAGGTGAGGGAAAAGGGGGACTATATATATATATGTATGAGTATGTATGGGTAGAACATATATATACTAAATAGATAATGGGAAACTGAATATACAATAGCACAGTCCGAAAAGACCAATATAATAAAGGGTAAAGATACCATGCAGATACACGAAATAACGTGGGAAATCAAATAGATCGAGTACGCGGGCCACATAGTAAGTAATGAATATAAAATATATATATGAATAAAGTCATATTGTCCAATAATAAGAGATTTGGCTACAATAAGAGTCAGAGTTCTGTGGACTAAATATATTCGACTCGTGGTCAGGTCTTAGAACCTAAACAGGCAAGCAACGCATATAATAAGATCCGGGCTGAAGCAGCTGGCAGGGAAGATAACGCAGGGATAAATCCAGGTCAGGAGATAGACTCGAATGGTAGGAACGGACGGGGGAACAGGGAACACGGCCCAGCGGCGGGAGTCAGTAGTACATGGAGATGGTCCTCCACGTCGGGTGTAACAGTACCCGGGCATGATAGCTATGCAGGGGAGAAACGACGTGGGGGGCAGATAGGTAGTGGAGGCAGGCGACCGGGCTCTGCACACAACATGGTCATGACCAGGCCATGCCTAATTGCCACAAGATGGTCGTGGCCGGGGTCTGTCTGAATCACAACAGGATGGTCACGGGTAAGGCCGACTAATTGAATATCGATGAGAGTTGAGTAGGGCTGCCTAATTGAAGATCGATGAAGATGATGTAGCAGCTGTTGATTAGAGATCAATGGGAGCCGGGCACGGTCATGGAGAGAGGTAGCCTAGCTATCGATCCGGCAGGAGGCTGGAACAAGAAAAGAAAGAGAATATAACTTGGGGTGGGAGGGAGAGCAGTCAGTTATCAGTGAGCGTTCGGGGAGTACGATCGTGAAGCCCTGGAGCTTGTGTAACTCCTGAGGAGTATGTGTGTGGTTATTTAGAGACAACGGTTTACATTTGGACATTGTGAACTAGATACATGGTATTACTTATACATCGGAGTGCATACACAGTGGAATTTAGTGATATATATCTGACTGTATGGCATATCGAGAACTAAAGGAATAGTGTGGCGGAGATATCACGGTCACCTACTGCTGGTATTTAACTGGAGATAGTGATGGGGATGGTGATACAATATATCGGATTTGTTAATATGGAATTAGAACGACAGCTATATAGACTCGCTGAGCGAATGAATTGGGATTTAATTGTATGTGTTTACCCTGGCGCTGTGATAATAGCCCGAGATTGATGAATAGATTGCGTCTGGAGTTCTCTTAAGGTTGGGATAAAACATCAACCAATACGGCGGAGAAGTGTATAGATCAATGATAAACATGTTAGAGGTATTGCGGTGGTAAACAACAATGTATACAAGATCATACCGAATGTATTTATTGGTCAAACAGACAATGACTAATATCACCGGATCTAGATAGGAGGATCCTGCTAGATGATTATATGTATACCTTGCCCATATTGAGGCCGTCTCATATAACTATCGATGCAAGCCTTGGAGCAAACTGACACTAATAATATACATATCTCTATATATATAATTATGGAGAAAGCTGTGATTGGGATATAATCTCTAGAAGTGCTCTATGTCTGGTATAATATCAACCATACCATAATAAACTGGATCTCACTACACTTGCGTTATCTTTGGGCGGAAGCCTACCTCTGACTAGTTTAACCCCACAGAGTAGTAGTAAGTAAGGCGGAAGTTGAACCCCATTTAAATATACGAAAACACTATATTCCTATAGGACATTTACTATAGCCCAATACGGTGCACAGCTCCACGAATTGCACTCCGAACCTACTGGTGTTCGGAGAGGACTTAATCATGCCCGCGGACTTGGTGTTCAGAGTGGTTGGGATTAGTCCGGAGGCACTGTGTACAGTGTTATTTGTGGAATCTTTCAGATAGAGGTTCAAATTTGCCTATGAAACAGTGCGAGCTCATATGCTCAAAGCTGCTACATGGCAAAAAGTGGGTTATGACACCGGATTGAAGTTGCGGCGGTTCGTAGTAGGGGATAAAGTGATCCGCTTACACGAACCCCTCTGCAATGTCAAGCTAGCGAATAACTGGGATGGACCACACACCGTGGTCAAATGTATCAGTCAGACGACTGTATTGATCCAGTCAGAAGCAGGGCGTATCCGGACGAGCCATGTGGCTCGGTTACGTGCTTGGGCTGGGAGGGAGCTCATTCCGGAAACGGAGGTGGAGGATGAGAATTCGGAGGCAAAATTTGTACCCTTGAAGGGGGTGTCAGAGGATACCCCCACGGGTCGGGTACGAAGGAAGCTCCGGAAGTCTGTGAAAAAGAAAGTCTCGGCAAGCGAAGGAAGGAGGGCACGGAAAACTAAAATCAAGGCTAGATTATTAGTTAAGAATGAGTGTCCTCCGGCCAGGTTACTTGATGCGGATGGTAATCCCGTTCGGCGGAGCCCTAGGCTAGTGGCTAGGGGGCCGTAACCTAGCTTGTTTACACAACGAGTGTGGTGTCCTGTGTTGTCTATGTTTCATGTGTGCTACCGACAGTGGCGCTCAGAGTCAATGGAAAGAAAATAGGAGTGATCCCAGAGGGTGGTGGATGGATAATCCGATGGGATAATCTTTGATTTCCCATATATATCCACTAATACTCCCGATGAGCTCTTTATTCGAAGTACATTCAACTTTTGGAGAGCCACCCGTGTGGCGTGTTGATCCCTACAGCCCGAGCTGCGGGCGGGAAAGGTCGTGACCTGATTAATCGTGAATTGGGTCACGCCGGATAACGGGATCGCGTCCAATCACGCGAGATGCTGCGCATGCGCTTTGTTTTAAAAACAAATACGAGGGAACCGCCATATTGATTTTGGCTTCAGCCGAATCAGTAGCGGCGGCAAGTCGGCAGCGGCGACTCGTGTTTTTGGGCAGATTTAGGAGGAGCAAGTGATTTAAAAGAGTTGGTAAGCGTGTACACTCTTTCCTTAGGTCTGTGTGACAAAAGAGGGCGGCGGGGAACTTTGTGTTTCCCGTCAACCCCCCGTCGTAAGATAAAACCGATGAACGGTGAGGATGGCAGAGCAGCAGCTGCACCACTCCGAACCACACGATGACCCCGAGACGGCTTCAGCCGTCCAGGGACTTGCTGGAGCCCACCCAAGCTCGGGGGATGAGCTCAGTGAGAGGATAGCGGAGATGAACGTCGATCCCGCTGTCTCGCCGATTCAGAAGTCACCCTCGCTGGACGGCAGTGATGACTTCGAACTGCCTGAGGGGATGGAGCTCTCAGAGAAAGAGCCCGAACCCTCCGGAGCAGCTTGCCGACCCTCCCGGTTGGTGAGCCTCAGTATTTCACCAAATTTGAAGAAGGCGGTGAGTCGTAAATTGGCCATGAAGGACAACAGTGACGACAGTGATGCCGCGGGTCCGAAGACTCGGGGTAAGAAGTCTAGCCGGAGTAGATGCCAGTCGGCCGACCGACCGGTTACTAAGGCTACCAAGCAGTCCGCGCCCGGCAAGAAGCCTCAACCTAAGGTTGAGAAGTCTGAGCCGAAGAAGCCCGAACCAAAGAAAGTTAGTACTCCGAGTACTAAGACGAAGAAGGATCCGGCGTCCACCAGCAGCACGGCGGTAAAGGATCCAAAGAAGATCAAGGGCAAGCCTGATGCGAAAGCTGGCGGTGACGGATTTGCTGTCCTTTTCAAAAGGACTGGACACTAGTCCTGCAGTGGCGGCTACCGCGGCCCTCGCCAACTTGGCAGCCACTACAGCACTCGTGGAGCACAGCGGCACCGGAGCTCGTCCGAAGACAAGCAATACGGTGGGCATCATGGAGGAGCCTCAACCTCACTTGGAGGAGGCTATGGATGAGGACACTCCGAATACCGGAGCCCATGTAGTTGCGACGCTAGGAAAAGTCCTGGCGGCCTCCGTGAGTGCTAGTTTCAAGGTACCGGCACCTCCGGCACCTTTGAAACAAGTGATAACTCCACCAGAGACACCTCGGAAGGAACCTGTGTCGGGTTCGGAGCATCCAGCTATGGATACTTCGGACGAGGCCGGGAAGCTTGACGAGGCAGCTGGTGGAAATGCTTCGGGTGGAGGATCAGGAAGTATCCTGGCTCCTCACCACCACGAGGAGTAGCTAAAGGACGATGAACCCGTCCCGAGGACACTCGGAGGTAACTTAATTAACCAGTTAAGCACGGAGGAAGTTAAGTTGTTGGATTTCGGCTTAACTCGTACGTTCGGGGGTCTGGCAATGCTAGGAGAACGATTCCCCACTTGGTTCCCGGACCGCCTTAATGCGGCCCTGGATGGTGTAAGTGATGAGACCCGTAAGGAAAGTCTCATTGCCGTCACTGAGCAGCGTGCCGAGGCGTTGGCGGAGCTGGATTCGGATATGGAAACATTTGCAGAATTCCGCACTGTCCTCAGCCGGCGGGAGAAGAAGCGACAACTGACTCCAGCCAGGATGTCGCTCAGAGGAATAAGGAGGCCATCTCGGATGCCGCCAAAGAGGACGAGATCATCCAGCAGAAGACCGCAGCGGTTAGGAATACTGATACGGCTCGGCAGGAGAGATCGAACCAGCGGGAGCGTATCCTGCTGGAGACGATCAGGAAGTCATCTCTGGAGGCGGGTAAAACCCCTGAAGAGGTGGCTGAGGTGCTGGAGGGCATGGACAAGATGTCCCAAGACGATCTCGCTGCGTTAGTGGAGACTGCTCTCCGGGCAAATGCAGTGGGGAAATTCAAATTCTTCACGCCTATGTGTGTGGGCCATGAAGGACAACAGTGACGACAGAGGGGAGGGCAACCCTCTGAGGACAACTCTGCGAAGCGACCGCGGACGGAGAGCTCGGAGAAGCCTTCGGTGTTGGATAGGGTGGCGCCTGGATACAAAGGGCCCACGTTTGACTCCAAAAATGACAACCGTGTGAAGGACAACCGTTGTTCACAGCACCCGGAGGAGATCGGTCCCGATGGCTACTCCGATGACGGAGAGTGGATCAAGAAAGATCCACTAGACAGGTCGGTATTGTTGTACCACTATGACCTGCTAGAGAAGGTGCGTAAGGCTAAAAAGACTTACTATTCCTTCCACCAGAAGGCTAAGTTGTTCTGGGCATTGGCGAGGTGGTCTCCGGACACCCCCTGCCCTTTACAACTTGCCAGAACGAGGACGCGAGTCGTGGCACTCCCCGAACCTGGCATAGAAAGGTCAGGTTTGCACGCCACCTAACGGAGACCCACGTACGTCACTTCATCAGGTATGACTGCGTGAGTGTGGGATCTAGGGGTAGTAAGGAGTGCCCTGACGGAGGTCAATATGTTCGGAGAGCCGACATAATTAGACACATGGCATGCAAGCATAAGCTCTCGTTAGAGACGGCCTCGGAACGTATCCAGATTGCACACCATCAGGTCTGGTCCACTTTCGGATCGGATCAGATGGAAAACTGCAACCTGGACTTCGGCTCCAGTGAGAAGGGAAAAGTGAAGGTTTTCTACAAAGTAAACCCGAACCACAACGCCCTTCACATTCCGGATGGTCTGCTCTTTGACTCGTTCATGGAGTACTGGGCAAAGACGAACCCCAAAAGGGCTCCGAAGAGAGGAGGGCAACCCTCCGAGGACAACTCTGCGAAGCGACCGCGGACGGAGAGCTCGGAGAAGCCTTCGGTGTTGGATAGGGTGGCGCCTGGATACAAAGGGCCCACGTTTGACTCCAAAAAGACGGACTGGAAGTCGGCTCCTCAGTACGGACCGACTCCCACCCAGCCCGATCCGGATCCGGACACGGGTACTGGGGAGAGCTTTGACCAGGCTTTCCCTGAAGTCCCATTGATCCCGGGAGGGGAGACGCAAGTCTTCTCTCAGACTGAGAAGCTGAAGACGCTTAAGCCAAAGCCTAAGCCTACCAAGACTCAGCGTCCTGCTCCGGAGACTCTGCCAGATGGCGCTCTGCTATTCCAATGCCGAGCGCCAATGCACTTCCCTCCGGCAGACTTCAAATCCTTTGAGGTCGGTCAGGAGACCCTGAACAGGTGGCAGGACGGTTTCCACGCCCTGTTAAACACTCTGTGTCAGGAAGTGACAACGTTGTCTTTGAACTGCGTCCATCACCTCCACCGAGCTGAGTGCCAAACCCAGAAGGAAGCGGCCAAGGCAAGTGTTCTGGAAGAGGCTGAGAAGGCTCGGAAGGAACAAGAGCAGGCTAAACTTGATAAAAAGAAGCAAAGGAGGGAGACTAAGAGTGCTCAGAAGCGGCTTGCTGATGAGCCCATTAGTAAAACACCCTACAGCAGGGTGTCCCTGGGATCCGGACAGCAGCGAGGGACAGGCCAGGTACGTGAGGATCCGGCCTGTCCAGAGGAACTGACGGAACGAGACAATGGGATCCGGAGAGCAGCCGTTACTCGCGTAGGAGCACCGTACGGATTGGGTCGGAAACCTGACTTACCATTTTTTTCATCAGGACCGAGTGCTCCTACATTAATAATTATGTTCGAAGAACGCCAGGAGGCAGAACATGCTATTTTTTTATACCATCATGCTCCCGAGTAGAGCTAATGAACTTTCTCGATCCGGTTAGTAAGAGCTGAATACTAAGTAGGTTCCAAACACCGGGCGGAATGCACCATCTCAAGCTCAAGGAAGTCCGGATCTTCAACGCAGAATACATATGATATCTTTTACTATCTAAATATCATCACCTGTTAATAAGATAAAGTTAATAACGAAATAGCTCGGGGTCGTGGCGGGACGAATTTTTTTTTGTGATACCATACATTTCAAGTGTTCATATTCTCAGGTGTACCTAGAGTCGATATATATAGGTTAACTCTATTTATCCAAGGGAGTAGAGTGTAATGTTCATTACAATCGCTATATATATTGTTGTGTGTAAATAATAACTTATTTTGTTCAACAGAACATTCATATTTCTAATGTGTTGCTATATTAGAGCCCCTAAGGTGGTATTTATAAGATAATGCCAGTCTGAAGTGTTTTCGGACTTTAACCTTAATTATTTACCTCCCGGTTATTATCTGGTAGGGGGTAGTGTAGGGGCTAGGGTTATATAGGGTTTATATGACGGGTTCTGTTGGATGCTGTGTTGCGAACTCCGTCCGAACCCTTCAGCCCGACGGCAGTTGGCAGCATCTACCCCGGGCTTGGGGTATGGACAGAGGTCGCTATAGGCTTCCGGTCTGCGTGTGCGCACGCAGGCTGGCTGCCTATATATAGCCAGCATCCGATGGGACTCGTCGGTCGTTCTGGATCCACACTTGGACAGAGGCCCTGTGATCGTATCGGCTATGAGCCTACTGACCCGCTCAGAACTCTATAGGGAGTTCGCACTGATATAGATTTGCCTGTCTAGGTTCCTGAATAAACCTGTGATTCGCAACCTGTACACTTAATCCGAACTGTGACGATTTTGTTTCTTTACTTAATACTATAACAATATTATAAAGAACAAAGTATCGTTTATTACATAGGCTTACAGGCCTCCAGTTTGCTATTTGGGTCAGCGACCCAGACTTGGGGATTGGAATTACAGTGGCTCGAGCCCATTCTTTGGGAAAAATACCCAGCTTTATACTGTTGTTAAACATTTCACAGAGGTGGGAGATCAGGACTGTAAAATAGTCCTTTATCACCCTGGCTGAGATTCCATCAATCCCTGATGATTTGTCTATTGATATACTAGCTACGAGTTTCTCCATTATACCTAGCTCTTATATTCCCCTATCTTACATAGCATAGATGATGAACACGACAAGTGATAACTTTTGCCCCTAGCCTTCCAACTCGCTTAGGCGGCCATATTTATTACATCTGACAAAAAGAAAAAATTGACACAACCTCACATGGCGGTAATCCAAGCACGATGACAGGTATACAACATACATACAGGTGGGTGGGTAGGCACCCCCACCTGGTGAGTAGATTGGGAACTATTGTCCAGTCTGTTGAATATACGCCAATACTCACATACCGAGTATTGGTCCCATATTCCCCTATCCTACATATCATAGATGATGAACACAACAAGTGATAACTTTTTGCCCCTAGCCTTCAAACTCGCTCAGGCGGCCAATTGCCCTGTATCGTTCATCGCTATTGTCGTAAAACTAGCGCTAACCGGATGTCCGCAATAAACGCATGCGCACAACTCTCTTACAGACCACGTTGCCTCATCGTGACAAGTTCTTTACTGTAGATGTTTTGTTAGTTAGAATTATACATTAACAAGACAACACATGGTGTCAGGAAGTGAATCTAAGAAGTGGAAACCAACAGAGAGTCTGAATAGGTTTGAAACTTTGATGAACTTTGGAGGGAAGTAAGTGAATTTACTCTAATAATTTCTACAGTACCTGTTTGAAGCAAGACAAGATGGAGGTCTATGGCAAGCTGCCAGAGCCAATGTCATTCCTGGGTAATATTGACAGTAACTGGAAAGCCTTCAAGCAGAGATTTGAACTGCACATGAGTGCCAATGGTCATGATGAACTACCCACAAATAGAAGGGTGGCAATGTTGTTGTTGGTAGCAGGTCAGGAGGCTATTGACATTTATAATACTTTTGAGTTTCCTGAGCCTGAGCCCCCTGCTATCCCAGCTGCTGTAGCAGATCCTCCCGCCGATGGGGAAGGAGATGGTGGTGCCGGAGAAGCTGGTGCAGAAAAAATCATCCCACAGAATCTGCAATATGAGGTTGTGATGGCTGCATTTGACAATTACTGTGCCCCAAAATCAAATGAGACCTATGAAAGATACATGCTTAGGGCTAGAGTGCAGAAAGAGGGGGAGAGTTGTGATTCATTTGTCACGGATCTCCGTCTCAAAGCCAAGTCATGTAACTATGGAGACCTGAAAGACAGCATTATTAGAGATCAGATAGTGTATGGAGTCAGGGATCCTAGTGTCAGAGGCAGAATGCTTAGAGAAGGACAGTTGACGCTTCAGCGAGCCATAGAAATATGCAAGGCTAGCGAGGTGTCCCGCAAGCATATGTCAGTATTCGCAGACGGAGGACTCGCCAACGCAGTCCATGCTGTGAGTAGGGGTCACAACAGTAACAAGCACAAACACAACAACAGCAGGCAACAACATGATGGAAAACACGATCATAAGAATAAGAAGAAGTGCACGTACTGCGGTACCAGCCATCCGCCGAAGAAGTGTCCAGCATACGGGAAGACATGTGACAGGTGTCAAAAGCCAAATCACAGCTCCACAGTGTGTAAGACTGATATGTCAGGATCGAGCGGAGATAGGCGTAGTACCGGTAGAAGGAACATCCACGTTGTAGACGAGGGGTCCGAGTCTTCAGACGAAGATCAGCTGTTTGTGGGAACAGTCGATAAGTTCATCAGTGATGTAGATGGTGGTGGCAAGAATTGGATCATACCCATCAGCGCTAATGAACACTCAGTGCCTTTTAAGATAGACACTGGAGCTCAAGTGAACTTGATTCCCATGGAACACTACTCCAAGATGCAGGATCGCCCTAAGCTTGTGAAAAGCAAGATACAGCTTAAGGCATACAACAGGACAACAGTCGAGAACAAGGGAACGTGCATGGTGAAACTGAGCTACAAAGGAAATAAGCTCAATACTACATTCCTTGTCGTTGACAACGACCTACAGCCAGTCATAGGACTAGAGACCAGTGAAGACCTAGGACTTGTAAAACGGGTCCAGACTGTAAGTGGTCCAGTATTTGGCGCTGATATAGCCAAGATCGTACAGGACCAGTACAAGGATGTCTTCACCGGAATCGGGTGCCTACCAATCAAACACAAGATTCGCCTGAAGGAAGGAGCAGTGCCTACAATAGACGCAACCAGGCGAGTGGTAGGACCCATAAGAAAGGACTTGAAAAAAGAACTCAAGAGAATGATAGCTCTGGACGTCATCAAGAAGGTCGATGAACCGACCGAGTGGGTTAGCAGTCCAGTCGTAACCAGAAAGAAGACTGGAGATATCCGGGTGTGTCTAGACCCTCGTAACCTGAATGAGAACATTATGAGGGAGCACTACCCTATACCAGTCAAGTCAGAGCTTACCTGCGAAATGGCAAACGCAAAGTATTTCTCGAAGATGGACGCTAAATCAGCTTTCTGGCAAATCGCACTGGATGAAGATAGCCAGAAGCTGTGTACGTTCAACACCCCATTTGGTAGGTTCTCATACAAAAGACTACCCTATGGGATTACTTCAGCCTCAGAAGTGTTCCACAAAGCAGTCACGCAGCTGTTTGATGACCTAGAGGGCGTCAGCGTTTATATCGACGACCTCATCGTGTGGGGTACCACCGTGGAGGAACACGACCAAAGACTACTCCGTGTTCTCGATAGAGCTCGACAACACAACCTAAAGCTGAATCGAGATAAGTGTGAGTTCAGAGTGCAGAAAATCACCTACCTAGGAGAGATACTCTCCAGCAAAGGAGTGCAGCCTGACCCCGAGAAGGTCAGAGCCATCACGGACATGCCGACACCCACCTGTAAGAATGACATACAGAGATTCCTCGGCATGGTAAACTATCTGGGCAAGTTCATTCCTCACCTGTCCAGTAGGACCAAGTCAATGCGCAGTCTCCTAGAGGAGAAGAACACCTGGAGCTGGGGACACGAGCATCAGCGTGAGTTCAAAGAGTTGAAAGAGCTCTTAGTGAACGCGCCAGTCCTGAAGCATTATGACTTGGACCTTGATACGAAGGTGGCAACTGATGCTTCAAAGAAGGGAATTGGAGCAGTCCTACTTCAGTCGCACATGGAAGAATGGCATCCTGTGGCGTATGCGTCAAGATCCCTGACCGCCACAGAGCAACGATATGCCGCAATCGAGAAAGAGGCATTGGGGCTAGTGTTTGGCTGCCAGAAGTTTGAAGAGTACGTCTATGGCAAGCACATAACACTAGTGACTGATCATAAGCCCCTGATATCAATAAGGAAGAAGCCCCTTGCTGATGCCTCGCCGAGAATCCAGAGACTGATGCTTAAGCTGCTCAGGTATGACTTCGACCTGGTATGGGTTCCAGGGAAGCTGATGCACATACCAGATACCTTATCACGTGCATACCTGATTGACACTCAAGTTGATTCACTGGAAGCAGAAGTAGCCGAGCATACAGAAGGTGTGATCAGGAATCTTCCAGTGAGTGACAAGATGTGGGCACAGTTGGTCTTGGAGACTCAGAAAGACACCAACATGTGCAAACTGCTGCAGCACGTCCGAGACGGATGGGAAACTGCATCCAAGAAAGACCCGTACTTTACATTCCGAGAAGAAATCACTGAGGTGAACGGAGTGATCATGAAAGGAGAGCGCATCATAGTCCCGCTGGCGATGCGCCCCGAGATGCTCAAGCTAGTTCATGAGGGACACTTGGGTATCGTAAAATGCAAAAGGAGGGCACGTGAAGTTCTATTCTGGCCCACCATGAACACTGACATTGAAAAAGAAGTTGGACAATGCTCTGTATGTCAAAAATACAGGTATCAACAGCAAAAAGAGCCAATCATCGAACATGAGAAGCCAACGGAGCCATGGCGAAAAGTAGGAACCGACCTCTTTCATCTGAATGGTCAAGACTACCTACTTGTGATCGACTACCACAGCAACTACCCTGAAATTGCTCTTCTAGTGAACACTAAAGCAGAGACCGTGGTAGCCCACATGAAATCCGTCTTCGCCAGGCACGGCCTCCCAGAGATCGTTATATCCGACAACGCTAGACAATATGACTGTCAAGAGTTCAAGGATATGGCTGAGAAATATGGATTCAAACATATAACATCAAGCCCCAGATATCCTCAGTCGAATGGCTTAGCCGAAAAAGGAGTCCAAATCGTCAAAAGACTACTTAAAAAGTCAATGGAGGAAGGAGAAGACCCATATCTCGCTCTTCTCAACACAGGGCCACACCACTAGATGGTGGCCTATCCCCAGCAGAACTGTGTATGTCGCGCAAGCTTCGTACCAGATTGGGCTGTCCCAGGAAAGATCCTGATCCAACGTCTGTCCGCGTGAGGCAGAATCAGGCCCAGAGGTACAATCAGCACGCCGCACCACTGCCACCACTGATAGAAGGAGATACAGTGAGGGTGTGGAACGGTCAGCACTGGGCACCTAAGGCCCAGGTCATACAGAAAGCTGGACCACCAAGGTCATATACCATTGAGACCGAAGAGGGACAGCTACTCCGACGTAACAGGAGACTTCTGCTGAAAGCACAGGAGACCGCCAAACATCGCATGGTCCCTGAGCAGGTACCAGAGCCGCCTGCTGTGGTACCAGATATACCTGACAGGCCACCATCACCAGCGCCTGTCATACAACCGGTGCCTGTGACACAGACACCACCAACGCCCAAGCGTACCAGATCCGGCAGGATGGTTAAACCACCATCCAGATTCACTGACTAAACATTGCTATAACCTCAACTTTAACTTTCAGAGACAGTTGTCTTCGGTTCATTGACTGCAAAAATGACTTTCATTGCATTATGTCATGTTTGAATATTTGTAACGCTTTAAAGAGATAACTTCCTTTCAGGACAAAGAGACTATACTAAGACATTGAGAGCTATGATCAAAAAGACATTTGTCTACATTTATGTACTAGTTATGTTTTACTAGTCTAACATGTATATCACTGCCAAAGAGCATTAATCAAGATAATTTCATTACAGAGACTTTGAAAGAACTTTCAACAACGAACTGTTCATATATAGAACACTTTGAGTTACAGGTCCAACATATGTGACTTTATTACAAATAGCATCTATTGTTCAACATTGTACTTTCTACCATAAAAAGGGGGATGTATCGTTCATCGCTATTGTCGTAAAACTAGCGCTAACCGGATGTCCGCAATAAACGCATGCGCACAACTCTCTTACAGACCACGTTGCCTCATCGTGACAAGTTCTCTACTGTAGATGTTTTGTTAGTTAGAATTATACATTAACAAGACAACACAAGCCCAACACAAATTTAACTTTTGCCCCAAGTCACGCATAGTCCGCTAGTTTAGATGCCACTAGCTCATCCTTGGACTTCCGGGATTGGTAGTTGTCTGAGATGTAGAGAAGCACTGACCAAGACCTCCAGTCCCCATAGGTCTTGATCACACTCATGGGTAGGAAAGTAGATAAGAAGGTGGCCGAGCCACGACGTAGGCTGTGAGTTGACTAGTTGCCCTGTAGCCCTGCCTGCTTACACAGTTTTTTCAGACGTTCATTTAATGCATTATAAGTATATGGGAACAAAGGGGTATCCGGATGCAGGCTCGCCCTAGAGATATAGTAGTCCAGGCAGGCACAGGGACATAATACACTGCCCGGGGATGAGATAACCGGTACTTTGACTATCCTTTCCTGGTACTTGATCGTTTTTGATGAGCGGATAACCACATCCATACCCGTCTCTGTCAGAATAATGTGTTTCAACCTCATGGTAGGGTGGCCGGAGGCTCTAGCTGGTCGCTCAATCTATATCTGATCCTATGGTAAGTGACCCTTTTATGATGGCCTCTCATTTTGGCTAGGGAGCAGATAGGGACCTCTAGTAACTTGGTATCAAGAGATCTTGAATGGATGCATCATACATGAGCTGGAATAAGCATAATAAATTGTATTACATAATGTAATTTAAGAGCAATCTTGACAGACCTTCAGATTTTGAGTCTGTCTTGAGCTCTATAACTGGGTGATCTCTTGAACCTATCCCCTGGGAGAATTGACACTGTTTGATGGCAAATCAATGTATCAATGAAATTCTTTTTTTGTTTGAAGCGTCTTCTATGCAGGCATGTCATGGGGGCTCCTATACTTACTTTAGACAATTTTATCTTATATAGATAAGCCTCCTAGAATTATGTATTTTTAGCTCAATCATTTTTTTAGAAATCTTCAATTGGTAGTTTACGGTAGACTACTGAAAATAGAGCTAAATCAGCTGAAAATCATGCATTTGGAATGAAAATAAAAGAGCCTACCGCCAGCCAGCGTCAGGGCATCTCCTAGGGGTCATATTAGGGTCTGAGACCCCATTCTCAAGCATTTAAATCATATACATAACACTAGAGGGCCTCCCCTGTAATAGGGCTACATAGGAAATCTTAGTTCACTCCTTAGACACTGTAGCATGACAGGGCTATGAGTGAGATATAGGCATGGCATGTCTACCCTATACAGATGTTCAGATCTGTCAGAATGGTTTGCAAGGTGAGGGATTTGTAATCAGCTACAAACAGCTCCCTAGTTACTGCCTCAACATAATAATGATAGTTTGGTAAATGCGAGTATTGAGGCTTTCTGTACATATAACATATGTATATGTTTGATAGATACCTAAAAACCCTCCGGCCACCCTACTCATGGTATGTGGTGAAGCCACCACGTGACTGACCCTCAGTAAGCACCTGTACATCAGACACAAGGCGCACCAAAACTGAAGATCCGCTGGCAAGTTCATATTGAGTTCCCTCCAGATTTGTCTCATATCATTTGGTGAGAGGGGGTCCGCTTGTGTAGATTCACATCCCAACAGTCTTTTTGCTCCCCTCAGTGTAGATTTTATAAGGAACCCTGTTGGGTCGATATGGGGGACGCCCCAATAGTCATGTAGTGCCCAGATTCCACTGACATAATTTATGATTGTGACGTAACAGCAGGTGCGTGTCAGAAAAGTTATGTATAACCTCACGGTTTCTACATCGGCTGGTAATGGTTTAACCCGGTAGCTCTCACAGAAAGAGAAAAACCTCCTCCACTGGCTCTTCCTAGCGCGCTTTGTGTTTTCTGACTAGCATAGCTCTCTCACTCCTACCCACTCCTCCTGTAGCCCTCACCACTCTGCAACATGTAGAAAAAGTGGGGAGGTGAGCCTCACAAATAACATTACAATCTGGACAACGCGTCTGCCAATACATTGTCTTTCAAGGAGATTCTGCAGGCTTTAACATTCAAGTTGTAAAATGCAGTGACCCATAAAATCTCGCGTAGCCACGCCATGGCATACGGGTTGATGCTGCGTCCCGTATTCACCCAAGCTTGCACCTGAGTGTTATCCGTGACAATCAATACACTTGAGTTCCGCCATCTCACACCCCACCTGTGAAAATGGCCACCACCACTGGCCAAAGTTCAGTTATATTAATATGATCCTCATAATACTGTCTTCAATGACTAGTTGCACGGATAAGTCGAGAGGACCAGGTGATTCTGGCCTGGATGAGGTAGGTTCAGCTGGCACAGGTGACCCTCCAATGGCTTCTTCTGGGTTGCCATTTGGGTCCGGTGATGGGTCCCTCTGCTCCGGTGGGGGACTGTTCAGCAAATCTGCGTGGAATATTGACTCATAGCAGATGCGACAAAGCCGGCGGCGATACCAGGGCCGTAGGTGGTCAAAGTAGGGGTCTGGCGACCTTGACCTTGAGCTGTCCAGCAAGGACAGTTCCCTGTCATAGGGGCTGTATGATCTGCGGCTGGTTGTTTCATCATAACCTCTCGACTGAGGCCATTCAGTGGCGCTGTCACTGCCCCCTGGGGAGTGGTGGTTGGATGACTGTGACCACAGCCCGCTGCTCCAGGGTCGCCTGTCATATGGGGGTAGACCCCTAAATTCGACATGGCGACATGGCCATTTCTTAAAATCGACATGCGACATGGAGCTTAGTGACACGAGGGAAAATTCTAGTGACATGACATAGGTTATTTCTTAAAATCGACATGGGACATGGCAGGTTCTTAGGGGCGACATAGGACATGGGAATTTTAAGTGACATGACATGGCCATTTCTTAAATTCGACATACGACATGGGGGGACCCCCATCTAGACCCCCTGTCATGGTAAGCAGGGGTCCATGGGGGGCTGTCAAGTATGTTGGTTGGGTCAGCCCATGTTGTGCTGTCGGTGCTGTGGTGTCGGCGTGGAGAAAGATGGTTCGTGGTCTCCACGACCGAGCAGTCAGAATCTGGTTCAGCGCCATGCAGGTCTTCTGGCGCCGCGCTCCAATCTGGAAGGAGGTCATCATCACCTCCGGAATGGTATGGAGAGATGGTGGGGCTGATGTATCTTCTTTGTCTAATGGGTGACGAGTCAGATGTTGGAGTTGACTCGCCACTATCTGATAAGGGTTTGAAGGGGGCGTCAGTGATGGGGGTCCCCAAGGTGTTGGGTCTCCTAGGGGGCCTGTGGTGTCTCCTAGGTCTGGGTGCTGGAGGGTAGTGAGACCTTCTCCTTCCTTCTGCTAGGGGATGCACCCAGAACCTTCTCTTGTCTCCCGTGGTTACTGGTGGGGGGGAGTCTGGATGTCCCCTGTTTGTCGAGAAAATGACAAAATATTTAGAAATATTGAAACTGACATTGTTTGGGTATTTTAAGGTGCAACGAGGGCAAGTCTCTCTAGATTGAACACAAAACATGAGGTCAGTGTGGAGTGAAATAATCCCAATCATAAATAAAAGGGGTTATTTAGAATGATGGTACAGTCAACTCCCTCTATTGCGGCCACCCTCGGGACTATCCAAAACTGGCCGCATTAGCGAGGTGTCTGCACTGGAGGGAGTCAGTGCTCACTCTATGGGGTAAATGGAAAGAGGGCTGTATCTATATTATTTGATAATCCTCCCCCCCCCCAATCTTGTTATAACCCCCCCCCCCCCCGCCACCTCCTAGTCAGCCAAGCAGAACCTGAGCGGAATGTGTCTCTACCAAACTCAGGTGTGCTCTATTGTCTCTGGTTGTACCGCAGCTTTATTACCCATTGTTTTATTAGTGAAAGTGTGAAGGTTCCGGGCAGAGGGGCAGGGGGGGGGGGGGGGGGTGGGGTCCCTGATACAGAAAGGTGTTAAAAGCTAAACCGCCGCAGCCCCCCCTGTTTGTTTCTGACCCTTTACCCTCAGTGAAGGATGCCCGAATCCACATGTAAATGGAAATACAAGTCAAGATTTTACTGAATTATTCTACAGATGGCCGTATTAGAGGGAGTATTTCTTCATTTGGGACTGGAATATAAGTGTCCACAGGGCGGGGTGGCCGCATCAGAGGGCTGGCCGCTATAGGGGGAGTTGTTTTACATTAAAATGAAGGGAAAAATGGTTGGGACTTTCCAAATGTGGCCGCATTGATGGGGTGGCCGCTATAGAGGGGTGGCCGTTAGGAGAGAGTTGACTGTAAATCTAGGGTGTGTAGGTTCTGGCTCAGTCTCCATGGTGACACAATGGCAAGATTGGTGGGCGACCACCACAAAAAGGGGGCAAACATTTTTGATGTTTCTTTCATAAAAATATTTAAAAGAAAGTTAATAGTGTTTTGGTATTTTTGAAAATATTTGTGCCTGAATGGAGTTGCAATGGCCTATCAATATTGTGATACTTAAGCGCCCTAACCATATTAGGATTTGGCAAAGTTTGTTATTTCATGAAGAAATCTGAAAATTATTTGTATAAGACCCGCTCAGAAAACAGGTTAATTGCTGGAGTGTTCAATCTGTATGGGTGTATCATCGTGCGGCTGGTGTGAGGGCAGGATCGAGCTTAGTTTGGGTAGATCCCGCCAGGTGTCTGTAGTGTCGGTGACGCTAATTTGCATAATTTATGGTTATTGAGGCTCCTCTACCGGAGGCTCCTCTACCGGTGGCGGTTCAGAACAGCGTAAAGATGTCGTACCAAGTGGTTGCTCTGGTTACGCTCTGGCCCATCTGGGTTGAGGTCATGCCTAACGGCATGCTGTGCCACCTCCGGTGGATTTCTGTTGACATGGGCGGGTGAGTATCTAGCTGTAAGGAGGGGGGACGGATTTCTAAATGAGTCCCAGAATCACGATTAAAGTTGGATCTAATTTCACCGGCGAAGGGTGGCTTCAATAGGGGCGGGAAACAGGGGTTGACCACTGTATGCATGGGTGTTAATTTCACGGCAGGTAAAGTTAATGTGCTATCTGTGTAGGGGACTCGTCTGCTGGGTCAGGACGGTTGTCGCTATGGAAATGCTGCAATACAATTGCTCCTCGGCTACAGGGGCTGGGCCTTGGCGAGGCACGCCCGGTTGCCATAGATGAGAGGTGGGTGCCTTGTTTATCACCTATCTAGGCCTCAAGGGTTTTTATGGTTGCCGAGCTGGTTTCAATTTTCAAGAAAAACTTCTTTTTTTTTCTTTAAAAAGGAAAAACAAGGGTTTTTATTTTAAATAAATAAAAATATATGTATACCAGACAAAAAGGGAAAAAATAAATGAATAAAAATTGGCAGAGGAAACATCATTCTTTTGTTCCTTTATGCCTGCTAGGGTTTCAGTAGTAGGGGACTTTAGTGTGTTATTTGCTTTTTCAGGCATTATGGATGGTTGGCGCTATGTGGATACGCCATGAAGGTGGAGGATGCCATGTCGATGCATGACCGCGAGGCATTCAAAGGACAATTGTGATTCTGTTCCCCCAGTGTGGGGTTTTTACAAATCAGACTGATACAGAATAGAACCGCCGATGGGCAAAAGCCGGCCTTTAATTGATAATGGGGAAATTTTAATGTGTTCTGAAGAATATATGTAATTTACTGGGTAAAAATATATGAAAAGATTTTTAAGTCGTCTTGATCTCCATAATGTGCCCATGAAGTTTGTGCTCAGCTGGCTTATAGATGCGGGGTCCCTAGTGCAGTGGTATCATCCATATGGAGGGGGTTAAAATGTTCGCGGGCGAATTACAATGTTTTGGATCATGCCCATGTGGACTTGTTCACCCAGGACAATCATACTTTTGTATGCTGTAAAAAGCCCACAATCCCAGGGAGTACTGCAGCTGCTCATTTAGCCTGCTATCAGTGTGTGGCCCATTTTAATGGCGTGTGTGAATATCCGACATTGGGCTTGCTCAAACTAGATGTAAAAATGATGTAGAAAGGCTAAGTTATATTTTGTAGCTTTAAAGTGATTTTGAATAAAAGGCTCAGATTGAAGAGAAGCCACAGATAGGCAACCCTGAAGTTGGCTATGTTTCAGTCTGCCTATTTCCCTCTGGGGGTGTGCTCATCTCTCAAATAAATTCAGTGAATTTGATTCTTGGGAACTTGTGCTTGGTGTGAGGGGGAAAACATGCATATCTTATCCCTTACAATGTACAGCCAGTACTCAGCTGTAGGCAAATAATATTAGATATGATTAATTAAAAAGAAATGACAGATATGATTAATTAAAAAGAAATCACATCCCATCCCTGTTGAGAAAAGGCACTAGCAAAAAGCTGCAACCCACTTATAGCGGCCCCTACATGATAGTGAAGGCCACTAGCCCGGTGACCTTCATTTTGAGAAGGATACAAGACGGTTTTATTTTCAATAAGGCTGTCCATGCTTCACGCCTAAGGTCACCAGTCAAAACAGACAGCGCCAAGGCCGTGGCAAACAGGTTAGAGTTTGGACCCACCAATACATTAATCAACCCAGCCAAATTTAAGCTCAGGACCCCTCTCACACCATTGCAAAAAGCAGCCAATTTAATAGCCAGGCCCAAAAACAGGAATGTACCAGCAAAAAGAACCAAGCCCCAGTCAGCCACTACCTCTCAAATAGCAGCCCCCAGTAAAAGGCTGCCCACTAGAACTCAGCGGGTTCGTGGTGCAAAATATGGCCTAAGGCAAGCTACCAGGCTGCCAGCAAGATACAGAGACTAGATGGCATAATCCATCTCAGAAGGTGAGACACACCCACATTCAAATACACAGAATACCTCGCTCCCACCAATAAATTCTCATTTCGCCACCCGGAAACGCCCACAGGGCACACCCAGACACCTAACCTGTCCATTTCTTCACCCATATTATTACACACACACGTATGCACCCAGGTACCGGCACGTGGCCCTAGTGCAGAGCAATTAAAAATTGTACTCATTATAGCCTGGGGTGCTTTCTACATACACCTACCCCCAAATTACCATAATTAGTGAGCACACCTGACCGCACTCTGGGTCAAGAAAAGGCCAACCCAGATATGATACATTCTCTTCACTTTAGTAATACCACATCCAAGGTGTTTGGCAAGTTGAACATAGTCACCAAGTTGAAGGGGTTTTGGAGCACAGGTTTGGAGCACAGGTTTTAACAAGACCTCAGCTTGGTGAGTGAGGAGATGTCACTAATGCATACCCTGTGGCCTGTTGTGGAACTACTGGTATATAGAGTCTATCATCACATTGAAGGCTAGCTGTGGACTTTTAGTTGCACACCTTCCTATAATACCCTGTACAGCCTCCTCACTCGCCAAGCTGAGGTCTTGTTAAAACCTGTGGTTTGCAGCTAGTCCATTGGACATCCTAGGAAAAGAGCCAGATTTCTTCTAGAATGTACAAGTGTTGAAAAACAACATCCTGTGTGACTGTGATCTTGGTACACATTTTGATATTTAACCTTGAAAATGGTGGCCTTGACCTTAGCCCAAAGCTAGCAGTGATCGCAGAGCTATTTTAGTTGAACACTCCCACCAGATATCAAACAGCTAGCTCATTTTTCTTTCTTGATATACTCGTGTTTTTTTTAGATTTAATTGTATTTGACCTCAGATTACACAAAGACGGCTACCACCCTCCTGTATGGGGGGGGGGGGGGGTCAGATTAAGGAAAAAAAGCCAGAATTCTTCTCAGTTGTACATTTCATAAATGTCAACAGACTATTAAACCAGGTAGAACTCTAATTTTGGCCGATATTTAGGTGTTTGACCTTGAAAAAGATTACATTGACCTTGGCCCAAAGGCATTAGGTTATGGTTCCTGCCGTCGCGTCCAAGAAAAATAAATAACAGGGTTTTATGTTCTTGCAACCTTCCCCGTCTGGGATTGGCAAGTTCATGCTTTTGCATGCACCAAGTGATACATTGGTCCCGATAGTCGACTGGTTTAATGAATACAAAGACCGCTTCATCTCCATCGGGCATTGGGCCACTGCTTCAGAAAATATATACAAGATCTATGTTTAGTAAGCCCTGGTTGAGAAATAAATATAGGAGATAAAAATAATATGTGCAGAAAGAACACGAGAGGTTTTTGACTAGAAAACTGATATATTGTATATTGGATAAAAATATAACTTGATTAGGATAGGTTGGCTTGCACATTTATAAGGTAATATGTGCGGGTAATAGGGTGTTGTGTATTTTGACGCTGGTTTAGGCGTGTAGGGTGGGGGATGGGGTTGGAGGGGTAGGATGGGGGGGGGTAGTGAGATTTGGTAATTTTTGACTTTCCTGAGGTTGTGAAATAACCGGAGGGGTCTGGATCATTAGTGTAGATGGGCATGTGTTGCCGTATGGGAGGTGGGGGTAAGCAGGTGCTGGATTGGTGATCCTGCCTGGGGGCAAGAATAGCGCTTATGCTCATATCTGGGTTGGCCTTTTCTTGACCCAGAGTGCGGTCAGGTGTGCTCACTAATTATGGTAATTTGGGGGTAGGTGTATGTAGAAAGCACCCCAGGCTATAATGAGTACAATTTTTAATTGCTCTGCACTAGGGCCACGTGCCGGTACCTGGGTGCATACGTGTGTGTGTAATAATATGGGTGAAGAAATGGACAGGTGAGGTGTCTGGGTGTGCCCTGTGGGCGTTTCCGGGTGGCGAAATGAGAATTTATTGGTGGGAGCGAGGTATTCTGTGTATTTGAATGTGGGTGTGTCTCACCTTCTGAGATGGATTATGCCATCTAGTCTCTGTATCTTGCTGGCAGCCTGGTAGCTTGCCTTAGGCCATATTTTGCACCACGAACCCGCTGAGTTCTAGTGGGCAGCCTTTTACTGGGGGCTGCTATTTGAGAGGTAGTGGCTGACTGGGGCTTGGTTCTTTTTGCTGGTACATTCCTGTTTTTGGGCCTGGCTATTAAATTGGCTGCTTTTTGCAATGGTGTGAGAGGGGTCCTGAGCTTAAATTTGTCTGGGTTGATTAATGTATTGGTGGGTCAAAACTCTAACCTGTTTGCCACGGCCTTGGCGCTGTCTGTTTTGACTGGTGACCTTAGGCGTGAAGCATGGACAGCCTTATTGAAAATAAAACCGTCTTGTATCCTTCTCAAAATGAAGGTCACCGGGCTAGTGGCCTTCACTATCATGTAGGGGCCGCTATAAGTGGGTTGCAGCTATTTGCTAGTGCCTTTTCTCAACAGGGATGGGAAGACCAAGTCTCCCACTTTGTAACCACATTCCACTGCCTTTTTGTCATTTCTGGCCTTCATTTCCTTATGATTGCCCATCATGTTGTTGGCAGCTGAAGACATGATGTTATCCTTTTTCAATAACATGCAGTGAGTCAACTGCTCCAAATTTTTTAGCAAACCTAGGGCTGCCTCAGTGGGCAGGTGGGGTTATCGGCCGAGTAGCATCATGTTGGGTGAGAAACCCATGACAGGCGCTGTGGTGTTGTTTAATGAGAAAACAACTGGCTGTAGGAAAAAGGACCAATATTGCTGTGCATCAGTGACTAGGCTAGTTAAGTCCTGAATCAGGGCCCTCAAACATGTTTCAATGCTTAAATTTTGACGCTCGCCTAGGCCTTGGGATTTGCTGTGAAAGGCTGATCCCCTCACATGCCTGATACCAAATTTAGTGCACATGTCGCTGAAGTCTTTGCTGGCGTAAACACTGGCATTATCTGTGTTTAAAATGCTAGGGGAGCCATGTTGGCATATGACCCTATTGAAGAATTCTATTGTTGCAGTAGTGTGCACTATTGAGGTCCAAGCTGTGATGTGACGGGTGGCGTGATCCACTACCACATGGATGTACCTGCTGCCATCAGCAGCTGGAGCAAAAGGTCCAATAGCATCCATGGTGAGGTGTGTGTAGGCTGTTAGCACTGGTTCTCTAAGGACCATAGGTGTGACCAGGTTTTTGGTTTTTTTCTTAGTCGTTAGACATGAGTGGCATGTTCCCACAAAGTCATGTACTGCCTTGAACATTCCCCTCCAGTAGTACTGGATCTCACAGCATTGTATGTTCTAGTGCAACCCAGGTGTCCACCCAAAGGTGAGCAGTGGGTGGCTTGTATGAGCTTTGTAGTCCTTATTTCTGGCACCACTATTTGTAGGGTTGGGTCTGCTCCTCTTCCCAGCACGGTGTGTGTTGCTTTGTATAAAATGCCATGGAATATTTCAAATTGTTCATGGTATAATAATACTTGGCGCGCCAGTGCTTGGTCTATGGGCAGAACTGAGTTTTTGACGTAAGAGTACATGGCGCTGCAGAAAGGATCATCAGTCTGGGCCCTCTTAAGATCTTCATCTGAGGGGTTGAATTGGGAGTGATTTGAAAGGAATCTAATGGCCTTCTCAGCAAGGGGTTCTAACTTCCAGTGCAGTTTGTTTCTTTTTGCATTTGCTGAGCGAATAGAGATGACTGGTGATTTGGTCATTTGTGTCTTTTTCCGGCCTTTAGGCTTCTTTGGGACAGGAGGGGTGGGTTGGGGTGTAGTGGGGTAAGTGCTGCTGGTAGTGGCTTGGGATTGTGCCCTAGTGAGGGCGCTCAACTCCACTTCTTCGTACAGGCTTTGTTCCCTTTGCCTCTCTGGGGTGTTTTTCCTAGCAATGACTCCCTTCAATTTGGTGCTGCTAGCACCCCATGGTTTGCCTCCTTTCAGGATTGATCTAGGAGCACCCAGAAGTATGGGGTTGTATTGACGGGAATAGGTTCTTCAGGGTAGTAATATTTCTCAGATTTTTGGCTGGTAAAATGAGTTTTCCCTGGGCTCTCATTGGCACTGGGTCCTCAGGCTGTGGGGGGTAGTCCCTCCTTGATAGCATATCTGCTACAATGTTGGCCCTGCCCTGGAGGTATTTTACCTCAAAGTCATAAGCCATGATGGTATCTATCCATCTAGCCAAACGTCCATTGGTGATGTTTTCCTTTTTGTTGAAAAGGGATACCAATGCAGTATGATCTGAATACAGGGTGAAATGAGTGCTGTCCAGATAGTGGTGGGACCTTCTGATAGCAAAAATAATGCCGAGCATCTCTCTGTCGGTCTCTTCTTTGCTGCTCGCTCAGGGAGGATCCAGCAAACACGATGGGTCTCTAGAAACCATTAGTGTCACACTGACAGATCACAGCTCCACAGCTTGTGTCACTGGCGTCTGTGAACACTATGAAGGGCTTTTCATACTCAGGGAATTTCAAGGTCGCTTCCGTGCAGATGCAGTCTTTTATCTTGTCAAAAGACCTTTGGCACTCTGCCGTCCATTTAAATGATTTCCCTGATTTCAGTAGTTCATACAGTGGCTTCATGATATGGGCAAAGCCCCTGATGAATCTCTTGTAGAACTGAGCCATTCCATTGAAAGATCTGAGCTGGGAAACGTTCTTTGGTTCAGGGAAGGTTTTGATTGGCCAAATTTTATCTGGGGAAGGGGACAGTCCCTCTTTGTTTACTCTAAACCCGAGGAATTCCATTTTGGTTGTGCCAAATTCACACTTTTCTGATTTTAGTTTAATATTCCCTTTTATAAACAACTTAAGAACCTCGTCAAGGTCCTCCAAGTGTCTCCCCCAGGTGGGGCTATAAATAGCCACGTCGTCCACGTCGTCCACAGCATTTCTGTACTTACATTTGAGTAGTAACTGCTCCATGACATTCTGAAAGGCTAGGCCCGATATTTTTAGACCCATGGGTAGGACTTTGGCCCTATATCTAGTACCATTGGCCGAGAATGTGGTGATGTGTCTAGACTCCTCGGCCAGGCTTATCTGATGGTAAGCTGAGTATACGTCCAGTTTGCTAAAAAATCTAGGGCCGTCCCTACCTATTGTGTTCACGAGGTCATCAGCTCTTGGGAAGCTGTATGAAAATGACTTTAAATTTTGGTTTACCCACCTGTAGTCAACAAATATGCGCCATCCAGAGGCCTTGGTTGTGTTGCCCTGCGGTTTTGCTACCAAAAAGGCCGGGCTGTTTTATTCAGATGGTTCAGAACATATTTCTAAAACTCCCTGCTTCAGTTGTTTTTCCAACAGTTCCCTTTGAAAAACCTCTTTTTGAGGTGACATCCTATAAGAGGGTCTTTTGAAGGGTTTAGAGCCTGGCTTTAACTCTAGGGTGACAGTATTCTCGGTGTTCAGGCCAATGGCATTGTCATTTACCACAAATGCCTCCCTATTGTTTTCTATGATATTTTTGATTTGGGTCTTTTGATATGAGGTCAAATTCTCAGCCACCCGGTACTTCAATGGCTCGTCAGCTGTGGGTAGCTTATGAAGGGGGTCTTCCCCGCTGTTTATGGGGAGGAAACTGTCTGTGGGTGTCATAGAGTTGACACTGGGATTTGTATTTTTCAACAAGCCTAAAGGAACCGCCGTGTTCATGTCAAAAGGAGAGAAAAGCCCAACAGATGTGTCTTTGTATACCCACATACCTGTGTCTGTAGGGTTGGCTATTGTGATGGGTATTAGATTTCTGTCGGTCTTTGGTGTGACAAGTGTGTGTTTGATCAGATAGGCTGGTGATTGGGTGCAATTTTCAGTGACACCTGTGGTATTTTCTAGGTTATGATGGCTGACCACTTTGGCGTTGAAGGTGCTTTCACTGTTTGGGGGGACATATATGTTGGTAATGGTGCAGATGGAATTTGCTGCTTGCTGATCTTCAAAAGATATTTTTCCTTTGTAATTTTTAAGAAAATTGACTTCTTATATCATGGGATGGTTTAGGGTTTTCAAAACATATAGTCTTTGTTTGAAGTTTTTACCTCCAATCTGGAAAGTGATCACCACCGAAGATTCTGCTTTGATTGGTTCACCATTGGCAAGCAGGACAGTCAGAGAAGACAATCTTTTCTGGCTACACGTGGGGTTGCATTGTAGTTTGCCAAACAACCTTTGGGAAATGAAACTGAGGGAGGCCCCAGTATCAATTAGTGCTTTGGTCATAATGACACCTGCTTCAACACTGACTGAACCCTTTTGCATGCTAGTGATGACATGAGAGGCCTTACCTTGGTGTTTGCACCTACCTTTGACCCCATCAACAGTCAGTTCAAGGGTAGCGTGGGTGGGCTCCTCCTCCAGGGTATGTGCCGCTGCAAGTGTTGGTCGGCTGTTGTGAGTAGTATATGGAGAAGTTATAGCTGAAAATATGGTCTCTGATTCTGCCTCAGGTAACTGGCTGGTATGGGTCATATTGCATAGGGTGGCGGCCCTGTGAGGTGAATTTGCTCTGCTAGGGTTGGGTGTTGAAATGGTGGGGGCTTGATCAACATTGTTTAGGTGATCTTCCCCTGACCTTTAATCTTTTCTGTGTGGTGACCTGGATTGACCCCCGTCAGTGGAACTCGACCTTGAGCTTGCACCCAGGGATTCTGCACCTACAGAGTGGCTTCTAGAGCTGGACCTAGGCCTATTGTGGTCCATTCCAGGTGTAGGGTCTCTATCTCCAGGTCTATGGCTGTCCCTTTTGTCCTTGTAGTCTCTGTTAGAAGATTTATGTCCCTCATTCTTGCTGGAGTATTCTCTGCCCTTGGACGAAGATCTCTCCCTGCTGGAGTGTTCCTGGCCTTTAGAGGGGGGTCGACCCCTGTTACCAGAGCTCGGCCCATGATTGGGGTACCTAGGTCTCTCTCTGTCTTCAGAGGGGGTTCTGGGATAGCTGTTGCTACCACTGTTGTGGTGTTTAGGACCGTAATACTGCCCTTGGTTGTCTCTGCTGCTCCTTTTATGATCATCATGGTACTGGGGGTTCCAAGAAGGGGGCTTGGATTCTGAGCTGGATGCCTTTTGGATATGGGTTCTGTTTGTATAACCCCTTATTGTTGATCTTAGGGAACTAGTTTAATATGCCCAATACATGCTCATCTTGCATTGGACAAAGAGCACTCTTGAGAGGTGTTAATGTTAATTATATTTATTGCCACAAACCACAAGTACTGAATGATGTTTCTCAATATAATATAAATGCCAAATAGTCTGTAGTGTTCATGGGGAATGCACAGTTATTATACTCTCATCTCAATACATGCCAAGTCCAAACACAAGTCCACACTAGTCTCCATAGTCATACAGAGTATCCAATGCAGTTAAGTCACACAGCAGTAGTCTCACAATCACTATCTCCATGTAGGTCCTTGTCAGTCTATAGGATAATAATCCAAGTTCCTCTCCTGTCATGGTGACCAGTGTTGCCTTCAGTCTCACAGAACAAAGTGACTACATCCCTCCCCTGAGTAGGAGGCTGACTGCCATTTTATAGTCCTTCAGGCAATAACTCTTCCTTCCGTATCCTGGAATGAGTAACTCTGGCTCCACATCCTGTTGTGAGTCAGTCAACAAGGGAAATCCCCATATGAGTCAGTCACTGAGTCATATCCTGGTATGAGTCAGTCCTCAGGGGAGATCCCACCATGAATCAGTGCCCAAGGCACATCCTGGTGTGAATCAGTCCCCCTGATACATCCTGTTTCATGTGAATCCTAGAGTGGGAGTTCATCTAGTACATCCAGTACCATTACTCATAGGCTTACATCATGTTCTCTTGTATAGTTTCTTCCCTGTGCATTCCCATATCAATGACTTCTAGTATATAGTACAGTAATACACATATGTATGTTTAACCATTAATCTAAGTTGTGTGTGAGTGAGTATTCCTGCCACTCACACGACAACACACGCTCCGGTTTCTTCTAAAATGGTTACAAAACCATTTTTGCTATTGCAAATTCATATGATTATTATACTCTTTCTTTCTGATTCACCTACTTGGTGTTTACTTATTATTTCTCATACACCATTGTAGGAGTTGCTTTCCTGCTGCTTATTTCAGTTTCATTTCTCTAAGAATACATCAATTTCGGCTCAATTATGCCCCAGGTTCGAAACCTACTCCTTTGAAATTCAAACCTCTCATGGAATCAAGTTTGATACAACAATATCTGGCAGTGTCCAAGAATAGTGTAAATTTGTGAAATTTTGAATAATCAGGAGATCATATTACATTTGATATTCTTCCTCTCTGTTCGTTATCATTTCTACTGGGTATGATATATCTATAGCTGTTTCCTTCTGTGTATATTTATCCCTTTCGAATCATTATCTATTCGTAAATTTAGTCCAATTTGGCGTTTAATCTTTTAAGATGTTCATACTGAATTCTACATAAACCTGCCACCTCTCTGTATTGTCAAGGACTCTTAAAGCAGTCTGTTATTTGTTTAATGTTTTGATTATTGCATAAAATTATATCAGTTTTAATTATCCCCAGTGTAATGTAATCTTCACCCTGTACCTAGCAATAGGCCAAAGGTCAATGTAACATCTGTCTGATGGAACACATTTATTTCTTATGTTTGTCTAATTTCTTTCTTATATGCTTTTATTCAGAACATTTATATTCTCCATCCATTTACCTGAGTCTATTTTAAAAGTCTTTTCTTGTGTGCATCATTTGATACATAGGAAGTCTTTAGTCTCTACTGCTGCCACTAATATGTAATTTTTGTACATTACTTTGCTTGAATTACAACTATTTTCTGGTTTAAATATTATCCCAATGCCAGTAGTCTGGTCTTACAACCTCTTACGATCTCTTTTTGCTTCTCCCAGCATGAATGGGTTATGGAAATGAGATGCCACTAGGCTCGGGCTTTTATTGCTCATAAAGTATCTTGCCCCACTTTAGCTATAAGGGTCTGAAGGGTTGTGTATTGCAGAATAGAAACTATTCCCTGCATGTCCCATCTCCGGTGACCATACACCCAACATGACCGTACCCCTATAAATATGTTTGTACTCACTGAACCAGGTTTTGGGTTATAAGTTGGAATGTGTCATTCCTTCCTGGTAATCTGTGACCAACCCAGGTTGTACTAGATGGCCCTCTTTATTTCGCTGCCTGTTTATGGCCCATAAAGAATCATGCATTCTTCTGCTCTCAGCATAATAAGATATGGGTGAGTCACACATGATCCTCGGCCAGTGAGCTTGCTATGTGCCACTACATTGCATCTCACCTACACAGATATTGTCATTTCTGGGTTTCCCCCATTGACATTGCACCCTGCTCTACAGATCCTGTTTACTCCATGCCTATAGGAATAATGTAGATAGACTATACAGAGAAAGCTGGGCCCACCAGTCACTCCATAAGTCACAGGTAATTTGTGCATTTGTGTACCATGGCTTATTATGATCATGTGTTAAACAACTCCCCTCTAGATACACCAAGTAATCACCTGTGTGTCATCAATACATATCTCTCATGGATTAAGTAGCTTTTTTCTTTGTTTGCTTAACAATTTTTTTTTTAATTTTGATTTCCATAAAGGAGAACTTTACAGCTATGTATTTCTTCTCTTTTCCTTATTTTTTAATTTTTAGTTTTTTATTAATGGTTCATGTAAATACAATTCAGTTTATGCCAACTTGCAAATTTGATATCACAAAAATCATTCAGAATATCCGTTTTGGAATTTATATTTCAATCAAAATGTCAAGATGTTTTTTACACTAAGTGTGTAGCTTAAATCTATAGTGTGTACACCACAAGGTGGTTGTTACCCTCTGAGTGCTGGCACCATGAACACTTGTAGAGTTTGATATCTGATCATGCATTTACCCTTCAATCTGGAATTTGATATATTCCGACAATTGGTAATTTATGCATGGCCTTTAAGTGAGGATGGACTTTTTTGTCTATAGTACCCCCAAAGTATTCTGCCAACACTGTGGCTCAGTCATATATTTCTTAACTGTTTTGTGGGTTAAATCTCTGTGATTTGTTCACCCTTTAATGTTCTATCAAGACTGTTCTAGAATTGACAGAAAATTGCTCTGCCGACACTCTGTGGAGTCGTCAGTAATTGGATTGACCATCATTGGGTCCTCCATGCCGCTTAGTCTGGCCATGACCGTTTCAGCTTATTGTAAGCATTTGCTTGTTTATTTGTGTGTTTTAACATCCCATTGTACTTGCAGGGGAGACTTTTATCTGAGATGTCTAATGTGAGTCATACGTGACTGTTTCATAGATCATCTGCACTCTATCCCATATCACAGGTTTATTGCTGTGTATGTCTTTTTTAGAGTGTATGCAATGTTTTATGCATTTTATGTATTATGATCCTAGGGACAGCATATTTTTTTATTCTGTTTTATTGGTTATGATTTTTACCAGAGGTAGACTTGACCTGGACAATATGACCCTTGCTAGTCTTAGTTGCCCTCTTACTGCCTTAGAGATTTTTCCTGAATCATACCAGAACCGGACACGGAAATTCTTCTGATCAGATACCTGTTTCACTTTGCCTTACATAATGCAATTTTAGTTTATTAGTTATGTGCTGAGCACAATTCAATTAGCTGTTACTTTATGGTTGTCTTTCATGCCCTTATAGATTCATTGAATTCTCTCATAAATTAAGAATTATGTGTTTTATGTATTCCTGATCCATCTGAATTGGGTATACCAAATGTACCAGTAATACTCCATGGATTTGATAAATTAAGGATACATGAGCTTAGACCATATGGTTATCTCCTGATCACGTTCTTATATCCCTATCTCTCTGAATAGCCATGAGAACCATTTTATCAGTATCAAAATGACCTTTCAGATAAGTTCACATGATACCTATCTTTGGGCAATTCGAAAAGTACTTACTTTTTGTAGAAATTATCATTAGAAAAACCAAAGTACTGTGAAACATTAAATCACAGTCACCCATGTATATGTGTATCAGACTCAGGCTTAATATATACACTTCACAAAGAACATGTATTACAGTTTCTCATGAAACCTAAACACATCCTAATTATTTGTCACTCAAAATTATCCACCAGTTCACTCCTAAAAGGGTCCTATGGACACACATTATTGCCTGTGTCCAGAGAGTGTGTACTCTCTAAATTCCAATATAGAATATCCCAATGTCCACTTTTCTGTATCACTCTTATCAACAGAGACTCTATATCACTGTCAGTTTCAATAATGTCATTAGATTGTCTCTCCTGAAGGCAGAGTAAGTCGTAAGTCCAAATAGTCCTCTGTGGTCCCACCATGTAGGGAACATGTGTGTCAACATTGCTCCTGTTATTTGTTATGGTGAGATATTTTGGCAGTGGGGGTGCATCCTTGCAGTGTTAATACTGTTCATGTAGAATAACCCAGGCCTAGGGTTAGTGCTGCTTGTCCCGTTGGATTAATAGGCTGTTTAGTAAAGCCTAACACCCTGAGCCACTGCTTTAGGCAGACACCGCAGTCCCCATGTTTTAGGGCCCTACGTTAGGGTTCAGATAACCTCAGAGCCAGGTCAGAACAATGCATCTCATTTTTGAGTGCTCTACATTGCCCATTATTCCTAGAGTTAGAAGTGTGGCATGGTAACTCAAATCATTGAGTCCCCTAATCCAACTGTCTCTCTGGGTATACACAAAGACTCCATGCATGTATGGAGTTTGATGTGATCCTTCGGTGCCTGGGAGGGTGGGCTGACCAGGTAGTCGAAGTGATGAGTGGAAGATCCGAAAGCTGATCCACTGTGTCCCACATGAACTGCTCCATGTTGTCATGTGTAAATGTATGTCCATTAGAGCATACTAACTTTTGTGAGCTGCTCCATGCAGCAGTGCATGTCTAAGTATGAGAGTGTGCATTGTTTCTTTGAATAGTTTATGTATAATTCAGTAACCTCCACTTGTGTGCTATAAAAGTATATCTTATTGGTCTGTGGTAAATGTCAAATTCATTTGGGAATCTCCACCATATGAGCTGGATGCTTTTGTCTACGGGAGTTAGTGTATGGGTTCTGTTTGTATAACCCCTTATTGTTGATCTTAGGGAACTAGTTTAATATGCCCAATACATGCTCATCTTGCATTGGACAAAGAGCACTCTTGAGAGGTGTTAATGTTAATTATATTTATTGCCACAAACCACAAGTACTGAATGATGTTTCTCAATATAATATAAATGCCAAATAGTCTGTAGTGTTCATGGGGAATGCACAGTTATTATACTCTCATCTCAATACATGCCAAGTCCAAACACAAGTCCACACTAGTCTCCATAGTCATACAGAGTATCCAATGCAGTTAAGTCACACAGCAGTAGTCTCACAATCACTATCTCCATGTAGGTCCTTGTCAGTCTATAGGATAATAATCCAAGTTCCTCTCCTGTCATGGTGACCAGTGTTGCCTTCAGTCTCACAGAACAAAGTGACTACATCCCTCCCCTGAGTAGGAGGCTGACTGCCATTTTATAGTCCTTCAGGCAATAACTCTTCCTTCCGTATCCTGGAATGAGTAACTCTGGCTCCACATCCTGTTGTGAGTCAGTCAACAAGGGAAATCCCCATATGAGTCAGTCACTGAGTCATATCCTGGTATGAGTCAGTCCTCAGGGGAGATCCCACCATGAATCAGTGCCCAAGGCACATCCTGGTGTGAATCAGTCCCCCTGATACATCCTGTTTCATGTGAATCCTAGAGTGGGAGTTCATCTAGTACATCCAGTACCATTACTCATAGGCTTACATCATGTTCTCTTGTATAGTTTCTTCCCTGTGCATTCCCATATCAATGACTTCTAGTATATAGTACAGTAATACACATATGTATGTTTAACCATTAATCTAAGTTGTGTGTGAGTGAGTATTCCTGCCACTCACACGACAACAATTCCCTGGTGCGGTAGCGCTCTTGGTATACTTGATGCTTGTCATTGAACCTGTCCTCATACTGCTTGCTGTAATTTGAGTGGGAGGGTTCAAACCTATAGTCACTGCTGGTGTTCCAGCTGTTGCTCCTCCTGGGCTGCATCTGTCTGGCTTGTCTCCATTCCCTTTTTGATAGATTGAATTATGAATCATGCTCGATGGCTAATTTCTCAACATCAGTAATTTTCTTGGGTAGCTTGACTCTGATGGCATTGGCTAACTCCTCTCTGAATCCATTTATGAGGTAGTCTACCTGTGTTTTCTCGTCCAGGAGAGAGTTAGACAGCAGGCTGATCATGTCAGTCATATAGTCCTCCAGGGACTCTGTTGCCTTTTGGCGTCTATTTCTGTAACCCTTGACTACTGATTCAGGGTCCTCCCCACTAAATCGCTCTAGAAATGCTGCGTAGAGGGTGTCCCTGTCAAACATCAAAGGTTTGTCCATGACATTGGTGTAATACCAGGATGCTGCGCGGCCTTCCAGGTGGCCATACATGCATTTTGCATGCATGTTTGGGTTGCCGGGATGTAGGGCCTCAATGAAGAATTTATACTCCATGAGGAATTTGTCTGCAGATCTATATGCAGTTTGTTTGCCAAAAGGTGCTGGTTTGACAAATGAATTGAGCTGGGCAGTGCTATACCTCAGTTGCAGCTCTGAGGAGTTAAGATCATCCAGGGTTCTGTAGATTGGTCGGGGGGTGTTGTGACCAAAAGGTAAATTTGGGTTATTGGCACTTATGGTGTAAGTGGTCCCATGGTGGGTTTGGTCTCTAGGTTGGTGGGAGGAGGACAGGTAGATTGAGTCTGCAACTTGTCCCCGTGCGACCCTGGAATGCTGAGTGGCAGCATGACTCTAGTAGCATGTAGGCTATGTAGGTTGCCATAGGCTGGGGGAGCTGGGGTGTTTACTCCAGGTGGTGCATGTAGGCTGTGTATTAACTGTGCGTGTGGAGGGGCTGAATGAGGTGTGGAGCTGTAAGGCCTTGTAGTATAGGTCGGCGCCCCTGGGGTGTTTTGTGAAGGGTATTGCTTGTGGTCAGAGCTGTGTAGTATGGGTGAGGGGGCAGCGGGGTCAGGTCCAAATTGATGGAGGGAATGTCCTGAGTTATTACTATGATTTTTACTCAACTGGGAGTAAAAGTCTTCTTTGAGGTGTCTGAATTCATCCGCCACGCGTCTGCCCAATCTGTCATTTTGCTCCTGACATTTGTCCAGGATCAAGACTTGGCGCTCCAGCATTGAATTTTCAATCTCAATCATGCGTTCACCATTTGACTGCCTTTAATTTCCACCTCTTGGACCTCCTGGTGTACAAAATCCAGCCTATCACCTAATCTCTGCTCTAAACCACAAATCAACTGATTAAAATTGGTCTGTTGTAATTGCATTAGATCTGTCATTGACTGGTTCAGGGCCAGGACTACATCAGCTGAAGTAGTTTGCTGGGGGGCGGGGGCCTGTGGGTCCCTCCTAGGACTCATATTGCTGGAAGCCATGTTGGTAGGCCTTAGATTGCGACGTCTATGAAAGGGTGGGTGTTGTAGTAATATAGGGGTGGTAGTCTCTATATCGCCCTTTACTGCTGTGTCCAGGCTTTCACTTAGGCTGTAGTAGAACCCCTGTTTGATGGGTTTGGGCTGGGTTAAAGGGATTCTCCTCGATGGTCTAGGTGGGTCGGGTGGTGGTGATGATACAGAGAAGCCAGTGGAGGAGACAGATCTTAAAGGTATTACCTTTTGAAATTCTGCCTCCTGGAAGTAGGAGTCTTCTGAGGAGTCCTTGCACACTAAGGTGGTGTGTGTATTATGTGGTTCCCCTAGGAATGAGTCCAACTCCCTACGAATTTTCCGTTCAAATGCCAGTGGGTGTTCAGAATCCTTGGAGTTAGGTAGGTAGGCAAATAGATCTTCCTGGGATAGGGGGGGGGGGTATTGTGTCTCTCCACCTATTGAATGCCTCCTTTACAAGGTTATTTAGGTGTGGGGTTCTGGTCACTCCCGCTGCTGCTTTGACTAGGGCGATGGGTTGACCCTGGTATATTAGACGCTGCAGGTCGGGTGGTAAAAATTGCTTCCTCCTAGTGGATGGTTCTGATGGTTGGGGAAGTTCGACGCCCCAATGGTTTGTAGGTGGATTATTTGGTCTTGTAGCAATTTCTGTTTTTGCACTTGGGATGTTAGAATGTGTCTCACCTGGGGGTGTTGTCTCTGGTTGGTCTGATGGGGCCGGATCAGAGATGGGTGCCGCCGGTGAGTCTTGTCTAATTGCAAAATTATTTATTATATCTTGGAAAGCTGCATCCAGACTGTGATCTCTGGGGACTAGGTGAGGGTCCAAAGGATATAAATCGTCTGACTCAGAGCTTACAGGTGTAGTATGTGGTACTATACCTGAGAGTCTGAAAGGTGTGGAGATGTTGCTAATAGGAGTGCCCAGGCTGTATACTTGGGTAGCAGGGCAGCTATTTTTTTATGGTAGGTGTACTAGTGTGGATCTTCTCGCTGTCGATCAGTAGCACAGGTGTGGTTACATCTGAGCCGGTGGATTGACTGTCTTTGTCACTACTTGTCAGCAGTTTAGGCGAAACAGAGAGGGAATCTCTGTGTGAAACTGATGTGATGGACGATTGTCTGTCCAAGTCAACGTCTGACTCACCTTCAGTAGAGCTTGCCGCTGGTTGAGTAGTGATGTGTTGGTGTGTAACAGCAACGGGAACTAGGTCTACTTGGGATGTGTGTTGTTCCTCCTGTGGGTCAGAATGCTGGTCCACAGCATTTTGTGATATTTGAACTTGTCTATGCAACTCAGTATCCGGCGCTCCAGCGCTCATGGCCTTGTGAGAGGTTAACTTCTAGTGGGTTTCAGCCAAGAGGTTACCCCACCAGGGTTAGGGTAAATGTGGGTAATATCGCGCATGTGGTAATATCGCGCACCCCCCCTAAAAGGCACATTTTTCAACTTTTAAATTTTTTATTTTTTTTTTAGTTTGCTACGTTTAAAAAAATATCATTTTAATGGATTTCATTTACCTGTGCTATACATGTATGTCAGGAACTAGAGATGAACAAAATCACTTAATAATTGGTATTTTTAATACTTGCGAAATCAGCAGTTTCTATACTAATCCCCATAGAGCTTATATCGCTCAGGCATGTTGTTATATCGCTCACTTTTCATAGAATAAAATAAATAAATAAAAATAACAATAAAATAAAGAGAAAAGTCCTACAGGGTAGCTTTGTATCTTGTCTACAATATGTGTTATTTTGGGGATGCTACCTCTCACCATACAGGTGTGACAGCATTTAGGGTAAAGCACCCTGTTTTCACACTTTTGGTGTGAAAACAGGTGCACGATATAACCAGTATGGTGTAATACACTGTTTTTCAATGGTGAACGATATAACCCAATGATATAAGCGATATAACCAAAACTATGACGATATAACCCAAATATTTTGACAAACTTTTAGGCACCTGCATATCATACAGGGGGTTGCAATTGGTATTTATTTTTTCTCCATTTTTTTTTGTATTAACTTTTTTTTTCAAATTAAAATTCTTTTTAATGACAGTGGATTGGAGTGGTGAGGAACATTTGGGTAATATCGTCACTAGGTGCGCGATATTACGCATATTTACCCTAGGTAGCTACTTGGGTTACCATAACTAGTATATTTAGGAGAACTCGTGGAGTAGAGTTGATGATGAGGTTTGTTGTACACAAGTGCCGTCGAGGGTGGTACACCGAAGAACCCTCAAGCAGGCACGTCCAGTGGATATTGTATAGAGTGTATCACCCCGGTGATGCATGTATAATCAAGAGGTGGGCGTGGCAGTTTTCTCCGGTCGTTCGCGAGCCGTGGTTCCCCGTTCCCCCTGGAGGTGGCGCGCTGTACGCCTCTGGCCGTAGTACGGTCGCTGGCCGTGAGATGGCGCCCCAGGCCGTTGCCGTAGATACTTCTTTCTGTTGTTATGACGCTACATAAGGCCACATAGCCGTAACGGCCGTCAGTCGCCCACCTCCAGCCGTAGAGGACACACCCCCTGTGCTGTCTCTACCTGTATTTTAAACGGATTTGGAAGGAATTTGAAGAATTTGAGGAATTTGTTGAAGAATCCGAGGGAAGAAGAGACTCGAGACAAGATGGGGAAGAAGAAATCACCTAAGAAGACCCCGAGGGCGGCTACTACTGAACGAGGGGCCGAGGGCTTTTCCGGGGCTGGTGGATGCCAGTCCTCTCCAATAATTTCAAGGAGAAGGGGAGACCCGGCCCCTGACCAGACGAATGAGGGGGCAGCAGGGACGAGGGCGGATTACTCGAGGGCGACCCTCGAGATGGATCGACGCATGGCGAGGGTGGAGGCTGGATTCCACCAACTAACCTCGGTACTGGGCGCCGTCCAAGCATCAGTTGATAGATTGAACCACGACAGGTCGACCAGCGGCAGGGGCAGGCGTCGCCAGCGTTCTCCTCGCAGAGACTCGAGCAGCTCATCCTATGAGGCTTCAAGATCCCGCTCACCCAGGTCACCCAGGCGCAGAGGTAATCACCCCTACCAGCATGCTAATTTTATTGATCGCCACACTAAGATAGACTCATTTGAAGCCTTGTTGTTGGTCAATATTAGAACTATTAAGTTAGTTGCAGAGCAGGGTAATGACATTACAGGCCTGTTGCGCCACTGTGATATGTTATGTGACAAAAGTATGACTAAAGTATATAAGCTTTCAGCCCTAGTAGCCTATGACCAGTCTGTGAGGTTAAGGGCAGATGTGGGGGGGCCAGAAATTTTCGGAGAGGTGGACAATGCTGACGCCCTCCGCTATTTCGCCTATGACTCTACTGTAGTAGCAGAGAGCAAGAAATCCTCCAGGTCTGTAGCAGGAGGTGGTTCCTCTAAACCAAAAAGGTCTTGTTATGCATTTAATAGAGCAGAGGGCTGCAAAGATTCACCCTGTAAATACTACCACAAATGTATGTTTTGTGGCTCGACCTCGCACGGCTCCAGCACCTGCTCTAACACGAAGCAAGCTAAGTAGATTGTTATTGAGGGGGGGGGGGGGCAGTTGTACCGGTCTCTTAAATATAGATGCTGTCCCTTTCTCTCCTGCTCCAGTGGGTGAGTTGTTGGCTAGTTCCAGCACTCCGACCCCTACCCCTGTGGGTGATAGGCTGTCGTGTTTTAATGTAGTTCAAAACAACCCTAATAATAATGTAGACCGGTTAATATGTGATCCTATTGCTACTGACCAACCACTGTACTACCTGGACGGGGTGGGAGATATGCCTACCATTCCGGTATATACTAAATGTGTAAGTGGCTCATGTACTTGTGATCACTATGTAGGTGGGAATATTTCCCAATTGCGACCTTGTCGTTTCGCTAGCTTTATATCAGGTTGTGCTAATGTCTTTCCACACCAGCACCATAAGGCCAAATATATTTGGGAAGGGTTCTGCAAGGTTTTAAAATAGTTGACGACACTTGTGATACTTCTTATACATGTAGTAACTACAGCTCTATCCTGGAGCCTGCCTTCCACCAAGAAATGTGTACTCTGATCACTGAGGAACTTGCCGACGGTCTGATTTCAAAAGTCTCGTCCAGGCCTCAGTGTGTTCATGCTATGGGTGGAGTTCCAAAGTCCAATGGCAAGCTAAGACCCATCACCGACTGTTCCATGCCAGATAAAATCTCAATTAATAATTATATGAAAGAGACCTTTGTACCTTTTACTTATAAATCTGTTAATAATGTAGTAGAGGTATTAAACAAGGGAGACTGGATGGCTGTGGTGGATCTCAAGTCAGCTTTTAGGACGGTGAATGTATTTGCCCCACATGTTAAATTTCAGGGTTTTGCTTGGGATATGGGGGCTGGCCTAGAATGGTACCAGAGCAACCGTTTGTGCTTTGGATTGAGATGTGCCCCCTCAATTTTCGATGCTTTGTCGAATTTTTTGGTCCTTATTGCTAAGGGTTATGGTGTGGAAAGACTGGTGAATTACCTTGATGATTTTATTGTTATTGCCGACACTGAATCTGAATGTTTAAGACAAAGAGATGTTTTAATAGAAGTAATGGAGTTTTTAGGCTTCGCTGTATCACTAGATAAGGTTACCGCCCCCAGCCGCGTCACAACCTTCCTGGGTATCACTATTGATTCGGTAGCTATGCAGTTAACCCTCCCTAAAGAAAAGATTGTGAAATTGAAAGATATTTTAACTGATTGCCTTAATACTAGGAGAGCATCAAAAAAGGCTCTTCAACAAGTAGGAGGCTTAATGTCTTTCTGTTCACAGATTGTAAGGGGGGGACGTACTTTTAGTAGGAGGTTGTTTGACCTATGTGCTAAATGCAGGCAGGGCGGTACCATTGCTCTGAATAGAGAGACTATATTGGACTTAGAATGGTGGCTCAAGTTTTGTGAAATTTTCAACTGTAGAAGTATAATACGTAAACCCCTATATGATATCCCGTTGGTCTCTGACGCTTCTAAGAGAGGTTTCGGCGCGTGGATGGGTGGTGACTATTTCTATGGTTTTTGGAAGCCGAACAGGCCTGATGTTAAAGGTATTCCCTCGGCTCACAGAGAGTTCTCGCCAAGAATGGATAATATTAAAGTACATGAAGACAATATAAATGTGTATGAACTCTGGCCGGTCTTAGTGGGTTTGAAGCGTTGGTGTCATTTGTACCAAAATTCTAGGCTTCACATTATAACAGACAACATGCAGGTACTTGCTATGATAAATACCGGTAGGAGCAAAAATAAGTTGTGTATGGAATGGCTTAGAGAGTTATTCTGGCTATGTTTTACTAATAATATTGACTTATTCGCTACATATATAAGGTCTGAAGATAATGTTCTGGCTGACCAATTGTCACGCTTAGACTATAAGGGTTATGATATTAAATGTATAGAAACCTTGCGTCTGAATAACATGTTAAATGTGTGTTGCAGTGAATAGTCTTCAACGTCTGATGGACCAGCAGAGGAGGTTAGCGGAGAGCGCTCAGGCCAGAGCCACTAGGGTAGCAAGACAAACCCAGCTGAGAAGGTACAATAAATTTTGTGAAAAATATAATTTGGTATCTTTCCCTTGCAGTGCCTCTCAAGCTGGGACTTATGCTACTTATCTATCTAAATGGCTGGCTCCTGTCTCTGTCCGCAATTACCTGTCCGCTGTCTGGTACCATAAAAAAATGTCCGGTTATCCAGATTACAGTCATAGTTTTGTATTAAAACAGACTTTGAATGGAATCGAGAGAGGACATATTTCTGTATGTGATACTTCACGGTACCCCCTCACGGCAACTGATTTATTGGCTATGTTTGAATTTTTGGATCCCTCTGACCCCATTGATTACGCCTTTAGACTTGGTGCTACCTTGTGCTTCAGAGGCCTTCTGCGTCAGTGCCATGTAACAGATTCACCTCATACTATTAGAGCCAAGGATGTACCCAGAGTATGTCTCCATCAAAATTGTTTCATCAAAAACTGATCAATTCTGTAAAAAACCCTTTACTGTATTTTTACAGAGAATTCCTGGGTCACTTCTATGCCCAGCCTCCCAGTTGGTGGAAATTTTAGGGGCTTCAAATGGTAATGACCCCCTTGTTAGGGTCCGTTTTGGAGATTTTTCCTCTCCACTAACCTACCCATGTTTTAATAACAGACTAAAAAGTTTAGCTGCTCTAACTGGTTTGCCTGTGGGTAACGTGAGTACTCATAGCCTAAGACACGGTGGGGCTTCCATGCTGCAATCTCTTGGTGTATCGGTAAGAGACATTATGTTGAAAGGCAATTGGCGCTCCTCGGCGGTTCATAGATACCTACACCAGTCCAGAAATGAGATGCTTGTGCTGGATAGAGAGCCCACCGTGTACTTAGCTGGTTTAGCCTAATATGTTATGCATTTTAGCATTGTTGGCATTATTAATGCTTATTGTGTATCTGTCATACATGTATAATTACATACACCTTTTTTTCATGTGTTGGATTGTTCCAATGTGTTTGGCGGGTTGTTGGGCTAATTGTACGGTGCATGCCCGGCACCTATATTCCTCCAAACCTGTGTTTACTATCCTTCCTCATAATATTATAATAATTAATTACCTATGGAATTATAATAGTGTAGCGGAGGGGGTCTCCGCCACGGGGAGTCACGGGGAGTCTCGCGGGGAGTATAGTGTGTCACCATCCCGCAGGGGGGCGCCCCGCGTCGGAGTGCTATATAAGCGAGCACGACGGCGCGGGCCGCCAGTCTTGCTTGGCTCTCGTTCGGGACGGACGTGCTGTGCTCCCTGAGAGACTCCCCGCCGAGCTTGACTCCCCGCCTTTATCAAGGCGAGTTTCAGTAGACATTAAGTCGTTATTGTGATATCCAGCAACATCAGCCATAAAGGCTCCGGTAGCTCTTATTCTGTATCATCATTCCGTCAATAGAGAACTATCTTATATCACAACTTCTCCTCTCATCGTTTTCCTTCCTAGTAATAAGCCAACATCTAATACCGTTACAGTGGTGACAGTCGGGTTTATTTTAGAGAAGAACAACACGCCCGGTAGAAGATGGATGGTTTATCCTTAGATACAGGTCTGGAAGAAGTGGAAAGAAGGATGGAAGACCTAGCAGTGGGGAGAAGGAGGGAAGTGCCGGCAGGAGATGGCATCTACTTGAGGATGCCGGAGGTGGAGGCACCGCCGGGGTTCGAAAATCCTATAGAGGGGCTCCCAACAGAGGACGTGGTGGCTGCCGGCGATGCAGGGGAAACTGAGAAACAGAGACAGTGGGTGATAGACTGGCGCACCGGCGAGGAAGAGCGTATTCGGAAGCTGGAGGAAGAAAGGAGGGTCCAAGACGAGAGATGGCAGTTGCTCGCGGGTAATTTGGGCGGTCTGGGGGCCGTCGGTGAGGGGAGGCCTACCTCCGGTGCCAGTCTCGGGTCCAGCCAGGCCGATACCATCCCGTGGGGAGCTGGGGGGGGTCAGCGAGAGGCGGAAGGGGCCAGCCGGCCACCTCGAGAGGAAACCCCCCGAGAAGACTCACCCAGAGTAGCGTTGGCGACTCCCCGGGGCGGGGAGTCCGCTCGGGGCAGTCTAACCGGAGAGACAGCAACTCCCCCCGGCGGGGAGGTGACTCCCCGGGGCGGGGAGTCAGGGATAAGGGCCGGTAGTGCCCCCACCACGCCGGCTACCGAGGCAGGGGTGGATCCCGCGGTGCTAGAAGTGATCCGGCGACAGGTGCGGGAGTCGGCGGCCCGCCGGGAAGCTGAGAGGGTGGAGCAGGTTAACCAGCTTGAAGTAGCCAGGAGGGAAGTAGAGCGGAAGGCGGCGGAGAACAGTCTGAGAACGGCAGCCGAGACCGCGGCCAGGGAGGAAGAACGGATGCTCCGGGAAGCAGAGGAGGATAGAAGGGAGATGGCTGAGGAGGTGGCGCTCCGCGCCGACTCAGTACAGAAGGAGATTGTGGCCGTGGAGGCAGCCCGAGCGGAGGTGACCCGCCGGGAAGGGGCGTATAGGGAGGCCATCCGCAGCGAGGTGCAGAGGGGTGAGAAGGAGGCTTGGGGCGCATACCCCATACCGTCACCCCAGGGGGAGCTTCCCCGGCTACTCCCTTCTTACGCCGTTCAGAGCCGTGACAATAGGGGGGAAGTACCAACTAGGGAGAGTGGGGAACGTTACCCTTTTGGGCATGGGGCGACGCCCACTCTACCGGCAGCAGCAACCGTGGCCATGCGCAACCCGGAGTCCCGGCAACTGGGAGGGAGCTTCGGGGGGTACGGTCCCGTCGGCCCCTCCATCTGGTCTCCGCACCCCCCGGTGGGGCTTCCGGCGCAACCCAGTACCCTGCACCTGGGGAGAACTCCACCAGCCCTCCTGGGTAGGCCGAAGGAGGAGAAGGCGGGAACACCCACTGTGGCGGGGGAGACGAGTAAGGAATGGTCTAACGCGGAGCGCAAGGCCAAGCCGGTCTACACCCCGGCTAAGTTCGACGGAACAGGCTCCCTAACGGAATACCTCGCCCACTTTGAACTATGCGCGGAAGTGAACGGCTGGGATGAGAGCACGGCAGGCCTCTTCCTGGGTCTGAGCCTAACGGGGATGGCACGCCGCCTGCTAGCAGGTATCCAGCCCAACTCCGAGAAGGGGTATCTTCGCCTGAAGGAGGCCCTCGTAGCACGCTTCCAGCCACCGAACCAAAGTGCGATGTACAAGGCCCTACTCCGCTCTAAGGAGAGAGGAAAAGGGGAGTGTTTGCAGTCGTACGCGGAGGATATCGCGCGGGTAACTCGTCTTGCCTACCCGCAAGCTGACCTGGCCACCATCGATTGCATGGCTAAGGATCGCTTCGTGGATAGCCTCAGAGATCACCAGCTCCAACTGTGGATACACCAGAGCACGGCCGCTACACTGTTGGAGGCCGTGCAAGTAGCGTTACATGCAGAGGCCTGTATGCGGCCACACGGGCAGCCTTCTCAGACAGTGAGAGCAACGGCTCAAACCATGGGAGAAGAGGTTCGAGTTCTGCGGGAAGACGCAGCGAAAGAGAGGGAAGCCGCGGCTCGATTCCGGGAGACGGTTACCAACGCTCTGGCCAACCCTTCTCACTCCTCGGCCGGGCGAGGGGGGGAGAGAAGGGGCGGAGGGGACCGTTCCGACCGGTCCCGCAATCCTTCCAGGACTCCCTTATCCGAAATGCGGTGCTACCATTGTGCTGCTTTGGGCCACCAGCGATCAGGTTGTCCGGTATGGAGGGACCAGATGGCAGCAGCTGACGCAAGAGCAGCGAGTCAGACCGGAACCGTGCGGGCCGCAGGACAAATGATGGTCATGCCCTCCGCGCCACCGGCGCCGATACCATTCACACCCGTGGGTCCCGAGGCGGTGCAGTTCGGCTACTCTGCGGCACCTCCATCCGCGCAGTTCGCGCCCACAATGACAGAGGGGGCGGGAAACTAGAAACGACCCTACAGGATAGCCACTGTAGGGTCGGCGATGGGATGAGGCAGAGGACAGAGATCGTGGTGGGCCGCCTGGAAAGGGGAGGGTCCGGCCTCCTGGTGGAGGGCAAGATAGAAGGGAGTGTTGCGGTGTGCTTGGTCGACACCGGGGCTTCCGTCAATCTGTTGGCCCTATCATGGTGGCGGACCCACGGGGAGCCAGGCGGCCTGGAGGACACGCAAGCTGTCTACTCGGTGGAGGGGCGGCCGATGAAGCTGCACGGGCCTGTACGGACGGCGGTGGTTATTGGAGACCGGCCGTGGCCTGTGGTTTTTGAACTAACAGAGATTCCAACTGACGTCATATTGGGAACTAGCTTCCTATTACAATCTCGCTTCCTGGTGGACCTCGCTCGAGAACGGTTGGTCCTGGACGACCCTCCCGAGGAGGAGGAGGGCATCCGAGTGTGCCGAGTCATCAGCTGCGGGACGGCGGTGATCGAAGCAGGGGAGGAAGCGGTTATCAACGCGTACTTGGTAGGAGACTGGCAAGGCGAGGAGGAGGGCCTCGTGGAGGGGCTCCGGGAGGTGGAGGAGAAGCGGGGGTTCCTGGTAGGGCGGGGCCTGGTCGACGTCCGAGACGAGGGCTCCACACCATTACGCATCTTCAACCCGGGGCAAGACTCCGTGATCATTTATAAAGATATGACGGTGGCCTCACTGGAGCCAGTGACGCTGCCACCTCCGCCCGGGGGAGTGGAGACGGGAGAGAGCTGCCGGATGGTAGGGGATAAACCCCTACCCACGACAGAGGAAACCGAGGGAGTAATCCGACTTTTGACACAAGGGGTGGAGGCGGAATGTCAGCAGCCCCTCAGTGAGCTGCTGAGGAGGCACAAGGGGGCATTCCAGCTGAATCCCGGGGATACCGGGAGGGCCACCACCGTGCAGCACAAGATTGACACCGGGCATAGTCCCCCATTGCGGATGCCACCGAGGAGGCTGGCCCCCCATCGGCGGGCTGTGGTTGACATGGAGGTGGATAAAATGTTGGAATCCGGGACCATTGAGCCAGGGCCCAGCAAATTAGTTCCAGATTGTTTCACCTTGTTTTACCCCTGGAACTGTGTGCTCATTTCGTGCATTTTGTGTGACATGTATACCATGTAACAGACTCACACACACTGACACAGTGTTCCATGGAACAGATTCACACAGTTCTGACAGATTTAAAAAAAGCTTATTCACACCAAATGACAAAATATATAATGCCCTAAACCAAAATGTTTAGTCATGTATTTTTAGTTTCATTATGAATTACTAAAAGATAGGAAATACTGTAATACTTTTTACAACCAGCAGTATTTGACATAAATAGTCATAGCACACTATTGGTGTGTGTGCTGCTGGTTTGTACAAACTCATTCGATCAGGTTCCTAGCATTTCAACATAGGGCTGATGAATATATGTACCATTATAACCATCAACATTAGAGTTCACATGAGCAGCAGGAGATAGCCAGGCCTTTATCCAAACATGATGACCAGAGGAAAGGTGTCTAGCATCTGGACCTCTTAATGCTGCTTTCATTAAAATGATATGGCATCTATTTATATACATAATTAATGTTAATAGAAGGACAGGTGCATTGTCTGATTCACAATACATTGGGACCCTGTTTAGATACTTATAGCTAAAGAAAATCATTCTCTTTAATCAGGAAAAGGGGTATAATCAACTTTGATGACACCTGGTGTCACACATAACAGGTATTTGTGTGATGCAGTGTCACCTAGTTTCCCTTCTGGCACACACTCACACATCTTCAAACATTACCATTATCACTTTGTCAGGTTGGAATAGTGCATGGTTTTGACACCAGGTGTCATCTTTGTTGTTCCTTGTTATTCTCATGGGTGAAATGGAATCATTTTCATTGTTTATAACCATAATAACATGTTGTCAATGCAACTTAGACCTAGCTATACACCTCTAATTCTATCAAGTTCCATTAGTGATTGAAAAACACACCATATGATTTGATTAAAGCGGCATTAAGAGGGACAGACCACAGACACCTTTCCTCTGGTAATCTTGTTTGGATAAAGGTCTGACCTTTTGTTACATGTGTATACAGCTGATAATTGGCATGAATTGTACCCAACGTCATCAGGCCTTCACTACCATGGTAGGAATCTTGTTGAATGAGATAGTATGCCCATATACAGCAGGGAGCGCACTTACAGATTTCTGCCACGGTGCCCTATGCCAACTTCTAAATATAATGAGTATTACACTAAACAGACCTTCCTTTATTTTTCAAAAAAATCTAAAAAGTGAAACAATATGGTTGGAAACATTTTTGTGCCATGGTACATGATGCTGTGTGAATATGTGTGATTTTGTGTGAATATGTGTGAGTATGTGCCACTTCTTGTCCTATGGGGTATGGTGTCATATTGTGCCAATTAGTTCCATAGGACACAGTCACACAAAGTACACGTTCCAGAAACTAAGTCAAACTAATTTGCTGGGGGGAGGGACCGTGGGCCTCCCCGGTAGTCCTGGTGAAGAAGAAGGATGGTAGCATGCGATTCTGCGTGGACTACCGCCGGCTCAACCATGTCACGAGGAAGGATGCGTACCCCTTACCCCGGATCGACGACTCCCTGGATACGCTGGCTGGATCCCGCTGGTTTAGCACCATGGATCTGGTCAGCGGCTACTGGCAGGTCGCCATGGCTCCTGAGGATAAGGAAAAGACAGCCTTCTCGACGCACCGGGGCCTCTTCCAGTTTACCGTAATGCCTTTCGGCTTATGCAATGCTCCGGGGACGTTCGAGCGGTTGATGGAGGTAGCCATGCGCGGCCTGCAGTGGACATCCTGTCTGGTTTACCTGGACGACATAGTGGTGTTTTCCAGGGACTTCGAGGGGCACTTAAAACGACTGGGGGAGGTACTGAACCGGCTGGAGTCGGCTGGACTGAAGGTGAAGCCCTCAAAGTGTCACCTAGCAAGAAGAGAGGTGGCCTTCCTGGGTCACGTCGTGAATGAGAGGGGGATCTCCACCGATCCCGCCAAAATAGAGGCGGTGCAAAACTGGCCGATCCCTAACAGTCTGACGGAGGTGAGAAGCTTCATCGGCTTGGCGGGGTGTTACCGCTCGTTCGTCCCCGAATTTGCCACCCTGGCCAAGCCACTCACCTCCTTAGCAGAGAAAGGACGGATGTTCCAGTGGCATGAGGGGTGCCAACGGTCCTTCGAGGAGCTGAGGAAGAGGCTGATCGAAGCACCCATCCTCGGGTACCCCCGGGAAGAGGGGCAAATCATCCTCGACACCGACGCTTCAGACAGTGGACTGGGTGCGGTGCTCTCCCAAGATCAAGACGGGTCGGAGATCGTTCTCTCGTACGGTAGCAGGACGCTGGACCGAGCGGAGCGCAATTATTGCGTCACCCGACAGGAGCTCCTGGCAGTTATCTTCGGACTAAAAAAGTTCAGGCATTACTTGCTGGGCCGTAATGTGCGTGTACGTACCGACCACGCTGCGTTGAAGTGGGTAACCTCGTTCAAGGAGCCGGAGGGCCAGGTGGCACGGTGGATCTCAATCCTCGACACCTATGATTATACCATCGAGCACAGACCCGGTCGCTTGCACGGGAACGCAGATGGCCTCTCCCGTATACCGTGCCGGCAGTGCGGACGCACGAATGGGGAGGATGACGAAATGCCACCCTCCGTCAGGGCAGTCACCAGGCAGGGGGCCGCAGATCCAGAGGTATCGTCGGAAATCCGGGACGACTGGATCCGCGACCAGAGGGACGACCCAGTATTGGGGAGGGTTTTCCAGTGGGTGGAGACCGGCTCCACCCCCCCTCCCGCAGAACTGGCGGAAGGATCATACGCCTTGAAGTCGTTGGCCAGCCAGCTAGGCCGATCGAACTTCGCAAGGGTCTTCTGGGGAGATGGTGGTTTGTACCAGGGACGGTGCGGGCATTCCAGATCCTCGTGCCAGAGAAACGGAGGGAGGAAGCATGGGAGTCGTCCCACGGAGGCGGAATGATAGGCCATTTCGGACGGGACCGGACTATAAGGAAGGTTCAGGAAAAATGGTACTGGCCGGAATTCCGTCGGGACGTCACCTACTGGACAGCCACCTGCCAGAAGTGTCTGCAGAGGAAGCCCCCTCCCCACCCACGGCGCGCCCCCATGGGACATATAGGGGTGGGTCTTCCCATGGAAAGACTGGCTATCGACGTTATGGGTCCGTTACCCATAACCCCACGAGACAACCGCTATGTGGTTGTCATCATCGACTACTTCACGAAGTGGGGGGAAGCCCTAGCCATACCAAACCAAGAGGCGGCGACCGTAGCAAAGGTGCTTGTGGAGAGCGTGGTCTGCCGCTTTGGAGCCCCCACCAGCCTCCACTCGGACCAGGGACGAAATTTCCAGTCGCACCTCTTCCGCAAGGTGGTGGAGCTTTTGGGGGTGAAGCAGTCTAGGACTTGTGCCTTCAATCCCCGCTCGGACGGACTGGTGGAAAGGGCCAACCGCACGATAGAAGCCCTCCTATCGGCGGTGGTGGCGGAAGACCACAAGGATTGGGACGAGCATCTGCCCATGGTTATGTCCGCCTACCGATCCTCTGTCCACTCCACCACCGGCGTTACCCCCAATATGATGATGTTGGGGCGGGAGACTAATACCCCCCTCTCCTTGCTGTACCCCGATCCCGAAGAGAGGGTAGGAGAGGGCGAGGTGGGGTATGTGGCCCGACTTCAGAGGCAGACGGCCAAGGCACACGCCTTGGCTCGGGAGCACATCGGCACTTCGGTGGAGCGGCAGAGGCGCAATTATGACGGACGGGCCGTACTACGGGAGATACCGGTGGGGGCGATGGTGTATTACCACCACCCTGGAAAGAAGGTTGGGCGGAGCCCCAAGTTCCAGCGTCTGTGGACCGGCCCTTGGCGAGTTACACACCAAGTGGCCGGATCCATTTACGAAATAAAACGGGACCGGACTACCAAGATAGTCCCCTTTGACCAGCTGAAGGTGGTCCCCGAGGCACCTTTGGGGGTGCCCGAAAGGGAGGGGGAAGCATTGGCACACGTAAGGCTGGTGTGGAGCCATGGCAGCACCGCCAAACTAACTCCCCGCCACGGGGAGGGTGGAGCGGTGGCGCCACCTGGTAGGGGGAGGCATAACTCCCCGCCGACTCCCCGGCTACATACGGGCACTCACCAGCAAACTACTTCACTGATGAGCGTCTGGCAGCGTCTGGGCCAGAAAATGACTAAGAAAAGGAGCAAGGCGGGGTTTACCATCCCCAAGGTACGGGGGGAAGGAAGAAGGAGCCCCATAGCACCCCGGCGGTCACCATTGGAGGAGCGGGAGCCAGCCGATACTCCCCGGGGAGGGGAAAAGAGTGGGGGGAGTCGCGCAGACGATCGCGACTCCTCTCGCCACCTCTCGCGGAAGAACGAGAAGCCGCGAGAGGGGAGTGAGCGGGCCGCCATCTTGAAGAAAAACGAAAACAAGGACTCCCCGCATAGAAGCCGGTCCAAGGAAAGGCGTCCAACTACCAAGCGGAGGTCTGACACCCCTCCCCGGCGAGACAGACATCAAAGAGAGGACAAGGGCGCTTCAGAGGTGAGAAGGCACGCGGGAGAATCCCGTACTATTACGAAAGGAGGACACGTGGGCCGAGCTGGCAGCCCGAACTCCCCGCGGCGGGGAGTCAGTGAAGCTGTTATGGCCTCAGCGAGTACCAGCAGTGCGGGTGGAGGGGGAGGAGACGGCCCCTGGAGGCCCCCGGGGGAGAAAGAGAAGCCACAGGACGCCCCCCCAAACTCCCCGCAAAAGGAGGATACGGAGGAGGACGCCCGAGGGAGGAAAAGTAAGTCGCCGGTAGGGCAGTTCCCTTGCCCCCACTGCGCCACCACCTTTACCAAAACGTGCAATCTGTTAAGGCACATCAAAACCATCCATGAGGAATACCCGCAGGGCTGGCTGTGCCCCTTACTCAAATGCAAGGAGGGGGACAGCGGCTCCCGCTTTGCGAGCGTGCGGAAATATGGAATACAGAGACACTTGAAGGAGGCGCACGGCATGGATCAACATCCATGGGTGGGGGACAGCAGCCTCTTCCCCAAGAAGCGGAGCATAACCCCTACCTGTCGGGCGCGAAGCCGGAGCCGGTCCTCCTCATCGGACTCGCGGGACGGGTCCGCGGATGGCTCCTCCATCATCACCCCCACTCCCTCCGGGTCGCGGCCCCGACCGGAAGCATCGGCTGCCGCCTCCAAGGCGCCTCCGCCCGACAAGAGGGTAGTGGTGCTGCACCAAACACCGCGCCGATCGCCCCGCATCGCGCAGGAAGGGCAGCAAGCCGGGGAGGAGCTCCAGCCCCCACCACCTAAAAAGTGCCGGGTGGCAACAAAAGCCGAGCGGAAGGTGCCGCCCTCCCCCTTACCCGGTCCAGAGCCGAGAGTGCGGCTGGAGAGACTACCACTGCACGGGTCGCCCACCCCATCTGTCTCCACCCACGGTACGCCCCCCCCCCTCTTTAGGAGCCTCGCCAGCCTTTAGTTTGGGTACCCCATCCTTGCTGGAGGTGCAGCGACTCGGAGTGAGCGAGGAGGACGCCCAGCAGGCAGTGCAGCTCCTCCTCATGTCACCCCAACAGGGGCAGGAGACACCCTCCATCCCCGACACTCCGGAGGAAACCGGGAGGCAGTACCGAGATACAGCGTCCGGGGAGCAGATACTCCGCCAGCCCCCGATAGAGCCGACGCTGGGGAGAGAGGAACCGTTCCCGGAAACGGTCACCCGGGCAACCCCTAGCAGCCAAGTGGCCCCCCAGAGAGCGGCGCCGGAGACCGCAGCCCCTGCCCCCGTGAGCGGTGCGCTCCAGGTGGCTCGCGACCAAGCAGACAATATTAGCACCCTGACCCGCGTGCTGGAGGCGATGGATTGTACGGTGGCCAGCGTACCGGCAGCAGACGGAGGGGAAGACATCGTAGCAATAGTACGGAAGGCCGCCCTACCCCCCCCCCACCCGGCACACCCTCCTTCCTCGTCACCATAGAGGAGACGGTCGAGGAGGAGGAGCTCCCTGCTGACACGGCGGCCGGGGACGCAACCCAAAGGGATGAGGCAGCCCTTCTTCCTCACTCTACCTCAGCTACCCCGGGGAGTAGCGGGGAGTTCGCCACGAAGGCCTCCAGCGGGGAGTCAACCCAGAGGGGTGAGGCAGCCCTTCTCCTGCACCCTACCTCAGCCACCCCGGGGAGTGGCGGGGAGTTCGCCACGAAGGCCTCCAGCAGCGTGTGTGCGGAGCCTCCCCCCAACCCGGCCGCGACCGCCACGGGGAGTGTCGGGGAGTCAGGCCCACCTAACTCTGCCGAAGCCACCCGATACCTACCCCTCTCCTTCGACGATGCTACGGAGTCGGACACAGATCCGGACAGTAAGGGGGTGGTCATCGACTTGCTGAGTGAGGAGGAGGAGACCAGCACGGAGGCCATACCTCCCCATGACCTCCCCACGTACGTACAGACCCAGGAGAGGCGCCGGGGTCCCACCCCTTGGACTCTGCCAGCCGGGGTGCTACAGCACATGTTAGCGGACCACGATGGGTCCTCCGCTGTGGTGGTGACACCGGGGTGCACCGAGACTGGCGAGTGGGACCGGTCCTTCTCGGTTCTGCTACCCCCCCACGACCCCCAGAGGGAAGTCACCTTCTACCCTTACGAGGAGTCCCGGGGAGTCGAAGTCACGCGGTTAGCTGAGCATTCAGCCACCGTTTCTCAGAGTGACACACGACGACCTGAGGGGTTAGACTCCTTCGTATCCGACGAAGTGCCCCCCACCGTTCTACCCGAGGAATGGAGGTCCCCGGAGCATCCCCCGCCCCCTCCCACCAAGCCCCGCGCGGCGCGAGCCGCCTGTGCGCAGGCATCAGCAACGGGACCGCCACCAGCCGACGCCGGACCGGCAGCACCAAACCACCCTGGGACATGGGGAAGACTACAGCCGCGACGAAAGTATGCGGAGAAGGCGGCCGCAGAGAACCGGTCCCCGCAGATCACCACAGCAAGCCAGCCCGGACGGGTCTCTGCTCCAGCCGCCTCTGGGGGGCCGCCCTTCTTCCGGGGGACACCTCCGGCGTCGCGGGGTCCGGGCACCTCCTTCCGCCGTACCCCACCCAGTGCGCGGAGGAGTACGCGGAGGCCCCGGTCGTCCGGCGCAGCTACCCTGTTGGGTTCCCCCAGCCTGAGGACCCCACCGGTTCCCCCTCACCCAGCAGCCCCCGCCCCCGATACCCCTGCCGCTTGGATGCCATGGTGGCTGGTGTCTGGACGGGACCCCACGCGGCTGGAACGGTGGGCAGCCTTCCTGCTCCCTCCCTTGTCCATGGGGGAGGACTACGACGCTACGGGAGGAGAGGTCAACTCCCGGTTGGTCGCCCTCGGAGACGACACCTTCGACGTCGTGGCGTCCGTCCGGACCCGGTATAGGCTGCGGAGACGAGCCCGGCAGCCCACCGCAGCACCCCCACCCCCACCGGTGAGTTAAAGAGGGATCTACCACTAGGGGTACGCGGGCAAGCATCATGACGGGAGGGGTCAATTTAACGGGAGGAGGGAAGTATACGATGCTGGTACATCATACACGTAAGCAGAGATGCGGGGTCCAGTACAGGACCGAGCCGGGCCAGAGAGGGGGATCGGTAAGGGGACGTAGGGAGAGGCGACCAAGGCGCCGCGGGAGGACCTAAAAGATGACTTACCTGGCTCTTTGTGTTGCAGAAGAAGCAGTAGGCAGGGGCCTCGTCGCGGGGTTGGCGCCTACGCGTCACCCCCTTCCGGTTAGGAGCCTGGCTCGCCGGTACCCTGTGTGGCCGTCACACCACACAGGGGGTCATAGCATCACCCTCATCCATCAATCCGGTCACCAATTCACGTGCTGTTGCCCGCCGTCGGGCCTACCTGTGCCGTCCATGAGTTAAGACAGGGATCCTTGTTCGTCGCCAACAGTGCCTTGTTCATCGCCGACAGTACCAGGGGCGTCAACGGTCACCAGCCAGCCCAGAGGGCCCTCTCATATTAGTTTAAAGTTGCATGATGTTAATTGTTATGATGTATCTCCGACTACGGAGTAGTCCAGACTGTGTAATCATATTAAGGATATATTTACGACACCTTGTGCCATAGGCGTTCGGATAATAATAACTAACTCAGGTTTGGTAAACTGCCTGTTTATTATAAGTCAGTTATCCGGGGGAAACACTAAGTATAAGGGTGGGAATATTCTAAGCAGGGGAGGGTGTAGCGGAGGGGGTCTCCGCCACGGGGAGTCGCGGGGAGTCTCGCGGGGGGTATAGTGCGTCACCGTCCCGCAGGGGGGCGCCCCGCGTCGGAGTGCTATATAAGCGAGCACGACGGCGCGGGCCGCCAGTCTTGCTTGGCTCTCGTTTGGGACGGACGTGCTGTGCTCCCTGAGAGACTCCCCGCCGAGCTTGACTCCCCGCCTTTATCAAGGCGAGTTTCAGTAGACATTAAGTCGTTATTGTGATATCCAGCAACATCAGCCATAAAGGCTCCGGTAGCTCTTATTCTGTATCATCATTCCGTCAATAGAGAACTATCTTATATCACAACTTCTCCTCTCATCGTTTTCCTTCCTAGTAATAAGCCAACATCTAATACCGTTACAATAGCTACCGGTAATTATATTATGCGCTTCTCGACAACTGCAATAATTAATATAATAATGTTATTTAATTATGTTAGCTACCGGGACTTATATAGGAAAGAGTGAGTTCCTCACTGGTCAGCAGGTCGTGATATACCTGCCTCACAGTGATGTCGTCATACCCTGCCTGGATGGCGACAGGTGTCTCGGGGCGCGCGACCCCAGCCCACCCTCCCACCCAGGGTGCAGTATGCATCCGGGGGAGGGGGGTGGGGGAAGAGGGGGCACGCGCGAGTCACCCAGACACCAGCACCCTCCAGGTGTGTGGCAATCCCCACACCTAGGGGTGAAACTCTGACAATAGACACGCTGACAATAGACACCCCCTACCCCCGCCCCCCACCCCCCCTACCCCCCGGGCGTCCCCGCCCAGCGCTAGCGCAGACTACGTTACATAATATGTAGTATAGAGGATAGACATTCGTACATGCACCCTGAGATCTGAGTATTTCTGGTACCGTTAGGACCTACGTTCCTCCGTAGTTGGGCCGAAGCAGGACTACATAATATGATCTAACGGGGCCAGTCGATCCGCGGGATAAGGTCTTGCCGGTGGCGCTAAACGCAGTGCTGCCTCCTGTGGGATTTTGTAAGTACCCGGTACCCGATACAACCATGCGTGTAGGAGTACGTGTTTTGTCATTAGTGTTTTGATTTGTGGTCGAGCAAGGAGCAAGCACGGGAAAGAGCATTTCGTTGAAGATCACATTTACAGTTCATGGACAAAGAGAAAGGGTAAGATTTGAAATATATTCAACTGTGTAGCACATATAATTATTAAGGAACGAGTCTTTTTAATATTTGGGGGATGAGGGGTGGGTAGTTCGACACTTCTACCCCTGTAACAGGGGTGGGCCGCGGTGTGTGGGGGGGGGGGGGGGATACTGTAACTGATAGTTCTGAAAATGAAATACTAGTTCTCAAATAGTACCGCCAACGGGTAAGCGGTAGCCTAGTTGACTGCAGGATGCCTTATTCACTACAGGTTACGACGAAGTAATTATTATTCATCTATGTTTCTATATAGCATAAGTCTAGGGAGTTCAAAATAGCGCTGCGGCTGCGGCTGCCGCTTTATTATACCCCCCATACGGTCTAACAGTGTTGTAGGTATAGGGAAGGCGTATGCACACTCAGTGGGCATACGGCCTCTGTACGCCCACGCTACGTCAAAATAGCCTCCAGGGCGTGTAATCCGGCTCCAGGGCGTGTAATCCGGCTCCAGGGCGTGTAATCCGGCTCCAGGGCGTGTAATCCGGCGATTTTGGCCGACAACAGTGCTGCTGGGATGGAGGAGCGGCAGTTTATCGTACTAAACCGCCCACAGCGCCCCAGGAGGACTGAGCCGACAACTAAACGATTACACTCGCCCTGCCGACGTTGTCGGCCTAAAATGTGCTTGGCGATTGACGATAAAAGCGCGGGAGCGATTATATCGCCATCTAGCGGATGTTGTCGGCAAATGGGCGTGGCAGCCGACTTTTTCTTCAATCGCTGAAAATGGATCGTACCGACAAGACGTTTGAGCTGCGGCAGCTCTCAGATGGGGTATATTCAGTGATAGTAAACGAGGAAATGGTGGGCAATGTCGCCGAAATATTAAGCGACATGCGAGTGGCCGACAACGGGACAGATGAAGAAGGCTTTGGGACGTTTGTTGACATTATAGCCGAGGGAGTGCAGGCTATCCAAATGGAATCGCCAGTAGTAGAAGGAGCTTGTGGGGCCGACAACGAAAACGACGATAAAGACGTGTCCGACGACATTTGTGGTCTGATTTCAACGATAGAAGAGAGGGATTACCAACGTAAAATACGTGAGGTTAATGCACAACCTGACGTGGAGGTAAACTTGCCGCTGGCAGACCTTTCCCTAAACTGCGAGCTGGAGGAAAATGCTGATTGTCGATCGAAAAACACCCCCCGAAAAGGTGAAGGCTCCTCCAAAAATGGGAAAAAGGGCACCCCCAAGCCCCCCAAAAGTAGGCCCCCCCCGGCCCCCCCTGCAGAAGGTAGTGCTCAACAACAAATGATGACAGATGACGAGCTCTCAGACTTTGTGGACGCCCAGAGGTCGGCCAACACTGTCAAGAGGACAAAGCAGGTAAACCAATGATATTTTATGTCTTTAAAATAGTGGTTCTTATGTACTGACCGACAACAGTTGGGTTAAAATTAATTAAATAAATTTGGAGTGTAAAAAAATGGCCCAAAAAATTGAGAAATTGGTCCAAAAAATGCAGAAAATTGACCCAATTTTGCCCTATATTTTACAGGTAATCAGCAAATTTGTGCAGTTCGTGGCCGACAACTTTCAAGACCATCGCAAGATATGGGACTTGGACGCAGGGACACTGAATAATTACATTTGTAATTTCCTGTTGGGTGCCAAGAGGGTCGATGGAACGCCTTATGAACCCGACACACTGACTTCTATGCTCCGAGCTATTGACAGGTACCAAAAACTGACCTCAAATTTATTTTTTTAACAAAATAAGTAAAAAATTGGCCAAAATTGGCCAAAAAAAAAAAAAAAATTGACCAAAAATTGTTTAATAAAATAAGTAAAAAATGGACCAATATTGGGCCAAAAAATGTAAAAAAATTGACCAAATTTGACCAAATTTTCTGAAAAAAAATGTAAAAAAATATTAAAAAATTGTTTTTTCATTTCTTTATCTACAGGCACCTCCGTGAGAAGCGTTATGAATATAACCTGCTGCAGGACGATGAGTTCAGCGGAGCCAGGGCCATCCTAGCGAGTCGCCGAAAGCAATTGAAAGGCATGGGGAAAGGAGGGCGCCCAAACCGGAGTGAGGCGTTAACCCCAGGGATGATTGACATAGTATGGGAGATGAACTTATTTGGCATGAGCTCCCCAAAGGCTCTTCAGAACGGGTTATTTTTCTATTTAACCTGTGGATTTGGTTTCAGGGGCTGCCACGAGTCCCGGCAGTTGAAATGGGGGGATGTTAGCTTGGGGAAGGATGAGGAGGGGGATCGATTTCTGCAACTGGACTGTGAGAGGATAACGAAGACACGGCAAGGCCTGGAGGGGGGCCACACAAGGGCGTACAACCCCCGGGTATATGAAGATCCAAATTTTGACCGTGACCCCATAACATTATATGAACTCTTCACAAGTAAAAGACCATCAGACATGAGAGCAGCCGCCTCCCCATTCTATCTGAGCCCCCGCCCTGTGTACAGGGACAGCGATGACGTCTGGTATAAATCTGCTCCTATGGGTATCAACACCCTATCTAAAATAATTCCTACGATTGCTGAAAAGGCTGGCCTGGAGGGTCGTCTGACGAACCACTCTTTGAGAAGGACGACCTGCCAAAACCTGCTAGCGTCAGATATCCCATCTACAGCCACCATACAACTCACCGGCCACAAGTCAGTCGACAGCCTCAGCAACTATGCTGTGGCCACAAAGCGACAACGGAAAGAAATGTCGCGCATAGCGACAGGGCAATCGGCAAAAAGAGCTCGTGAAGAGAAGGAAGATGCCATTGAGGAAGAACCCACCATTGAGCCTCTCTACCCCCCACCCCCTCCTCAACCTGTTATCCCAGTAGTCAATGCTGAGGCCGGAGTCCCCCCTGTGCTCCCGGCGGGCATGGCCGAGCTGCGGGCGGCGGCGAGTGGCCTGTTCACGGGGGCGGCCATCTCCGGCGGGGTCATTAATATCGCCTTCAATTTTCAGCCGAATACCGCTAATAATACAAAGATGGACATATCTAATACTCAGCAGTCGGACAACTAAGGTCCCCCCGCCATGTTGATCATAATAGAATAAGTTGTTACCTTTAATTAAGCGAGTTTTGTCGGTTGAAAAATCAGTTATCGTAATCCGAAATGTGCGTGTTATCTCCATCTTGTCTCCCTGTAAACTGGCGAAGTGATCCCGGTGAGCGCCAAAAAATTATGAACCGCGCATGCGCTAACCTCAAAGACAGCGCACATAGCCTCGATATTTCTAGTATTAAAAGTAGCCTCTGTGGCTTTTCCGTTTAAAATTGTGTTGGATTCCATTATATATATTAAATTCTGATCGATACAAGTAGTAATAGCCATAACATAGTGTATAATTAAAAGTAAACGTAAAAAAAATTGACGCCTTCCCGCGCAAAAAAAAAAAGTCTCGCGCCCACGAGAGAAGACGAGACAAGACGAGAGCTGGGATTCAAAATGGCGATTTCGGCAAAGTAACTAACGTAAGTGTACCCTAAGAACGCTGTTAGACCGTATGTGGTTATAATAAATGATAAACACAACTCGTGGGCGACGGACGGTTCGATTACACTCGTGCATACGCCACTGATCCACTTGTGTCGCTTATGAAGCGACACGCGTGGATCAGTGGCGTATGCCACTCGTGTAATCTCACCGTCCGACGCCCACATCGTTGTGTTTATCGTTAATATCATATGCCGAATTTATTTTGTTGGATTGCTTCAAACCTTACATCGAGCGTACCTCTCGGTACTGTCGATGTAAGGTTTGAAGCAATCCAACAAAATTTATTCAACATGACTCACGATAAGTATAATCTGTGAGTAATATACTATCAACATGTGGATGACCAGCCCCCCGCCCAACACACAGTCACACACGCACTTGAACTCCCAGGGTCGTTTCATGTGTGGCCAAAATCACTCAACCGTATCTGACATGAATTTGGCCTGAACTGAAGCGGTTCCAGTCTCCAGATCCCAACTTCCATTGCTGTTTTCCGCGCCATCGTTCAACATACACAGGCTATGTTGGACATGAACGATCCCAGGTCACTATGGTTTACTTGGTAGGTTATGGTATTTTAGATTATCGGTGTAATTACTCACTTATTGGCATGTTTTTGGTAAGTTTTTGCGTGGATTCCTCGGCAATGTGTACAACATGGCGATGTGTGACGTCACGTATCAACAACATTCAGGCGCCACAACGGTGAATACGGAAATCAATCAAGCGTCAAAATATGGGCAAAGTCAATATAGGAATAATATAGATCTAGTCTGCTGGGGTTGTTATTGATATGTAAATTATATGTTTTATTTTCAAAGATGGTATTTTAGAGCTGCCTGAATTTGGATGGGATGCTGGACGGGATATGAGAGCGTCTGAGTCCCGGGCCTGAGTCTCTGAGTCTGAGACAGGCGCGCACCTGCGGCTGCGGACGATGTTAACCGGTAGCAAAATTATGGGGCGCCAAATGACAAACACCCACGAATTCACCAGCTATGACTAGTGTTGTAGTGGGAGGCCTGCGTAGGCCTATTCATATTATAGTGTAGGATATAAAATAATAAATATTGGGACCTTAAACTAGGCATAGGCAAAGCATAGGCAAGATCGACGAGTTAGGCATGATAAACCTAGCTACTAC